>CM056832.1:3632370-4284870 GCA_029853015.1 Chelidonichthys spinosus | reverse complement strand
ACGGTTTGACTTAATAAAAAGATTTTTGTTTGGTAACTTCTTACCACATTACCACATTTTTAGACGGACAAAAACTGTCTCCTGAGTGAAAGTCATCTGTCCACCCGGACCTCCTCCCTATGCAGATTTTGAGAAAAAGACATTTTTGTTTGTGTGTTTGAACGTGTTAGTCGACATCAACTCACAATGTGCTGTTAACTGGTTGGTTCACTGATGTCTGCGAGATATTCAAACTTGTCACTTTTCCCCGCAAATTGTAAATATTATCTTATTACGGTACAGATGTAAATGTATATGTACATATATATATATATATATATATATATATATATATATATATGTCTTTTTTATTCTATTTTTGGAAATTGTCTTATTTTTTTATTGTTGACTGTTTATCGTTTTTAAATATCGTGTGCACTGAATAACAAGGCAAATTCCTTATATGTTAAAACGTATTTGGCAATAAACTCCTTTCTGATTCTGAAATGTACCAATTACGCAAACTCAAGGCACCTTAAGCACTGTTTTCTGACGTTAGCATGCCACTCCATCGGCCTGTGAGTCTTTCCTTTCACAAACCACCATTTTAGGTGATCCAAACAGAAACATGTCCAAAGTGCGAACGCACATTTGACAGCATCGCATCAGATCAGTGGAACGACAAAAAACAAAGTTGAGCCCAACTCCTCATCCCTGATGATTCCAAGCTGCCTTTAGTCGCAAATGCAGAACAAATTAAAACAATTACAAGAGAAATAAGCATTAACATTAGTGGAACTAACTTAAGAGAAACTCCACATAATGCACTTGTATTATTATAATGAATTTGCGTTGATTCATAGCATCAGGAATGCATTTCAGTTTTATGGCCTATGACCTGTTGTCTTTTGAAAGGTGTTTGTTTAGTGTTTTTTTACTGGCTCATATACAATAAGTGTTTAATATGTTATGCTATTTTTATAATGAAAATAGTTGACCAGTTAAAAGTGAGAATATAATGATTGGAGCTGACTTTGACACTAACACTGGTGTTTTACTAAAGATTGGCAGTTTGGAGTCACACATGTTAATGTGACAAGAAATTCAACTTTTTGATTTTGATAGATTCAAAGTTGATGAAGATTAAACAGCCAATTGTGTTAATTTTATTCTTAAAGGGGCCATATTATGAAAAACCGGTTTTCTCTAGTCTCTACACCTATAAACTGGTCCTCCCTGAGCCTGTCAACTCCCAGGATGAGGAAAAAAAGTGAATCCTGCATGGTCTCTGCAGCTCACCCTCCGGTAAAACGGTGCTCCTACAGGCTGTTCAGATTCAGCACTTTCAACGATAAGGGTCTTTTGCATAAGCCAAACTCCTCTGCACGATGATAGGAGATATCCGAGAGGGGGCGTTTCGCATTATCTCCGTTTCTCTCCAAGTAGGCGATGACAGACTGAGCTCATTAGCATTTAAAGATGCAGACACAGAAACAGCCTGTTCTCAGGAGAGCTCATTTGAGCAACTTTTAGACAGCTGAAATTCAGGACAACGGATGGGTTTGGGGCAATGCATATCGAAAACAGTGTTGTTGGACCTCTGACAGCTGTGTGGAATGGATGAAAAACAGTATAATAGGGGACCTTTAATATACTTGGACATCGCAGAGCGGCATTTTTATTCTAAAATGACCGGTCCAGCTCCACTCACATCCCGAATCTGTAGTCTCAGTGGGTCCCACCACTGGTCTGTAACAGCTCTGTAGTCTCAGTGGGTCCCACCACTGGTCTGTAACAGGTCTGTCGTCTCAGTGGGTCCCACCACTGGTCTGTAACAGGTCTATAGCCTCAGTGGGTCCCACCACTGGTCTATAACAGGTCTGTAGTCTCAGTGGGTCCCACCACTGGTCTGTAACAGGTCTGTAGTCTCAGTGGGTCCCGCCCCCTGTAGGTGGGTTGAAAACATGAGGAACTAATGTTGGAGTCTCACGCTCACCAAAGAGCCTCCGATGAGGCAACATGACGATATTTTTTTTTAAACAGAGATCTCCATCTCTGGGAAATGAGGGAATGATGCACGACCATAATGCACAACCTCTCTTCTCTCTCTCTTCTCCAGGACATCTCACACGACATCTTGCCATTCCTCACCACCCTGATCAACTCCTCCCTCACCTCAGGTGTCATTCCAGCGGATTTTAAGACAGCTACCGTGAAGCCTCTCCTTAAAAAACCCACCCTAGACGCTACTGACATCCAAAGCTACAGACCTGTATCTCTTCTTTCATTCCTCTCTAAAACCTTGGAACGTGCCGCCTACAACCAACTGTCATCCTATCTCTCGCAGAACAACCTCCTAGACCCTAATCAATCAGGATTCAGGACTGCTCACTCCACTGAGACGGCCCTCCTCACAGTGACCGAGTCCCTGCAAGACGCCAGAGCCTCATCCAACTCCTCCGTTCTCATTCTGCTCGACCTATCTGCTGCATTCGACACAGTCAACCACCAAATCCTCCTCTCCACTCTGGCTGAACTTGGCATAACCGACTCTGCTCTCACCTGGTTTACATCATACCTGACAAATCGCACCTTTCAGGTCACATGGAACGTCTCTATGTCCAAACCCTGTTCTCTGGACACGGGTGTCCCTCAAGGCTCAGTATTAGGACCGCTTCTGTTCTCACTATACCCCAGATCACTAGGTTCTGTTATCACATCGCATGGATTCTCCTACCATTGCTACGCAGATGACACCCAGCTGTTCCTCTCTTTTCCCCCGTCCTCTGACACTCACATTGCAACTCGCATCTCAAACTGTCTGGCTGACATCTCTGTCTGGACAATTGCACATCACCTCAAGCTTAACCTGAATAAAACCGAACTCCTCTTCATCCCAGGGAAAGACTGCCCTCGCATGGACCTGTCGGTCACTGTCGAGGGCATCACAGTATTACCTTCCTCAACTGCGAGGAACCTGGGTGTAATCCTCGATGACCAACTATCCTGCACCCCCAACATCACTGCTGTGGCCCGATCCTGCAGATTTGCCCTCTACAATATCCGCAGGATTCGGACCTTCTTCCTCCGTAAAGCACTACTTTACTCAGATGAGGACCTAACACTTGTTCTATTTTTAGCTCTTACTTTATCGGCAATGATACGTTGTGGTTTCTTTGTTTCCTTCTTTTGACAAATGTACTTATTGTGAGTCGCTTTGGACAAAAGCGTCTGCTAAATGACCTAAATGTAAATGTAATGATGCAGATGAAACAAGAAGACATAGAATTGCAAATTGGTACTGTAAAGCAACCTACATTTCTTATAATTACACTTATGTGCTATCATCAATATCACCTCATGTAGAAAAAAAAATCTACTAACTACTGGGATATATCTCATTGGGGCCGCTTGGTTAGCGTTCATCTTTACGAGGATTACCCGCTATCACTTAGTGGCCCTTAAACAACTATTTCCTTGTACGGCCTCGGTGTATGGCCGCTAATGGCATCTTTAATGAGGCTGACCCATAGGCCTTGTCTAATTTAAAGAGCTTGTTAAGTGACTCTGTGATTTTAAAGGTAATCTTTAAAAGCCATGTAAAGCTCTGAGAAAGTTGGTGGGGGGTGTTTGGGAGTGCTTTTACAGAGTTGGAGAAGAGGAGCCGCAGTGAGACTTTTCAGTGACTGCTGTATGATGCATCACAGGTTTGTATTATCTATACACTCTCAAAGAGGGCACAGACAGGAATGTTTCCAGTGTGTGTGTGTGCTTGCTTGCTTTTCTGTCACTTGCACACGTACTGCAACACACACACACACACACACACACACACACACTGAAATATCCCCTTTTCCTTTTTCTCATAACTCTCTTTTCTGTTTCTCCTCTGTATTTCTGAAGGAATTCTCCATCCATCTAATTCCCCTCCTGGTTCTTTTATATTGAGGCTGGGCCCCTCTCGTATTCCATGTCAAAGGCTTTCTCTTTTATTGAACATCAAATCCTCTGTGTCTCGCCTGGCGCTCTCTTCCCACTGCTCGGCACCATGCATATTCAGGAGCCGGCGGCTGCGCTATGAGGCCGACTAGCCCTCCAAAATCCACGATTGTGGGCATTAGCGTTGCAATAACACTACATGAATAGCCGGCATGCTCTATATTTAGGTGTTAAGTCGACCGTGCTGGAGCCAAGATTGAGGCTGCTGGATGGAAGTGTGTGTGGAGAACGCAGTTTCTTCCTTTTTCTATCAGTCTCAGAGACCTTTTTGTCTTGGATCTGGGAGCACTTGGTGTCCAAAAGTTCCAGCAAAGCTTGGGATGTTTTGCTGTGAGGAGCACACATCACAGACTGAATTTGTGCTTTACTGCTGACTTGAAGGGAGAAATAAAGGGAGAAGACATGACCGCTGTGAATTGGGCTTTAATGTGCTTGGCTTAATCTGTGAAAAAACAAAAGGCACAGTGGTGATAATGTACAGTAAGGATAAACAGGAGTCCGTTGTTCTCTGCAACTTCTTTATGAACTTTATTTCTTGTCCAATTTTCTCATGAAAATGTATTAGTGAAAATAAGGACAAAAGATTAATTCTGGTGATTCTAAATCTGGTCTTCAAGGTTTTGCCAGGACAATCTTAATAAATTCTCTATCCATTTTATTCCATCTCTGAAACCCACAGAAAAAAAGTTTTGGCCTGTGTTTTATTTTTTTTACTGTCAGGAGCATTGTTCTATGTATTCGTTGCTGTAATAATAATAATACTAATTATATATATATAAATTAAATATTATCTCCTATCTGGCCGATTTGTCTGATTCTGAGAAGTACCTAAAGGTGGTTGAGATTAAAACATTAAAAAATAAAAATGATTTAATAATTATTATTATAATTTTTTTAAATGGTAAGTTCATTAAAGTGGTTCTTACGTTTCTGAAACACAGACACTATCCATTCAATATGTTTTCATCAAGTTTCAATTTATAAATGACAGGCTCAGCTAACACGTGCAGTGACTATGACACAAATAAAGGGACTGACAACTGACAAAAAAGGTTCAAAGGGTTAATAGTTTGATAATGTGAAACATAATTCTATTTTGTGATTATAAGCGATTATAAGAGGGTCATGCTTGTATGTGCTGCAGTGGAAGTGCTCTTGTATCTATTTCACTATACATTATGATATGTATATGAAATGTGTACGCTGCCAGTATCTACTTCTCACCCAGCTCTCTGTCCTCTGCGTTTCTATGAGTTCTATGACCAAAATACTGGAGCAGTTTATTCCCACTGTTTTCTGGCTTCCCATCAGTTTCCATCTCATCTGCTGTAAAATTCAGAGCGGGACAGAAAAAGAAGGAATTTGAGAGATACTGAACCTGACTGGGAGTGGGGGGGATCCAGTGATCAGTGGGGGGAGGATGGACAGAAAGAATGGTGGTGGTACTTTAGAAATAAAAGGAGAAAGAACAAAAGAAAGGGAGGAAGCCTGTTTAGGCAAGAGAGTGAAGATCGGAAGAAGGAAGTGAAAGAGAGATAAATGGAGCGAAGAAGAGATGAACTGAGCAGCTTTTGTATGGAACTCATGGAATGACTGAATAAAGGACGCAAAGGAAGATAAAATGAAGGAAGTGAAAAAGATAAGAAGTTAAGACAAAATGACAGAAGGATGTAAGGGAGACAAAATAGTTCAAATGTATTTAAGGAAGGAAGGAAGACCGAACAGTAAACAAGGAATGATGTTATAAAGCAGGGAACCAAAAATGAATGGAGAGGGAAAAGAGGAATGTGTAGGTTTGAAGGTATTTGGAAGAGAGGAAAACCAAAGAAAGAGAATGAGGAGATAAAGGTGGAATACAAAAAAATAACAATGTTGAAAAAAGAAGGAACAAGCACATACTGAGGAAATGAATGGATGAGGTGGTGCATGGAAAAGAAAGGAACAAAGAAGAACGGAGGATTTTGAGAGGAAAATGCAACGATAAATAAAAGGATGGGGAAGAAGGAAGAAGAGGATGTGAATGGGAGGGGTGAAATATGAATGGATAGAAGGGCTTAAAAAGAATGAAAGGACTGAATAATCACAGATTGGGGGAAATATTAAAAACTGAATCAGTGAATGAAAGTGAGGAAACAGAGGAAGTGTGGGAAAGATGGAAGGAAAGGTGGCTGAGTGGATGGATGCATGCATAAATAGGTAGAATCATAGAATGAGGCACAAAAGAAGGAGGGGAGGAGAGAGGAAGAAGGAAAGAAGGAAGGGAGCAGGAAAGGTCTGTTAAAGGGATGAAAGGAAAAGAAGTATAAAGAGGGCCAATGCGAAGGTGTGTTCAGGATATCTGCTTATTTTTTGTCTTTTCCAGTTCAGACTGCATCTCCCACTCAAGTGTGTGTGCGTGTTTGTGTGTGTGTGTTTTGACGGCATCCAGCAACCTTGCATGCCTTTTAAATTCTACTGACTAAATAATACATCCTCCACAGTCCATAATTTATGTAAGTGGACATGCAATCAGTTCAGATTAACGTGCACGATGCCCCTGCGTGTGTGTGTGTGTGTGTGTGTGTGTGTGTGTGTGGTGTGTATGTGTGTGTGCGTGCGTGGGGACAGCTACATGACAGGTCCTTGACTTTCTCCTGGTTGCTCTTTTCCGCTTTAGTTAAAAGGATATATATATATATATATATATATATATATATATATATATATATATATATATATATTATATATATACACACACACACACAAACATGTATATACAGTATATGAAGCATATATGCAACATTGGCAAGCGATGGTTTGGTTTCACTGTTAATATATGCAGCATCAAACAGCAAAAGTGGACTGCAGTCAATGAGCCTGGCATTGTGGGGCACCTGCTTGTTGCCTGCTGAGTCCTGAAGCCCCGCCCCCCAGCTGCTGCACAGAACACCATTGCATTTATTCAAAGTTTACCATTTCGACACGTTTGGTAGTGCCTGAGAAGTGTCTGCTTGCCATTTTTCAGAAATTGTTGCCATGTTATAGATTGGCAATGATGCTGTTTTAAATACTTTACATTCCAGGTGTTAGCCTTTGACCCCTATGCAACCTAAAGGTTAGGCTGGGTGAACCCTGCCTGAACTTCCGGGAAATTTGGATTTCGCTCGGCAGTTTAGGCTGGACACCCTCAGGCTTACTTTCGCTGTTACATTGCCAGAATCTTTGGCTCCAATCAGAAACGGCCATTCTCTCCTGGCACGCTATTGGCCTGCTCTGATTGGTTGTAGGACTATCCAATTAGTACGGAGTCATTTGAACGATGCCCATTGATCCCGCCTCTTGAGCAGTGGAAACAAAGCGCAGCTTCCCCAGACTAATGTTCAATCTTAAAAGATTGACCTTAGTATGGTGAAAACCAGACTACCTAAAGGTTACTTGGCTGGAGTAAAAGATGGGTCAAAGTTGGAGTATCTGTTTGCTACTGGAGTATACCACTTTTTGCACGTATCATGTGTTGGTAGTGTGAAGCCACATTTGATGTTATACACACCAGAAACTGAGATCATCCATGTTTGCACTTTCATATTTAAATATGATTAAAAAGTCATAGATGCTGTGGTGGCCACGCATGGTGACCACCATTAAGTTAAGTATTATTGTTGTTCTTTATATTTTTTAATAATGACACACATTCTTTTCCTTTCATAAATTTTGTTTATTGACAGTTGTTGATTAATTTGAGTGCACGCATTTTTATTAACAGGCTGTTCATTAACGTTTTGTTTAAGTTGAAACTCACCTTGTGTCTTATTGTTTGCAGCTCTCCCCAGCTCTGAAAAGGAGGCGGCGCCTTCCAAGATGGCCTCTTATGGGAGCAGAAACAGGACATGGAGGAGGCCACCTTGGAGGTGCCAGAGGGGAGGCTGTCTTTTCTTTGAGATTTATTTAATTTGAGATTATTAAGAGCTTTAAGTTTGCGTTAGGATTTGAGTGTTTATATTGTGTGTGTATATAAAGGTTTTCATTGTAGTCTTTGTTCACATTATCTTTTGTTGAATTAGGGAAGTATTAGTTTGTCTGTCCCCCCTATCGTTTGTGTTAGGCTAGCCTACGTTTATATAACCCCCACCTAGTGTCTCATTTAACAGGTCTGTTATGTTGAGTTAAGTTGCTGTTTGTTTAAGTAGACCTCAGTTAAGTTATTAGGGCCCTCAGTTAGTTGTTATTTTCCTATTATTTTGTATTATACTTTTGGATATTGTTTCTTTGAATTTAATTGCAAATAAATTAATATTTTTTTACTTTTACACCTTGTGTTCTTGAGCCTTTTCTGTTTGGTCCCTGACAGATGCTAATAAATGGTAATAAAAAAGTATTTTTCTGGCTGGTTCCTAATTGAGTATATTTGTCCGTGGGAGATATCACCTCCTTGGCCACATGATCAAGGTGAGGTATAATCAAAAAATAACTCATCTGAGCCAGCCTTTTCAAAGGTAATTCAAATGTGAGCTTCAGCTGAATGCCCTAACTCTAGGAGACTGAGGAGCCAGCCCACTTCCCTGACTATCACCAAATCACTGAACCAGGTCCAAACTGGGACCAGCCGCTCTCCATGCTCCATGTCTAGTCTTCCTCCCATCACCAGCACCAACCGCCCTGTTCCCACCCCAACCGTTCCAAGGCCATTCTACACAGAGCTCTTCAACCAAGCATTTCATTTCATCCAGACCAAATGCTAATAGGGCTGTTTGGTTGCTGGCCATCTCCCTGGGCTGACGGTCAACTACGGCAGGCTGTGCCGAGCTGTGTGGTGTCTGAGCTACCCAGAGACCACTATACAAACAGAGGACACTTCACGGCCAATCGTCCACATTAACTGGGAACAGAGTCCATGGGTAAAATCATCAAATTGATCTTTTCGTGATTTTGTGGGGCAGCTTGTCCATCTTTCACGCCCACATACAAATCCCGTCAGATGATGTCTTCTAGAAAACTGAGTGTTGGCCGTTATTAAAAGCTCTGAACATTTATCCAAGAAAAGCCACCTATTGGGAGTTGCCCACTACTACTACTACTACTACTACTACTACTACTACTACTACGTTGAGGATATTTAAATTAAAAATATCCACATAAATAACTGAAATACAGTTCTCAGGTACTTAAAGTACTACATTTCATATCTGAATATTGCAGTTTTTCACTGCATTTCAACTCAAATCAATGTAGCAGGATGGTCAAAAATGGTCAGATGTGAGAAATCTTTGTTCAAATCATTTTCCAGAACAGATGCAACACTAAAGCAGTCAAACTAGCAAGTTAGCTATCTAACTAGTAGATAGCTGGCTTGTTAGCTAGCTTGCTAGAGCAGCAGGCTGGTGAACAGCAGCAGAGCCGAGGCTACCTAGCTCACTAGCTATCAAGTTAGCTAGCCAGACATCCATCTCTTTCTGGCTTCACTGTCACCATAACAACGACAATCACATTTTTTTTTTCTTTTAGTATTAGTCAAATTACCACTGAAAACTGTCCATTTTACTGCTCTTCTATGTTTTGATGCATATCTTCTAATCATACAGTGGAGCTATGAATACATCTTCTCTACCTTCATGAAATCCACACACAGGTGAAGGTGTAAGCTTGCTAACACATAGCTGGACAGTCAGTCTGCCAGTGCTTTAATTCTGCATATTCCCCCCCCAACCATCTATTACCTTGACCTTGTGGTACAGGTCATGACTGCAGCACTGCCAGCCACTCAGCAATCCTGTGCTCAGAAAAAAAGTGTGTTTTGCACTGAAAATAGATCTCCTACTGGTCTGGTTTCATTCAATATGCAGAACGCTGAGTCCGTCCTCAGAGAGACGGAGAGCTGTGCATCTTTTGTGCTTGTTTTGTTGGGTGGGTTAGGGGCTGTGGATGCAATTCACCACATTTCTGTGCTCGCATAGCCCCGTCTTTTGTGTGTTTTTTTTTCCTCCTGCGCTCCGTCTCTCAACCTTGTCCTCATTATCCATTCTCCTCCAGCATAATGGTACAGGGGTTGTTAAACTTCTTCAGCCCAGGAACCAAATTTAGAAAAATCCAGTCTTACTCCAGGACCTGGTCTAATGACTACTAGTACTTACTGTACAAACTAGTATTCCTGGCACGCAGGGACTCAGAAATAAATCCTTAGCCATTTCAGGTCCTGACCCATGGTATAGTTGAAGAAAAACTTGCTGAAAGACACATAATCATGATTTAAAAAAAAGAAAAAAGAATGTGGGCATGTAGATGTATTTGTATGTTGTCTGTGTCTGTTCCTACATAGGCTCTCCCTGCACACATGTGTGGGTGTGGGGGCTCTGACATTGTATGTATGGGGGCATCCTTCAGCACAAACAGCTGCATTAATTGCTCTGAAGAGAGATCTATGTGAGGACGTCATTAACTAAGACCAGGCTTGCATTTATAATTGATATGCAACGGTGCCCTCTCAGGCTCTGGCGACCATATTGCTGGAGGCGGTTCCTGTGTGAAACTACCCCCTGCTTTTCTCTGACGCCCACTCCAGCTCCTGTGACCTCTGACCCAGAGAGGGCGAGGGTTGCAAACACAGGTGCGCTGCAGGGACTGAAGCTCGACGTGTTCTACATCTTGGCTAGGTCAATTGTGTTGTTTTAACTGCATTGCCTACTCTGCTAATTACGAGACATGCGGTTCAACCTTTGCATGTTAACTGGCTGCTCCCTGACAGCAATGTACATTGTATAGAGTGCCTCGCACTCATTATGATTATTGCATCTTTCAAAGAAGTTTCTTTGTTTCCTTTCCATACATGCAAAGATTAGAATGACGGGTAAACAAGCGGTGAGGGAGAATAAAGAATACCACCTTGTGTATGTGTTACAGTAGCTTTTTTCCCCCACAGGGGCCGTGACACAAGCCTACCTTTAATACCTCTGTGGAACTCATTACCCAAGACACCTTTGGGAAATTCATTGTCATATCTACACAATCTCAATTATGCCATTTAATTGATATCTTTATTTGCTTAATTGCTGGCTATATTCCTCGCCGGGACAAAGAGAAGCTTTTTCCCCCATACAGGACTTCAAAGGCTGTTTTCGATCACTCTGGCGTCGCCTCGTTATTTCCCACGTGTCAGAGATGTCACAACACACACCGACGCACTTTTAATGAAGAATGACGGACGTGTTCTCTCTACTGTTTTTTCTTCAGAAAAGGTGCGCCCATACATATTAGTTCCATGACTGAATTATCATATTGGAACAGCATAACAAACAATTAGCGTGATAAGTTGTTCTGCAGGAGAAACATGTTAGTCTGTTGGACCAAAAAAAAAAAAAAAAAGATCAGGACTCCGAGGTCTCCGAGTGAATGAGAAGAATCCAAGCTGGTGTGAGAGTGTGCCTTTGCATTTATCAGGAAATGTAATTAGCATTTTTGATGAATAGGACAAACAAGCTCCGTGCCTCACATCTCTCTCTCTCTCTCTCTCTCTCTGTTGCTGCGTTAGAAAGCTGCTTAGCGCAATTAAACGCTAGAACCTTTGGCCGTGAAGTGTTGCAGAGTAACCCCTGGACATGTTTCCTTTTCTGCCGGTGCCAGAGCCTCCCCTACTATATGCATCAGCCAAGGCCTACTCCACAGTCTTTTATCCTCAGCGTGTAGTTTCACCCACTCCTATTGATTCTTTATTGACCTAAGGTGTCCTCCAGTGCCACTGCTCCTCATCCTTCCTCCTATCCACCACCACCCGCTGCCTCGGCACCCCTCACCCTCACCCCACCGCCACCCACCCTCCTTCTCCAACTGCAAGGTGAAAAGGAAGACCGAGCTTGACATTGATTTCTTCGCTGACTTCTCTCTCCCTCTCTTTCTCTATTTCTGTTCTCCCCGCCGACCCTGCCTCCCTCTCTCGTATGGCTAAACCTCTCTGAAAAGGCTCCGGCGCCGCGGACGCCTTCGCCGCGGCGAGGAAAGGTGCTGAGGCGGTTTAAATAACAGCTCCTACATATGAAAAGCGATGTAATTCTACCTTTGATCTACAACTAGAAGCCATAATAGTGCAGGTTCAAAAGTACAAGAAAAGACTTGAGTGCCAAAAAGGAAAAGATTTGTCGACTGGAAGGAACCTTTCAGAAAGAGCAAGTACATATCAGTTAGAGTTTTGCCATACAGTCAATAACACTGCAGGAGGTGAAATAAACTGTATTCCCTGCATGTGATGTACAACTTAAAGTCAAGTCTGAATTAAGAGAAAGCTGTGTAGATTCTGACATTATAACAATAATAATAAAAGAATAATAAACAATTACTCTTACAGTCAAGCCAATTATAGCTCAGCCTATTTACACTATGGAAATATGGGAAATATAATTACACAAACAAGGACACACACACACACACACACACACACACGATAATAAGATAATAAGTCGACCCCCCGGAAGGCCCACACACACACACACACACACACACCATCCCACCCCTTTGTACAACACATGAGAAACCAAATCTCTCAAATGGAGAAATAAACAAAACAAACAAAAATACACGAGATGAAAGAAGAATAGAGACAATAAAGGAAAAGCGTCCCTGGTGGATCGTCCTATCCCTCCTCCTTGCTGTAGTTTTTTCTTCTCTTATTTTATTTGTTTGTTGTCTGGCCATTCATTACATTTTCTCTTTCTTATTGTTGTTGTTTGTGTCTTCCAGATCTGAGTAATTCTTAAATGACTTCGACTCTTGCTTTGATCTCATTTAGAAAGTGAAAGAAGCCAAAGCTTTGGAAGTTATTTTGATTAGACTTTTATTAACTTCTGTCTGCGTTCTTAATACCGTCTCCGAAGAATTCATTGGAAAACCTGAGATAGTGAGAGGAGAGAGAACCAACTAATATTGTCATAATTTGCAGGATGGCTGGTGCTCGTACACATGAGCGTGAACGGGGAGCACGAAGAGTTGTTCAGTTACAGCTCTGTACTTCAATCTTGATTCTGAAAGGACATATGTAATTACAATAACTGACCTCTGTTGGCAGACACAGGCTAACACACATTGTCACTCCATCACCATGTGTTTACTCCGACTAGTGGAATGCCATAGTGATACACGATACTAGCTGATGTCCTCTTATTTGTCTTGTCTTTATGTCAATCTCAACACTAAACTCAAACAACTTCCCATGTGGGTTTATGCACACCATTGTTATGGTGTTTGCCACGGTGCCAAACTGACCAGGAAGTATGTTTATGGAAAAATGTTTTCAATATTCAATTATATTTGTCCCTTTCTGGTCTCTGGTAGTATTTGGGGGAAAACATTTACAAAGTTGAAATAATAGTATAACAAAAAAGGTTGGGTTTTTTTCCCCAACTGAAATGTCTTTCATCCATTTGCATGTGCAGGAAGAGCAACAGTGCGACACAAATATCCCCTTTTGAAAATTGCTCTTTGCTCCTCTGCGGATATTTATGAGGCTCCAAATGGCCAGGGCTGCTTATTAAATCACCTTATTTGAACTAGATAATGTGATTACGATAAGATCAATTAACGCCCGGCCCGATAACAGCAACTGCGAGCCCATTGTGGTTTTGATGACATTTGCGTTTGGTCTGGTAATGTATGTCCTATGGTGATAATTAAGACGGCGGCTTCAGAGGCAGGCGTGCTGAATGGGAGGGAAGGCATTACACCCGGACCTTTTGGCGATTAACATCTCCGCTCCATCTCGTCCGCCACCAGCTTCAAGTGGGGCTTTTGAAAAAGCCCAAATTGATTCTGCATCCCACCGCTGGCGCCGCGCTTGATGGTGATTTCTTGATGTCTTGATGTGTGTAATGTTTACAGACCGTTAGAAAGGGAAAGCCTCCAGCGGCAGACTGCTGTGAAGAGGCTGTTCTGTGAATACTTTAAGGTATGCACTCTCATCTGAAGAGATTTTACAGGATCAGAATACGGTCGTATTACTTACACTGTGGCAAAGGTTCTGCATTGTGCTGTTTGAAGGGTTCCAACTCTGGAGAACACTTAAGGTATCCTCCCTCCCTATCAGTACCACTTATATTTTAAGAAACCTGCTTTTGTCAAACAGGTGATCAGTGATGGCCCTCATTATTTGAAAAGGTGATTGAAACTGTTGTCAAGCAAAAGGCAAGAATGGAACAAAAGAGAATGATGGTAGAAAACAGAAGAAACAAAAATGTGAATAAAAAGACTTTAAAAAATGTTGCACATTAAGTAAGCAAAACGATGTACGCTCTAGCAATGGTATGGACAAAATATTATACTTGATCTCACACACACACACGCAAGCTGAAATAGTGATTAAATGAGTAGCAAACCACAGCACAGGTGCTGTTCAGTACATCCATGTATTTATATATTTACATATAACAAACCTAAAGACATCTCTGTTCCTTTACAGATGTTTACAATTCACTAACCCTAACCCAGTGATTTCTGAATCCTCGCAATTATTTTGCATATATTAAAAGGTTAAAGTCAGAACAGTCTATTCTCAATGTGGACTTTTCTCAACTTTTGACTCTTTTGTGAGCCACACACACACACACACACACACACACACACACACGTCTTGTCTATTAAAGCCCCAAATATTGTTATGCATGAATTCATTTTACCTGGGTAATTGGGACAAATGTGATTGATGCATTTAAATAGGAATAAACAGGGGATTGTGTCACCAAATATTCAAACTGTATGGGCAAACAGTGTATATACATCCTTTAAAGTCATATCTAGCATGTCAGTCTGCTAGTACCAAGCGACCTCATGTGACCAGACTGTCCTCCTCGAGAAAACGACCACATAGGTCGTGTGTCAAGCACCGAATTACGACCATATGTTACGTTTCAAAATAGCGCGCCCTCTAGCGGTCAAGTAAATATCGACACTCCGGTGTCTGAGACGATCGCCCCCCGTCAATCATCGGCAGAGACCCCCCCACACGTCGACCTAAACCTACCCCCCCCCCCCCCACACGTCGACCTAAACCTACCCCCCCCCCAACCCCCCCCCACACGTCGACCTAAACCTCGTCTCCCATAATGCATGGTGAGATGAACCTCCTAAACATGCATTAGCATTTCCATTGCAGTCTCCATTATTGTCAATATCTCATGATTTGACAAATTGATCAAAAAATGTATCAAGACTGTCCCACTAACACAAACAGCAATCACTGTCCATTAAATAATTATTTTGACCACTGATGACAAGGCTACAGTATGTCTGTGACGTCGTGGAGCAGCTTCACTGTCTTCTGTGGTCTTAATGAATATCTCCGAGCATCTTCAGATTGATCTCAGCTATCCCCTGGGTGGGAGGGGGGCAGACATCATGTAGAAGAAAAGATAATGATGAGACGAATGGGGAGGGGAAAAAAAACGTTGATTGACAACAGCAGACTGCAATTAGCGTGATCTCTCAAAGCATTTGTGTAGTGATGTGTGTGTGTGTTTATTTTTGGTGATGGTTGGTGTGTGCAGTGATCTGGATCCATGATCCGGAGGTTCTGATCCGACACACAGGGATGGGTAGCACTGGGTGTGAGGCGCCACTACCAGATGGCATCTTGTATACCCAATCCTGTCTCTCATGTGCACACACACGCACACACACACACACACACACACACAATCTGACCGCACCAGCGGTCTGATGGAATGGTCTTGACTCTGTCAACATGCCATCCTTCACATGGAACGCATGCTGTGAAACCATTGTAAAATTAAATACTCTTTGTTTGTTTGAGGGCTGTGAAATCAGGCAGACTTGTGTAAATGGATCATCCTTTATCAAGTCCTGCTCTCTGATGATGTAACTCCTACACACAAAGACATTACAGATGAAAGGTGACAACGATACATTCTATTCATCGGGTTTGTTCACGATTTTCAGGGTATGTGGTCTAACTACATGATGCCAAATCAAAAGCAACAAATCACAGTTATGATACAAGACTTAAAATTGCATGAGGTCAAGCATAGCCTTATATCTTAAAATTTGCAAAAATGTAAAATTTTGTCGAAACTTCAAATACTCTGTGAACATGTTAGCATGCTGGTGTTATCTTTCACCCCAACACTCCTAAACTGCCTCCAGATGCTACTAAATGTACTCCACTCACCACCAGGTAGAGAGCAAATCATGGGGCGACCCCCCACCGGGCATAAGCATCAAGGAATTATTTATATATTTATTTTACTTAAATGTGTTTACACATAGGAAACTCTTTCATTGTGTAGGTTGAGTGCTTAAAGCCCCCAAATAACTTTTTTCATGTGAAAACCAATTTGATTGTTGTCGATTGATTCACGTCAAGTATTTGAATTCTACATATTGTTATGAATATGTAACGATAGTGACTGACTTAAACCGTATTTAGTCACCAAAGAAAGCTTTACAGCACTTACCTTATTATAATAAAAGTAATAGCCAGCATACTAGCAATTAACATCAGAGATTAGCATTAGCACTAGCAATGAGCATTGTTAAAAATGGTAAATTTCCAGCTGCAAGTATAATATTGACCAAGTCCAGCAGTTGCCATGGTTTAATTCTAGTCCTCCTCACAACTTTTTTGCTAGGCTACAAGTCTATACTATTCACCCATTCAAATGATTGCCACGGAGGGGACATCAGCATCGGATAGCTGTCTGGAGGTACTTTTCATCTTGTTTTGCGTCATCCCTTTTTCATTTGAAACTCTTTTCACATTACCCCATTTGGCCAGAACCTGACTGCTGTATGAATATGACATGATAGGACTACACCAAACTACAATTTCAGCCTCAAGATAGAGATACAGATGAAAGAGAGATTTAAGTTCATTTTTAAATGTATGTTCCCTTTACTTATTCATACCTACATGGTCTAAACTGGTATTATCAGAGGGCATGTCAAAAGAGAGTTAAAAGGAAAAATCGGGGAGATGTCGATGTTCCCCTGTGCTTGCCTATAACTCAGAATCACAGTCAGGCACAGATCATACATATGTACAGGACTCCTTACTCCCTGATGCATGCAGCAGGTCCATCGCGGCAAATGAACGCGCCCCTTGATATAATTCTCATCAAGGTTCAATCAATTTCCTCTTCCTTTGCCTGCAGCAGTGTATCAAAAGGGGTTCTTCATCAATCCCATTCCCTCTATTCTCCTCCGCAACCTCCTGCTGCTCCTCCTCTTCAGATTGAGATGGGGGACTTCAGGGGTAGGATGGGTTGGGAGATGGGGGGGGCATGGAAGTCGTAGGTGGTTGTACGATGGTAGAGAAATGAATGCAGATGTAGCGATGTGTTCCATTGTGATGAATGCTTGATGTTTGCATCTGCACCCACGCAAGGCCAGAGTGAATCAGAGCTGCCGGGGGAAGGCTCTTTGGCTTGGCCAGTGAAGAGGGCTGCTAACAGGAGAAATAGCTTGGTTTCAGGGGATGGATCAGAGGTCAACTTTGCCCGGGTGATACCTCAATTGGGGTCAGCACTCCTTCACCAGCACACACAAACAAGCTGGTCCAGTGCTGAGGGAGGTGATGGTTAAATGTTTTGGCAGCCAGACGGCCGTCTGCTGACCTGCTGCTGGAGGCTGGAGTTATCTGGAGCTCTCCCAGTGATGAATGACCACTTAGTGCAAGGAGCTTCAACCTTGCACCGGCTTGTCAACTGGGGTCCCACACCATTGCCGTCATGCACACACTGGCACACAATAAATAGCTCTACACTAAAGCTAAAGGCAACAGGCCAATTGGGGAAACCTCCACCTGCTGGCAAATGAAGAGATGTTTTTTTTTTATGGTACTGAGTAACTAAGAAATGAATATACGTCTGAATTAATACATTACATAAAAAATGCATTCTACAATTTATGTGGCTGTGTAGAATAAATAAATCTGGTGCTAAGGGAGGCTGATTACCTGTTGGTCCATGTACCATCATCATGAACTTGTAGTTTGCAGAAGTTAGTCATTAATTGATTGATATTCGTCACTTTGGTCACCATGAATTTGCATATCTCCTACAGCATTTATTCGAAAAATGTGAGATTAAACACCTTGATGGCCAACCAGACGCAGAATATTATGGAAAACCAAACCGCTGGTATAAATGAAAATCTGATTTAATGTGGAGTAATTCTCCAGGAGAAAAGGGCTAGGTGTTAGTTCACCAGGGAAGACACTTGTGTGCTCCCTGTGCCTCTTATTGTGAAAGAATGTTACCTGGTCAACATCAGACTCAAAATGAGAAATGAGATCCAGAAATAATCCAATTTTGTTTTTCAATTTCAGGGCTGTTTTTTACTATTGTTTTCCTACTTAATATTAAGAACTTGAATTGAACTCTAAATGAAATACATACTGTGGTTAGTCATCGTGGACAGTGGGACTGAGACAACCTGCCGCGCTGCGTCCCGATCTGTTGGGACCCAGATGGGAATATGAGTGTGATGGGGTTTTGTCAGCGAGCCCAGACAGGCTTCCTAACCTCCAGCACCTCCTCCCTCCTTCCTCCCTGCTCTCCCATCAACCCACCCCACTACCTCGCCCAACCCAAAAATGCATTCTCAACACGGTAATACCTCTGTTGGTCCCCGCTGCGTGTGGTGTTGCGGAGGTTATCCACTAACAGTATAGGTATACAGAAGGCTAGATTGAAAGAAGATGTTGTGTCTGACCACCGACTCCTGACGTGACATCATTTGGATTTATATCTGTTGCTAAATTAGAATAACCACTTCAAGAACACTCCACGCTTTATACCTAATTCATTACTTTGTTTTCTCTTTCTCTATTCCAGCTGTTTCAGAGGACTCTCTTTGTTTATCATTTTTCTCTAAATGTCGCACTTTAGTCTTACTATCTCCGTTTCCCCCCTCTCTCTTCTCATGGTCTTCCTTCCCTTTCTTGGTTAACATCTGGATGTCTGAATTCATATTATTCACTTTTTCCAGAAAACTTCAGTAAGTAAACAATATCTTAAACAATTTGTCAATGTATTGATTAGTCAAGCAACAGGAAGTAATTGCCGACAAGCTTGCCATTTATCAAGTGTTATGCATCTCATTTGGTGGTTTTACCGCAGTTTGCGACACACCTTGCTGTCTGTTCTCAGCCGGCTCTGATTTATGTGCATGGATGCAAATTGTGTGTTTAAAACTGTGTTTCATTAGAAACAGTGTTCTTGCAGACAGTCAAGATGACTGGTAACGAATCAAACAACCACTGGGGTGGGCCTAAGACCACAGAGTCTGGTCCGGACTCAGCCACCGTGGCTGGTCTTTCTCAAATACACTACTACCTCACTGTGGACATTGCAGACTCCACACAGGAGTTCTGTCCTCCTTTAAATGTGATCCATTCTTCCCGTTGTGTATTTAGTAAACTTTTTTTTCATACGAGACATTCCCACCAGGAATCACAAGGTTCCAGTTAGAATACTCTAAAAACAATAAAGCATAATTTGCTGTGTAGCATGGTATCATTGACCAAAACGTATGATTTCAACATAGCTTTGTGTTTGGGATGTAATGTTTCCATGTTTAGTATCAAACCTCCAGGGTTATTTTGGTTTCTAACTCAAAAAAACAAATGAATGTTATAAGTCATGTTCCACTTGAAAAGTGCATCATGATGTGCACATGAACGCACCATTAGCCACCATTTGCACAGCACCAAGTCCTGCGAGGGGCCAGATGTGTTCACGTTCGACAGACTAGAATGGCTGTGGCCAAAATGTGGCTGCTTCCCCCTTTGTGAGGTGACAGCAGGGCAGCCGGATTTAACAACTGGGTCATTCCCAAAAGGAGCCTGGTGGATGTTTGTTTTATGACTGTTGAGGTTTGGTTCCTGTGCATGTGCGCACAAGCGAACAACAAGGACAAGAAAACACAAATGGACACACAGACGAATTACACACTTGGTGGAGCTGCGCACACACATGCCATCTTACAAGTCCCGGTGAAACCGAAGTTGGGGAGTCTTTGTCTTCTGTACTGTGAGTTTTCCCCAGTGAAACAGAATATTTCAGTGGTGTGCAGCTACCAGAGGGATTTGAGTCAAACCCTTTGAATTTGATTAGCCCGTTGAAAATTGGGCAGGCTTATAATGTATCTTGATAGGGAGCTAAAGAGGACAACACACTCCCTCATCACTAACAGTTCAGATTGATGAACTGATATTATTGGTTGAAATGAGTTGGTACTTACATACATAAGAACACATCATATTTAGTTAAACAGGAAGAAAAGATGACTGTATTTTGATGCGACACACATACACACACACAAACACACAAACACACACACACACAAACACCCACACACACACACACACACTCATACATGCTTGTGCCACAAAAGCATGGACAACCCTCCCTTCTAAGCACTCCTCTCTCTCTCTCCTCTCTCTCTCTCATACACACACACACACACAAACACACACACACACACACACACACACACACACACAAACAAACAAGCAAACACATAGAAGAATCCTCAGTAGTGCTACTAGTCCTAATAATGCTGGAGTATTGTGGCAACTAGGCTTTAAGCTACAAATTGACTGCTAGCCGCGGGTGGGCTCATGTAGCGGCTTTACTACTGCTACTCCGCCACTGTCCATTCAGCCAGAGGAGACTGTTAGACAGATATATGGCCACTTAATTGGCCCATGATGGCAGTGTGGCGGAGTGGTGATCGCCAGCAGAGTGCTAGACACCAGGATGATTAGGAGCCTGTGTGTGTGTGTGTGTGTGTGTGTGTGTGTGTGTGTGTGTGTGTGTGTGTGTGTGCAAAGGATAGGAAGCCAAGCTCAGGGTTTGGGCTCTGGTTTTGTATATATATATATATATATATATATATATATATATATATATATATATATATACAAACACAAACACACACAAACACACACACACACACACACATATATATATATATATATATATATATATATATGTGTGTGTGTGTGTGTGTGTGTGTGTGTGTGTGTGTGTGTAAAGAGACTGCTCAGCCCAGCAGGACAGCACCAGGCCTGGACTTATTAGTCACTCGTCTCGAGCTGTCAACCCACACAAAAGGCATCAGACGATTAAAAAAAAAAAAAAAAAAATGAACAGCCGCAAACATATTCTGCACACTGCTCGTCTTCTGCTATATGTCAGGTGTGTCTTTGCGTGCACGTGTGTGTGTGTGTGTGTGTTTTGATGGAGGCCTATTTTCCAGAGTCCTCTAAGTGGGGAAATCAATGCAAATAAGTGAAGAGGGGAGGACAGGGGGAGTGAAAAGAATCACAAGAAAGGGCTGAAAAAATGAAAAACAAACAAAGGCCTGGATTTAAGAAAAGAAAAAAGAGAGAGGAGATGAAGAAGCGAGGGGGAAAATGGGATGAGAATGCCCATTAAGGTGGGGAAATTGGAGCCCTTTGCTGTTAAGCATTCTGCTTGTGCCCATATTTCCCTGATGGTGGTGCGAGATCTGCCGGGCCCCGAGTTATCCAGATGAGACCGGCAAGAATTAAAACGCCATATGTTCAGGACGGCACCTCAGCGCAAATCAAACGCTCCTGTAATTTCTCTCAATACAAAAGAGGCCCCTAACATTAGGCTCTCTCCGCTTTGCTGGTCTGTTTATTTCCACTCTCTTTTTTGTCATGTTGATGTGGAGATTTATTCTAACTTAGTGCCGGCTTGTGTTCCTCTATAGGTTGCGTGTAAGTGCATGTGTCAACGGCATGTTAGGTTGGAGGTGATTGACATCAGTGTCTCACTTTGGCCCAATGACCTTTTCATAATGAGTTTTCCACATTAGAGAGCTTCAATAGCCTGAAACTGTTCTTCCCAGCTGGTTTGTTTATGTCACTTAGGGAGAAGTCAAAGATAGCTTTTTTCAAATACCTCATTAGATTTTTTTAGATAAGGCTCAAACAATGTAAATCTTATACATTTACACTTTTCTATGTTCTGGATGGCCACACATAGAAAACATGCTGTTAAAGAAAGGGATGAGACTCGATGAGTTGTTCAAATTGGGATGAGAGCACACACACTCAGAGGTGTTCATGGTGCTGCACTGAACAGTGGTTGAAGGAGGTGTAGAGACTGAAAAAGAGTTCAAACGCTGCCTCCACACATGGCTGATCTTTGTGTTAAGAAGAAGGTTAAAGAATGCTTCGACTCCACTTTCAAATGGTTTTAGTCCAGCTACAACTTCGCTCCTGCTTTACAATACTTTGGTCTAAAGGACTAAAGACACATCGAGTCATAGAAACAAGCAGTCCAGCTACATGATTAGTGGCTACTGTATGTCTTGATAAGACTTTACTTTACAGGTCCAAGATCTCAATTATTTCCTAATAGGTCTCCTGAAAATAACTAAGCAATTTAAAACAAATAGCAATTTATTGGAGTTAGTTAATTGGATACTCTGAACACTTTCCTTTAATTAGTACCAGATCACGTAGTTATTTAAAACTAGCTTCCTAGAATGTTTAGTATGAGCCAGATATAACAAGGCCTCATTGTTCAAATCCATCCCTTTGCTCACTAAATGTGTGTTTGGGGGAGGGGGGGGAATAACCCAAAAAAAAGATAACTTTTTTATTCATCAACAGATCTATCGAACCCCTGAAATAAACTGTTACTTGTGTTTCAATTGATTCATGCAAGCTAATCAAAAATGATGGTCTACCAAACTGTAAAAGTTGACTTTTCAGCAATTTTTATTGTGATGTGAAATAATGCAGGAATATTCGCCCTAAATTGTATGCATTTGTCAGTTAAATCTGTCAGCCAGGTGCACTTTGATAATGAATTTAAGGGGATGAGTCAACAATGTTTGAGGAAAAACAATCTAATCTTAAGCACATGGGTTGTATAGACCAGGAAGGTCCCACCCATTGAAAAGTGTAAAAATGTGTATGGTTCTGGGACGGGTCTCCCTGGACTGTATAGGAAATGCTGGATCAGTCACTGGAAATCCAAACTGCAGGAGTAGCATATATGGTGTTAGACCAATGAAAGATGGAGCAGTGTGTTAGATTAAGCCTCATACAGCTTATGAATAAAACTTTTGTACCAGGAGCAATATATTATTGCTAATTCCACTCTTATGTAGTCTCTTTATAGTAGCAATGAGGCTAGAGAGCCCAGAGAGCCCAGAGAGCCAAGTCATTACGTCACTGTATACGTCTGAGGTTTCCCCGCAGCGCTCATTTCAAGCATAGCAGACATGTCTCTTTAGAAAAAGTGTTTATTTTGGCAAATAATACAATAAAAATAAAATACACAAAATACTAAAATCACAACATTTTTTAAAGTGTAGAACAGTGTGTGATCAATAGATCGGAGTGTTTGATGTTTAGTCATCTGCAGGTTGGACCTCCGTTCAGTATCGCCGATGTCCGACAGCTCTACAAACACAAACCAGAGAACAGCGGTTTAATCACAAACGTGTCCACGACGCTGTGAAGACAGATGTTAAGTCACGTTGGTAGTTGGTAACGTTTAGTTAACGGCAGTCAGAAAGTGGCATGCTAACGTTGTTGTTAGCAATATCACGCTAGCTGGCTAGCTAGCCGGTCAGCTTATATTACCAGAGGAAGCAAAGTCACTAGTTGCTGCTGTTACGAACGTAATCACTAGCTTGGTAAACTAAACAGAAATGTGTCGTTGTTTAGCAACGAGGTGAAACATTTTAAAAGTGAAACTTACCGGGAACAGTAATGTCAGTAAAACTCCGCAGCGGCGTATTCCCCCGTTGCCTCGAACGTTAACCCCGCCCCCAGCCCCTAACGTAAGCCGGGCCCGGTTCCAGCCCAGCAAAGATTTGGGGCCGCTCGGGAACCAGTTTTCCAGGCCGAGAGCCGGCTCTTTGTCTGTGGAAACAGGAAGAACTGGTTCGCGATTGGGCACCGGCTCCGAACCGGCCCTCAAAATGCCTCGGTGGAAAAGGGGTATGATTTTACTTGTTCTCTGGGTGTGTGTGTGTGTGTGTGTACATGCAGTGTGATGCATGTGTGGGTTAGGCCTACATGAGAAACGAGGCTGGCTTCTGAAGTTCCCTCTGACAGCAATGTGATCACAAGCTCTCTTTCCAAAACTCTCCAACCTGCCTCCCCCCCCTCCCCCACTGTCCACCAACACCCTTTCAATAACATCTCTATCTCTTTTTTTAATGTTGCCACTGACTCGCCAGTCCCCATCGGCCCGACACATCAATAATTGTGTGTTTTCAACCTCTGCCGCCTTCGGCTAATTTAACCACAGATTGAAATGAAATGACCCCCCTCTCACCGCCACCACCACCACGCCCCAGTACCTCCACCACACACACACACTCTGCGCCGGGTGTCAATCGGGAGTCTGAATGGACTGTGTTTCCACGACAGACACAAAGCTGATTCCAAAGCTAATAGTCATTGTTTGAAGTGACACCGCTGCCCTGGCATTTGCTTAACCTTCTGTCTTATACGCAAGGCAGAGTCAATGCAATCCCTGCTTAATTAATATCTTCCCCTCTCTTTCCACTGCTTCTCCTCCTTCACATCCCTTTCATCCCCGTATAACCACACAGAGAAAATGAGGGACAGATAGTGTCATTGATGCATTTTAGGGCTAAACAAATGTTTATGTAAATGTGCCTCTTTTCTGTCTTTAACAGGTCAACAACCATTTGTAAGTGACTCTTGATGAATATGGAACATTTTCATAGATAACAGCTTATGCAGTCATCATCAGACAGCAAGCTGTTGGTCTGAAAAGTGGAGCCAAGGTGGAAACGCCTTGCAACTCTGGAAACAACAATAAACCAGATATATGAGAAAACAACGCCTACATCTGATAAGGTCATGATGTCAATCGCGAGTTTCAAGTCTTTTTCAATGTAGAATGAGGCCCATTGAATAAAATTTGGTCCCATTTGAAGTAAAAGTAGATAATAAAGCAGGTGTGCTTTAGGGCGTAGCTACCTTGTGATTGGTCCATGCCCATGTTACTGTGTATTTTTTAGTTCATTTAAGTTAACTGTATAATGTTGATTGCCTCAAAATATCTTGTGTTCTGTTGTATTACTGTCCATTTCTTATGGGGCTGATGACGCCACCCCCCCTCTGGCCTGTCTTCCTGGCTCCCCCTTGGTTCAGCATTATTGTTGTACCTGCTCAATCTCTAGGTGTGATAGCTGTCTGTTGACATTGGGAATCTGAGATAGTCATTGTTTCTTAGTTAGCTGAGACGTTGGGTTCCAAAGCACCCAATGATCCTGCATCCTCCTGCATATAGCAGACCTTGTTGTTGGGTGAAAAAATCGATACATCATAGGATCTCAATATTTTGCATGGCAATATTGTATCGATACACAGATGCCAAGTATGGATCTCTTATAATATAAATTATTATTACAACAAATACTAAAATAAAACTCAGGAAAACAAAGATGGACTGTATCACTAACACACCATATCATGTCTGAATATCTGAGCAAAAACTATTTCAAATAGAAATCTATCGAGAAAACAGAAAACTGCTCCAGAACTCAAATAGTACAACCGATTTCTAATTTGATGACAATGTTGCATTCCTCAAAATAACACAGCCAAGACAGGCTTGTAAGTAGGAAGTGAAAAACCAGCAGAAACGTTTCTGACACAAATTGAATGTATGTATGTGATGATTCATGTCAGATTTACATTTGTTTTTGTTGTTTTTTGCAAGTGTAAATTCAGATATTAAAACTGACTTGCCACCAGCAATCACACATGTTGGCCAATCAACTAAGGAGTGAATCTTCAGGATTGTATACTTTTAAGCCTAACAGAGAAATAAGAAATAACAAAGACCATAGCTGTGGCTGAGCTTTATGGAATTTAACATACACGTGCACACATATACAAACTAGGAGCTTGCAATGTCTCGAGTCATTTCACTAGGCCTCTATGTAAAATCCCCTTTTCACACTCCTAAATAAGAATCAATGCCTAGTTAAGACTGAAGCCCTGCCAATAAGCCGAGTATAAAGCAGGAGGTAAACAATACCTTCACCGCTCTCTGCCTCTCCAACAAACACTGTGAGTCCTAATCCCTCTGCTCTGGAGCCCTATTCATTTTTTTGATTCCACTGTGAGGCTTGATGAAGGCTCCATCAGACCAAAGGGCAACCCTAATGAACCCGTCAGTGGGTGAGAGTGCAACAGCGACAACGTGGCTGATCAAAGAGGGGAATAGCTGACTTGAAACAGCGTCATAAACAAACACATTACATGCTTTATTGTTACACTGAAATTAAATTACTCATTTACATCCATTGTAATATGAATATGATTATATTAGGGAATGTGACACTGTTGCACTAATCCTTCAACCCTTGGAGGTGATATTTATACGGGTATACTGCATCTTGTCCCGATTTGAGGGATCATTATGCAACAATTCTATAATGCTGTTGTGATTAGAGTTTGACAGAAATGGGCGCTACCCATATTCATACTGCTGATTTAGTTTAAAAAAAATAAATATGCTGAATGTAATGTGCAATTTGAACTTTTGCATGCCAAGTACATTGTTCTTCTTAACTTTTGCCATGAGAGTAAACAACTAAAACTGTATTTAGCTCTTCACACATCTGTCCTTAGGTCCACTTAAGTATTCTCATAATATACTCAAATATAGGACCCTCCTTCTGAACTGCTCTGTGAGTCCCCCTCCCCACATCCCCTCATTGTAAAGACAGTCTCGGCAATAGTGGGCCTTTATCATTTTCCGCATCACAGGAAGGAGGGATTTGAAAGTCTTTCTTTCAATGTAGGGGGACACCATATTGTCAAGGATTTAATTCTATACTTTGCCGTGTATTCTGTTGGCATGAGAACATAAATAAATATAAGAAACACATGAATCTAAAAAACAGATAAAATCCTAACCCCTGATACAAATTAAAGGCTTGTATCTAAAATTAGAAAAGGAAACTGCCAAATAGTTGCAGAATGGAAATGTCAATGTTTGATGTCACACACACAACAGTGTACCGACTGTACTGCTGTGTGTTGGACTCATCTGGACTGAGAGGTCAGCTGTTGGCTTTTCCTACTGTGTGTCTCTCTCTCATTGTCTCTCTCTGGGTGTCCGATGAAGTGGTCAACAGTTGACAGGTACTGCCATGGCTGACAGGCCAAACAGCATGAGTGTATTTGTTTTGTGCGTGTGTGTGTGTGTGTGTGTGTGTGTGTGTATGAGAGAGAGAGAGGGGGGGGGGGGGGGCTGCTTGAGGGCACACCGGCCCTGTGCTACAGAGCATGGCAGGGACAAAGCCACAGGGACACAGAGTCAATGACATCTCTCTCTCTCTCTCTCTCTCTCTCTCTCTCTCTCTCTCTCTCTCTCTCTCTCTGCCTCTCTCTCTCACCCCCACAATAAAGAAAACGTATCTGAACTCTTTGTTTGTTCTTGTAATGGAATGGGCCATTGCGGATGTGATCGCAGCGTAACATAAGGCAGAGGGGGGATAACAGTCTCATGATGTGAGGACTGAGCTAATAACTCACTGGGTGGGCCTGACACTCAGGGCATGGAGAACTCTCAAGGACCACTCAGCTGTGCAAGGTGAGGGTCATGTGAGTGGCGGAGGCAGTTTGAGGCAGCGGTGGACTACTTTTTGGTAGTTATGATAGGTTACATACGCGGACTGTGTCAAGAGAAGAGTGAGACTTTATTAAGCTGCAGAGGTGGATCGAGTTAAATGCTAACGAGCAACTAATTCTCACTCCCAACCCAATGTGTGGTCAGTGGCCCTGAGCTTCAAACTGAAACTGTGTCTTCCAAGTTGGGCTGGGTATCGCTTGAAAAATTCCGATAGCGTTTCCGAATCCTTGAATTCGATACCAATATGCAACAATAATTTTCTGCTGCTTTTTGTATGAAAACCTTGTTATTATTATTATAATACTGTTTCTAGAAATAATAACAGTTAATTGATCTACTAAAACAGTTTATTATGTAAAAATTCTGAATCCATGAAATGACAGTTCATTATAACAGTCTGAAATTGTGAATGAAAGGTATTAGTTATGTCATCAAAAAATCAATTCCTGGATCTGCAAGCAAGCCTCTTTACTAAAGTGCGGTCACACATTTTTTTTTTTTTTTTCGTTTCCACTTTGCCCTATTCTCTGACGGGAAATGCAGTCTGGGAATGAGCTATGTTGCTGGTGTTGTGATAGGAACTTTGGTACAAGAATCCAAACTAGCTTCTTACTGCTAGTGTAACTGTTCTGTCTTTGTGTGTGTGGTAGGTATGTCCCTGCAGAGTTGCCGTAGGGCTGCCGTAGTGTGTAGTGTTTGTTTTGGTTTACACACGAGACCGAGTAGAGTGTGGAGCTGTTGTGGTTCACTGCATCCATGTCTGAGTGGTTTATTATTCTGTTACATAAACCAGTCAAGTGAACCAAAGACGTCTGTTACACTAGTTTGCGCGAGCTTCAAAGCTACACTCTATGCTGCTAACATTAGCTAGTTTAGCCAGACACACTAGCTAGCTAACAGCAACAGTGGAGCGAAGGTAAGCAAGTTGAAAATTACAAAAGCTTAACTTGGCAAACAACAACAAGCAATGGTTTCAATGATATAGATAAATTAGCTGCAGTTTTGTTGCTGCTGTCAGAAAAAGTTGCCATGGCCGTTACCTCAGTGTCTTGTCGGAGAGCATGCAGGATTAAAGGCTTCATCATGTTTGACGTGTTCAATGACTTGCATTTAATTATGTTAACACATTGGTTGCATTTCGTTTGTAGGAACTGAATTCGGGAACCATTTTTCTCAAAGTGTTTCAATACCCTGTAGGACCGACGTTATACAGTCGGTGCTTGATGGTTTCCTGATACCCACCTAGTCCCAAATCGGTGTCCACCCTTCCCGGTCTGGTCTTCAGAGGCTTTTCTGTTCCCATCGCCTAGCAACCAGGTGCGTTGACAAGAAAGAACATAATATTATATGGTTAAAACCGAGCCAGAGATCATATTTTATTCCTTTTATTTTATACTATGATGGAGGATGTGGTTAATGATATAATTTGAGAATATATTTCTGCAGCATCTCCTACTGCTGATCCGCTTGCAGTTGCCATGTTGATTAAAATCCAATCGTCAATGGTGCACAATGAATCATGGGATACATTAGGAAATGAAGCATCAGTTGAATCCTTTGAAAAAGAAGGCCGTATTCCTGGGCTGCATTTGAAGGAGTCTTTGAAATGGGATGGCCCTGTGACACATCCAGTCTTCAAATTCAGCCTCCAAAGCATGCGGCCACTGGATTGGGACACAGTAGTATTAACAGTGGTAGTATTATTAACAATAGTAGTAATATTGACAGTAGTGGTATTATTAACAGTAGTAGTGATATTACAGTAGTAGAAACAGTAACAGTAGTTGTAAAATTAGTAGTATTATTAACAGTAGTAATAATATTAACAGTAGTAGTAGTAGTAATATTAACAGTAGTACTATTATTAACAGTAGTAGTAGTAGTATTAACAGTAGGAGTAATAGTAACAGTAGTAGTAATATTAACAGGAGTAGCAGTATTAACAATAGAAGAAGTAGTATAAACAGGAGTAGTAATATTAACCATTAAGATAGATCCATCTCCATCATGTCCCCGTAAAATAGAATTAAAGTGCGATTTTGAGAAATACTTTTTAAAACCTACATTAGGCTGGTCTTCATTTCAGGTGGATTTACTCATTGTGAAGACTAAACCCTAAATAATGTAAGAGCTCAGCAAAGCACTGTCCTACAAAATAACAAATAATAAATAGAAAATAGATAAAATCATCAATAATAATAATCATCATAAAAATGTTTGATTATAAACATTTAAAAGGGAATGGGACTAATTGTATTTAGCTCCATCATACAGTACATACAAACCCCTACATACATTTACACATACGTATGCATAACAATTATAATGTAAAACATCATAATGAGATAAACAAATGCAAATAAATTAATAATGAAAATCATTTGAAAATTTCAAGTGGGAGTGTGTGTGTGTGTGTGTGTGTGTGTGTGTGTGTGTGTGTGTGTGTGGGGGGGGGGGGCAAATAAAATATAACAGTAGTGGGTAGTACATGTCTATATATAATGTTAATTTCTATATTGAAGCAGCTGGAAAGACGACAACCATCCTACACAGGTCACATGACCCTTGCCTGTAAAACTCCCCCCTCCAACCACAGTGTTATGTCCATTCATCCCGTCAACAGAAGTGATAATGGAACCTTCCGTTGCTGAGGCTGACTGGCTGAAACTGCGGATCCTCAGGCTTGACCAAGGGAATGTGTGCGTGTGCATGTGTGCGTGTGTGTGCGTGTGTGCGTGTGTGCGTGTGGATGTGCTGCTCGTCGTGTTGGTATCTAAATTAAATTGTCTTTATCTCCTCCAGAAAAAAAATGAAGAGGGGGGATTGGAAGTGCTGGGGAGTGGGTGTGAAATTAATTTGTTAGATCAAAAAATATTAAATTTTTCTGCACATCAAACAAACTTTGTCTTCACACAGGGTGTACTGAGGCGGGCCAGCCCTTTTTTCTTCTTCCTCTTTCTCTTTCTTCATCTGCTTCCTCTTTTTTTCTTTAATTAAAAAAAGCATTCTATTATTACAGCAGATGAAAAGGAAACATCTATTCAAACAGTACAGTCATACCGGACTACCACTAATCTTTTGGTAATTATTTTTTAATTGAATCTTTTGAGCACAAAAGCCCTGAGCAGATGCTTGCATTACCGCAGTCCCACATCGAGCGCGACGCCATGTATACGAGATGACGCCTGCCTCGCCACGAGCGAACAGCAGGACAACACGGGAATGAAAAAGGAAGTTGCAAAAGAGAGGAAAAAAATGAAGGAGGGATAGAATTGGATTGAAACGAGGGGGGAAAGTTATGTATAGATCAACAGCTCAGCAGCTTTTTAGGTGTTCTAAGCATACAGTGTGTTTGCACGGATACACACATTAGAATCATTCTGCTGATACACACACTTGGATGCAAAGTGAAAGGTCAAGCAGCTTGGATCTTAACTGCGCCTTCTTACCTCCACCACTTCTCCTCGCAATTCCTCTTTCGTCTGGATGCCTCCAAACTTCTTCAGCATCTGCAGAGTGCTGATTACAAGCACATAATGATCGGTCTTAAGGGAACGGAGCGGAGTGCTTTACAAAAAAAAAAGCTCCAAAAAGATGAACTCAGTCTAAACTTTCCAGCAGTTTGCCTCCCAGAAAGGACCTTAAAAACACCTTATTACCACAGATCTCCCCATTTCACTGACATTTGATATGCTTCCACGTCTGAGTGAGGGATCCTGGATGATGTGTGTGTAAAGTTCTCCCTGTTAGAAGTGCTTAAAAGACATGTAGAGGGAGATGCAAAGAGGGGCTTAAGGAACAGGCAAATAGGAGCGGCTCCGGGAAGGAGACATCTTTAGCTCGGCTGTATGCAACAGCATATTGGCTCTTAATCATGTCGAGTACCCGTCAGAGCTCACCAAAGCCGGCTAAATCACATTACTCAGGCATTGTGCATGGATATGTGAGTGGAAGAAGTGTGTGACCGCACGTTTGTGTGTGTGTGAGTGTGTGTTTGTTCAGCTTTAAACTGGCATTCTCTCTACTGGCCATCAGGGGGCGACTCCTCTGGTTGCAAAAATAAGTGTGATTGTTAAGAATGAGAAAATGCTTGTCGCTACCATGGCGATGGCCGGGTTGGGCACTTTACTACCCTTTAACCCTTTCACTCTGTATTTTCAATCATGAAAGTTAATCATAACATTTGATCACCAGAAACAATGTCTTGTTCAGCCTAGTCCTCAACCAATGGGGTGATGACAAGATGTTACTTATTATTATTTAATTGTTTCATTAAGTATGTAGGTATCGATACATATTCCAGACCCTTTTACCAGACTCCCCTTCTGACATGAGTTGGAGGGAGTGTTTCCAACCGACGTTCGTTTAAATAGCCAGCAAGCTACAGCTGATAACATCTGACTAGTTGTCATTGACGGCCGTTCAAAAGAAAAGCAGAAATCTGCTTGGGTCTACCTTTTGTCTGGAGCAACAAGGACCAACCCTGAGAATGAGGGGATCAACAACGCCATAAATAACCTTGGGATAAGTCACCTGTCCTCCCGCGGGCGACAGCTCGTCAGGGAAAATGAATGGGTTGTCACTGCCGTCTTTGTGCCCATGGCTGAGGGCACTGAAGCTGGCACCATTGCACTTGCACATAAATGGAATATCTTCCCTTTTTTGAATGCCCCTCCCCACCTCCGCCACTGCAGCCGACACACAAACACACAGCTGGGTTCACAAACACTCTTTGAAAGCGTGCATCCACTTAAGCAAAAAAAATGAACGACACTCAGAAGCGAGGAGGGGCGTCAATGGTGCACACGGGAATGATGTAGGAGCGCACAAACATATGCACACATACACACACACAAACCCACTCGTTCACAGCTCACAAACCTTTCAATCTCTCCGTCTGTCTTCCTCTCTCCCCCGTATCTCCATTTGTCTCTCTCTCTGGACTCCAGGTGAGATGCTTTGGATTTCATCCCTGCAGCATTGTATTGTCATTCGACATAATATTTACCCACAGTTCAATGGGCTTCACAAGCACTGCGAGGGGAACAGTGTGTGTGTGTGTGTGTGGCTCTTTGTGCTTCTCATGTCGTGTGGATGAAATCGACTGCTTTGAGCTACGTGCACATTGTTTATCAAATTATAAATACCTTTATAACTCAACAATTATGTTACCAGAAGAAATTAATTCAAACATATTGTGAAATTAGTGTGCATGTGTTTTCTTGTAATAACAAGGGCATCGGTGTGGGTTGTGTGTTTGTGGTGTGGGGTGTGTCCTTACCAACACACAGCAATGACTGGATCCCCCCCCACCCTACAATTAGTCACCCTCCTCCATCCAATACCAGTAGTTCTACGTGTGAATACATGGGACAAATCACGTCATGTATTGATTCAGTAAGTTTGTTTTTTTTCTCTTATGAAGCTGATCCAGAGACAAACCCAGAGAGTCAGACAGTGTCTGTGAGACGGTCTGACTGCAATAATGTAATTCACAGCAGACTATAGGACAGGTAGGTGTTTCCTTCAAATATTCAGGCTTTATTCTTATGAAATTACGACTTCATTATTGGAAAATTACTTTTTTCCCCCTGAAGTAGTACTATATTCTCATTAAATTATGACTTTAATCTCGTAATATTAAGTTTTTCTCTAAATGTTACGACTCTCAGAGAACTCCTAATACGGCGCATGTTTCCAATGTACTGAAAGTTTTGAACCTGAGCAGAAATCTTGCCGGAAAACACATGAACTATTAAAGTCAAGGGATTTAAACATGAATTCAAATGAATGAATGATTCATTGAGGCACATTTAAAAGGTTACTTCCCCAAAACAAAAGACACAGAAGAGGAAATCACGCCTAGGTGAGTGCTGACGGACAGATATGGTATTAAATGAGAAAAGTTGGTCTACAGCAGAATGTGAAGGAAGAGCCTTATTATTGCATTATACTCCATTATATTTGAAATATCATAAATTGTTCATTCTTCCATAGATTGGTGCAAAGGCATTCACCAGAATGCAGGAAATTAAGTGTTTGATGCTCAATAATGTGTGTCCCCCCAATGTTGAAACAAAAACCACATCCTTTAGAAAATATTGTTAATCGAGTTCATCTTCATCAGAATCATTAACAGAGTTATTACCAAGAAGGATTTTACACTAACGAGGAATTCGTCTTGGTGAATAAGGTGCATACATTGTACATACACACAACAATAAAGAAACAATGACTATAATATATACAATATAAACAAACAATATAAGCAAAAAGGACATGAAGTGTGGAATGATTGATAAATAAAGATGGAAGAGCTGTATATGAATGTGCAGAAAAAGAAGAGATAAAAAATAAAAGTAGTAAGAGTAATAAAGTGGTGACTTCAGCAGGGAGTAAACACTAAGTAGATAGAAAAAAGCACACGCAACAAACAAAAAGCTAGGATACGATATCAAGATGAAACATAATCCTGTGTTTTGGAGGGATCAACACTTGTGATGGTGAACGCATCACAATATCAGACAGCTTCACAAGGAGAGCTTCTTTTTAAATGTATTAAATAAAACATATTCCATAAGAGAAATCTGAAGGTGTTTTTTTAAATGTTTTAGTTGCTGACACAAGGAGGAAGCAACTTCACAGAAGGGTGTGGCTACTAAGGGCTTCACTGCTGGTGGAGATAGCTTCATTCCTCAGAGGGGACATGGACTTGCATCTCTACGAATGTAGGAGCACAACACAAGGAGAAGGAAACAATAAGCAACGTATTGTTTTTTATACCAAAGACCAAAAAATACATTAAGTTGACTAAGCCTAAACTCCCTAAACTAAACATAAACAGGAGAAAACAAGAACAGAAATGACTATTCACCCCTACTGCTTTGTGTTTAAGCTGGACCTGAAAACCATGTAAAAATATAAATACCTCAGTAATAAAACTATGTATACAGTAATGAAAAAAAGCACAAGGAAAGGATGCATCATCATTTAAAGACAGTTCCAACAGAACTCAACACACACACACACATATGTGTATATAATTATATATATATATATATATTATATATATACGTATATATACTGTATAATAATCACCAGAGCCCCTAAAATAATTGTGATCACATTGTCACAATACAGAAGTCATGATACAATCTTATTGCAATTTTAAATATGTTGTGTGTAATGTACAGTGATTTATTGCCATTTATTCTTTTATTCTTTCAACTGCACTTTGCCAACATATATTCTAATAAGATTTAAGTTTTCACTTGGTTCATCTCACTACATTGTATTGTAGCACCAAAAAACACCCTCAGAACCATCTAGTAGAATTAAGGAAAAGCATTTACTTTGTATCGATATGTATAGTATCATACACACAGAATCCCGACACCTGTAATTTACACACGGAGAGAAATCCTTTGTTTTCAGATCAGACAAAGCTGAACTAAACTTAAGTTGGTGTGTGTCTGTGTGTATATGTATGTGTGGAATAGCTGCTTTGTCAGTGAACAAGCTGACGTGTTGAAAATATAGAACTCCAGCACTATTCAGCAAATTCACATCTAAAAAAAAAAAAAAAAGTCACAGGCTCCTTTCATATAGAGAACGGCTTCACAATTCATTTCAATTTCCTGCAGGGCCTGCGTGACTTCAGAGAGCGAGTAATCTGACGAAGAACTCCATTTAGCCTCACATTTACATCTTAACCCCCAAACTGGATATTTCACAAACATGGCTCTATTGCATGTGAAGAACGCTGCCTGTCGACTTTATTTAATTTGAGAAAGGCCTGGGCGTAACGTATTACAACCCCTCCCTCTTTGACATGAAAAACCCTCGCCTCAAGTGGCGCAACACACAAGTAACAGGACTACTTACATCACAGAATGGACTCTAAATGCAAACAGGCATAACTAGGGACAGCCAAATCATCATTCTTTGTTATTCATCTGGGAGAGGGTTTGGGGCCCTTTTTTCTTCAGATTTCACACTGCGTAGTATTGTGCTTGGATAAAAAATGAAGCAGAGAAATGAGGAGAAAAGGACAGAGTGAGAAAGAAAAATCAATAGTGAGGACATAGCTGGGGGGTTTCCATATTACATTTTGCATAGACGTCGGCTGTAATTTGCCTTTGATCTTGGTCCCAAGATGACTCACTGAAGCCATCTTCCACAGCCAATTGGGGTTGGAGGGGAAGGGCAGTGGATGGGGGGGGGGGGGGGGGGGTGGAAGGAGTGGGAGGAGGGCTAAAGATGGAGGGGGGGGGGGGGGGGGTCGACCGCAGAGCCTGGATGCCAGGCCAGGCCTTCGTCTCTGGTTCATACATTCTGCTGAGGTGTCTTTTTTACTGCAGTCTGGCTGTAACAGACTCTGCTGGCTGCTCACACAAGTCCAGTACGTCCACATTCCCCAGCCGGGCTTAAAGGATGCTTTCCTTTCATGTTGTCGGATCAATATATCGGTTGTAATGTACTGGATCTCAGAATTTAAAAGGTGGGAAATCAACAAAAATAAAAACAAGAAATAAAACCATGAACTTGTATTTTTAAGTCTGCTAATTAATTACATGGTATTCACGGTGAGATTAGATGGTAATAAAATACCAAATAACTTATAGCAATTACCATGATATTACCCAGTAAGTACATGGAAACATACTAGGAAATCAGATGGTATTACAATATATGTATTAACAAAGTAGCAGAGAGAAAGATGTAAGTACTAATTATATCTAGCAAGTACTTAGAAACGTATACTAGGAACCTAGATGCTCATACAATATACGTATTAAATAGGTTATTACTCTAAAGTTATTTTGATACTTTCCTAGTAACTACAATCAGTAATCATCTAGCTTCTTAGTAAATAGGTAATTAGTGGACTGTAAAATAAAGGTTTACCAATAAAACCTAGAAAAATGTTGACTTCTGTAAAAATGTTGAATTGGTGTTTTAAAAACAGTCTTTTTTCCTGCCCTGTATTAGCACAGGTAACACCCCTAAACACCATGTTTAGGGGTGTTACCTGTGCTAATAATAAACAACTACATGCTTCCAGTTTATGATCAAGTGGGATTCATCACTCAGCAATCATTTAGCACAGCTGGGCAGGAGCACAATTGGATGGTTAAGAATGTTTGATGTCTTCATTTTTTTCCCGCTCAAATATAGGATACATTTAAGAGAATGTTGCTGCACGAGGCCCAATTTTTCAAATTGTATTTGTCAGTTCCATTCACATCCAGTGATACACATGGTAAATGAATCATTGACACTTAATCAGATCTCCTTGACTATGTTTACATGGGTAGTGATTATTTAATATTGTGAATATTGTACTAATATCCCTAATAACATGCAGCTCTGCATATTCCAATCAATGTATGCATCACATTTGACAAACTGATGGAGAGTTTTGTATGTAAAATCACAGTCTAAAAAAAACTCGTTATGTGGAGTTTCAAGGACAGCTTTGTTTTGAAGTGTACTGGAGTGGGAAAAACTACAGCAAAGTATCTCTAAACTTAACGGAACAACATTTGACTAATTTGACTGATGCACTTTAAACTAGCGGTGACCTCACACACACACACACACACACACACACACACACACACACACACACACACACACCAGTGACCATATGAGACAAACTTATTGTATTGAAATCCTGTATTGAACATCATGCAGGGAACCATACTGCCACAGGCGATTAAAAATCACTCTGGGCATTGGAACGGTATGAAATAATGAATGAAGACATAAAACTAATTAATAGATAGAGCCGTCTCCGAGAGAAAAGAAAGGAGGATTCGTCATCTCTTCTCTACACAATGCCATTGTTCCCTGCGACATTCACTAGTCACTGTGTTATTAATGATCCCGCCTTGCAGAACATCAATTTTTGTCTTTTGGCTCACTCGCCATCTCAGGGAAACTTTTTTTTTTAGCTTTTTGTCCCTCCTCCCCCACCATCACCACCACCAGCCTTTTGTTTTTTGCATGTGAAGTTGTGTATGTTTTGTGACACTGTACTGTACATGCTCTCCAGAGAGGTACTGCAGGAAGTTTTTGTACAGACACCAACACGGAGGGAAACTTTTGTCCTCTGTGTGTGTCTGCTGTTGAATATTCCTTCATGTAGCACCAGTAACGGACGCTCCTGCTGACATCTGACTTTGATGAAGTTCACTCTTCAGGCTTGTTTGACAGACGCAATCAACAATGTATCTTCACAAACACATCCGAGCCCCTAAGTCTTTATAATCAAACGTATGGCAGCTTTCTTGACATTTGACTGAAAAACACTCCAAATCAATACCTCTAAATTAATATTTGACACTGACTCAATCCTGAATTTGAGATGAAGACGCCATAAAGCTAAGAAACTGCACTTCAAGTTAAATTGGCAAGTAATGACGCTCTAGTAAGTTTCCACCTATGCTGCATTTCTGCCATATTTTGGCCCCCACTGTCAAGCATACCGGAGGGTGTTTTTGTTCTCATGCTAGCACCCAGTTTCTTGGTGCTGGTAGCAGAATTTGATATTATTTGAGGCTTATTCCTAATCGTCCAGACGGTAAATATTACACACTTCTGCTGCGGTGGCCTAATGGGCATGTAACTTTATAGGCAAACATGTGAAGTGGTATTCCTCCAGTGACTGCGAGCTCAGAGAGAGTGCCAGGCACTCCCTGAAGATGAAAGACTCGTCAGATGGCACCGTCTAGCTCTGCGCAGACACTTATGAGAAACAGACCTTCAGGAGAGGCTAAGTGTCCAATCTCTTGTGACTAAGAACAGTAATAGAGCCGCAATCGCCAGTAAATGGAGGGACTATTTCAAAGCCAGAAGTGCAGCTCTCCTTGTGTTTTTGGGGACGTCCCCCCTGTTGAAACGTACACCTTCACCATCCCTCACAGGGAGTGCACTGTAGATTATTGCTATTATTACACTTCATAAATCTCCTCCGTTCACATGATTGATGATTTTCCACCTCATGCTTAACACAGTGTGGTGGACCTTTTTAAGAAATTTGGATTCTCATTTCCAAAGTTTCAAGTCTAAGTGATACTTTTCAGCTAAATTCCATTTGGCTGTCCATCTTCTCTCTTCACTGGGGTGAATTAGCATGCAGCCTCAATAGTCCCCCCCCCCCCCCCCCCCCCAAACCCCCTTCTCTCCTGGCCCAGTCCGCAGTCCCTAATGATGAAATGAATTACACCGGCTATTGTCAGAGTGCTTTAATCATATTAGCTTCTGGTAAAATGACAGAGCATTGTTCAGGGCCCCAGACAAAAGAAGACACATCTAAAGTACAATGGCCCTCGGATCTCTCTCAGTGAATTACATTAATTCGAAATAACGTCACGTTAAGCTTCCTGTCGAATAAGTAGGAGGTAGTAAAAGACGTTTGGCTGGAATGACATTTGCACCTTCATCATTGCTCCTAATGAAGCACTAGAATACTGATAGATATTTTCGAACATGAGGAAGGATTTTTTTCCCACTTAGGTATGGGTTCATTACACCTGCTTGTCTTATTCTAGGTCTGATTATTGCATTGGATTTCACAATCAAAATCTAATTTAAAGTGTAATTCAAGTGTAAGAATGTCAGAAGGGGCTAGAAGTCCAGATGAAAACTAAAAAAAAATGTTATGACTAACGTACGTGGACGTGTGTTTGTGGACTGTTGGTCTGAAATTCATCATTTGGATGTGGAATCTTAGAGTTCCTAACTGGTACAACGTCTTGGAGTGATCCACGATAAATCGACCCAAACCCAACATGCATAAATTTTATTTTGTATTATTCTATTATATTATTAACTAAAAGGTGGCTTTTAATTGTTTTGTTAACATGAAATCAGGTCAGTTTTTCCAGTCGATATGGTTAGTGGTTAAGCCCTGGTGTAGATCACACAACAGAACCGAGACCACTTTAAAATGCAAGTCAGTTGGTTTTTGGTGTGTAATGAACCAATCATGGGATTTTTAGATAAAGAGTTATAAAGCTAAAGTAATAATCAAAACATCTGATCATGAAATGTGTTGTGGAAGTGATGTCATAGTTGACCTGTATATGACCATGGACACACAACCCAAAAACCATGCCAATGTAAAGTTAATTGGGATCCTTTTCATGAGTTAAACACATCCATGTGACTACGCAACGTCCAGAGCTAGTGGGGTCCAACACCACAGGACGTTTAACCACCATGGGTTCCAAATTTAGCATAACTGTGTATAGTTATGATGTATTAACACAGACAGACACACACTCATGAATGCGGGCAGGCTGCAGCTTCAGCTGTAGGGGAATTGCTAAACGATTGGCCGAGCCCTTAATTCAATCATTTCTACTGGGTACCAGCCCACCCCCGCCGCTATTCATTGATAAAGGCGCTTTAAGTAGAGCAATATTTAGCATATCTGGCTAAATGGTCCTAACAAGCCCCAGCTTGCACTGTGTTAAAAAAAAAAATAATAATAATAATAAAAGAAGGAGAAAGTGTGATGTTGCCAGGAAAATAATTTGCCTCTCTTGAACCGATGATGGCATGCACTTTATGTAAATTGGTGTCTGGGGACAACAAAATCCCTCTTATTACATAGACTTCATAAAAGAGAGGGAGAGAGAGAGAGGGAGAGAGAGAGAGAGAGGGAGGGAGTGAGAGAGAGAGGGGTGGGGGTGGGTGGGGGGAATGGAAGGTGGGTGGGTAGAAGGAAGGCGAACATGATAAATAGCAAGTCAGCATGTATGTGAATGTTATATCCATAAAATCATTGTAGAAGTGCAATTCTTCCGATAGTAACCTTAGAGGCTGTGTGTGTGTGTGTGTGTGTGTGTGTGTGTGTGTGTGTGTGTGTGTGTGTGTGTGTGTGTGTGTAAGTGTGTGAGTGTGTGTGTGTAAGTGTGTGTAAGTGTGTGTAAATGTGTGTGCACCCTTCAAACAGGCAGTGCTTCCAGTGGAACTGACAGATTGACTGTAGGAATACAACTTTCTTTTGTTATAAGGCTCCTTATAAAGTACTCAGTGAGCATTGCAGCATGTGTCAGCCCAGTTTGTCTGCAGCTTCATGCATTGTCATATTTCTTTGAAGTATAATCCATTTTAATTACACATACGTTAGAATAATAAAAGGTAAATCTACATCAAAATGTGACTTTCATTTGATTGAGGGAGTCTTCAATTAATGCCCATAGGACTTCACTTCACTTCAACATCATTATTATTTATTATTATTATTTAATTCTGCAGAATATTATGTGATGTCTTGTTTAGCAACAGGGTTTGACATAAACAGATCATTTCCATTCTAGTGGCTAGATAGTGAGATCTGAGTGACTGATATTACTTCATATGAGAATATGTAAAGTTGTTTATTTGGTGAACCAACCCTGAATGAAAATATTAACTATCAATAACGTGCTCATCATAGAAACAGGGAACATTTTAATATCCCCCTGTCTGGTCCATCGACCCATCCCTGCTCAAGATGCCACACAGTGGCTTCTAAACACACGCCAAATAATAATTTGTGGCTGATCCACATAACTGTGCAGGAAGTGAAAAATCAACACACACATATGGTGTAATAAAATGAGTTTGGTAATGTTGCCAAAGCACCAAAGTTTGCTAGATTATTTTAATCATCCAACAGAATAATGGAGCTCAATATTGCCAAATGGTGTCAGTACTCAGTTTAGCTGCAAAAATATGACAAACTACACGTCAAAAAAATAGGAAAACTTTAACATTCTTTATAGAAAAAAATGTACACAACAGGCACTGATAAAAAAATATAACAATCATAGCAGAAATGTCATTTTAATTATTATTATTTTACTGATAATCCCTTCCTAATCTGTTGCAGCAATTGACATTGCAATGACCAGGAATGGCATAATACCACATATTCACGTCCGATACAATACCTTGACCTTGAGTATCTGCTGACACTAGTCTGATACCGTCTTTTCCTTAAAACAAAAAGGTTTTTAGTCCCCGAATACAATAGCAAATATCTGATTCAACAAAAACTCCACAATAAAGAATTTCAGGCAAAATAATATATTGTTATTGCCAGAAAACCCAAGAGAAAAAAATGTATTTCAGTCACTCCAAATCCAGTTTCCGGTTCCTCCCTAACAATGACAATTACAAAAAACATATATTGTGCAGCTCTGATTCCAAAAGTCGCTAAATCTAACAAGAAAGTCTAAAGCCATGCTCCCGACATGGGGACCTGATCTTTTGGTGGAGCATTTGCTTTTTTGATTGCTTTAAGATTGTAAAGTAAGTTTCAACAAATGTTTAAAAGAAGATTGCCAAGCCTACCTTTAAACTGAATAAGCGTACAATAGGTGACAGTTGGCAGTGGACTCTATAGAGAAATCACCCCTTCTGGTGTCCCCAATTTCGGAAATAATGGATATGGTAGTCAATACATGATTTCTGTTAAGATAATATTCAAGTCCAGAAAGTCTCATTAAGTTGAAGGTTTGTCTATCCTTTAGTTTGGTATGAAACTACTCAGTGAGCCTTTTTATCAGCCAGGAAGCAAAACTGAAAAAGGACCAAAACAATTATTTTTCTCTCACCAATGACTACCGTTCATATACAGTATTTTCCAAAAATAATGTCCCATGGTGAATATCCACAAAGGCTCCGACACAGTGTATGGATGCATGCCCCCCCCCCCCCCCCCCCCCCCCCCCGAATACTGCACCCTCTCTCTGAGGAAGTTTTGAATCCTGTCATTCTGGCTCGGAGTTCAGCACTTCTTTCATGTGTGCCTCGACAGCGGGCCTCCCCGCCTTTTGTATTGTTTTATTATTTATGCATGGGGAGTGGTTGGTGCTTGTTGGTGGTGGTGGTGGTAGTTGGGGGGGGGGGGGGGGTAGAGCATCTTAGGCATAAGCAGCAGAAGCATCGGGACAGATGGGGAGGGGGTGAGAAAAAGGGACTAATTCATATTCTGTTTCAGCAACATCTTAGAGAGCCGAAGAGTTCAAACATTTTCTAAGCAAATGCAGAGAGAGGGAATGAAAGAAGAGAGGGAGGACAAGACAACAGGGCAAGGTGTGAGTGTGAGATAGATAGATAGATAGATAGATAGATAGATAGATAGATAGATAGATAGATAGATAGATAGATAGATAGATAGATAGATAGATAGATAGATAGATAGATAGTGTTAAAGAACAGATGGAGATAAGAAGAAGTGTGAGGGAGCAGGTGCAAGAAGGCGAGGGATGAAAAAAGAGGGAGAGGATACACAGATATATTTAACAAGAAACGAACACGACTTTCCCCATGGAAAGAGATTATAAATAGAAGTTGATTTAGGTGTGACAGAGACAATGGGGGGTCTAAAGAGAGAGGTGGTCTGGTGCTACTGCCTCTACAGCCTGTCTGGATTTGACTGTGTCCATGGCTGGGACACATTGTCTCACATTGTCTCAGGCAGCGTGGATACATGAGCTTTCTTTGAGAAAACTTCCAGTCAACCAGGAAAGTTGTTAGTCCCAGTAGATCTTCACGAAACCAGGACAGGATCTGTAACAAAGATATGAGCATGCATCTTAACCACGAGGCCCAGAAGCCCCAGTCGTTTTCACCATGTAGTTATTTTGTCTTATCCAAACAGTGTACCTAAGTCAATATAATTGCATGTAAATGATGCATATATATGCAGCCAAATCTGGTCAGTGGTGTGTATTTACACAAATAAAAGAAATGAAAAAAAATGTATTTTGCGTTATTGTGCCTGCAGCGCGTCACTATCACAACACTTGTAGGGTAGCAGCTGACTACATGGAGTAGGCCTGAGTTTGTGTTGCATACTGTCTTCATCAGCAGATGGTGCACTTTGATTGATGCAAAAAAAAAAAATCATGTTTACACATTTGATTTACAATCTTAAAAAAGTCTCTTAACGCCGATTACTTGGCACCGGATCGACTCCTCACTTTTAAAGACCTCTTGGTGGCCTGAAATCTGAGAAAACAATCTGCTGATGAAAACCATATCATATTATCAAAAGCTCCAGAACAAGCAATGCTGGCAGCAATGTATACCAGAAATGAACACAAAACTGAAATCCAAATAGTTCTGCAGTGCCTCGTCACAGTTATCAGTTAAAACCAGCATGTCGACTGTGCTGAACAGTGTCACTCCGTATATGGTGTTCTCTGGACAGTTAAGGCTGTACTTAACTAAAGCTGAAGCCTTTGTGGCCCCGGGGGGCCCCTGTCTGTGCCAGCCATATCAATAGTCCCCACGCGTGGGCTCGGCTCTGACACTGTGCTGGAGACTATTGCGCCACCGCCTTAACACCCAAACCATCCAGGCCAATCACAATCAGTGGATGTACTTTATGTTGAAGTGTGTTTGGAAGGGTCGTACATATATATATGTTGTGTGTGTGTGTGTGTGTGTGTGTGTGTGTGTGTGTGTTTCCCCACTCTTCCTCCACATCTTCATGCCCTTGCGCGAGTGCAAAATGGCTCAGTATCAAAGAGTGATGATTGAACTGAAAACATACTCCAAAAACGAGTCCTCAGTGTGCACCCTTGTTTAAGTGTGTGGATGTGTGTTTATTTGAAATGGCAGATGTGTGTTTTCATAAACTGTGTGTGTGTGTGTGTGTGTGTGTTGTGTGTCCACTGTAAAACAATGAGAGGCAGCCAGAGTGGCAAGGAGACATTTGCAGAGAAGTATTGAATTTCAATAATAATAATAAAAAAAACAAAACCGTGATGAGGAGTATGAGGCTTGGGCGATTTTTCAATCTCTCATTGCTCTGTCTTGAATTAGTCGTGGTACACTCCATTTTCAGCATGCCCAGCTAATCAGATCCCCTCGTGTCCCTGGGGTCTTCCCTCATTTGGTTCGTCCCATGAGTCATGTGCCAATCACACATTGCCCATCAATGTCTGTCTCTTTCTATTTTCTTGGTCTCTCCTTCTTTTCAACCATGTCATTAGGCTGTGCCATGAAGAGTTATTGAAGCTAAGTAGCAATGTTTGGTTGAATATCGTGGTGGGGAGACGGGCAGATCCAGTGGATCCACTTGTTTTACATTCAGTTAAAGAGTCACATGTTTTTTTTTGTGGGATGACCAAATTCTGACTAATTTAAAAGCCAATGATTATATTCTATATAATGCAGATTTCTCCTTCTTCTACATTTCACATGATAAGCTTGTAAGAAACATGCAAGTTATATATTAAACATTGACACCCAACAATGTATTAGCTTGTCTGTTCCACCTTGACGAGCTACGGTAAAAAAAAAAAAAAAAAACGACATACACATTGTTGCATCAGTTAAAGTCCCAGTCGGCAACATTTGTTTGATCATATTCACTGAAGCCAACACTACGCTCGGATAGAACAACATAAATCATCCGCCTCTACGTGCACGTAGAGCCTGTTGTTTGTTTTGCAGAAATCGACATTGCCCGGATCATCCTGTCCAATCAGCATGCAGGACTGTGTTCATGCACACACAGAGCCCCTTCCCCCTCGGGTCGTACCACTATCACAGGGGGGAGACGGAGGGAAGTAGCAACAAGCTCGGTTAAAAACCAAGACAAGGATGTCCAAAACAACCAAGGAAAAGAAAACACCGGTGGAAAAGAAGGAAAAAAAGAAAGATTGCGACGGTGCCCGTGATAAAACCAGAGTCAACATCGGACCCGCGTTTCAAAGGTGGCGTGATCTAAGGGATTTCAAAGGGCACGAAGTCGAGGGGGAGGAGCTTGGTGGTTGTGGGGGAGGAGCGTGAGATTTGTAAACATTCAAAATCTGACAGAGTGACCTCAATCTGCCGGAGTTGCCGACTGGGACTTTAACAATCCAACACAGGCGATGTTTTCTCGTGTGTAATGCTCCATAGTCTGTTTGCATGGTGACTGCGTTGACCCAGTTTCACCACATCTCATCAAATACAGCAACTTGGACAACAGCCCCAACACATACCAACATGCTAAGTTTGCTAAGGTAACGACATGTACGAACATAGGCTACTTAACTTACGTCACATACTAACATGTTTAACTTACTTAACATACTTTACTTACGTCAAATACCAACCTAGTCGACTTTTTTACTTTACATCAGGTACGTAACATACTTAACTTATGTCACGTACGAATGTGATTACTTTACGTTCAGAACGTAAATGTAGGAATTTTTTAAAATCAATGTATATCCTGATAGAAACATTTGAATGACTTGAATGTTAACCAATGAACAGATGATAACCGGTTAACAGTGTGTTACAGTGTGTAACAGCTAACAGGGTTCACATATTAGATTGTCCATATCAGAACGTGTTGCTGTGTACAGGATTAAGTCTGCTTCCCCAGTATGAACTAAATACTAAAGATCAACATCCTTTCCAACCAACAGCAGTGAACGCGCATTGTTGTGAATATTTCCATATTGTCATAATGTTTGGCTGACATAATGTCATAAGGTGTCCCAAAGCTCTGTTCTGCTGATGGATGTTGCCTGAAGTCTCATATTTCGTGAACGTGTGAGCAGTCGTTTTTTTATAAGAAAGAACTCCATAACATTCTTCAAATAAGTGTGATTATATTTTTGTGTGGAGTGATTATATCTCACTACTCACACTGTACCTTCCAATAGATTATTCAGATTCAGATATTCATGTTTCTTATCATTTCCTGGAAACCAAAAAAAAAAAGTTCTTTCTCTACAATTATACCATTGGAGGGAACAACGTCCCATTTGGGATTTTAAGCCATTTACACAGATGATTCCAGTAATGCCATGCAAATAGAATTTAATTCAAAGTTAATGCTCCCGCATTACTTTTTAATAAAAAAAATGATAAATTATAATCTCCTCTGCAATTTAATCTATTTGTGCTGCTTCCGTCGCCGGGAATGTGTCCACTGCTTGTCTCCGTTAATTGTGAGAGAGAAGAGAAGAAAGAGAGAGCGAAAGAAAGAAAGAAGTGGAGAAAATAAAGGAGGTAGCAGGTAAATGTGTTATCTCTGCGCCGGACAGCGTTTGAGAAAGAAATAAAGGGTGTAATGAATTGATTTCATATTTAGACTCGGGCGTGTAGATACACATAGATCTCTAGTGGTCTTTCAGTGCGTGTAGCCTGCAGTATTTTCTTTCCTTTCATTAAGGTTGAGATTCTGCCCTTTGATAGTGTTATCGATTCTGCCTCTGAACACTGTGGCACCCCTGTGAAGTTGCTCTTCAGGTAGGAAAAAAAAAACGCAGAAGAAGAAGCTATTATCTTCGGCGTTATCCTGTAGCAGTGTAGTGGCGATTCACAAAACCGTTTTACTTACCAGTGAACTGTTTTCCTTGCTCTTTGTTCTTCCTCGCCTTTATTGATTCCACGGGATAATTACAGATTCTGTAGCCGCCGCAGCTGCCTGGCTCTGCCGTAATACGGCAGACTGAAAATATAATGCTTAAATCATTATGATTCTCTACCCCTTCAATCTCTTCTAAACGTATGAAGAACAGCCACAGCTTATGTTAGCCTTTTTATCATTATAAAGGGGAGCAAATATCAAGTGAGCATTGGCTCCTTGAAACTTGGTACTTTGTGACCTACGACTAATAATATCAACTTCACCAAATAATATCCTGTCTGTCATCAGTTTATGCTCCACCTTGTCTTCTCAAAGGAAGCCGGTGAGGGACGATACGAGGAGTCAGCGGACATACGTTGTCTTCTGCCATACGTTGTCTTCTCAGCTGCTGCTTGTTCTGGAAATAAGTGATGGAACAAACAAAAATGAATTAGATTCAAATAATACAAAGTGCAAAAGTGTTTTACTTACATTCAACTAATAACCAATAAATTGCCTGGGTCGATGAATCTTACTCCAGATATGGTATGGTGTAAATGTTGGTATTTTGATATCAGTAATAATAATAATAATAATAATAATAAAACAGTGCTGTACAGACATATCAAATAATTTCTTTCACAATTGTTACAGTTAAAAAGAAAACCCGAACATCTGGGGAACTGTATTATTCATTAAATCATGAACAGAAAAACATGAGAGGAAGATTGTTTTTATTGATGCCTTTTGAGAATTAATTCACAATTGTGAGAATAAAGTTCAGCAGATGTGGTCGCACTAAAAGTGAGTCTCAAAATGCAATTTAAATGTACGCACTTCTCTGTGTTCGGATATCTTCCAGTATATCATTGTGTCCACTTCCTGCTGCCAGTTTTAATACAAGATCTGGGGCCCGTTTCACAAAGCAGGTTCAACAAACTCTGAACCTAACCCTGAACTCTGAGTTGAACAACTCTGAGATGGGCAACTCTGAGTTTTCAGTTTCAGAACAGTGGTTTTGAATTAGTTCAGTCAACTCTGAGTATGTAAACTCTGAGTTACGCGCGTGCCTGCCGACTCTACAAAGCCATCATCAATGGAGCTCCGATACTACGATTCACCATGGCAACGGGGAGAGCGTCATTAGATATTACTGAGTGTTTATGTAGAAAACGAGCTCATCCTGAGAAAGCGGAGCACCGTAACTGCAGCAAAGTAGCGATAGTTGGCGTGGCAGACATTTACTGCCCGATCTAATGTGTATAACTGAATGAAACAGTCTATTGATCTAAAGGTAATAAGTCTTTATTTTCAGACTTGCACAGCGACACTGTGGTGTAATGGTTAGCAACGCTGCCTATGGTGCAGGCGACAGCAGTTCAATTCCGGTAGTTCACAAAGCAGCGCAACAAATAAATCATCATTTTCATTGGGTGTAATCCCCCCAGGCACAGAAAGAAAGTGGCTTCAGTTGAAAATTAAGCAGAAGAATATTGCGCAAATACGTTGACTAAGGCATATGATTTTAATCATATTTCACATATTAAACAGTAAATATAAGCAGGTATTTCAACACAGAAATGTACTTAAACATTTCATAAATCTCCCGTTCGCAAAAACACTACCTCCGCAAAGAATCTGGTTGCGGATTATGTCCGCGATATGAAATGTTGAAAATGTCGGAGAATATTGTTTAGATAATATCTAATGTGATTGAAAGGAAACGTAATCAAAATCCTCTCCCGACGCAAAGCTGAATCACTTTTATTTCCTTATCGATTAGGTTGACGATGAAAGGACGGCACATTTTTTCAGAGTTGGTTCAGATTCCGGAAAAAGGCGGAGACATGTAGGAGAAACTCAGGGTTTGTTGAAGCAAACCTGCTAGCGAGCAGGTTAGGTTCACGGAGTATGTTACCCGGGTAACTGACTCAGATTTATGCTGAACTGGCTTTGTGAAACCGAAAAACCAGAGTTTCCCTCATCTCAGGGTTAACTAACTCAAGGTTTTCACTAAACCTGCTTTGTGAAACGGACCCCTGCTGAAGTCTCCTTGTATCAAACTTAACAAAACCATGTACAAAAGAGGGGGATTACACAAGCAACGAGCACCTTGATTGGTTGAGGATGAGAGAAAGACTGAACAGTCGCTGTTGGAATACTCTCAGACAGTCCAGAGACCGACCGGTGAGCTGTAACATTTGGACACTGGCATCTCTCCTTTCTGGATTATATGCAAATTTGCTAATTATCACCCAGTCCCCTGAAATGAACAGAGCTGAAGTAACGCTGTCATGTCTATTAATATCATCAACAGCAACTGAAACTGTTTAAAATATATGTTGTATGGATACAAGCTTTTAGAATGAACAGGTGCTTTAATGTCTGAAATGCAAATGTACATTCAAAAAGCTTTGAATTTTCTAAATGATGATTGTAAATGATTTTCTTGGCATTCAGTGACATTTAATCTATGTCTTATGTGGCATAAAACAACTCTGAAAAACAAGGTAATTTCTGAATGGTACACCGTTGGTGAATCACTGTGTCAGTGATTCACCAAATAAAGAAATAAAGCGTCCCCGCTAATCACAGCAGAGGCTATGAAAGAATTTATCCACTTATGAAAAAAAAGAAAGAAAAGATTACATGCGGCAGCCAAACCAAGGACATAAGATCAAACGTGATAATGTAGCGAAGCTCATTTTCCTCAAAGATCCTAATTGATTGGTTGATTATGCTTTCTCTGTTCCTCCATCTCGGTGGGTCTTCTTTAATAGCTCCATAATGACGCTACCGAACTGGACGTGTAAGACTCAGCCAATTAGAATAGTAATAGACTCTAATTAACTAAAAAAAGGATTTTCAATAAAAAAGGAGGAGATAGCGAATTTGATTACTCATATTCATTAACTTTTTTCCACTCCCTCCACCCCCCCCCCCCCCTGCCATCCCTGGAACTCTGCTCCCTTCATTCTTATGAATATTTTATCTTATGTGAAACATCACAATACACGCCGTCCCTCGCAAAAGGCCAAGACATTAACAGCAGAAAAGCCTTTCTTCTGCTCTCATTCAAAGAGAGTCTTCCTTTGTTTCTGCATAATGAACAAGTCACTGATGGCAGCGGAATACATTTTAATTAAGGCCTTTTTTTTTCTTTTTTTTACTGCAAGAGACTTGTAAGGATGATAGGTTGTTTTAAATCAGAACTTGACAGCGTGAAGGCTTTTTAGGAATAAACCAAAGTTAGAAGCTGAAATGTGTGTGTGTGTGTGTGTGTGTGTGTGAGAGAGAGAGAGAGACACACACACAGAGATAGAGAGTCGCTTTGTGCCAGCAGGTATCTGTGACGGTGCATCAATAATTTGCAACAAATTTAACCAACTCCCTCCTCTTTCTTCCTCCCTTCGTTCCCTCTGTCTTTCTTGCCTCAGGTCAAGTTAGCACCACTTAAGGACTACAACACTGTGCCCGATCACCATATGTTGTCTGTCTGTGTGGATACGTGTGTGTGTGTGTGTGTGTGTGTGTGTGTGTACCTGTTTTGCTGCTTGTTCCCCTACCTGATGCTGCCCGTCGCTCGCAGCCAAAGCATGTCAGCTTTTGAGAGACAAAAACAAAAAGAGAAAGGGATGTGTGTGTGTGTGTGTGCGTGTGTGTGCATCCTGCAGGCTGCTTCGATATGAGACAGGGCCAGATGGTCACCCCAGGCAAAGCAGGTTGGGCCTGTTTACCTTTTTCACTCTGGGTCATGTCAGCTTCGTTTTCAGCTTAGCGGCAACACGGCTCAAGCCTCAGTGCCAAAAACCACCACGTTTAACCCCCCCCCCCCCCCCCTTCTCCTCTGCTCTCTCTCCTGCTTGATTACAACAGAACAATAAGAGTCAAAATGTAAATATTAATATACAATAGAGTAATAACTATTAAGTGTGTAAGAAATAAAACCGACACCAGTGTAAAGAAGAATAGCAGTTAGAGATAAATGTAGTCTAAATATTGAAAAACAGTAAGAAGTAATACTAACACCCGTGTCTAATAGAAAATAAACTCAAAAGTAATATTAGAATAATATATGTTCATATGTTGAAAGTAAAATTGCACATGATATTGAAAGGTAACATAATATTGCACATGATATTGAAGTGTAATCTTGGACAATATTGAAAAGTAATATTGGACATGATATGGATATTATTGTTCTCAACTTCAGCCGTCCTGCAGAAGTGGGAGGAGTTATACAGCCGATTGCCTGCCGGAGGGCCGCCTCGCTGGTGGGTCAGCATCGCTGGTGGTTCAGCCTTGCTGGTGGTCAGCCTTGCTGGTGGGTTCAGCCTTGCTGGTGGGTTCAGCCTCGCTGGTGGGTCAGCCTTGCTGGTGGGTCAGCCTTGCTGGTGGGTCAGCCTCGCTGGTGGGTCTCCTCGCTGCATTTCATATTTGAAACCCTTAGTTGAAATTTTAATATTAAATTTCAGGTGTAAGGTGGTAGACAGGTGGACTCTCCATCCAGCATGCAGCAGTGCAATATGCAACGGCTGGATCTCAGCCAGTCATTTTACTGGTCTGATTGTTGGGGGGGAATGAAAAATAATTCATTAATAATTAATTAAAATAAGAAAAATATTTAAAAAACTGTAATAATAATAATTAATATAGAAATATTATATTACTATATATAGTCATTTCATCCACGTGTCTTGAGTTCACACCAGTAGTGATCCATCAGGGTAATATGAGGCTGTTTTAATCAGAGCAGACCCCCCCCCTTCGGCCCCTGTTAACCCCCCGCTGCAGCAGCAGTTGTTGGCACCGCCGGTGAGCATGATGTCCGGCTGTAGCGGTAACAGGTACCCACGTGTTGCCTGCTGGCATCGTGCTGCTGCACCACAGCAGCCGTCTTGGCAACATGCTCAGGCCTCACGGGCCGAGCTGGCCTGCTGTAATCTGGCATAATCTCCACCTGCATGCATCACACGCCGAGGATGACTTCACAACCACCCTCCTGTACGAGGAGCCGTACTGTATGTGTTCATGTCTTTTTAAGATTTAGTCCGAGACAAAACACACACACACACGCCATCCATCCATCCATCCATCCATCCATCCATCCATCCATCCATCCATCCCTCATACCCCCCTCCACACACACACACACACACACACACTACAGCACCCACTGTCCCTCAAGCCTACTGTTACCCCTTGCATCCAACATCCCCCCAGCCCCACACACACACACACTCGCACCCTCCACCCTTTTTTTCCCATTTCAGATGCAAAGCTGGGGCCGTGGCGAGCCGTGCATACAGTCACAGCGGCAATCTCATCTATGTCCAATCTGTCATGCCACTGCCTTTCATTATTCTCCTGCGTGGGGGGAGAGATAACGCCAAGGCATATTTTATGGACAGTAGAGAGAGAGAGAGAGAGAGAAACTGGGAGAGAAAGATGGGAAAATAAAAGGAGAGAAAGATGCCAATATGGTGGCAGAATGGTTGCCAGATATGAGGTGTCCTGCTCTGGCCAGGGGAGAAGTGTCACTCTACTTCACTGTTATCTAGGTCAACACAAAGGAGAGGGGGAGGAAGAAAAAAAAACAAGAAATAGGCAAATGAAGTGATGGACTGATTGAGGTTTGGAAGGATGGCAAGGGGGTGCTGGTCATCTCGTCTGCATTATAAAATGGACAGCCTGAGGGCCTGGCGGGTGGGTGTAAATAGGCGGTAGCCATTTTTCACGGCCACTCGACGGGCCCATAAAAAGGAGAGCTCGTATGCATGCATGCATGCCACTGTTGTTGAATATGGAGGAGTGTAGGAATGTGAAGGGGGCCGGAGGGGAGGGATGGATGGAGGGATGGGTGAACGCACCGGGGTCAGGTATTCTCTTCTGTCACCTCTGTTGCCGGGCGGAGTGGCTGACTGGTCGTCTCTCTGCTCAGTGCACTGGAATGATTGGGTCCTGGTCTGCAAAGAATGGGGCTGGCCAGTTTTACATATATCATAGCCATTCTTGTGTGTGTGTGTGTGTGTGTGTGTGTGTGTGTGTGTGTGTGTCACATGTGCATCGTGTGTGTTTGAATATGCAAATCAGATCCAGCAACGCCTTTTATATTTGTGCACGTGTTGGTGTCCGTGCATGTGTGTCGCTGCAGTTCTCGAACATCCAGATGTCAGTGCAGCCTCACTCGGTGTCTGTCATTGAGACGGCGGGGGTGGGGTTAAGGTGACCTGTTTTAAATATAGACAGTGTCACGACAACATGCCCGACTCGACTTATAAAACTCATTTGCATAACGTTTCTCCCTTGTCCCTCTCTTTCTCTTTTCCCCTCCTCCCCTCCTCCTCCTCCCTCCTCTGGGAGACAGGCAGTGCACACGCATCATGTTTTGCCTTTGTCTTGGCTGTTCAAATGCAAAAAAAAAAAAAGATGTCATGTCAAGTCTTTCTTCGACACAAAAAGACAACATCTGTGTACCTGCATCGCACAAATGGGAGAAACTGTGGAGCACGGAGGCGATGAAATGGGGCTTGTAAAGACAAAACAAGTTTTCTGTGACATTACATGAAATGATAAAGACCCACCAAAGACGATTGTCAGCACAGTATCTCCCCACTAACTAACACTGAGACGTGACTATAAAACAACTGAACTCAAATGACACCAAGCTGCACACATCTTCACACCTCCCTGCATATTTTAGTCTTATTTCCAGTCACTGGAGGTGTTATTGCTCTGCTACGAAAAAAAGCTGAGATCTTCAAGTAAGGAAAAAAAGTATTTATTAGTATCGTTTGAGCGATGACACTGATGGGGCATTTTTAAACAGACCTAATAGACCTTGGACTCTGATTTCTGCTTAACTTTTGCTGCATACCTTGTCCTTCTTGAGTGTTTGTGTGCGCAAGCCTTGTCAGCGCACCCTGCAATTTGAATGCACACTTCACTCCAGCAAACTAATTAATTATTCCCCTCTTCACCCTCCTTTATTCATCCATTTGTTTTTTTTAATTTTTTTACCTCTGTGAAGAATACACGCCACATTCCTTCAATACATTTCCTTCGCTCAGACTCGGCACCTATTCATTAGGAATTCAAATTAATCAGTATTTACTGTAGCACTCGCCAGCTCTGCTCTCAAGTGCAATTTCTATCAACAAGGTTGAGTGGGCTTTTGTTTCTCATAGCCAATTGGAATAAAGCTCGCTCTCTCTTTGTCCCTCTCCCCGTTTTTTTTAGATGTTCAATTCAACGCATCAACTAGTTGGGCACATAAGATGGAATTGACATTCTCCCACAATGCAATGCTACAAGGACTTTTCATTTGACATTCGATGAACTCTGAAATTAAGGAGCCACAACAGTTGGAAAATGGTCCAGGTTAATCCCGGGGGGGGGGGGGGGGGGGGGGGGGTTTGTCTTCTTTTGTTTTTAGCATGTGTGATGCATGGCCACAACAACAAAATCACACACTGTTCTCTGAGAGAGGCCACAAAATTCATCTTTGTTTGAGTTTAAAATATATAAATATGGACATTGTCTTATAGGAACATTATACCCTGCTGGCTGGGAGAAACCAATATAGAAATACCACGTTAAGTGACTACACTGGGTGTTGATTTCTTGAAGACAGTTTGCCTCTTCTCCAGAAGGCTTTTGGGAGAAGTAAATGTGTGAAGAATGAAAGAAATGAGCTTGAGAGAGAAGTTCAAATCCTGTATATTTCTCAACTACACACATCACCAGAAGTTACATGAAGAGGACTACTTTTTGGGTTGTCAACAGCCCTCCCAATACAGGAACATGTGAGGTGAAAGCATGTCAGGGTGTTTTCACATCAAGTCCTCTTGAAAACAAACCAAACTCCTCTTAATCCAAAAGGGGGACGAACACAAAAGGGACTCACTTTGTCAGTTAATTTGAAAGACTCAGTTCTGTCTGGTCAAATTTTCCAGTAGACTCTAGGGCTACCTTCATCACTCTGCTGGTCAATGACATGTTGTTAACAGTTCTTTTTTTAATTCATTCCCTCTTAAATATCTGTTTGATATTCATGTATAAATATATCCTTCAAACAACTGGGTTTATTCAAATAATTATTCATTTTTACATGATTACAACTACATTATTCTATTTTGTGTTATATTTGTTACAGAACACAGCCTGATCACAATGAATCTCATTGGCTGGAGAGGTGTGGTACAGTAGAGGACCTTCGTTGGCAGCCCAGTGGGTCTCATACACATGCTTCGGGCTATCAGACCCTGAGTCGGGAGCGAGAACAGACAAACAAGTCAGCAAATGAAACGACTTAATTTGGAATTCAAACTGAAATGTAAAAGTGTTGACTAATTTTGTTATAATGAACTAGAAGTATGCTTTCAAGTCACGCTGAAATGAAAATCCCTTTTATATCACATCCCCAGTCATATTGTTCATCTTTAAAACAATATATTTCTTTGTATTTTTATATAAAAATCCAATATTTTATTCTTCCTGGAAAGCAACATATGAAGCATGCTTACATCTGCTAGGACCAACCAATCATATCATGACATCCATCCTTCAATCAATCGAGATCTTTTTCTTCATGGAGCAGAAGTTCGTAAATTAATCCCTTAGACAATCAAAGTAAATTCCACCCAATATTGTTCTCCTATCCTGTTTCACTGGGAAATAATGTTTCAGCTCCACTTGGAACTTGGAATAGTCATACAGTCAACAGTTTCTTCTCACATCTCTTCTTTCTTTATAGTATTGACCAGTGAGGAGCAGTATAGGTGTGTTTGAGTGTGTCGCTGTACGTATATTAATACTTTGAAATACAGTATGTCTTAAATGCAGCTCTGACTAACAGGACATGAGCTGACCTATTCTACACTATGGCATTGAGTTCAAAACACCTTATAACACCACAAAAACTTGATTAACACATTACTTTTGCTAATTCTAATGAATTATACTTCGGTGGCTCTCAGAGTCTGTAAGTCTTATAATGGGTGATTATTTTTAATTATCCTTCACTGTAGCACATTTACTATGTTAGTTGTCCGAGTATGAACTGTATTTATTGACATTGCATTATGAGTTTTTCCAATTGCCGTCTTTTGTCTGAGCCAAGGTTGTGATTACAGAGAGTTACGGACTTCTATTTAAGTTATCGAGCCCTGGTTGGAACCCGCCTTTGGGCCTTTGAATGCTTTCTCTTTCCACAACTTCTTACTTAACAAGGCCAGGCTGAAAAACCCACTATCTAATTGAATATTGATATGTGTGTGTATATAGGGCCAGAATAAGGCTCACCCATGTTAAGCCATTCAATGCATCCTCTTGATTGAAATTCCATTAGCTTGTTAGTGGAGGATAGTGGAGAGTCGGTGAATACTTAGCCTTGTTAGCCGAGGCACAGGCTAAATGAGTGTGCACAGGGTCATTGTCCACTTAAAACTCGCTCTGCAAACTGGCGGCCAGCTTGAATAATTCATGGAGCATGACCCGTGCTGACTGCTTTAAACGAGTGTAGCTTCTCTTTCTGTCTGTTTGGATAATATCTCCACTCCAGAGTTAATTAGGTTTTTACTTTTTTTTATTTCAACCAGCCGTGTGTACAGCGGTCAGGGACTTGTCCCGGTGGACACGCCGAGACAGACGAATGAAAAGAAAATGGAGCAAAGATGATTGCAATGTAAAGTTGTAAATGCTTTTTTTTTTCTCTCTTTTTTTAATCTCCACTATGTTTTCATGGGAAGCATGCTAATCCTGATGCTAATGTCAGATATAGAAACCTGTTTAGCAAATGGCTCAACTGCATGGGCAAATAGTAAGCTATTGAAGCTCTTGTTATAACTCAAGGTTTTCATCAATAAAATAATTAATAGATGAGGATTGAGCTGTTTTCAGACCAAGATGTGGGATTCTGTCAACTAAAACACACAATCCTCAATCAAACCTTACAGTCACTCCTGCACAGGGGGGTCTGGGGTCCCCCTCTCCCATTTCCCTTTTGGTCTGATCTCTGCCTCACTATCTCTGACACCCATCTGTGAACTCCACACTGCAATGTGATTGGTCCAACTGCATTTGAACTCAGAAGTTGCGATTGGCTGAGCTGACTCTGTCTCTACTAAAGGCAACCCCAACCTCTGAAATCTCTCTCTTTCACCAACAACCTTGACCTGGGAAGAAGTCTTTTTTTCTGCTTCCTACTGAAGCCCAACACACTTTATTAGCTAGCAGACAGAAACGGACCATCCAGTGGTAGGTGGCTGCCCTAATTATAACGACAGCAAAGGAGGAGGTCAGCTGTAGTACAAAGAGCGTCCTTAGAGAGGTCAGGGTGGATTGGTCAAACAGCTAAAGAGCCAGCAAGTTCCTTCGGAAGTTGGTGGAGTCCAAAATAGATTAAAAGGTGGTCAAATATTCAATAGTTACTAATATATTTCATAGCTAACCAGTTTGCCACAAAAACCTCCATCCATCCATCCATCCATCCATCCATCCATCCATCAACCGCTTATCCTGTATTCAGTGTCACGGGGGGCTGGAGCCGATCCCAGACAGACAGGTAGCCCGTCTATCACAGGACTGACATGTAGAGACAGACAGGTAGCCAGTCTATCACAGGGCTGACATGTAGAGACAGACAAGTTTGGGCCGTCCACACGGATCCGGGATTATTGATCGGGTGGTCGGGTAGATTGTAGCGGTAGCTTTCGCTTGTTGCCATAGCCAAACGCCAAACATCCGGTCAAGCAATGTGTTCACTTCCCAATGCTCCGTCTCTTCTTCTGCGTTTTTGGTGTATTTTTGTAGCAGAAACAGCGCCACATAAGGGTCTGGAATAAGTACTACAGCATGCTTAGTCATGGATTTGTGTGGACGTAGATTTTCTTGAAACAACGCCAAGGAATAACGTAGAAAAAAAGATTGTTTTGTTGTTGTTTTGTTTTTTGTTTTACGTGTGGACGGGGCCTCAGAGTCATCAATGAACCTATCCCCATCCTGCATGTCTCTGGACTGTAGGAGGAAGCAGTGGAACCAGGAGAGGAGAACATGCAAACTCCATACGGAAGGAACCCGAACCCGACATGGAAATCGAACCCGGGACCCTCTCGCTGCGAGGCAACAATGCTAAACACTACACCGTGCAGTCCACCACAAAAACATCCAAGAAGATAATGTGTATTTACACTGTAAGTAAGTGTATTTGTACCCTACATGTAACAGGTGACTTCATATTGTCCGGTTACAGCGTTAACTGTTGCAGAACTTTGTTAGACATGTCTTATATGAAAGAGGCTTGCCTAGTAATTCTAACTAGTATTCAACATGGTTAAAACTCAATTTGCTTACTGCAAAGTGGTGAGAGGAGCTAGTATTACTGACAATTACTGGCGGTCATTTCGACTCCACCCGTCGGTCCTGTATGTGTTCCTAATAATAAGGTACTCCCACTCTCTTCAGCATTGCTGTACTAGAATTGCACTGCTTGTTGATAACACAAATGTACACTTACGCCTTGTGTTTGCACTCGTGCTAGAGCCCTACCTCACAGCCGGAGATCAAAATGTCCTTCAGCCACAAGGAAATACTATGAAACCCAAGTTAGTATAAAACCTTAATTTTTACCATAGCGACCAATAGAAAAGCAAAGTTACTTGATCATTTCAAACAACAACAACGTTCCTAGCTGCCTCGGCTGAAAGGAAGTTAAAGTTGGGGGGTTCAGCTCGGCCAGAAGCTGATTTTTCTCCAGGGTTAATTCGAGTCTGCCGGTGTTTGGATGGATGAGCTTCTTGGTGACCTCATGAAGGAGATGGGTGGCGGCCTAAAAATGTTGTAAAACGTTTTCCTTCGAAAAACAGTTAACCTCAATTGTAGATGAAAATATAGTTTGTCATTAGTTTGTCAACAAAATTTCAAAACTGTCAAAATGTCTATGATTTAATATTTTTTTCCACAGTTATGTTCTATTATCAAGCTGGTCTTGACAGTGAAATATTTAGTTTTATTGTATATTTTACAGCTAGAATACCTTTTTGGAGTTGAACTTAAACCTTTAAACAAGAGAAATCAAAGAAACCGTAGTTCACTGTCTGTACATAAGAGTGGTGACTTCATAAAACCCATTAAACCCTATAAAAGCTTGACAAACAATAGCTACAGAATCAACACAATACTAACAATGGAAGGAAAAGCGACAAAAAATCAGCATCTCACCTGATGCGTCTCAAAACCATCTTTATATCTTTTCTATGACCCCACCGTGACCTGTCCGTTAGCACCAGTCCTCCACCTCCACCGGGCCTGACTGTCTCCTCCTCCTACACTCTCCTAGACATCGCCTCACCCCTTCCTCTTCCTCCTCCTCACACACCATTCTGGTAGCTGTCATCAATCTTGCTAAAATGACAGGCGACAGATGTTAGCCTTTGCAAAGATCAAATCTGCTGCTTCAGGGCAGCCTAGTCTCACACACACACGCACACACATTTTTACTAACGCATACACACACATAGGTATGCACGCATGCATAAGCAGTCACACATGCTCAAACATGCATGCATACACACTGTCGTAACACTGACAGGTCACATAGCCCACAAAGACATTCACAAGACCTCTCTTTCTCTCTCTCCTTCTGCCACTTGCTAAATCTATCCTGACACCAGAGAGACGGAGAGGGATGGAAAGGAAGGACAGTTCCCATGCACGTGCCTGCACACACACACACACACACACACACACACACACACACTTTTGTATGAATTCCTTCATTTATTATTTTATTTTTATGTATTTTTCTCTGTGGTATGTCAAATAGTGGACCTACATTTGTTGTGTTTTTGTTGTGTGGATCATCTCCTGGTTTTGCTGTGAGTCACTCAGGCCAGACGGAGGGGATAGTGTTCCTTGTGGCTATGTTGAACCCAAATATACAGAGACATTTCAACACCTGCTGTGAGCTGGCAGCACATGCAAGAAATAAAAAAAAAGGGATCAGCTCAAAGAAGGTCAGCCTGCAAACATTACTGCTTCAAAATATCCACTTATATCTTCACTTTATGTACAACACTTTTTCAGCAAGCCTTTTTCAGCAAGCTAAAGACAAGTCTGTCTGTCTGTCTGTCTGTCTGTCTGTCTGTCTAAACAAAGTTGTGCTTATTGAAATTGAGACAACTTATTGGCATCCATGCGCTTGTGTGAGTAAAGATTAAGAAGTTAAAGGAAGTCTTTTCGGTGGCTTTTGAATCCCAGACTTACAACTTTGCACCAGTATCACAACCTCCGGTTCTGAAAACTGAAGTGCTTTCAAATTTCATTCTCTCATCTGGCCATCAGGGGATGATTGCTCTGGTTACAAAAAGAAGTCTGATTGTATAGTCTATGAGAAAATGGTCTTCTCTCTTGATTTATTATATCAGTAAACATTGTAAACACGAGTTTATGGTCTCAATCTGTTTCAAGTCTTCTTCAATCCAGCATGATGTTCATTTAGTACATTATGGTCAATTTAGAGTCCAACAGACCAGAAAGCAGGGGATGATTTAGGCCGGGGCTACCTTGTATATGGGAGTAAATAATAATAATAATAATAATAATAATAAATCATATTTATATAGCACTTTATGTGGTACTCAAAGTCGCTTTACAATATTGCCCTATTAAAACTTAATTCATACAAAGGTTAAAAAACAAAACAGAGGTTAAAACATGAAGAACAGGTGTGATGTGTTCTCTGGAGCAGGTGCAGCAGAGTTTTGGACGTATTGGAGTTTATTTAAGACTTTGGTGGTGGTGCCGTAGAGAACACTGTTGCAATAGTCGAGCCTGGATGTAATGAAAGCATGGATGAGTGTCTCAGCAGCAGTAGTTGACAGGTTGGGGTGGAGGCGGGCGATGTTTCGGAGGTGGAAAAAGGCTGTTTTGGTAATATGGTTGATATGAGGGAGGAAGGAGAGATCGGGGTCCAGGATAACTCCAAGGTTACGGATTGTAATGGAGGGCGTGATGGTGGAGCCGTCAATATTGAGGGAGAAGTTCTGAGTGGAGGACTTCGGATTTGTTGGAGTTGAGTTTGAGAAAGTTATTTTGCATCCAGGTCTTAATGTCAGTCAAGCAGTTGGAGAGGGTTGAGAGGGTAGAGGCTGTGATGGTTTTGGAGGGGAGGTAAAGCTGTGTGTCATCGGAGTAGCAGTGGAACTGTAGACCATGGTGACGGAGGCTCTGACCAAGTGGAAGCATGTACAGAATGAAGAGGAGTGGACCAAGCACAGAACCCTGGCGGACACTGTGGATGAGAGGAGCAGTGGCTGATTGACAGTTGTTTATGGCGATGAATTGGTGTCTGTCAGAGAGATAAGATCCGAGCCAGGAGAGGGCGGTGCCAGTGATGCCGAGGGTGGATTGGAGACGGGAGATGAGAATGGAGTGGTTGATCGTGTCAAAGGCAGCACTGAGGTCAAGGAGCATGAGGTTATTGAGGGAGCCGGTGTCAGAGGATAGCAGAAGGTCATTGGTCACTTTGAGGAGGGCAGTTTCTGTACTGTGTTTGGAGCGGAAACCAGATTGAGTTTGAAGAGGTCGTTGGAGTCTAGGTAGGTGATGAATTGTTTGGCAACAACACCTTCCAGGATTTAAGACAGAGAAGGCAGATTGGAAATCGGGCGGTAGATGTTCGGGGAATCGGGATCCAGACCAGGTTTCTTTAATACGGGGGTGACTGAAGCAAGCTTTAGGGAGGAGGGGACATGGCCAGAGGAAAGAGAGGAGTTTACAGTAGTTGTGATGAGGGTGGAGAGAGTGGGGAGACAGGCCTTTAGAAGTGTGGTGGGAAGCGGGTCCAGGTTGCAGGTTGATGATTTCATGGTTGAGACTGTGGAGGAGAGGTCCGAGGAGGTGATGGTAGCAAATGTGGAGAAGGATTGACCGGTGGTTAGGGGGGGTTCAGGTTCGGGATGTGGAGCGGGGTAAGTGGTCAACTGGCTGTGGATTGTGCTGATTTTGTCATTGAAGAAGGATAGGAAGTTATTGCATTTTTCAACTGAGAAGGAGTGCGAGATGGTGTCCATTGGCTTGAGGAGTGTGTTAAAGGTATTGAAGAGGGTCCTTGGATTGCTGCTGCCAGACTGGATGATTCTGGAGTAGTGGAGCTCCACCCTCTTGTGTCACTTCTGGTTGAAAAACCAAGAACGACATAATGCAGGACTCAAGGTTTCAAAACCAATGGGTGATGTCACAGTGATTACACCCACAGTCTATGGCTTTCACTCAGCTTAGTGTGTTTTTCAGGCCTCAAGCGTGGTCAAGGGTAGACAAAGCAAAACAACGTTTGTGGGAACATTCAGAAGACATAAAATCCCCCTTGATCAGTCTCCGAGGGGTTTTGGTGCCTTCCATGGTTCATCAGGGTGACGAACCTCTCCATCCTGTCTGCCTGGGTTGCTGCTTTGCTTCCTCCCTCTCTCCCTGTATACCAATGCTGTTTAAAAACCCACTTGGAGGTTGCTGGTTCTCCCTCCTCGCTGAGACACCCATTTGGTTTTTGGTTGACATTATGGTCAGTGTTGCTGCAGCATACAAGTTGCACTAAAGCACTATTCCCCTCATGCACCTGCCTACACTGCTGAACTTTTCCATGTGCTGAAGCTAGTTTAACTTTTTCTCTTAAGTTGTTTTTTTAGTTAATAAATACATTATTAATGGGCCTGTGTTGTGTGTATCTCCCTCCTTTGTGAAGGCTGTGCATATACATATAGGCATTTGTCATTTGTAATCCTTACTTGGCTACTGTTCAAAGTCAAATTTACGTGGAAGCTTCATTCCATCCTGGCCTGATTATTTGACATTGTGTTCATGTTTTGGGGTTTTGTGAGGGGGGTATTTATCCATCCCACCAAAAGCGGTGAGAATTTCTAGGAGCAGTTTCTATATTCATACTTCACAAGTAGGGTTGGGCATCGAGATCCGGTTCCAAATAGGAACCGGTTCCTAACCTCCGGTTCCGGAACCGTTAAGAAGCTGTTGGAATTGCGATCCTTTTTTTTTCAGTTCTTAAACGTCCGCACTAGTTTGTTTGTTTTACTCCGCTCGCAATAGTTTGTTTGTATTACTCCGCCCGGCGTGCGGAGACTCCGCGATAGAACGATCAGTAACGAGTAGTCTAACGCGCTACTATTGCCAAACCAGTAGTCAGATTAAAGTTACTTATCCAAATACACGGCGCGTTACTATTTTTGTCAGTAAAAAGAAAAAGATCTGCTTTCTTCGTGCGTCTCGGGGGTGACGTATGTTAGCCGACACCTTCATGGACGGTCGCGTGTAGTCGCTATACCGGCAGAGATGTAAACAATGGAGGGGGAGAGATACGCATTTTCCAGCTGGAAATACAAGCATTATTTTGACTTCATCTCAGCAAAAGATGGCAACATAAAGGTTTGTTGTACACTCTGTGTTAACAACAAAGTGGCACAACCACATTAAAAGAGCAGGTCAGTCTGTGCTGAAATGCGAGCGGAGTCTCTCTTGACAGTGTTTAGTGGAGAAATGTCTCGCTGCTTGCTGGCCCCGCCCCCTCCCTTCATCATAACGCCGCTCATACTTGAGGACTGTGCTCATTTGTTTCATAAAACCAATCCTTGCTGCTCTAATGCTGGTTCAATATTCATAAAATGTTCATTCATGATGTTACTGCCATTACAATATGCAAACAATGATTTAAGTTAAGTGAAGTCAAGAAAGATTGTCTTTATTTTTTTTATATAAAAACATGTATTTTCTATCAGGACATAGTTTTCAAGTGCAACTTAAAATGGATACATTGTTGATGTTACTGTTAAAAAAGCACATCAATGAAGTGAGTATTGGCAAAATCGGTAGTCTGATGCAGCTGTTGAATGTAACTAATAAAGTAACTTGTAATCTAACTTAGTTACTTTTTAAATTAAGTAGTCAGTAACTTAACTAAGTTACTTTTTAAAGGAGTAGTCAGTATTCAGATTACTTTTTCAAAGTAACTGTGGCAACACTGGACCTGTTGACCTGCACCTCAAAGAATCGGAATCGAGAATCGTTTAGAACAGGAATCGACACAGAGGATTGAAATCGGAATTGGTAAAATCCAAACGATGCCCAACCCTATTCATAAGACAGAATACTGAAGCTGTGTGAAAGTTCAAAAACAATACTCTATATTCCATACTACAGAAAGGACTTCATAACTGTTCTTCCAAAAATATACACTTATGAACACAGAGGGACCTATTTATTACAAACAGACAAGCAAAGGCCATGTATCTGATATTCAAACACACCAAAATAACATCATGCATCAGCATGTAAACGAGTCCCACGCAGCAACATTTACATTTTCATAAGCAAGGATTATGGTACAATCACATTAGGCTCACATAACATGGTGGTTTTTAATAATAACAACTTTATTGCCAACTGTAACTCCATGTGTGCTTCCATATTGATGTCCATACTGAGTAGTGAATACACACATACACACTACGCAACACACAACGGGAACAGAGCTGCACTGCAGGAGTAGGACTCCTACTGATTGTTCAGCTGTGTGTGTGTGTGTGTGTGTGTTGGTGTGTGTGTGTGCATGTGTGTCAATTTAATTTATTTATCCCAATATCATATATTTGTGTCAAGGAGCTTTACAATTTCTAGAGCAAAAAAAAAAACTTCCGCCAAACTCCCCAGGTACAGAATGACCAACATGGTAAAATTACAAACATTTAAACTCAGACTCACTCCACTCTTTTGAAACTCATGAGTTTTGAGTTGCAAACTCAAAACCCACCTCTTCAAAAATGCATGCAATACCTGACTCCAGCTGCCTCTCCACACCTGAACTGTCAAACCCCTAAATGTTGTATTTGTATTTCTGTACTCAAGTATTTTATTTGTGTGTGCTCTATTAGTATTTGTCCAGCATCTCATGTAAAGCATATTTGAGTATCCAAAAAACCCTTTAAGTCATATAAATTATTAATATTAATATATTTTGTATTATTATTATTAATAAACATATGAGTCAGGAGAAGGTTGAGTAGCTTCAGGTCTCCAGACAGATAGAACTGCAATATAACCTCCTTTCCACCACCTGGACCTGAAAAGAGGACTGACTACACAAACTCCGACCAACAGTAAGTTGCCTAGTAGCAGTAAACTGCACTGCTTAACATTTACACAACTTACAAAGCTGCAGTTTTAACTGAATATAATAGCTGACCATCTTGTTTTTGGAGACCTCTAACTCTTAATTAAGACTATGTCCACAAAACGGTAGTTACATTTCTAAACATGTCTTTTTCTCTCTCTTTCAGACCTTAGTTCAGACTAAAATGGCATTTTTCCAAAACAGTTTATCCACAGTGTGAACCATAGAAATAGAATAGGAGTAGAACGGATAATGAACTGTTTTCAGTGTTCATGTGACTAGTAGAAAAGAAAATGGTGATTGTCTTTAGTCCTTACTTCAGCATGGTCAGAGCAGCCCACCAGGAGGAGAGAGGATGTAGCTCAGTTCGGCTACTTCCACTGCTTTAATGATACACTTGTTCCATAAAATGTTGTGAACAACGTTGTCACTAATCTGACAATATCAGTGTTCTTTCCTACGGTGTGATGAGAGTGTGGATGAAGTATAAAGTTGTTAAATCATAACAAAGAGCCAAAAAGCCCATTAGTGGGAGCAGGTTGGCCGTATGGACGCTGAATGTTGCTGCTGAGTGTTTGTGACCATCTCACCATACAAAGTATGAAGCAGCATCCTCTGGTGTTCATGGTGAAAACCACAATCAATGGTTGATAGTAGCCCAAACAGATAGCTAGTCTATCCTACATGATATTGGATAGAAAGATAGAAACATCGTTTGGGGTTGGGATTAAGTTCTCCCCAGTGCCCTGCAGCCGCTCTTCTGCCAGAAAAAAGTGATACGTGGACACAGGACCACATTCTCATGTTGATCCAATGATATTGAGTTTAGTCATCATGTGATCAATGCTATCTCAGTACCTCTCTCAGTACCTGAGCTCACGTTTGACCAGACAGTGCTTTTCAGTAACTCTATGATTCAAGAGGAGATCAGGGCTTCTTGTCACATGGGTAAGTTTTCAAATTGCTAATGTTTACACCACTAGATGGTGCTGCTTAAAATTGGAATACTAGTTTTGTGCATCTACATGGTCTGTCATGTCATGGCATATCCTGTCTGGGAAAACAGAGCACACTGTTAACTGAGAAGAGCCCTGATTGGCCTTGTTTTTCACATTCAAAAGTAAAAAGCATCAACTTGATATTTTTTTGCAATACTTTCCTGCTAGTTATCTGAACAAGTATACCTTTGCACTTGTTAAAGGAGGTGATTATGTCTCTTGCTATAATTTAGCTAATGTCCTGCTCTAAGCTAACTTTAATGTATAGATAACATTAGCCAACATGGCAGTTTGGGGCAATTTGTCTCAGTGATTTTGGAGCAACTGGCCCCAGTGTTGCCAGTCGACTACTTGCCAGTTAACATAATAATAGCCACTGCAATGTTTTGTTTCTTTGTTGTTTTTAAAGAAAGGAAGGAAATGGTCAGGAATTCCAATCAGAAAATTGAAAAACTGAAAATGGCAGCACACCTGACCTGACTGAGGGACAGTGAGGCAGGTGAGGTAAGTCAATAAATCAATCAGGAATACAGCTACGGAGTATAACACCAACTACCGTATACTGGCACGATATTGCGAGACATTACCAGCTGAAATAGAAGTCAGACAGCCATCCCGACCACAGCAGTTGTGTATAAATCTCCACGGCAGAGTTGGAGCTGCAGTTTGAGCAGTAACTTCAGCTGACATTTATTTTGGTAGCGTTTTGCTCAACATACCAAGTGTTCAAAGGAAAAGTCATGCTTACTCCTGGACAACCACAACTCCCATCTTTACATCGATGGACTACATTTGCCGAAGAAAATGGCATCATTATGTAGTCCTTCCAAACCAACTGCTCACACAAGCTGTAACCTTTGGACCGAAGTGTCTGATTCCTGGATGAGGAACAACCCAGGAAAAACAATCACAATATATGACATCCCTGGTGTTGTGCCAATTCCGTATACTCTGGCTGCAACCCGACTGAATCAGATCGCCCTTACAAGCCCCAGAAATAGCCAAGCTCTTCTAGGCCCGGGCATCAACCCAGCCCTTCAGGCCCCAACATCAGCAAGCCAACACTGCCCATTAGCACCATCTCACCCTTGCATAGGGGCAGGATTAGCTCAGGAGGTAGAGCAGTTGGCTGGTAACCGGAAGATTGCCGGTTCGATATTTATAATATAAATGAGGACCATTTACCATTTAGTAATGCCAGTTCCGCCCATTATTAACTCCAGAGGATATTTAGCCACTTGTAGGCACCAGGTAGAAAGGATCTATTCACAAAGAAATGCAGGCCAACCAAATCTAAAATATCAAAGAAGCAGAAGGAAGTTATAAACAGAAAGAGTCCAGATAGCTCTTCATCATATGACAATGAAAACCTGTGCCTGGTTTGTGCGGAGCCATTTGAGAACAGCCAGAATTCTCTAGCTTGATGCTAAAAGTTGAAAAATTGATTGATGGATCGATGTCATGATGTTATTGGTTGAAATCGGTTGGTTCTAGCTGATGTAGGCAGGCATCATATTTTTTTCAGGAGGAAAAGGTTATTGGAATTTGAAGAAGAAATACTTGTTTTTTTCTGTTTCAGCTCAAGTTTAAGTAACAAAACAGTGAAGCATTTTCTTTCCTCTTTTCTTTACCCAAAGCAGCAAATGTGAAGTATCTCAAATACGGTGAACACCTCTTTGATTATGGAGGTCAACAAGACAACTGCATGTTCACGAAAATATGCCATGCACAGCTTTAATGAGACGTCAATGGGTGGATCAATTACTTGACTGAAAAGAATCATTAAACCAAATAAAAAAGAATCATAAACTTGATTCAGGCAAGAGGCATTGAAGTATTTTTTACTTAGATAGTCCGATGATATTTTCCTATGATATGGGAGTTACTGTTTTCAGCCCCACATACGTAGTATTGACCAAGATTGTGCATGCCCTTCTTGGTGACTTAAGGGCATAGGGAAGGTTAAATGAAGAGGAGGATGGTGGAGAGGAAATGATAAGAAAGGAAGAGGAGATGACAGGACATGGGGAGAAGAAGAAGAAGAAGAGAGGATGAGTGGAAGAGTTGGAGGAGCAGGGGAGCCCCACGTCACATGGGACGGGGCTATTGATTGAATTCTGACATTGATTAAGCATCCCCTGATTCACAATACCATGTGTTAGTGCATCAGTGTGCATAGTCTGTTTGTCTGTGTGTGTGTGTGTGTGTGTGTGTGTGTGTGTGTGTGTGTGTGCATTCCGAGGATGCACAGAGAGTGAAAGAAGAGATGAAGAAACAAGGTGTTTATTTTCATCATTTTGTCTGGTTGTGTTGACAGTGATGTGTGTGTCTGTGTGTGTGTGTGTGTGTGTGTGTGTTAGTAGATCTCTACCCAGATGAGGCCTGACTTGCAACACCACTTCATCCCTCCTTGTGGGATACAAAAAGGGTCTCTCTTTCCGTGTCTTTCCGTCTCTCAGGCTCTCTTTCTTCTGCTGCTCCCTCTATCTTTCTCTCCCTCCGTCTCCTTTATGTGTACTCTTTGTTTTGTATTCATCATTAATCCTCCAATCTGGGTCTGGGATGTCACAGCCTCCCCCCTCCCTCTACTTATTTCTCTCTCTGTTATGTGTGTGTGTGTGTGTGTGTGTGTGTGTGTGTGTGTGTGTGTGTGTGTGTGAAGGGCATGGCTTGTCATCCTGTTCCCCTGTCATTCTGCCTCTCCATTCAGAGCATGGCACCCCTTTTGCCAGGGATAATTACCCCCTCCTTCCCTTCCTTCTCCCCAGCCTCCTCTTTTTTCCCACCTCCTCCTCTCACCTCCCATTCTTTTTGGCAATATTTAATCAGAATTATCCAGAAAGAAGGTTGGAACAATAATATTTCACATTTGAATCACATTGCAGTACGTGTTACATAATCATTATCATTTGCCAAAGGTATGACTTCATAGCTCAGAAATATTGTCAACAAAGTCATGCCGGGTCTGCCTGATGCCTTACTAACTTGGCTGGCAGAGAGAATGTACGTTTAAGCCACTTCAGGATTGGCTTCACTTTTCAGAACTGGAGGTTACCGACTGGTGTGAGTATGAGGAAGTAGTGCACAGCTTGTTGTGGCTGAAATAGGTATTATAAAGATTCACTAAAAAAAATGATCCTGACGAAAAAAAATTGAGCTGAAACTTTCCAGAGTATCTATCTTCCATATTTCTGAGTGAAACAGGAAAGGCAGCCGGGACATTACGTGTGACTGAGTCTTCCTCCAATAGGAAGAGCTCCTCCTGTCCGCATGCCAAGGTGTCTTGGGCAATATCCTGAAGTTTCCCCAGAAAGCTGTGCCATCAGTGTATGAATGTGTGTGGATGGCTGAATCTAGCTCGCAGTGTAAAGCACCATGAGTAGTCAAAAAGACTAGAAAGATGCTATAGAAAGCTATATTATTAAATTATTGAAAATGGTTGGGACTAGCTGATGTAAACATGTCAAGTTTTGTTGTCCAGGAAGAACCAAATAATGTTAAATAGATGCACAATATGATTTAGGATGTGATCTAAAAGGGTTAAAAGGGCATTTTTCATTTCAGCCTGACTTTAATTCTTCAGAAAACATTTAAATCACATTTTCCTTTGTCATTTGCCTCTTATGGTTTCCATATGACAAAATAATGTTGGAGTTATTTTATGGACAAATACTCATGGCTAGATTGAGAAAAAAATATGAATACACTCCCTAAATAGAAAGAATTACAACAGCTTCCTGATTGGAAAACAAGGAGGGTGATCAGCCTTATGTACTTCAGTCACACAAAACACACACACACACAGACACTCACACACACACACACACACACACACACACACACACACACAGATACTCACACATCCACTGGCTCTGTGCTCTCTTGTCCTAACTGCTCTTGAATGGTGACCCTCATAAACAACAGGCAGTTCAGGAGTAAATAAACAAAAGCTTGTATTGTTGTATTATCACTGCTTTTCTCTTTTATTTCTGCGTGGCCTCTGGTCGGTCAGAGGATGGGGGGGTCAGTCTCTCTCTCTCTTTATCAGATGCCTGGTGTGTTGTGTGTATTGATCGCAGGGGCTTGGTAGCAGAAAATAATGGGGTGGTGAAAGCTTAGTAGAGAGACGGAGATGGAGAAAAAGAGAGAAAAAAGAGATCTACAAACATGTGTGTACACACACACGCACACACACACGCACACACACACACAATCCTATTTCCCTGCCTCCTCTCTGCCCTCTGCCCTCATATGAATATTGGTTCTCCCCTAACTCCTCCATGTCACCATTATGCGTGCATGTGTGTGTGTGTGTGTACATGTGTGTGTATACGTATGTGTGTGTGTGTTGACAGGCTGCCTCATTTGCATGTTAGTGTGTGTGTGTTATCTATGTGAATAAATCCTTCCAAGCCCTGTGCGCCTCAGGGTGATGTGATGTGGCCAGTGCCCGCGCAACCATACCCTAGCTAATTTACAACCAACCTAGTGTGTCCCCCCACTCCCACACACACACACACACACACACACACACACAGCAATGCACACATGGCTTGATGACACCACAGTGAAACATGTCGTCTAGACGACATTGAACCCTGAGTCCGCCCAGGGTAATTGTTTTATGCAAATGTAGAGAGCTAGGGCTGACATGATTGGGCCAGACTTTGTGTTGATTGAAGTGTGTAGGTGTGTGTGTGTGTGTGTAGCAGTTGTTATGGATGTGGCCATGATTGTGGTGTAATGCTGGTAGCCATTAGTATTATTGTTATTGTTGGAAATGTTCTCTTATTCAGAAAGGGAGGACAGGGCAATATACATAACATACTGAAATATGGTGAATGACATGCAACTACACAAACACACACACACACACACACACACACACACACACACACACAGTCAATACATATCAGAACATATCTGTATAATACCCAACTTGTCTTTGAACTGAATCTTGAATCAATGATTGGGCCACACATCACACTCTTATAGCAAATATGTATTATAGCAATAATAAAGCCAAAAATGTGGTGACGCATACTGAAAATCCACTTAATGAATGTGTTGAGTTGAGTTTGGAGCATGAACACACATACAACAGAGGCCATGTGTTATCAGGGCAGCGATCAGAGGGAGGGAGTATGTGTGTGTGGGTGGGTGTGTTGTTGTCCAGGTCGTAAATTTAATTTCATGCTGGATTTGCAGAGCTCATCTGAATTGCATGTGAGCACAGCCTGATAGGCCTTAGTCTCAGAGTAACACACTAAGACGCAGCTGCTATTGACGGTGCGCACACACACACGCGCTCACACACATATAAACACACACAAGCTTGCATCTCAAGGTCAGGATAACATGACCTCGAGGCATGACCCCTGATATCCACACGTTTCTTTTAATGTGAACAATAGCATCTATAGGATGAAGGAGTTTGTAGCATCAATGCTGCCACATTTCATCCATGTCATCACACAAACAATACTGTGCCTCTGTCTTCTGTCCATGGTTGTTCCTATTCTTTTCTTCTTTTCCTTCTCAGGACGCCCCAGAGCTTTATTTATTTTGATATGATAACGCTTAAGTATCAGCATATTTTCTGGGGTCACGTCCGAATCAGATACCTCACCTCAGAGAACCCTCTCCTTTTATAGGCTTTGCTTTGCAGTTATGTTGTGGTCATTTCAATCATTTAAACAAATTGTGGTAAAAGTATTGTTAAAAATAGTAAAGTTAAATGTATTTTTTTTTTTTTTTTTTTTTGGACAACACTCCTAACACTGGCCTAGACTGCCTTTGCCCAGGGTTGAACTCAGGACTTCCTGACTAGCAGACCACAGGCGGTGGGGATCAGTAACGCCATCTCCTCCACACTGACACTGGGGCCCCACAGGGGTGTGTACTCAGCCCCCAGATTTTCTCCGTTTACCCATGACTGCATGGCCACACACATCTCCAACACCATCATCAAACTTGTTGCCGACACCACCACCATTAGCCATATCTCTGATGGAGATGAGTCAGCCTACAGAGATGAGGTGAGAGGCCCTGACATTGTGGTGTGGAGAGAACAACCTCCTGCTCAATGTCAAAAAGACCAGGGACTTGATTGTGGACTACAGGAGGCTGCAGGGTCGAGGACACGCCCCCATCCACATTGAGGGGAGCAGCAGTGGAGAGAGTAAGCAGCTTCAGATTCCTGGGGATCTACATCAATGAGGATCTCAGCTGGTCGTCAAGACAGCGAGACAATGGCTCTTCTTCCTCCGGCAGCATGGACTCCAGGATACTCAACGACTTCTACAGGTGTACCATGGAGAGTATACAAGTGTACCGTGGAGAGTATACAGGTGTACCATGGAGAGTATACAGGTGTACCATGGAGAAGGGTCTGGTCTGAGGGTCTGGACGTGCATGAAAACTTACAAAATGATTTGCTTGTTGGTCTTTATTTTAAGCCATTGTTTTTCCAGGAACGTTTGCAGCAAGAAAGATATTACTGTTAGAAATTAAAACTAAATGTGGACAAATGAGTACACAAATATTTTACCATCCGAGGAAGCTACATTGGTTTTTCAAAGCAAAATATTAACAAAAGCGGAGGCAATCGCCTCAATGGGCTCAATTATGCAAACAAAAAGATAGAGAAACATGTGAATCCACAGTACACATTTCTCCAGCATGTCTGTTAGATGGGTAAGCAAGTAGATTTAAAGTTCTGGTATACAGCGGTTTTCTAATCTGAATCTAATCTAAACTCCTTTGCACTGAGGCAGATGTGTCATCATTTTAACTAATTAAAAGGTACTTATGTTATTGTAGATGGGTTAAACAAGCACTGTATGCCACCATGCTACTAAGAATTGAGAATCTGAGCTCTAAAGGGATGCATGTAGAAAAAGAGAGAAAGTATGGCTTATAAAACACATTTCTCACTTAATGTTGTGTTACTGCAAAGATAAAGTATGAGAGAGGAGGCTTTAAGATAAAACAAAACAAGCCTTTACAAACATCTGAGAAAAGATAACTTTCACAAACATCCTACATGGCTGCTCTCCCAGGATGCTTTACCTTCCAAAAGCTGCTCCAGTAACAGAGACAAAAGCCAGACACACACTACACACACACACACACACACACACACACACACACTTCTTCCCCCAATCGCCTCGCCTGGCCAGTCTCAACATCCCAGCACTCTTTGAGGCGACGTCCCAACAATTCCACCGGGTCCCTCATTAAGGCCCAGGCACCGACTCTCAAGGGGAAAGGGGGGTGGGGCTGCTGGGTAAACTTTGGAGAGGTCACCTCCTTGTTTCCATCTTCTGCCTCCTCTCATCCCTCGTTCCAGCCCATCCTCAGGTCCTGTCAGCGTAGAGTGTAAACAAGCAGAAAGGTTAGCACTGTGTCCACCCAACACCGTCTTCTCTCATTAGGGAAAAGGGACAATGAGCCAGTACCGCCAACGTCTGTCTCCATCCCCGCTGCTGAAATGTGTTCAGCAATAAAGGAGACAGAGGCAGCAGCAGGTTTGAGTGAGGAGGTAAATTCAGTAGCACTAAACTCAACCCAGTCAACAGGAACATCATGTACATCATCTGGTTCTGAAAATGCTTAAGTGACTTAAACTGTCTTTCTCTCTACTGGCCATCAGGGGGCGACTCCTCTTGTTGCAAAAATAAGTCTGACACAAGCAGAGGTCTGCTGGGTTAAAGTCTTGTTGTTTAACCATCCACCACTCACCCTTTTGCACTTTTCCCTCATGAACTGTCTTGGTTGTTATGCTTATTATTTTAGCCCATAATATTGAATAAAGGTCACAACACATGCATACGTACACATTAAAAAACATCCACATTAAATATCAGTTGTTTGAAGAAATGGTTGACTGGACTCCTTAATTCCAAAAGTTGATTAACAGCTAATGATCAAGCTGTCGTGTCTGATTTCCCCCCAGAACATCTTGTCTAAATGTCTAAATTATTTCAATTTGAAGGATGCTCTTTGAAGTGATGCATCTGTCTCTGATGTCTTATACAAGTTTCAACCTATTTCTTTCAGATTTTGTGATCATTTCCCTTTTATATTAGTATTTGATCATATCTGACATTGAGTTTCTATCGCGTACCATGGGCTTGTTTTCAGAATGCTGTCATGTTCCCAAACTCTTTTTTAAAGGTAACATTGTACACCCTCAAAAAGAGTAACTAAAACATTACAATATCTCAGAAACCTAAACTGCAAGAGGCATGAATTTACTTCTTGCCCATTCAGAGTATTGCTGCAGGGCAGAAATACTTTGGAAAACTTAACAACTTCCCTTCAAAACTCATGCAGAACATATAAAGTGCACGGGGGCACTTTAGAGGGCTGTCCTTTTTACAGTGGTTATATCACTGCATTGTCTGGGGGACTTGCAGGACTGCTGCATAAAACGTCCCAAAACTGGAATGACTGTGTGAATAACCTCTGCATATCAATAAAGTAAAAGATCCTATTAAAACCCCCAACATGGGAGCATTAAAACCTCCTGCTAGTCATCCCTTCTCTCGTTTATAGCATGTCTGTCACTGTCCATCGTACTCGAACAGCAACACACGCACACACACACACACACACACACACACACACACACACACACACACACACACACAGATCCACCGTCCAGCTGCAGTGATAACTGTCTCCCTGCCTGCCTGTCTCTGTATTTGCTGACTGGCTGTGGAAGAAGCCATTTAACATGCTGAATGTCAAGGTCTGCTGTCCTTGTCATCACTCTCCACTGCAGAAGGTCAGGGAAAACTCTCCACACATGGATATCTCTAGACAAAGAGGGGTGCCGGCAGAAAAGAAGGAAGGAAGGAAGGAAGGAAGGAAAGAAAGAAAGAAAGAAAGAAAGAAAGAAAGAAAGAAAGAAAGAAAGAAAGAAAGAAAGAAAGAAAGGAAACAAACTATGTTGAGCAATAACAAAACTACTGATGTTTTTTAGATATTTATTTTTGTCTTGGTTAGGGTAACAGTAAATATATTAATCAATCTTTTCATTTTATTTGGTCTTTTAAATGTAAATTCATGTTTTTCAGCAATTGAGTTTTTGTACAATATTCAAGCATACCCTTCCTGTTCTCCTTCCCCTGTCTGAGCGGACAGATTCAAACATGAATGACCAAAATTGAAACAGCAGAAGCCGTTGTATCCTGTCCCTAGAATGGGTCTGCACCTGCAAACCCTGGATACTACATTTCCCATAAGGCAACACAATGGTGTTTTTTGTAGATGCTCCCATCCATCCCTACACATTTCAGACTCCATGACGACAGTTTGTTTCCCAGGTAAACATGTCTCGTCTCCAAGCCCAGTCGAACACAACCTGATGACATCATAGGACCTGATATTGAATAACTCATTATAGAGCCAGTTGCATAAATAACACAGAGTAGTACTCTCCACGTGGACTATAGAGTTCCTCCTTGAACACAGCAAAAATGAACATTACTCGAAAACTATCAAGAATATTCTAAATATATAAAACAGGAAGGGCAGTCACATATATGAGCTTGTTTCAAATAAATACCTGGCTGCCTGTGCAGTTTAAATTAATACAGCTCCTCTATTTGAGAATTTACAGTAGTGTAGATGGCTATTTGCTGCAATCCATCCTTCCCAGTCCTTCTATCATTGTTTCTCTGAGCTCGTGCCTACTTTCCACAGCTTGAGTAAACACTGCCAACTCTTTCATTAGCCCTCTCACCACAGTCTCTCTTTCACTCTGCATGTCTTTCATCTCCACTCGCTCCATCTCTACACGCCTCTGTTTAAACAGATGAATGTGATTAGAGCCAGTTTTAAATGACATTGGAAGTTTGTGTGTTTAATGACTCAAATAAAAGGCACGGTTATTATGTTTAAAGATAGGCCTTAATATGACGTCTGTGAGTACTGCTGTGTGTGTGTGTGTGTGTGTGTGTGTGTGAGAGAGAGAGAGAGAGAGAGAGAGAGAGAGAGACATACACTCCACCACCTCTGTTGAGTTTATTTTATTGTGCAGATTGTCAGATGATTGACTGTAATGCGCGGCTTATGAACTAGTGTTCTGTACATCAACACCATGACTTAGGCCCACAAAACACATCTGCGTTCCCAATTTACTCCATCCATCCATTTTCTACTGCTTATCCTGTATTCAGGGTCGCGGGGGGGCTGGAGCCGATCCCAGCTGTCATTGGGCGAAGGCAGGGTACACCCTGGACAGGACGCCAGTCCATCGCAGGGCCAACATGTAGAGACAAACAACAATTCACACTCACATTCACACCTACGGGCAATTTAGAGTCACCAATTAACCTATCCCCATCCTGCATGTCTTTGGACTGTGGGAGGAAGCCAGAGAACACGGAGAGTACCCACGCTTACACGGGGAGAACATGCAAACTCCAGACAGAAGGAACCCGGGGCCAAACCGGGGATCGAACCCAGGACCCTCTTACTGTGAGGCGAGAGTGCTACCCACTACACCACCGTGCAGCCCCAATTTACTCATAAATTATTATTTTTCTTGTTATTTTGTAGATTCAGCTTGTCAAATACAAATCTCTACTTTGCAGTCATGCATATTATATTACTTGTGATGCTTGTATAAGTGCTAATAGTTTGGTTAGCTTAATTTACAGGCAATGGCACTTCACCCACTCGTGTTCCGCTGAGCTCTGCTGCCACATTTTCCACCACAGAGGCAGGACACCTGGCACAGTACAGTCGTTAGCTCTGTAGCTATCCAACAGCATGCAATTTTTTTACATTTTCATTAACTGAATGGGGATTTTGAAGGTTCTGAATACATACATAAAGGGATAGTTCGGAATTTTGGACATAAGACCTATTTTCCAAGTCAGCCGGTGTGTTCGAGACGTCTGGAGACGTTTTCAAGAAATTTCATTCAGTTCTTCTAGTTGCCGAGTTTGCTATGGCTAGTGCAAGTCAATCGTTCTAGTGTTCCAGTGCACCCGAGGTAAATCCATTGTAACGGCAAACTATCGATGTACACATCTGTGTTGATAGAATGTTTGAAATAAAACCAACCTTGCATTTTTAAGGATTAATATCTCAGCAGCAGCGTGTCATACTTCCTAGTAGGCTATGGCAGCGGTGGAGTGATATCACCTAGCACTTATAAGTTACCGGTTCTATAATAGTTTGTTTACCTGCTCTCATTGCTACTAGGGTTGCAAAATTCTGGGAATTTTCAAAAGTGGAAACTTTACATGGGAATTAATGGGAATTTATGGGAATGAATGGGAATGAATGGGAATAAACAGGAATAAACTGGGAATTTTTTTAAATTGATGGTTGGCTCTTCAAAGGGGACTTAAATATAGCTGAGGAAAGTTATTTTGTAGCTAAAACAGAATGCCACAGATGCCATTCAAATACACTTGAATATCCATGCCATTTCTCAACCACATGCACAGAGCACACTGCTTAGTGCATGGCTATTAAGACCACGCCCCCTACTGGCACTGTGCATGCCTCCATCACATGTACAGAAGATCACTAGAATACTTTTGAGCCTGAAGCACAAAGACTATTGAAGGCACACATTTGAGCTTCTGGACTAAACAAAGTGAAGTTTTGATGCTATTATGGGGAAATGTATTTTCTTAAAACTCTAGTCTACGATTTGAAAGGTTTGAAAAAAGCCCCCCCCCCCCCCCCCCCACACACACACACACCCCTCCCCTCTGTGCTCCTCCGAGCTCGTATCGTTCTCCCCTTGCAGCCTCCCACCTCCCTCTTACTTCACGAAAATAGTGAAAATGTGTTTCTGAAAACATTTCAGGCGAGAAATAAGGTATGCAGTTGCTGAATCTGTCTTTATTTTAGATCGACAACGGTCAGTTTAAAAGATTTTCGAGAGCTTGCAGTGTTCTGTTCTGTTCTACTTTCTAATAAATCTGTTGAAATATCTGTTGAAAACATTTTGTATAGATGTTTTCTTATGACTTCTGTTCATATTTATGCTTGGATATAATATATCCCCAGTTAGTTCCCCTAAATTCCCATTAATTCCCATAATTCCCATTATTCCCATGGCAAGTTCCCAAATATGGAATATTTCCAAAATTCCCAACCTTAAGTTCCCGTGGAAATTTACCGGAAACTTTCCGGAAATTTACCGGGAATTTTCCGGAAATTTACCGGGAATTTTCCGCCCCTTTGCAACCCTAATTGCTACAGACGCAGAGTAGCCTGCAGTGCTAGTTTCTTCAATCTCACAGAAATGGCCACTTTTGGAGAATATACTGAAACTTTTGAAGATTCTGATGAGGAGTTTTTTTCCACCCAAACCCAACCGTACCTGTACGAGCCTGAATATACAGAGGAAGAATTGCACGAGTGGGATGCTCAAAGGGCAGAATGTGAACGAGCGTCTGTGGAGACTGAGATAGCCCCCGCTGGAGCTGAGAACCGGGACCGAACAAACGGAGACTGGTGGTGCCAGGAGGGAATACCCCGCAACGCGTCCAAGGGTTTACGGTTCTCTGGACGGAGCAGAGGTTCGGGTTTGCGGTGCGTAATTGTGGGTTCGCGTGGCCGTGGGCTGCCCGGTGTTTGCGTGAGGTTAGCCTCCAAGGGACCAAAATTTTATACAATTGTGATATTTTCTGCTACGGTAGCTAACGGTACGGTAGCTAAGTTCTAAAAGAGCGAAGCTAAAATGTTTTTTTAGACTTATTAATTTACAAATAGGAATGTGTTGATACAACATAAGCTCACATAAGTGAAACATATACTGATTTGTGTACATGGATGTGAATTTTTCAATTCTTTTTGTTTCACAAAATGAAAGTGAGGTTTAGGTAACAAAACAGTTAAGTTGAGGAAAATAGCATTGTTGGGCTTTTGATCACTTTGTACAGTTATTTAAGTAACAAAGCAAACATCTGGGACATGAGGTGTCCAACACAGGTCTCGTGGTTAAAAGTCCTGTTTTGTTGGACCCATCCCCCGCTATATTTAATACTACGTCACTAGCTCTGGATGTTGCATAGCCATGTGGATGGGTTTAATTTGTGTAGAAATAGTGTGTCCTGAAATCAGACCACAAATTGTCTTTTTATTGTCCCAAGATTATTTTAAGCTTATCTGAATTTCTGTCATGTCAAGTTTCATAACCTTATCAGTGATAATTAAGCCATGACTGTCTATGAACCATAAGCACAGCATTGAAATGATCATGTGTTTGGATCAATGACAGTCACAAGACTTTCTGTGAATGTTCAGCATGAACCCAACCCAATCGCCCTGGGTCCATAGCTCTTAAATACCCGGTCACTCTACACAGAACAGAGAGAAGCTCTCCAGAGAGGCCTTCTGGGGGAATATTTGGAACACATTTGCTGGTGCATGAACAGTGGTCAACCCCGTGATGAGATCAAATTGGTTGGGGTCAGAATAGATAAGGCATAGATCATAAAACCGTCTTAGGGTTCAGTGGAATTTGCAGCATTTTTTGCAATGGATCACACAACAGCTCGTTGCTTTAACGCAGAGTTAATGTGAGTTTGTGATTTGTTAAAGAACTTAATCTGTGATTAATGCATTGGATTGTAACACTACAACACATTATAACCAGCATTAATAAATGGTAAATTGATAGTTCATTAATCTTTATTTAATTGCTATTTTACTGCTAACAAGCTATGAAATGTTAATTAATAATGATTACAAATGATTAGTAATGTTATAGTTTATATCATCAGTATGTATAATATGAAATAAATACATTTAGAAATGGTTTGAAAAGGGTTTAAGAATCAATAACAATAAGTAAACTATTGACATTTTTTGTTGGACCATTTTCGACACTGTATTTGTTCATAAAAAACATCTATAAACATCTCAATAATGTATATAAATGCTTTAAAAATATTTATAAACCCTTTCACAAGGTAATTGAATCAGCAGTTGCAACTTTATAACAGCCACCAATATATAATTTAGAAAGAATTTCTTCAAGATTTGCAAATTTTTTGGTTATCACTGACAAATATTTAATACAGTTCATGAAATATTAGAATGTACACTGTTAAATAAAATAAATAATAGCTTTATATTACATTATTACAATAACATTTTAATTACATTTCAAGTCATGTGTTTGTAGCTCACACAGGGCAACTAAACTAGCAGAGTTTGACATCATTATATTTTCATTATTTGGATATTATCATAAACAAGTTTATGTATCACACTTTGGTAGGTTATTACGGTTATTATATAAGTTCTATATTCTTTTTGCAACCTTTATAAATTAAGTAACTAAACTAAATGAGCTGTAAAGACTGCAAAATAATGAATGAACAATACTATTACATTGTTTTCTTTTTTGTTTGTTTCTAAATGAAATGCATGCTATGGAAGATAGATTCTCTTGAAATGCTGTTTCAGCTCGACTGACTGCTTCAGTATGACTGCTTCATGACTTGCCCATGATCAGAAAATCTGAGCGCTTTAATTAATTTTGCACGAGACAAGACATATTTACAGTAATGGAAACCAGCGAGTTAATGATTCATTGATGACATCGATCAAGCTGCAGACATGGAAAAGATAAAAAAAAAATATTTTCCATTAATGTTTTCAAATATTCATTGTAGGATGTGTTCAATGTGGCTGTCACTTTTGATTTGAAATGTTAACTACTGATGGAACATGGGGGGAAACAATTAAATATTCAATCTGTGATCATCTGTTTGATTTCAGGCTGTGACTTCTTCTCCAGCAGGGGGCATTTCCTAAATTGCATTGTCCATCTGTTTGGCTACTGAGAAAAAAACAGCACTTTTAAATGAATAGGATTAAAATAATAAGACACACATTTATTTTGAAGGCTAAATTCCATAATTGCAAATTATGTTCCAGTCATTGTGGTGCATTGATATGTACTGTGGTAATGCAACGAATGAATGGTATTTTATTTAAAATGCAACAAGAGTGTGTTGTGTTTGTGGGCTTTGTGATCATAGCTGGTCACCAATAGAGCAGCTTCTCCGCTGGGTGAGGCAGAAAGACTCGTCGTTCATTTCCTAAAGCCTGATTGTCTCCCACGTGGAGGTTCACACTGGATCACACATACCTTTTCTCTAACATTTACACTGCAGCTTGGCCACCACTGGGCCATGTACAGTAATACTTGAATGATTAAGAAGTCTTGTCGGCCTCTTTGTCATACCACACACACACATGCAAACATGTCTTCCTGTACCTGCGACACCCTTTGCACTCTCATCTGCATATCCCTTGCTCTGCACTATAAATTCCACAAGAAACCGGCACTTAGACTTTCATAAATCTCCTCTTTGTCACATTCAAATTACAGAGATTTATTCACACAAGCACAGGCCTGAAGAGAGTCCAGAGAACAAGGAAGAGTATAGGGGAAGGGAAAAAACACTTTAAGAACCAGCACTGCTCTGTTTGGGGATTTAGAGTGTAAGTGGGTTGTTGTTGGAACTGCATGTCAAGCAATGTATGTTTCCATAAATATGTTTATGCCCCAAGGGGAAGTCTCCTTAAGCAGAAAGCATTCTGTATGTGTGTGTTGTGTGTCTGTGATGTAATCATTTGTCGTCACTTAAAGGGGACATATTATGCTATTTTTCCACAAGTTAATATAAGTTATTGATGTCTCCAAACCTGGTCTTTGAATTCCTCAACTGGAAAAAACAATCAGAACATGTATTTCGGAGTGGATCACACTCCTCATTTTCAGCTTTTTTACCCCACTTTTTCAAACGGGTGATTCTGTCGGGGTGTAGCCTTATGCTAATGAGATTACCCCCGACCCCGCTCCTACTGAGGAAGTGGTTGTGTCTCTCCGCCCCGTGCTGTCCGCGTCCAGCTTGTTGCCATGGTTATGGTTCTACGCTACAAACTAACAGCGGTCCAGCCGTACCGCTTCGAACGGGACTCCGACCCAGAACCAAGGACCAGCTCCTGTAGAAGTTCTACGCCGCGGATGCAGCAGGACGTTTCTGAATGGTTAATTAACATGTCTGTCTAACGTTTTGGAAGGTAACTCGATGTGTGTTAGCGTAGCTAGCGCTAGCCACAATGACGCTAATGCTGCGTTCTTCTCTCTATAAGTAACGTGTCTGTGAGCTATTTCGGCAACAATTAATATCGTTAGTAGTGCCGTGTTGTTGACAGTTCACAGTTGCATGTTTTCCAAATGGGGAACATTATATTTAAACGGATGAAAACCCGCTGAAAATGGCGTCCTGTATGCGGGCAGTTTGTTTACATCACATTAACGGGATTAAAAACTTGATCCTCTACACATAAAGATAAACAAGGAACGGGGTTTGGTCAGTATGTCGTCCTCCAGAATTATGTGCTGAATTGTGAATTATAGGCTGTGTGCTGTGTTTTATAAATGTGATTTGCTCCGTCTCAACATTACGTGCCAAACTTACTGTTACACCTCAGCTTGTCAGCAAAGTCCGTCAGGTTACCTTATTAACAAGATTTGTTGTTGAAATGCTCAAAGTCTGTACTATATTCATCTAGGTGACCATGTGGGAATTGTGCAACAGCCTTCAGACACCACGGGTAATGTTACTTTGTTACACCAAGTTGTCTGTTGATCATTATTCACATAACATGACGATTATCATGATTCACACTAGGTAAGAAGACGGATGCAGCAGCTGGAGGAGGAAGAGGCTTGCATGGTGGGACATCCTGGTTGGAACCGTCTGTCTGAATGTTCTCTCTCCAAAATGCATGAAATATACATACAGCTGGTTATGGTGCTTTACATGTAAGAGGAATACAGCAGTCTGTTGTTTGTTTATCAATTGTGTTTTATAAAAATAAATCCCTCTATGCAACATATTATGCAGTCTTCCTGACCATTACTTCAGTAATATTAACCATGACACATTTTACAATTACTGTTAAGACTTTATTGTCAAATTAATCAGCAGTTGAAGTTCACAGTTATCTCAGAACACAAAGCAAACTGTTTGTGGCCGACTCTGCAGGGTCATATCAAGCTCTTCTGAAGTCAAGGAAGAGCTGCCCTCCAAAGTATCCTCCTCCTCTACCGGGTCCAGGCGAGCTCTCTTTGATGGTCTCCTTATTGGAGTGGTTGTGAAACGAAAGTTACGAATGTAACTACGGTTCTATGAATCCTGGATGACCGCCAGAGGCGGTGCTTAAAGCACTGGATATCTCCACCTCGCGCATGCGCATTTCGAGTACCAATAACAACATAGTCACCTGTGACCCCCACGTGACACCGGGAGGGCTATATCTTCCGGTGTCGTAAGAGGATCTGTTCCCAGAATCTTCTCGCGAACACACGGATTCTGAGTGACAAGATGCTCTGGCGGTCATCCAGGATTCATAGAACCGTAGTTACATTCGTAACTTTCGTTCTATTTCATCCTTACTGACCGCCAGAGGCGGTGCTTAAAGCACTGGATGACCCATACCAACAAGGTCACAAAGAATCCAAAACCCACCTCACTCATTGGGGGCAGCAGCGCTTGGACACAGGACCACACCCATCGGATGGGGAGCGGCGACGTTGACACGATAAAACCGTGCAAATGTGCCAGGTGACGTCCATGATGCCGCAGCACAGATCGCCTCCAGGGGCACCCCTCTTAGTGCCGCCCATGATGTTGAAACACTCCTGGTGGAGTGACATCTTACCCCGGGCGGCGGGGGGCGGCCACTGGTCCTATAGGCATGCGTGATCGCATCCACAACCCAGTGGGACAGCCGCTGCTTGGAAAGCGCACGGCCTCTGTTAGGGCCACTATGACACACAAACAGCTGTTCCGACTGCCGCATACCGGCAGTGGCGGCAATATAAGCCTCAAGTGCCCGTACCGGGCACAGCAGCTCCAACTGACCATCCCCAGACCGGGAGTCAAAGCGTGCGAGCTGGATAGGCTGATTAAGATGGGCACGTGAAAGCACCTTGGGTAGGAACGCCACATTCGGCCACAGGACCACCCCTGAGCCATCGGGGTTCCACCGCAGGCAGGTATCAGCCACGGAGAGGGCATGCAACTCCCCGACCCGCTTCGCAGAGGTAATGGCGAGCAGAAAAGCCGTCTTCATTGAAAGCCATTTCAACCCTACCCGGGTCAGAGGCTCAAAGGGAGGAGCGGACACGGCCTCCAGCACCAGGGGCAGGTCCCATGCTGGAGCCCTCAGGGTCCTAGGGGGACGCAGCCTCAGAGCCCCTCTAAGGAAGAGGGACACCAACCTGTGGCACCCCACTGTGGCTCCGTCGACCATCTCGTGTTGGGAAGAAATAGCAGCCACATAGACTCTTAAGGTGGAAGGAGCGCGACCACCATCCAGCAGAGACTGCAGAAACTCCAGAACAGTGGCCACAGAGCAACGTGCTGGATCTACTGCCTTATCCACACACCAGTTAGAGAACAGCCTCCATCTGTTCTCATGTTGAACCCGGGTAGATGGTGCCCTGGCGTTCAGAATAGTACGCCTGACGTCCGCAGGGCAAACCCTCAGCAGTGGGTCGGGCCCTGTAGCGGCCAGGCCCAGAGCTGGAGGCGACCGGGGTCCGGATGCCAAATCAGACCCCCCAGCTGTGAAAGGAGGTCTGTCCTGTAGGGGAGGCGCCACGGAGAGCTGCAGCAGAGCCTGCGCAGCAATGGAAACCACAGTCTCCCTGGCCAAAGGGGGGCCACCAGAAGGAGCCTGTGGCCCTGCAGAAGTACCCGCTGGAGTGTTGGAAGAATCAGGGGCAGCGGTGGGAAGGCATACAGAGGACACTGCGGCCAGTCGTGAGCCAGAGCGTCCTGGCCAAGGGGGCTGGTCACCTCCGTCCAGGAGAACCAGAGGGGACAATGTGTCGACTCCGCCGAAGCGAAGAGGTCCACTTCCGCCCTGCCAAAAAGACCCCACAACATCTCCACCACTTCCGGATGAAGCCGCCACTCCCCTGGTGCTACCTGGAGTAGCTGTGTAGACCGGGTGCCCCCTTGGTGGTTGATCTGGGCAACAGCGGACATGTTGTCCGATCGAACCAGCACATGCTTGCCCAACAGTTGCGGCAGGAAGTGAACGAGCGCCAGATGCACAGCACGGAGCTCTAGCGCATTGATATGTGTGTGGTGCTGGGCCGGCCACTGCCCCTGGGCCGTCCTGCCCTGCCATACCGCGCCCCACCCCGAGAGGCAAGCGTCGGTCGTGACCATCTCCCTGCGGGATGGAATGGTGCCCATGGGTACACCCACAGACAGAAACGACCTCTGTCTCCATGGGGACAGAGAAAAGAGGCACCGCCGTGCCACTTGGGGTCCAAGTGGAGGCTGTTTAGCCACATCTGTAGTGGGCGCAGAGACAGCAAGCCCAACGGCACCACAGCTGAAGCAGCTGTTAGTTTGCCCAGGAGCTGGAGGAAACGAAGGAATGGCACCATCCTGCCACCCCTGAAGAGGGGAAGGCGGAGGAGGATGTCGTCTACACGCCGAGGCGACAGATACGCCCTCATAGTGACTGAGTCCAGGACCATCCCCAGGTATACTACCCGTTGGGATGGGTCCAGGACACTCTTTAAAAAGTTTACTGTCAGGCCCAGCCGGGCCACGTGCTGAAGCAGCCGAGCCGTATCCTGGGCCACCAGACACTGGGATGGTGCACAGACCAGCCAGTCGTCCAAATATGGCAGAACCTTCATGCCCTGCTTTTGCAGGGGAGCCAGGGCTGCCGAGACAACCCTGGTGAACACCCGCGGGGAGAGGGAGAGGCCAAAGGGAAGAACCCTGAACTGAAAATGCCAGTCGCGAAAAGCAAATCTCAGGAAGCATCGATGGTGCGACGCAATTGGGACATGGAAGTACGCATCCTTCAGATCTACAGTGGTGAACCACTCCCCCCTGGTCACCACACGAAGCGTGCCTGACGTGGTCAGCATGTGAAATGGGAGCGCCTTCAGGAACCTGTTGAGTCCCCTCAGGTCGAGAATGGGGCGAAATCCACCACCTTTCTTTGCCACCAGAAAGTACCTGGAGTAGAACCCCCTGGGGTGTAGCAGAGGGTCCACTGGCTCGATCGCACCCTTGGCCAGGAGGGCGGACAACTCCTGGCTCAGAGCTAAGGCCTTCGTCGGATCGTTGACAACCGTCATTTTGACCCGGCTGAAGGCCAGGGGCCGGCGTCAGAACTGCAATTCGTACCCCTGGGTTAAGGTGGAAATTACCCAGGGGTCTGAAGTACAGGCAGCCCAGTAACTGAGCTGCTGTTGGGAAAAACATCCGACGACCGGCCCCGTGGCCCTAGCGCCTGCCACCCCCGCCTCTCGAGGCTCTGGGGGGGCAACGGCCAGGCTGCGGGGCACGAGGCTGCTGGGAAGGTAGGCGCCCGGGGGGCCGAAAGTCATCAACAGGCTGCTGGGCAGGCCGCTGAGACCTCCGCAGGCCACCAGGGTAACCAGGTGGCTGAGAGCCCTGCCGGGGGACAGCCGAGAGGCCCCTGGGCCTGCTAGGAGCGGACACACTCCTGAGTAGACCGGATAGCCGCTGCCTGGTCTGAGTAGCCTGGGCAGCTCTCTCCAGCGCCTCCAGGGCAGCAGAACCAAAGAGCTCCCCAGGTTCTACCGGTACAGCACGAAGAACCTTCCTACACGACTCCGACAGGGGCGACTGAGCGAGCCAAACCTGGCGGCGAGCCTGGACAATGGTGGACATTGTGCGCCCCAACTCCCTCGACATGAGGGCAAACGCCTGTAACGAGGCATCACTCAGGCTCTGCAGCGACGGATCAATCGCCTGCTGCAGAGAGGTAGAAAGGCCCAGCAGTAGGTGGGAAAGGGAATTGCCAATCCGACCCATGCGTGCCGCAGCATCATAGGCCTTTGTGAGAAGGTCGTCTGTGACCCTGCACTGAGGCCGGGGACACCTGGCATCCGGCCTCAACGCCTCATCAGGAGCCAAAATGAGGGCCGCAATGGCAGGCTCAACTGGTGGCATGCGGCCCAGCCCAACCTGCGCCGCATCATGCATGGCAGCCAAGGTCCGGGCGTCTGAGGACGGGTGGGAAAAGGCCCTGGTGTCCCTCCAACATGCATGAAGCTCCTTCAAGTACTCCTCTGAAGGAGGAACAGTGAGTACGGTCGGGCAGAGCTGCGCCTGAAAAAGGCGCTAGCCTGAGCCGCGTCTGTCTGTGGCACATCCAGCTGTAGGCGAGCAAGAGCCATACGCATGATGGCCCCGATAGAGGTGTCTGCTGCCCCCTGCAGAGAGCTCCGAGCAGAGGAGCAGGAGGCCTCCCCCAATGTGTGGGAAGTGTCGTCCTCCGTAACAGCCTCACGGAACAGGCTAGACGAAGCCGCCAGCGACAGGGCATCGTCCAGCACAGGCGCATCCTCCGAGGGGGGGTCAGGCTGTAGCCCAGCCGGCCCCCGACCAGCCCCAGGCTGAAGGGCCAGGAGGAGCGCCTTCATCTGCTCCATGTCGGCCGCCAAACCGTCCACCTTGGAGGACAGCCCGCCCCTCCCCTTTTTCTTGGGGGGGGCACCCATGGCCGCAGCTCCCTCGTGTCGAGACCGACAACGGCGGGACTGATGTGGAGGGAGACTCGTCAAAGCAGAGGGGTCGTCAGCTGTCGCCCGACGCTCCAACTCTGCCAGCCTAGCCACCCTGAGCACCCAAGGCAGGAGGCCACAGTTCATACAGGCACTGTCAGTGAGGCCCTCTCTCAAATGTTCGAGGCCGAGGCAAGGAGGGCAGCGGTCATGACCGTCCTCAGACTCAAGAGGAGCCGCACAGGCGACACATGGATGGGCCATCACCCTCCCTAGGGGTAGCCAATAATAGTGTTACTGGGAGCGTTGCGTCACCAGCAAATAATCAATAATCAGCTCTTACAATAATTAGCTATGAGCGTAAGCACTACTGCTAGCAGAAGTCAAATAATAGCGTTACCGGGAGTAGGAGCGAGAGCACTGCCTTCACCAGTAAGCAACCAACCAAGGACAATTAGCTGTGAGCGTAAGCGCTGCTGCTAAACAAAAGTCAAATAATAGCGTTACCGGGAGCGGGAGCGAGAGCACTGCCTTCACCAGTAAGCAATCAACCAAAGACAATTAGCTGTGAGCGTAAGCGCTGCTGCTAAACAAAAGTCAAATAATAGCGTTACCGGGAGCGGGAGCGAGAGCACTGCCTTCACAAGCAAGCAATCAACCAAAGACAATTAGCTGTGAGCGTAAGCGCTGCTGCTAAAAAAAAGTTAAATAATAGCGTTACCGGGAGCGGGAGCGAGAGCACTGCCTTCACCAGCAAGCAATCAACCAAGACAATTAGCTGTGAGCGTAAGCGCTGCTGCTAAACAAGAGTCACATCATAGCGTTACCGGGAGCGGGAGCGAAAACACTACTTTCACCGGCAAGCCACACAAAACCAAATCGGTTAGACACCAATAACATTGAGAGCAAGGAGGCCAACGAGTGCTAGGATCGGGAGCGAAAAACACTGCCTCAACCAACAAACGCCGACACAAACCTGACTCCAGATGAAGATCAGCTGGCCACAGCCTCTGGAGGACGGGTTGCCCGCGGCTCCGACTGTCGTCACGAGGCTGCACGCAGCCAGCTGTAGCAAAAGTTTCCAAGTTCCTTCTCAGCACAAAGTGCAACACGGTACATGCGCAGCGAGATGATGAAAAGGAACAGATCCTCTTACGACACCGGAAGATATAGCCCTCCCGGTGTCACGTGGGGGTCACAGGTGACTATGTTGTTATTGGTACTCGAAATGCGCATGCGCGAGGTGGAGATATCCAGTGCTTTAAGCACCGCCTCTGGCGGTCAGTAAGGATGAAATAGAACAGGTCTGGAACCATGGCTGTGCCAACACCAAAGTCCTTGCAGGACACAGTAGCTGTAACAGAGTTGTATGGAGGAATGAAACCCATGATATCACATAATAGAAACACACATCTGCATGACTACTAGTAGTTGCTGTTAAACCTGATCTAAAGTAGGCTACATGTCAGGCTACACACCTTTACTTGGGTAAGGAGCCTGTAGTCCTCCTAGACAGGTGAGTGCCAACAGTAGCTGTGGTGGGTCGGTGTGGGACGCTGATGTGAGCTGTTGCTCTGTAAGCAGACAGACAGTCAGACAGACAGACAGTCAGACAGACAGACAGACAGACAGACAGACAGTCAGACAGACAGACAGTCAGAGTTTACAACTACATCTGAAATGTGGAACACGTTACTATTTCACTATAACTGATGTGGTGACGCACAATAGCTCGTAAAATCCCTTCGTTAGCGGTGCAAAAACAAACGTTTGCTGACGTGGTCTTTGCATCGGCGTGTATAAACAAACACAGATCAGCTGCTCTCGCTGCCGCATTCAAGCTACAAAACGTTCCCAAGCAAACTGATGTCTAGCGTTATTTTACAGGTTTGGGCCCCGCAGTCCTACGTAACGTTAACGGTGCTCAATATCAATACAATGGAAGCTTTTAACGCAACACGCCAATGCTAACTTTAGCGCAACACGCCAATGCTAACACACCAATGCTAAGAAAGAAACGGTAAACTGTAACACGGCATATTACATAATATTTAGTAACTTACCGCTTCAGTGTCTGTGGTTGGCTCTCGGACTGTCGGTACTGATCCAAACTTTAGCCCCAGGTTAGAGGTATATCCTGAGCTGTAGCGACCCATGTTGTCAGAGCTCGGTGAAGTGCGTCTCACACACACACACACACATTTACGGACGCGTGTGCGCACATTTCCATCGTAGATGCTCCGACGATGCCAGTAAATATCAGCAGTTGGACTGCCAACTCGCTGTGGTATTTTGGCATAGTTACGAGGCCACTAGTTGATGACGTAAGCCAGGTGCGCCAGGGCGCGACACGGTCATGTAACCACAATAAAAGGTTGGCGGCACATGTACGCCGGAGTGAGACCGAAGCACATTGTCCGTGTTTATTCTACCCGAGCTGTGAATACTACATGGTGTCAGAGTTAGGTGCTCATCGACCTGCCGACGGAAGATGGACAGCACAGGTATCCCCACGCCACGGATGGACTGGGAGTCGTCTAACCTGCCTGATGCATGGAGAAAGTTCCAGCAGCATGTGGAGCTAATGTTTTCGGGGCCGCTCCGCTCTAAAGAAGAGGAGGAGAAATGTAGCTACTTGCTACTCTGGGTCGGCGAGAAGGGCCGCGACGTGTTTAACACATGGACTCTTACGGCGGATGAAAAAAAACTACTAAAGACTTACTACGACAGGTTTGGAGCTTATGTAACGCCAAAAGCAAACCCCATTTTTGCACGCTATAAGTTTCACGAGAAGAAACAGGGGGATAGTGAGAGTTTCGACCAGTTTGTGACTGAGCTAAAGCTACTCGTAAAAGACTGTAACTACCCCAACGGCGATGAGATGGTCCGAGACCGAATTGTTTTCGGCATAAGCTCGCCAAGAGTACGTGAAAAATTGCTCTGCTACGGTCCAAGCCTCACGCTTGAAAATGCTATAGACATTGCACGTTCACACGAGTTGTCGCAGCAGCAGCTAAAGACTATGGTTTTCCCCGCTGCTAACCCGGCTAGCCAGTCCGTGCATGCAGTGAACAGATGGACAAATAAAACGGAACACACACGCCATGGACGCAAAATGACCAGCGGAGCAGACGGTGACGGTACCGCTAGGAACAGAGAGTGTGGTGCATGCGGACGAGGGCACAGCCGCACAGAGGACTGTCCAGCAAAAGGACGACAATGCAATAAATGCAAGAAATTTAATCATTTTGCTAAGGTTTGTAGGACAGGTACACAGCAGAAACAGGCAACATTTAAGTCCAGGAAAGTACACACTGTTTCTGACTGCACAGAGCAATCACCACCTGAGCTGTTTATTGACAGTATTACAAAACTACATGCAAACACAGATAGGGAACAGGCATTTGCAGAGATAGAAATAGGCAAAGTGAGGCGCAAATTAAAGTTTAAAGTTGATACAGGCGCCCAGGCTAATGTGATACCAGCAGACACATTTCACAGAATATTTGGAGATGTGGTATTAGCTCAACAGACAGTCACAGGATATGGGGGACAGAGGCTTAAAGTTAAAGGAGCTTGCAGGCTAACATGCAGATACAAAGAGAAAACAGTCATGTTAGATTTTGATGTTGTTAATGTTGAAAACGCTCCTGCTGTCTTAGGCATGAGAGCATGCCTAGATTTGAACATCATTAAGCTGGTACACATAATCCAAGCACAGCCAGAAACACACACAAGCATTACTGAGGAGTTTGCAGATGTGTTCAAGGGCATCGGGCTGTTTCCTGGTGAATGCGTCCTCCACCTCAAACCATCAGCCACACCAGTGGTGTGCCCACCTCGTCGCATCCCATACGCTCTTCGTGGAAGACTCAAGAGTGAACTGGATGAAATGGAAAAGATGGACATTATTCAAAAGGTGACAGAACCAACCGAGTGGGTAAATGCGTTAGTGGCAGTGGAAAAGCCAAAGACTGGGAAACTCAGGGTGTGCCTTGATCCGCGCCCCCTGAACAAAGCCATCCAGAGGCCACTCTACCCGCTTCCCACTCTCGACGACATCACACCAAGATTAGCTGGAGCACAATATTTCAGCGTATTGGATGCCAGATCTGGCTACTGGACAATTAAACTAAGCCATGAATCATCCATGCTCACTACCTTCAACACTGTCTTTGGCAGATTCAGGTTCAAAAGACTTCCGTTTGGAATCATATCTGCACAGGACGAGTTTCAAAGAAGGGTGGATGAAGCCTATGAAGGGCTCCAGGGCGTCGCAGCCATCGTAGACGACATCCTGGTATATGGCTGCACCAAGGAGGAACATGATGCAAACCTGCGCGCCATGTTGGAAAGAACGAGAGAGAGAGGAATAAAGTTGAATGAAGACAAAAGCATCATATGTGTGCCGGAGGTGAGCTATTTCGGTCACAGACTGACACGAGAAGGCATCCGGCCTGACCCCAACAAGGTCAAGGCCATCAGAGAAATGGCTCACCCACACAACAAAGCAGAGCTGGAGACCATATTGGGCATGGTCACTTACCTCTCCAGGTTCGCCCCCAGACTTTCAGAGGCAACAGCTCCCCTCAGACAACTGTTAAAAGAGAGCAACGAGTTTATCTGGGACTCAAATCACGACACAGCTTTCCAGCAGGTAAAAGATCTTCTAACACAAGAGCCTGGCCCTGTACTCACATACTTCAACCACACAAAAGATGTGAAGCTGCAGGTTGACGCATCCAAATCCGGCTTGGGAGCCGTATTACTCCAAGAAGAGAAACCAGCCGCATACGCATCCAGAGCACTGAATGAGACTGAAGAAAACTATGCTCAGATAGAAAAAGAGCTTTATGCTGTGCTTTTTGGGTGCAAACGGTTTCATCAGTACCTGTACGGTCGTCAAGTGGTTGTTGAATCCAACCACAAACCGCTGGAGTCAATCATGCGGAAGCCTCTGGCAGTCGGCTCCCCACGACTTCAACGCATGATACTGCAACTACAGCGATACGACATCGTCATCACACACAAGCCTGGAAAACAGATACCAGTTGCCGACACGCTTTCCAGGAAGCCGATTGAATGCAACGACAGCACGTTGAGTGAAGGTATGGATTTACAAATACACTCTGTGGTCAGTAACGCGCCAGTAAGTGACAACAAAATTGCAGAGATCAGAGCTGCCACAGCCCAAGATGTGCAACTCTCAATGTTGAGGCGGGTCATCACCTCAGGGTGGCCTGAGTCACACAAGAAATGTCCACCTGCTATTGCTGCGTACTGGAACCACAGGGACGAGATATCAGAGACAAATGGTATCCTGCTAAAAGGAGAGAAAATCATCGTGCCCCAGTCACTCAGAGCAGAAATGCTGTCACACATCCACACAGGACACTTGGGGATTGAAAAATGTAAGCAGCGAGCAAGAGATGTACTGTTCTGGCCCGGGATGGGTAAGGAGATAGAGGCGCTGGTAGAAGCTTGCAGCATCTGCCAGGAGCGACCCAACTCCGCCCAGAAGGAGCCGATGATTTCACATCCTATTCCGGAGCGACCATGGCAGGTGATAGCCACAGATTTGTTCATGTGGAACAACACTGACTACATTGTTGTTGTTGACTATTACAGCAGATATTTTGAAGTGGAAAAAATCACCAGCCTCACATCTTACACAGTCATCCAAAAACTCAAGGCTATGTTTGCTAGGTTTGGCATACCACAGACACTAATGAGTGACAATGGACCTTGTTATAGCTCAAGGGAGTTCAAAGACTTTGCTCGTGCGTGGGACTTTGAGCACATTACAAGCAGCCCACTGTACCCACAGAGCAATGGGTTGGCTGAAAAGACTGTCCAGACAGCCAAAACCCTCATGGACAAAGCACATGCGCAGCGGACAGACCCCTACCTGAGCCTATTAGAGTATAGGAACACCCGGTCGATGGATTGAAATCGCCAGCGCAGCTGTTGATGAGCAGGCGTCTGCGCTCGATCCTTCCATCCACGGAGAAACAGCTTCAACCGGAGCTCGTCTGTCGCAGCACAGTTCACAGTCGGAGAAAAGTTTGTCAGACAAGGCAAAAGCTATACTATGACAAGACTGCAAAAGCACAACCTGCCTTGCCTGCAGGAGCAGCAGTCCGTTTCCAACTGCAAAATGGAAGATGGGAGCCCGCAACAGTTGTGGATTCAGCAGGCACCCAGAGATCATACAACATCCTCACAGAAGAAGGTCAGGTGCTGAGACGCAACAGGCGCCATCTCCTAAAGACTGATAACAGCGCTGACAAAGAAACACCAGCGCGTGACCCTGATCATGAGAATACTGACTCAATGACTTTACAGCAAGACACCGTGGGTCAACCAGGCCCCAAGGAACCCTTGCACTTTACCACCACTAAATCAGGTCGCATAGTGAAGCCAAGAGCTATACTGGACCTAAAAAAAAAACAAAAAAAAAACAAGAATGAATGGCTTTGATGGTATAATTGTTTGTTGTGATGCCATAATTAAAAAAAATAAATACCTGAGTCAATGTTAAGAATGTTACATTCAGTTTTGCTGAAGTTTCCAGAAGCTAATATTTGAAACGGTCTTTTGTTCTTTAAAAGAAAGGAGATGTGGTATTTTGGCATAGTTACGAGGCCACTAGTTGATGACGTAAGCCAGGTGCGCCAGGGCGCGACACGGTCATGTAACCACAATAAAAGGTTGGCGGCACATGTACGCCAGAGTGAGACCGAAGCACATTGTCCGTGTTTATTCTACCCGAGCTGTGAATACTACACTCGCTTTCCGTTGATTTTGGCATTTTGGTTCACTGGTTTGTATGTACATCACACACTGACAGCCAACAGGTATGGGATTATGTGGGCGGGACCACACAGGTGGAGCGATTCTAATGAGCCGAGATGACCCATATAAGGCACAGGAAAATTCGGTGCTGACATCATTTAGTGGACATTCTGCAAACCGTTCGTTTATCGGGAGGATTTCCAGGGTGCGAGTTACGGGGGAGCAAGGGGAGCCATGGCTCCCCTGGTGGCCACCTGAGCTCCCCTGGAAACATGATTTGTGAAATTTGGGGGGAGCTCTAAAATATTGATATGATTGCCAAATTAATTATATTTTGGCCATGGTTTTCCCTCAAAGGTGTAAAATAAGAGAAATAAAATTGTATTTTTAGTTCGTGATTCATGAAAAAAGTGTTGCCTGCTTGCACGTCGGAGGCGCTTGAAGCGTGGGGGTGCTGCCTGCACCGGACACCGTGGTATAACTCGCACACTGGTTCATGGTTGGTGCCGCTGGCTGCTCTTATCACGTGTTTGGCTCTGTGTACAGCTATAGGCTATAGCCCATGTGATGTATGATGTGATGATGATCGATCGGGGTGTTTCATGTAAATATTGTACATAGACCTATGGTGTGCGTGCAACGGATTTTCTCTTTATAATAGGCATATGCTGTTGCTATTAATGACAGGATCAGCATTTAAACCTTGCCCCCACTCCAAAAAAAAAAAAAGATCGCCCGCCCCCAGCCCCGGCTCCCCCGGACACCGTGGTATAACTCGCACACTGAGGATTTCTTTCAAACTGAGAAAGTGAAACAGGGAGATGGTCGAGTTTTCTGATACTGTGGGGACTTATTGACACCCCACCCCTAAATATTTTTTAGGGTTGAAAAACATGGAAAAGTCGATTTTTCATAATAGGGCCCCTTTAACTGTGTCAAATCACTTTTGATGTGTCCACACCAAATGCAAAGCCAACTTTTTGCCCAGTGGGATGGCACGGCACGAACAACATGAACCACACGAACGGCAGGAACGACCTGTGTGGCGTAAAGCAGCCCTTCCAACCTGTTAAAAAGACGGACAGGCTCCGTCCAATCAGCAATGATGTGTCATAGCAAGTACCTACCTTTTTCGGTAGAAGTTAATGTGGTTGTGTTTTTGTTAATGTCATTGCGTTCTTCTTTTTGTGGTTGTTTTTTTATTTTCAACGTTGTCGTTTGCCCCTTCAGGGCCACCGTATGAAAAGCATGAACCACACGAACGGCAGGAACGACCTGTGTGGCGTAAAGCAGCCCTTCCAACCTGTTAAAAAGACGGACAGGCTCCGTCCAATCAGCAATGATGTGTCATAGCAAGTACCTACCTTTTTCGGTAGAAGTTAATGTGGTTGTGTTTTTGTTAATGTCATTGCGTTCTTCTTTTTGTGGTTGTTTTTTTATTTTCAACGTTGTCGTTTGCCCCTTCAGGGCCACCGTATGAAAAGCATGAACCACATGAACAACATGAACGACATATGACATGAACGACAAGAAAGGAATGAATGACATGAACGGCATGAACGACAACATTGGTGTTGATTTCAGCCATGATGGATGAAACCTTGGCGTCTACGCAGGAAAGCCCCGCCTCCTCCTCTCTGTGCACTTTATGAAGAGAAAGAAAAGCAAGAAGTAGTGGTGAAGTGGTTTCAAAAAACAGGCAGCAGGAGTCAGAGGGATGTTGCATCTTGACGGGGGGATTTACTTGGGTGTTGAGTTCTAATAGCCACAATCTTTGGACACCTTACGACTGTCATTTGGTTATTGCTTGGCGTGTAGCAGGCCCAATTAATTTCATAAAAATGTCATATTAAAAAGAGCCATCCATGTTTTTCAGCTTTTAAATACAATTTATGTGGTGCAACTTTGGATACATCAATTCATCTGTCCAACTCATAGCTTAAATGTTGATGTGAACTGCGAAAAGTCAACTGGTAATAACTGGTGAAGTACCTTGTGTACGTACAACAGAACTACAGTCTAGCACTATATCTCTCCCTCTTCTCCTGTCTTTGTCAGAGGTGTTCTGCAGTTTCGTTCAAGGTAGAGAGACCTTCGTTAGTGAGCTAGGGAGCTATGTTCTCCTCGTCTACCTGCCTCTCTCTCTCTCTCAAACACTGTAGGGGAAGACTGTGATTCATGTACTGCTCATGAAGACCACCATTCATTTCATGTAATACAGCTTATATCTCCATTCCTGCACCTATCGCTTCCATTTCCTCCCTCTATGACTGTCTTCCCTCATGTTTTCTCAGTGTCCTTTCTGACTTCACTTCCTCCCTTTTCTTTGCATGCTAGGCCACTTTATCTCTACGCCTCTCTTGCCTTCACACCTCTACTCTTCATCGGAGGAGGACTCGTTTGTCACTGTCTATCATAGTCATTTTCATTTTCTATGTAAGCTGAAAACGTTTCTATATTCATTCATTTTAATGCCATCTGACATATAGTTTGTCGACCTGGATTTTGTTAGATTCATCATCGCCATTATCACTATAGCAACAGCATTTCTCTTAACATTATCATTGTTTTTCCTTATTTTCGTCAAAATCTCCACAATCATCACTATAGGTCATTTCCATCATTCCACATGACTTCATCCACCATCATTTAGTCACGCATATCTCTTGGATATTACCTTCATTATCATCACAATCATTATCACCATGACAATCATGCAGCTTCTTAATTCCAGTCCTTCTCATGATGATCATCATTATCATCCTTCTTATCATTTTCATCATAACTATTGAAAACATCATTGAAAATATAGAAAATCATTGAAAAGATTACAATTATCACAATTCTCATCATCATCAGAATCATCGATGATCTCATCATGAATCTCGGCATCAATATCATCAACGGATGAATCAAAAAGATTCAAATGATCATCACATCATCCCCATCATCAGTGACATTGAACATTCATTGAAGTTTGCATCGATATAATAATTAGTTTATTAATCTCATCATCACAGTCATCATAGTCCTTGTAAATTTAATCATCTAATCAACTACCATCCTTACAGACTTCATAACAAGTGTCAACATAATGAAAATGTCAATCATTACCTTTTACATTAAATACTGTCAGTCAATGAGATCTAAAGTCACCATTGTCACCAATATTAGAATCGTTAATTGGGCTTCTATGTGCAATATGTATGTGCATGATTATCACTAAAATCATCATCAGAATCATCAGATGCAATATGGATAGTGTCAGGCCGAATGTAGACACACACAACCTGTCAAATCAGATGCAAATCCCCCGTTACAAAGAGCCTGCAGTGGGACTGAGCCGTGGAAATGTCAGGGGTCAAGTTTACGTTGACGCAAATGCGCCGGTCACCCTGGGCCACGATAAAGGTCGGCACCATGGCGACAGCTGGTTGATATCGTCGTTGGGGAGGAACTCGTGAGTCACTGCCCCAAATCCTCCATGTGGCATTAACATCATTTTCTGATTTCTCTCTCTCTCTTCCTGTCTTTTTTTCAGATCCCATCTTGACAGATCCTCTCTGTGCCGGATGGGAAGAAAAGGTCAGTTCTTGTAGTTAACAAAAGTCATTTTTACTTTCTTGGTGGTGTTACAAAATAAAATAAAAAATTAAAGGATAAAGTTGAGTTGATAGCACAGTATTGGTTACCACTAACTTGAACTTTATAGTAAGTAAAGTAAAATGTGGGCTTCATTTTGAAATGGCTGTTTCACCCAATTCATTCAACTATCACAGCCTCCATGTATGCATTGATTAGGAATGGAGGTTCCAACGAATGACCAGTGGATGGACAGTTCTACACTGTAAACCCCAACAGTACTACTAACTTATAAGGACTGAGGGCACAATAATTAAAATCTGTTTAATAGTTGAAACAACTTAAAACTAATAAGTGACGTGAACGATTAATCTAGTTTTAATTTTCTGTGGCACAGAACTTATGAGTAAAGCGTTCCCCATCAATGATCGCTTTTGAGTAAACGCTCCGTACACGGACGTCATGACGTCACGACGTTGTGAATCTGCTGCCCTGACAGACGCAAATTTTTTTGTCCAAGATGGCTGCCGTGTGCGAGAGTCCGCGTCTCATCTTCGTTCATGGATTAACTTGTAAGTAAACCAAACAAACTTGTTAAAACTGCTTTGCTTGTTATAACGTTACATGGGTATCACAAATAATAAAGTGTTTGATCGTTAGACTGCGCTGTTTTTACTTTTAGGGTAACGGGCAATGGCCGCGGTGATTCGCGCTAATTTTTGAATTGCGGCGCAGGCGCCGTTAACGATGTTAGCTCGTAACTCTTTTCAGTTAGCAGGTGTAGCGTTTCTTTGTGTGGCGCTGATATTTATGTGAAGCGCCCTTATCTGGTAAATATTTTTCTTCTTCTTACATGCACCCGAATGAACTAACGTAGGTCTACTAGCTTTCTTAAGACGGACGGACGTTAAGTTGCAGCTAGTTTTAGCCATTAGCCGACTCAGTAACGTATGCACTTGAGTGCTAGTAACGTCCGTAGTAATGCATGGACATGAAGTTGTAAACTTATGCAATCTGCAAGCTTACATTGAACCTCAATTTTTTCTTTCCTTATAGGCTGAAGTGGATGCAGAGAAGCGAGCATGCACACAAATCAAGGTAACTGAGATTTAGCTTGTGCTGCTTCCCCTGCATAAATGGGCTAACATTTTATTATTATTTGTAATAATCAAGTCTGTCTGTCTGTGTGCATTTGAAGATCTATGTAATTGACTGTATATGACCTACTGTCACTTAGATCATCTGAGAACAACTTTATTGGTAAGTTATATTAACACTTGAGATTCTGGGTTAATAAATGGTAAAGCTGTTGTTGAGTAGCCTACATAATTTAACTGGTTTCTTACTGCTTATTGTATCTGTTTCCACAGGATCAAGTTGAGAATATTGACCAGCGTTGACCCTTTTCTTTGGTAAGCCAAATTATTTAAACTCACTTGTAGGAGAATTAATTTAGTTTGAAAGTAAGCACTTCAAATGATGGAGTGGAAGTGCAAGTTGGATGCTGTGTCCTCAGACACAGTTATTTAAGCACTACATAGCCATTATTCAAGAGTTAGTCCTTTGCCATGTCTCTACACCTCCTGCATTTGTACATTTCTTTAATTAATGCACTGAAAATTAATTTATCGTGGTTTCACAAAGACACGTGTAGAGCTGGTGCAAGTGCACAAGCAGGACACAGTTTTTACATGTCCCTTGTGTGACTTCAGACCGCCCTTCTCAGATGCAGCACTGTCACACTGATGACTTTTGCCCTGCGTCGCCAAGAGATCGTTCAGGGGGATCAAATGGTGAAGGAGTTCCTACAGAAATGGCCGGCTCTTTGGATGGAATCGCAGGTAAAACAGGCTCACTCTTTCTCATTTCTACCAATCTTTACACATCTTTCTCAGTCTGCCCTGTCTAAACATGTTTCATCCCAATTAATTTGTCCTATTGTGTTTTTTTATTTTGTTTTGTAGGTTTGTGCAGAGTTCCACCGCATCACAAAAGTCAATCTACGGAACCAGTTTTATGCTGAGCTTGACCGGCACACACCACTGTTGGCCATATACAGACAGAAGCCAGAACACACCGGCATGATAGCAGAGGCGCTGCATGACATCCTATATATTTATGACCTCCAGGTGAGTTAAAGTTCAACTTGGTCCAAATCAAGTTATACGGACAACAGTGACAGCAACAAAGTTCATCATGTTCAATTTCCTTGTCCTTTCAGCAAGAACAAGATGTCAACATGAGACGCATTGCAGCCCTACGTGCCCTCCCGGTATACCTACGTGAGGAGGACCCACTGTTCTTCAAGACGTGGAATGTAAGTATGCACTGCTTTCGCAGAACTGTTAGTATCAATGAGGTCATATTGCTTGCTTTGTATGGATAGCATTATTTTCAACACTAAAAGCTGCCTAACTATACAACGCAACCACCTTCCAAACCCTGTGTGGAGGCGTGAGTGTGGATGCATATGGATACATACAGTATGTGGTATAGAAGCCCTGTAATCCTTAAATTTAACTTCCCACAAAGCCCTGACCTCACCTTGCCCAGAGGGCTAATAATTTGGTTGACCTTTTGACCTTACCACTCATGAAATAACACACACACACTACTTTCCTACCTCCTCCCCTTCCTTCTTTCCTCCCTCATTTTTTCTTCCTTCCTTCCTCCCTTCTTCCCCCTGTCCTTCCTTCAGCTTCCTTCCTTGACCCGATGATTGACATACTTACATGTATACCTACCTGTTGGATGGTGACTAGTAGAATAGTCAGTTGAAATACCTACCTAATACTTAGCTGTTCAGTCATGACCTGTGAAATATTAATATAATGCAATTGTCTAGTTCCTGAAAGTTAACCTTATATAACCTGTATATTCCAGGAGGACGATTCGCCTGAGCCAGACATCACTGACACGCCTGTTGCCCTTGTCACGGTGGTTTCCGAGAGCACTACAAGTCCAGTTGACTTCAGTCCTGCATCCATTTTTATTGTGGTAGAAGATGAGCTTGTGATGAGCAACATCCCCAGGTTGGCTAAAGCATTTGTATTGTTGTTTGGTTTGATGTATGTATTGCATTTGGACCACCCCAGGAAACTCATTCACACTTTTACCTTCATCCAGAAAGTGCTGATGGGACCACATTGCACTTTGTGTCTATGCACATGCACACGTCTGTATGCACATACAGAAACAAGTTTTTGGTGCCTAGTGTCTTAATGTGACAGTATGTTGAATATGCTTTTGCCCAAAGCATCTGACTGGAAGTTACACCTGGTAGGCTGTCTAACCACAAAAGCTACCTAATCATGTTTGCACTTTATAAAAAGATTACAGTTTTAATTGTTAGCAATTGTATATTTCTGTCATTTATTCACTGAAAATTCCTTTATAATGTGTAGAGCTGGTGCAAGTGAAGGAGCACAAGCAAGACACACACTTTTTACATGTCCCTTATCCACCAAGTGGTCATTTGTTCATGGTTGCATTTTTAAAAAGTGAACAACTGTAGATCGGAATAGTGTGAGTTATGCCCTTTACAATAATATTGCAATAATAATATTGACTTATGCACAAAGGCCAGTGGTATTATTTATTTCAGTTTTATTTATGTTTAAAATTGCTTTGCAGTTTGATGAGCTGTAAAATCCTTTTAATTTGTTTACAAAGTCTTGCCAGATGTTTTACTTTAAGCACTTTAACATGCTCAGTCATGTCATGACATGGAGATGGACACACACACACACACACACACACACACACACACACTCATATACAGACTCCTTACCCGTTCAGGAGGTGACTGAGCTGTTTAATGTCCAGTTACATTTTCAGCGGGGTTTAAAGAAATATTGCTGTAATTGTTCATACTTGTTTGGATTAACAATGTTAATGCAAAATAAAAACAAACTGAAATTGTACCTGAAGTTGTGTGTGTGTTTAATGTAAAAATTGAGTATTCAGAACTTAAATCAATACAATTTTCATGAGCTTATGAGTTATGTACAAGTATGTTTTTTGAGTAAGACTGAAGTAAAATTTTAAGTTTGTATACATACAAGTTTTAATAACTGCTTAAAATACTTTTTAAGTACAGTGCACTTCAATTTAATGAAAGTTCAATTTAAATAATTTAAGTATGAAAAAGACATAAATATTAAGTTAAGGAAAATGATAAATTATATTGAACTTGGAATATAGATTAAGTCAACTGAACACATATTTTTTAAGTAAAGTGTAACTCAAAAAATGTATTAGGTTAACTCAAAAACATTTACGTAATCAGTTACAGCATAAATTTTGAGTTTTCTGAACTTGTTCGGGTTTACAGTGTACCAAGAGTATTTACTGTAATCACGTCGGATTGAAATTCCTGTAAATACAACTGTCAACCGGGTGAAACCATTCCCATCACTCTGCTAGGGGGGCTTACCAACAAGACATGGGCTTTTTTATAGGATGCAATGTTTTAAACTTGGAATGATGACACATAAAGCAAAATAGCTAATGTTAATAGGACAGGGAAATTGAAATAACCACTTTAATTGGCTGAAAATCTACATGAGAGAAAAATTAATAGTGTTGTTCATTTTTTGAGAATTAAACCAATTGTAACAACTTCATCTTGCTGTCCAACTGGTCTGATATGATTTAAACATGTGTTAATAAAATATGTAAAAGTATAAAACAGACTGAAACAATGAAACATGCTAAGATAAGAAAAGCATAATCAAACTAACACAGCACAAAGTGACTCAAATGTCTTCCTTCCTGGGAAATGTACAGTTCACTATGTCTCCTGGCTTACATGCTTTAATTTACTTTTAAAGTAATTAAAGTGTGTTTGTCATGGAACCTTTAACTTCTATTTCCTTTATGTATGTTGTCATGTTGACAGGTAGGGGTCACACAGGTCCTAGAGATTCAGGGCCTTGTCCCATTTATTATGTCACAGCAATAGAAAATGTTACAGTATATGTATACTATGTGTACTTCATACCAAGAACACTATAGTTTGGTGTCTACATATGTATGAAAATTGTCACAGACAGGAAAAAAGCTAATATTATTTTCCTTTACTCTTTTCTGTTTCGTGCAAATGCATTGCACAGTATTCTCAAAAGCTGACATAAAAAAAGAGTTGAAAGCTCAACTTTATAACAAAGCTAAGAGCTGAAATACATTTACTAGAAAAGTTGGAAACTAAATAGTTAAACTGTGAAATGTACAAGTTGAAATCAATTAACTCATTAGACAGAAAAAGTAGTGTTTGAGATCCATATGTATGAGTGTGTGTGTGTGTGTGTCATAATTTGGTGCATTTAAGCATTTAACGTGTAAACCATATATAGTGGATTTAATTGGCCTCCTTATTCCTGCCAGTTCACCTTCTGTTCTTCAGCCTTTACTGAATGCTTAGGCGCCCCCCCTTATTTTTTAACTGGCAGAATGAATATCCACACTCTACAGCACCCTGGGGGGTCTAATGTGTGCGCTGGAGGAAGAGAGGGAGTGTTTGGACAGCTAACGTATGTAGAAACACCAGAGCAACAACCACTCTCCCCCTCACACACACACACAGACACACGGGGCTAATATGGAGGCCAACTGTGTGGCGTGGCCGACTGGCCCACCTTCCATCTTGCCCAACCAGGCTCCATGCTGGGCATAACACGCCCGTCTGACAGTATGGATCCGCCAGGCCATGACAGTTCGCATATGGAGACCTTCCACTAGTAGACAAGAGGGGAGGAAGGAGGGGTTTAACGGAGGGAGAGAACCATACTGTAAATAAGAAATGCATTTCAAAGTGCATCTAGAATTGGCTCAAAATATATATTTTCTATGTAGGATTGAGTTAATTGGAAAACAATTTTTGAATGGGTGAAAGGATGCCTGGAACTTAGAGCACATGTTGATACGAGCTGTGAAAATGTGGAAATCCCCAGCTACACAAAGATCAGAATGCCATTAATCCAAACAAGCATTTGAACCCCAAACTATTTTGAGGAGAAATCTTTGCAACACAGTTTTCTTTGTCTCTTTCTTGAAGTTGCGAGGCTGCATTGTAAGAAAGGTCCTGTGATTAAAACCTTCAACCTGTCTCCTAGAACCAATACCAACAAGGCTAAGTCTTACCCTTAGTTAGAGCGTCCTTACTAGATATGATCAGTGTGTCTTTATTAACAGGCTATGTGCCACAGTCATTTAAAGTAGCTGTAATTAAACCTTTTCTTAGGCCTACTCTTGATCCAGAGGTTTTAGTAAAAAACACTAAAAAATAAGTCTTCCTTTTCTCTCTACGATCCTTGAGAAAGTAGTTGCCAATCAACAGTGTGACTTTCTAAATAACAACACTACTTGAGGACTTCTAGTCAGGATTTAGAGTACATCATAGTACAGAGAGAACATTTTAAATGACCTTCTAATTGCTTCTGACAAAGGACTGGTTTCGGTACTTGTCCTGCTAGATCTTCAAATGAAATAAAAAAAATCAATAAAGAAATTATGAAAAAAATGTGTCCACCTTTACAAACTCAGCAAACCCATAACACAACAAAGCCAAAGATAGAGACAGATAGCTTGATTCAGAGGTGAGTGACCCAGGTGGTGTGTGTGTGTGTGTGTGTGTGTGTGTGTGTGTGCAGTGTGTGTGTGTGTGTGTGTGTGTGTGCATTGTGTGTGTGTGCCTATGTATGGCCATCTGCAGTCCATCACTCCTCCAAGTCTCAATCTTGCTCTCGTCTCCAGCATTTGGAGGCACTAAGGTCCCTCATGCAAGCAAAGGTCAGAGCCGGTGATTTATTGGTCCTCTTCTGGGAGGCCGTCTGTAAACCTGGGATGTCTGCCGTGCTGCTGGATCACAGCCAACATCCCTGACACCAACAACAGGCTGTCAGCAGATGAAAGGCTTGTTTGGCTTTTTTTTTTTTTAGCACATTTCATATTTTATACATATCTGATGAATTATTTTTAACAGGTTTTTCAGAGACCCTGACACAATTATTTATGAGTTTAGTATAGTGTGTCTGTATGATGAGTGAGCACCTTTCCCTTTGGACTTCTACAGAGTTCAACGTTTATGTTGTCAAACTGCATTAAGGAATAGACATACATATTTGAAAGTGTGTTTTTACACCATTGGTGTTAGTTGCTGGGGATTATTTCACCACTCTATATTAATTGGTCTGCTGACCAGGGAGCTCGCTACTCTTTCAACACCAATCCTGTTTCTCAGAGCTACAAGCCACATCTTTATTATAGTGATTTTTCTGAACATGTATTTCTTAATTGGACACATTATGAAAATGGAAGGGTACAACCTCCACCCAGGCCAATACGCTCCTAAATAGAATAGGATTATTCCTTGTCAACCGCTACACCCCTCCACTAAGTTTCATGATTGGGCCTGTAGTTTTTCCGTGATGAACAAACAAAAAACAAAACCAAAGACATAACCATGGCTGATGTAATAAAAATAATGAAGAAAAGTAGTGTTGTTTCCATCTACTGTATATAATAAGTGTATGTAGTCACCTGATAGACCTTAAGATCACCAGTCCTCTGAGCTACAGTTTGGCCGAAGGTCAGCTGTATCAAACTGCAGGGCAAACAAACTAGTCAGAACATCCCATTTTAAGGAGGAAAACTGATTTTAAAGTCTTTATGCATCACATTCTTTTACAAGCGTTGCGCAGATTTTCTCCACAAAAACAAAGAACTCCAACTAATATATACCACATGAATAAAATGCAGCCCCTTCCATGTGATGTGACTGTTTAATATTAACTGGCAGTTATGTTTAAAGCATTTTAAGTACCTAGAAAATATAAATGATGAAAGGAAATTGAAGCGTGTAGCTAATTTCTATTTGATATTTAATTTTGAATCAGGAAATGATTAGGTTATGGCCTTGTGATGCCAAAACATCATCAAGTATGGACAGTATGTTGTCGAGTCAAAACCAGAAATGTATGCAAGTAGATCACCTCCTGAAGTCTTCCCACTTGGCCGATCAATGATATTGATCAGCTGTTAATGCCAAGGGGAAACCATGGATTGTACATCTTGACATGACAAGGTCTCGAAGAACACATGAAAACGTAAATGATGATGAACTTTTTAAGTGGTTTAGGAATGCCCGTTGATGCTCTACTGCTGATGATTTACCATAAACGTTAAAAACATGGATTATTGGAGCATTCCCAGTTTCTCCTTAGAACCCTTTGACTAATGGTGCAACCAAGCAAAGGAGTGTTTATGCATCCATGTATACATCTTTGTGTTGGGGACATGATTGGCTGAAAATGAAAAACATAAGCGTAAAAAAATAAATCCCATGAGTCAGATAGAAATAACAATAGGATGACCAGAACGGCAGCCATTTTTATGTGTACTATTAGATTCTGCAGAAATCACAGAAAGAAGAACCCTCATTATGCCGCGATCGCAGCGTTTATAAAGAACTTTGGATTGCGACGTAACGCCACAACAGTGTCTCCTTATACAGAAGCATGCTGGCTCAATAGAACCAGAGAGGACGTCACACTACACGTCGGTGTTGACGGTAGTGCGATGTATTAAATAAGCGTCTGAAATCCGATTCGCTCTAATGCACAAACACAACAATGGAAGTTGAACTTTTGCTCGTCGTGCGTATTTACACGACTTTTCAACCACAAGTAAAATTGCTGTGCATCATTACAAGACAAGAGATACAAAATAGATAAAAAGCCCACCTAGTTAAACAGAGATAGTGGGCCCTAGTTTCGTAGACTAGGCGCAGTCAGCTCTCAGCGCACCTGCGCCACGCCGACGGGGTGTGTCCGCCTGGACTTTGCGAGTTTCGTGCACCGCGCAGGCTCGCCTCCCGTCACTCCCCACCGCGCAAGTGGGAAAGAGGGAGGAGAAGAAGGCGTGAGTGGGACACGAGGAGGAGACGAGGCTTGGACTGGGATTAATACAGCCAATTCAGATCTTCACCAATCAAATGAGCTCCTCTCCTTTAATGCGTTAGGGGAGGTTCAGTGCAAGATCCGTCACTTGACAACCCGATGACAGAAGCAGCGCCGCCGCTCCCACCACGCTCATCACACGCTGTGCGCGCGTATTATAATAATAACAATGCCGATATTATAAAAACAGGAGAAAGAGAGGGAGATGTTTTGGTCCGAGAGGCTGAGTTTCCGTTACGCGTGCCATCTGCCTTTGATCTGACGTCAGATGTGATGGGACAATCTATATAGATATAAATTCACGTGTTGATTCAATTAGTTGCATTAAATAGTGTTTGTTGTGATTATTTATGCATTTAAATGTGCCTGGAACTGGAACACCAAACTGCCAAACTGACCGTGCTCAAGGCTGCGCGGGTCGACACTTGCTTTGCGCCGGCTCCGCCACCCTGCACCGCCACCCTGCACCGCCCTGCGCTGTGCCACGAAACTAGGGCCCAGTATATGCAGTTCATGGGTAAGCATAAGCATCTTTCAGACATTAGGGAAATGTGACGCATGCTGGTTTAAAGTTTGAATAAGCGATTGTAAAAGCAACAACAAACCGAGGGAAATTGTAGTCCAAGCTGTTGTCACTCATTAAAGGGAGGGTGTCTTACAGTAATTTATTACTTAAAGAGATTCATCCTGGTAAGTAAAGAATTTCTTATCTCTGTTTACATTGGAAGGGTAAGTCCAATGTAGTCTATAACTGCCAAGGAGGGACATGACACTCAAATGTGATATTGTTCAGAGCCAGCGTGAATGAAAGGGGATTCTTCTTTCTGTTTGGGCACTTGCCACCAGCTGAATATTCAATAAATTACTATGGTATTCATGCTGCCTCCTCAACTATCTGCATTTTGGACCCAGGAACTGCTGTTCATGTCCCATTTGTAATAAGTCAATGATGACTTATTTTATCTTAGTTTCTTTACCTACCTAAGATACTTGTGTCTTTTGGAAGGTTTTTTTGAAAAGAGACTGTATGCATGTAACAAGATGAAATTGGCCCACTATCCCAACACTAAAGGAGGACATAAAGTAACGCAGTTTGAAGCCAAGCTCTCAGTATTTGGGGAGTTGGGAGTAAGAATCCAATCCAATCCAATCCACTTTATTTATATAGCACAATTTTAACAAACACAACGGTTTCCAAAGTGCTTCACAGTAAATAAATAAATTCCAACACAACAGAAACACAATAATAATGGACACAATAGAATAGAATCAATATAAAATCAAATAAATAAGATAAAAAGCAAATAAAACCAGATAAAATCAGATAAAACTCAAATAAAATAATTAAAAAAATAAGAAATTAAAAGGGTGCACTGCCCGCACAAGATAAAAATAAAATAAAATAAAATGTAAAAATAAAAAGGTAAAAAGTATGCACATATACACATAAAATCAACACTCTACATGGTGTCAAACGCCAAAGAGAAGAGGTGGGTTTTAAGAAGAGATTTAAAATGAGACAGTGAAGAGGCCTGTCTCATGTGCAGCGGCAATCCGTTCCAAAGTCTCGGAGCTGCGACCGCAAATGCTCGCTTCAGCGTGGCTTTAGGCACTGTCAGGAGCAGCTGGTCAGCTGACCTGAGAGAGCAGCTGGTAGTGTAGGGGTGTAGCAGCTCAGAGAGGTAGGGTGGAGCAAGGCCATTTAAGGCTTTAAAAGCAAATAAAAGGATTTTGAAATGAATCCTAAAATTAACGGGCAGCCAGTGGAGGGAAGCTAAAATAGGTGAAATGTGCTCAAACTTTCTTGTGCCAGTTAAAAGACGTGCAGCAGCATTTTGAACCAGTTGAAGATGGGCAATGGAGGACCCACTAACCCCCATATAAAGTCCATTGCAGTAATCCAGCCGAGTGGTCACAAAGGCGTGGATCACTGTCTCAAAATGTTGTCTCTGGAGGAGCGGTTTCATTTTTGCCAACTGCCTCAACTGAAAAAAGCTTGACTTCACCACAGCTTTTATCTGGCTGTCGAATTTAAGCTCTGCGTCCACCTTTACCCCCAGATTGTTGTGCCAAAGAACCCAGGTCAACTAGGTGGGTCACAGAAGCACCACCAAAGACCATGACCTCTGTCTATCTTTCATTAAAATTAAGAACATTTAAAGACATCCAGGCTTTGATGTCATGTAGGCAGCCTAGGAGTGGCTTATTATTGTAGAGGTCTGGCTTTTTAAGGGGGACATAGATCTGACTGTCATCCGTGTAACAATGAAAGGAAATGCCATGTTTCCTGAGAATCAAGCCAAGGAGTAGATAGAGGGAAAATAAAAGAGGGCCAAGCACAGAGCCCTGCGGTACCCCACATGAGAGAGGAGCAGTGGAGGACACAGAGTCATCAAGGCTGACACAGAAGGTTCGATGTGACAGGTATGACCTGAACCATTCAAGTGTTGTGCCACTGATGCCCACCCACTGCTCTAAACGAGCAATCAGGATTTTATGGTCCACCGTATCAAATGCTGCAGTCAGATCTAAAAGAACAAGGACAACACAGTGACCAGAGTCAGTAGCTAAAAAGATGTAATTAAAAACTCTTAAAAGCGCTGATTCAGCGCTGTGCAGTGTTTTAAAGAATAAGAATAAGTCGTGTAGGTTTAACAAACTCCTTGAGCACTACGGACCATAAATGTACCCACATTTCCCAGCTTAATAAAGGTGCACATGCAATATTCTTGGTAACAGCTACATTTTCAGGGACTGCCCGCCGTTGAAACCATGAATGTATATTGTATGCACGTGCACAAAACAAGGGGTCACTTTTAAAAGCACTAATCCATAGCACTACTAGTGGTGAAAGACTACACAGGGTGGATTTTAATGTCTTTGCTTGGACATGATTAAACATAGAAGAAGCAGAATTATTTGTCAAGTATTGTTATTAGCTATTACTTTAACAGAAAAATGAAGCCAGCAGTGTTGTGTCATAGAGGTAAGGTTGTAGATTATGTCATTAAAGGTGTTTAAAACAGGAAAAGTGAGCAAATATATATCATTGCACTTTATGTTTGCTTTCTTTTTCTTTTCTTTTTAAATTTCCATTGCATTTAGCCTTTAGCTTCAATGCTATCATATTATCTTTCTCTGCTTTTTACTGAATTTAATTTTCACATTCATTATGACTTATGACACTCATAATTCTACCTGGCAAAGCTAGGCGTCAGAGCCAGTAACTGCCTGGATCTGCAGAAAAGAAGAAGAAATGTCATTTCAGTGAACTAAGGGGTTTCTAGGTGAACTATGCGTCTCTCAAGCCTTTCAACCATTATCTACCATGAATTAGTGAAGGTAAAAACTCCTTACTTTATAGTTGACACAAGTTATATTCTGTTGGATTATGAGTGCAGTCATTTAGTGTATTGTATTTTATTGAGAAAGTTGCAGTCAAGGACTACTTTTTCTATGTCTCAGCCCTGTATTGAATGTAATGCCTGGATAATATGGTCACTCTAACTAGGAGACACAACCTACCTCTCTGCTTTCTCGCAGCTAAAAGAAGCCACCTTCGTTTTGTTTGTAAGATGCTTGTGTCGATCACCAGCCCAGTGAACAACAGAAACAGCACTTCGAGTACGATAGCAATGATGTGTGGAGTGCAATAGCATGTCTTTGAAGGCCCCTGCTAAAAAAAAATAGAAGAAAAATGTAAGGAAAATAAAATAGATGTTGTCATGAGAGGGTTTGCGCATTCACCTCAATGGAGATGAACAACCCTTAACCTTGATCACAGTGTTTGGAGCGCCTGACAAGAGCTCAAGATGTCACTCTATAAAAAGCATTTGTGACTCTTCAAAAAAAAAATCTGAGCATCTGTCTACCACAAATATTTGCATGTAAACTATTATTCCCAAGTGTATCAATATTTTCCTACAGTTTACCATCCAGTTAGCACACCACATAACAGTAGCATGAATGGTCTGATCTAACTGAAGTTTGCCGAATGCAATGTTTCATTTGTAATTTGAACATTGATTATTTCTTCTTTCAAATGTTGGGGATTAATTTGGGGTTCATTGTCTTGCCCAAGGCCACAGCCAATACGGACAGTAGGAGCAGGGTCTCTCCTCCCCGATCGTCCAATGAAGTGTAAGATCCACGCTATCTCCTGAGCCGCAGCACCACAATGAAGACATTTCCAATTCCAACTGAAAAAACGACTTCCCATCCCCCAAATTAGAGAGGCTCTTTATTTGACTATAAAATGCTGGATTAGAGGTGGCACACAACCGTACTCTAAACATTAATCGAATAGAGGGCTTTCAAATCTGGCATTTTACCGTGGGAAAAGACATAGTACTTTGCTGTCATGTGAATGAATGGGAGAGGCATTTAGTGACAAAGAGGTGGCCTTTTCCCGTTTGCCGTGTAATTCCAAGTTGGGGGGGGGTTCTGACTCAAGCTCTCTGAATGGCTTAATGCTAGAGTAAGAACACTCCAAAGGTGCTCATCATCACAGTGTGACAGGAAGGATGGAAGAGAGGAGGCAAGGACGCAGGAAACAAAGAAAAAATTAGGAATAAATATTGAGAAAGAAATGATACAGTAGGATAGTCAGATTAATTTTCCAACAAATTAATCAATTAAATGATAGGAAAATCATAGGGAATGATTACGGAAATATTCCTCACTGTTGCTGTTTGTCAACCTTCTCTCCATTCGACAGACGTCTGAGCGTTGTTAACAACCCCTCTCCTCCTTTGCCTGATGGGGTGAAAGGTATCGGCTGCTACCTGGGAGAGGAGACCTCGTTTTTATATGTGAACGGCTGTGAACACTGCTGAATGACACACTACAAAGGTTGGATGTGCTGCTGCCCTTTCTATCTTAAATGGTACGTTGGCATTTAGCTTCACACATGTCAGCGGAACACACACCTCTCAAGAATTTGCACCCAAAATGTGTGGAAGTGTGTGTGCCCACATCAACACGGAGGTTTTTTTTTTTTTATCAGTTCCCAGACACAGAAAATATGCAAGATAATTTATGTGTGTGTGTGTGTGTGCATGTGCATGTGCGCATGCATGTGTGTGAGTGAGAGAGAAAGACAGGGGATGTTAAGACAGAGAGGAGTAATAGAGCAGATTCACATGCACGTTACATTTCACAGAAAGACAATTTACATTTTGAGGCCATATTATGTTAATTTTGAGTGGCCTCTCCAGATAATTCTATTACACAGATAGCTCTCCCGTTTCGTCCAGGACAGAAACATCATTTCACCCTGAACACACACCTGCTGGGGAGCGCCACAACATGACAGAAAACAAGGGCTAAAGGCAGGTGGGTGTGTATCTGAGTTGTGTGTGTGTGTGTGTGTGTGTGTGTGTGTGTGTAAGAGAGAGAGAGAGAAATAAGTATGTGTTCATGGAGGCCTGCAAAGAGCAACTTATCTAAATGACTTGTGATCCACTGAAATGGTTTATCAGTTTCTCTTCCAGTACTGGATATGCTGTCAGAGAGTGCAGTACACAGTTGAACTGACTTTTCAAACTTCTCTCGGGTAAGCAAATTTAATATTTGGTGTCTTATCAAATCTGAAAATATCCTTTTCAAAACGTTTTTCTTTTCAGTACGACAGTAGCATTTTAGTGGGAGCCATCTTGGCCATAGAGGGAAATGGGTTTATTTTAACTAATGATGACATGGATGGTGGTTTATGCAAGAGTCAACTACATAAACAGATTCAGCATTCATATGAAACTAAATAAATATGCAGAATCTGTAGATTTATGCTTGTCGTTTAGTCCTAGCCGCTGAGTGCAAAAGTGCAGTAGCACCATTCTTCGCTGAGCACAGAGGGATCTTTACCATAATATTACTACTGTATGAACAATGGAAGTTAGAAGGCAACTCATGTTTACTACAGTGGAGTACAGCTAACATAAAACCAAGGAAGGCTATCGCTACAGCCAGCGTTTGGTTTGTCTGTTCTGGGTTGCTGTAGAAACAACATCCCATTCTTAATCCATAGGGTTGAATATGACGTCTGTCCACCCTTTGCAGCTAAAACAGCTTCAACTCTTCTGGAAGGCTTTCCACAAGGTTTAGGAGTGTGTTTACGGGACTTTTTGACCATTCTTCCAAGTGTATTTGTGAGGTCACACACTGATGTTGGAGGGAATGCCTGGCTCTCAGTCTCCACTCTAATTCATCCCAAAGGTGTTCTTTCAGGTTGAGGTCAGGACTCTGTGCAGGCCAGTCAAGTTCATCCACACCAAACTCTCTCCTCCATGTCTTTATGGTCATGTTGGAACAGGAAGGGGTCATCCCCAAACTGTTCCACAAAGTTGGGAGCATGGAATTGTCCAATATCTCTTGGTATACTAAAGCATTCAGAGTTCTAGAGTCCAGTGGCGGTGTGCTTTACACCACTGCATCCAGCGCTTTGCTGATGTATGGCTTGGATTCAGCTGATCGCCATGGAAACCCGTGACCTCTGTGCACTATGTACCTCAGCATCCGCTGACCCCGCTCCATCATTTTACGTGGTCTACCACTTCTTGGCTGAGTTGCTGTCGTTCCCAATCACTTCCACTTTGTTATGATCCCACTGACAGTTGACTGGAATGACTGGTGAGGACATTTCATGACTGGACTTGTAGAAATGCCTAGGTGCTGCTTTTATACACCTGGAAGTGATTGGAACACCTGGTTTCAATTATTTGGATGGGTGAGTGAATACTTTAAGCAATATAGTATGTATGCAAGCTTGCAAAGCAGCCTTCTAAACCCTCTTTACATGCTCTGTGATCTCTCTTAATGGAAAATGATCTCTAAGGAATGGACTTTCTGTGAGGTTTTGAGTTTCACAGTTCTTTGACAGAGAAAGTGACATAGAGGAAGATCTGTGAGAGACAAAGGAGGTTGTTGAGGAGGACCTTGATTATGATGTGAATGAGACCATGTCTCAGCAGATGCACCTGTTGTTGCCACAATTTATATATTTTTTGATAGTCCCATACGTATTATAGGTGTTTAAAAGGAAGGGGGGGGGGGGGTATTTAAGGGTTATTTAGGTTGTCAACGAAGAAACAAAGTACCTGAAGCATAAACCTGGGTAACAATTTGGATTATAATAATTTTTCTGAAGGTTTAAATTGCTGGGGTCAAACTGAAGGACAACCAATGTTAGAACATTTGAGGGTAACGGGGGTAAAATTTATAGGATATTGGCTTATTTTTCCCCAAACAATACCAAAAACTTTTCATAGTAATGCCATAGAATTTAGAAGTGCTAATACTCAGTTCTATTCAACCCAGTTTTTATGAAGTGGACTGAATAACAGTGAGCCAATGTTATATCAACCAGCGATACATGGCCATTTATTATAATAAAATGTCACATATTGTTACTTCAATTCACAAAAAGTCCCCTCTGGCTTAAAGAGTGCCAATTTACCATCACATCTGTTTTAATGAGCTCTCTTCGCTTGCTCTGCTCCTCCGACACAGACTGGGCCTTTGCTTATATTCTACAAGCAATCATGACATTATAAAACAGCATTTCCACCTCTCACCAAGCATTCTTTTCTAGTGTCAGAAGTTTTCTGCACTTCTAGGGGGACAAACCTTGGTCGTATCCAACTCAGGCTCAAACTTTGCTGGCTGAAGGCTAAAGCACAAAACCCATCTTGAGCTGAAGGAACATGCTCACTCATTTTCTTCCTTTTCAGCCTCTCTTCTGTCAGGACTTAAGCCAAGACCAATGGCTCCTATTAGTGAGTGTGGCAGGCCAGCTGACAGGCTAGTCAATATCCATGAGAAGGCCACTTCATTAATGATTCTTCTGGCTCAGAGAGATGGAGGGGCCAGAGAAAGTGGCCTCTGACAGACCACAGAGAAACGTTAAGAGCTACGACTTATTTTCAGCAAGACACAACAAAACAACAAACTTAAAGTTATACCACAATGTCTAAAAGCTGCTGCAGAGTTCAAACATTGCTGATTTTACATTTATGGAATGATTGTGGTGAACAAAAAAAAACAAAAAACTGGGTGGTTATATAAGTGTGTACAGCAAATAAACACATGAAATGGGATTTTTGCAAATTGGATCAAAACCACATTTAGAGGTGGTTTGAAATGCAATTCCAATCGTATTTCTACAGATCAGCCTCAGTCTGGATGCTCTGAAAGCACAGGTCAGATTTCAGAATGTCTTGTGTGTCAAATTGAGGTCACACAGTAGTCGAAAGTGCCGCAAGATGTCAATTCAGATGTCAAGATGTAAAATCTTAATAGAGTTTATTATAGACCTTTTTTGTGTTTGTAAACAGTGATGACGTGTCTGTGGGCAGAGCCAAAATGTCGTTACAGTCTTGTTACAAGTCTTGTCTCCTCAGTTCTTATAACTTTAAAGTTACTTGAGTAACTAGAGTTAATTGCTAATGTCAGCATGCACACATGCTTAAAAAGTCAGGGCTAACATGTAGATGCTAAGCAGGTATAATGTTTACCATGGTCCATCTTAGTTTAGCATGTAAGCATGCTCATGCTAATTAGTACTAAACCAAAGTATAGCTGAATTTGTTTGCGGAATTTTGCTGTGAATAATCTGAGGATGACAAAAGTGTTAATTAATGTCAGGACAACCCATCTACTAGTTGTTGAGACTTTTCTCTCAAAATCACAAATGTCAACCTCATGAGAAGAAAAGTCAGGGGCTCAAAGTCATTAGGATTCATGGCCTGGGGAGCATAAGTCTCTGCACCAAATTTAGAGTTAATTTATTTTTAAATGTTGAGATAGTTCACTCAAGGACAAAAATGTCAGCAGTCAATACAAAAATACTTTTAACAAGAACAGTTTCAATACAGATCTAGCATTTATTTCTGAACCATGTGTGTCAGATTGCACTGAGACACATTCAGAATGTCTTGTTCTCTGTTCAGCTCACAAAACTTTTCTGTAAAAAATAAATTTAGTAAAGCAGAAAAGTCAATAAGAAGTAAGTAATTGACTTGCACCCTTCCTGTGGGCGATGGGTCGACAGGGAAAACCTGCACACAGCTAAAATTAAACCATCCCAACTGTTTCTCTTAAACACTGAAATTTAAGGGTCCAATGAGAAAGTGAGTAATTCTCAAAATATATGTTAAGATGTCAGCACAGTCATTAATTTGTATTTGCTCCTGCATTGCGTAGCCTTAACTTTTCTTACCCTGCTGTGTAACACCATAGATTTGAAGCATTGTAATGGTCACGATCTGGAGTGCAATGAACAAGTATGTGTAATTTATTCAGCTAGATTAGATTAAATTACCCTAGCACACAGATAGATACAGCATCTGCCTGAATATGAGTTCTGCATCAATATCAATGGTTATCTGGGCATCAGAAGAGGTTGCTTTTCTCCCTTTGATTAGGCCCTGTTCTCCAAAATTAAATGTTTTTATGTCTGCTTAAATATATATTTATTTGAGGATAATGTTGTTTCGTTGTAAAACAGGGATGTACAGAGTTCAGAAAAATATAAACAGGTCAGATTCATGTTATCTGGACCATTCTCTGGTCAGATGACTTGGCCACCATCGTAACATGAAACATTTAATATCAGGGAAACATAGTCCATCAAGTCTGAGTGTGTTTAAGCACCAAGCAAAATTCATGGAAACACCGAGTCCACCGCCTCCAGTCTGAGGTCTGTCCTTCAACTGCAGCTTAATTCAGGATCAACAATGGACCACGTCTGTGCAAAGATGGGGACCAACAGTCACCAAACGCCCTTTGTTGGGTTGGCTTCATTTCCATCTCGACTCTCTCCCTCTCTTCCTTACACTGCAAAGGTATGACAAAATTATGCTAGTTTATTAGCTTTAATTCCAGTTTATGGAAACCTGCCCAATTTGCATTTCTTCTTTTGCAACATTTCAAAAGTTTAAAATTAGCTTGACAAGTGAACAAAAACATGAATGCTGACTATGATTTTTGTAATTTTCTTTTTACTTGACTAAGCTGTCCTAACTCTATTCCATTATAGATCCCAGGACACAAACTAAAATTACCATTTCATCAAATAATCATTTTTTACATTTTATTCAGCATTAAAATATGCAAATACATCTACTCAAACTTGATGCAGTAGGATATCGTGTCATCAAGTTATTTATTCTGGTTGAAAACCAACAACAAATCAGCCACTGTTTAGTTCAGTCAATGAAGTTTTAAATAACTCTTGTGAAAGCCAGCCTTTCATGCCGCACATAAACTCCTACTCCTCTTCGTCATTCACAAAAGAGCACTTAAGGACAGTCCCCTGGACCCACGTTCTCTTGTTAAGTCAAATGCACATCTCACGAAAACTGCACCGGCTCGGAGGTAGTTTGGTAAGTCCACCTGAATCTGCAGCGTTTTGCCCAATCAGCATATTTCGATTAATGTCAGTTATTAATATGGTACGTGAGGCTTTGATATACTGTATTATCGTGGTGGGATTACTTTTATTGGAACATCACAAACTGTGTTTATGGCAACAAATGACTGTAGGATGGTTCACTTGCACCTAGAAATCCAGGAATGGACTATTGAGAAAATGCGTTAATTTGTTTAGTTTATTGGTTTACTTTGTATCACTCACTCACATGCTCACTAACCCTACTGACTCAATGATTTATTCCATATATATTGTCTTTGCATTTAAAGAGTTATGCTATGCTATGTGATTGTTTCAAGTGTGGAATTGACAGGGGTTTTGCAAAAATATTTAAGGGTTTATGAGATGTATTTATTATGCACACTTTATATGGTTTGACTTGACACTGACTATTACATTTGTCAGGCAAACCGTATGCTGGGAAAATCTTTTGGCTTTTCATATGTCTGCATAAAGACAATCACTATCAGTTTGTATATCAAGTAAAATTTGGGTCAAGATTATAGATGAGTTTGTGGTTTTTGTCTCCACTTCAAAATGTGCATTAACACTTTGGAGTAGAATAAAAGTAAGCAAGCCTGAAAAAAGATGTTGAGATCAAGGAAGAACAAATCATATTATTAAGTTGTTTTTGCTTTTATTTATTTTTGGAAGTTTTTGTATTTTTTATTATTTCTTTCTTGTATGCTGGCTCATTTTGGCATTTTAAACTGACTGAACACTACCTAGCCAGCACCACACAGCAGATATACACAGATATGTAGCAACTACCTGGATAACATCGAACATTCAGCTGAAAAAGATTCATAGTTGATAGGGATTCATAGTTGATAGGGACCCAAACAGAGGTAGGAGAAGAGGGAATATTGGACTCACATTGTCAGGATGCCAGAAACATGATTCCAAATGAATGATCATGTGACTGTGTCTGCTAGTACTGTTATGCTGCTCACATGTTCACCACAACAACTGCATAGAGTCACAGTTTTGTGATTTTAACTTGTGCTGCCCCCAACTGATAAACACATTGTGCAAGTTTAACAGATGCAAAGCACATTTTCGACCACTTGAGTGTTTGCAGGATTTGTTGCCTCATCTGAAGCAGTTTAGCAAGTTAACTAGTAGCTTATTGATTGGTAGCTAGCTAGTTAGCACTGCCAGTTGGTTGGTTGTTCACAATCCTCCTTCTTAAACCATATCTCATATGTGCATTAATTAAATTTCATAAGCCTTATGTGAGTTGAACTATTTTAACACCTCGTTCTGTCTTCTATGAGTTGCTTTTATTTAATTCACCAAATTAAGTAATTTAAAAAGAAGAGAAAGCTGTCCAAATGTGGTGTAAATAGTTTAAGTTTAAATAGCCATCCATTGAGTTTCATTGTGTCTTTAGAAGATGGCAGTGTTTACATCTCCGTTCAGTTATTATGTTGTAGTAGAAGTAGTACATGTTCTTTAACAATAAAAAAGCATTTATTAATTTAATTTCAGGACATTTTAATTTACATTTGACCTTGGACGCAACTGGACTGTAGTACCAATAGTCACCAAACCAAGCCTGATATAATAAACCCAATGACAAAACCAGCCAGGATAAATAAACAGATTTTTAGGGAGAGCGAGGCTTTGCAGGAACTAAGGATGGTGCCGCAAAGGTTAGTTTGCTGGCCTTTCTACAGTAGATCACCTTGTGTCTGCTGATGGGAGGGTCCCTGAGTGGTGGAGGGCTGAGTTAGTGTGTGTGTGTGTGTGTGTGTGTGTGTGTGTCAGGGGAAGGGAAAGGCTGATGAACTTCACTTTCTATTAGCAGCCGACAGGAGCTCGTCGGCTCGGTCGCCAATCAATAGGCTGAAGGACAAGGGTGTCAGGAAAAAATGAAAGACCCTCCGCTTTCCGGATGGCTACGAGAGAAGAGGGGAGAGGGAAGAGAGGGGGGAGACAGAGATGAAGGGAGATGAGAATGGGATGGTGTGAGTACGATGCTTGGATAAAACAAAATTAAGAATGGAGAAATGGAGAGTGAAAAGCACTGAAGACCCTTTGACCCAAGAGCAATGAGAGCATATATCCCGGAGCGAATGGCACATATGCGGTAAATGACAGAGCGTGGCCTGCATGGTGGGGCTGGGTATTGTCTGAAAATGACTTTGCTAGTATGTATACCTCTACGCTTAAAGCGACATCATTACCAATGGAGTACTAACCCATCATGTGAAATCTTTGTAGCCTATCGACTAGCTAATCGCCATCACACGCTGTTACCGCTGATAAAGTCGTCTCCCAACCCACAGTGATGAGACTACATTGAAGTGTAATACCCACGTTCTGGTCCCTGTCCCCATTACGGTTCAATCTGTCAGCACTGATGCCGTTATTATCGCCATTCCTGTTGTTAGTTGCTAACCGCTGGCTCTGAACATGGAGTTGTCTGAGCTAGCGGCTAGAAGCTAACAGTGCTAACAGTTTGCAGACTGTAAGACGTGTAGCTGCTCCGCCAATCACGTCCATTGCAGTGGCTGCAAGAAAACTACACAAATATTGTTCTTCTTTTCAGGATCTGAGCACAAAAGTATAAATCACAGGCATTGCTTGAGGAAGCTTGATATCAATCGTTACTAGGGTGTTTTCTTCCAACTTCTGAGGAATAAAATCTGTATCGTGAGCTGCTAATCGCTCCACTATGTTTAACATATTCTCACTCAGTGGCTCTAATGTGCTCTAGGTAACCCTCTATACTTCCAACTTAGGTTTACTTAGTTTTTGGTTTACTTGGTTGGGTTTAGGACAACATTGTCGGTTGAGTTCAAAAAGTTACTTTTGTTTCACAAGTTAAGTAAATGAGTCAACGTTGATGGCAAGAATCAATGACCAAGCTTCGGTATTTTAATCCTTGGGAGGTAAAAATGGTTTCTTGGTTAACCACCTGGTTGCCAACCTGTGTGTGCTGTTTGGTCCTTTCCAGGAAGTAAACAGTGTATGTATTAGGACCCTGACGTAATGTGGATAATTTTGTTAACAGTTATTTTACATGCTTTATAATTAAACGCTTGTCATAATGTGAGTGTGTTTAGTTTGAAAGATGAGGGTATTTAGCAGGCAAAAAGGTTTGTGGAGACTGAAGACATGGTAACTTTGTATTTGATGATTTCTGTCCCCCACTTTACAGAAGTGAATGATTATTGTACAACTTTAACATATACAGCCTTGTTTTAAGCATTTTCGAGGTAAGAAAGGGCTTTTTGACATTAAGAGCTACCAGTATTTTCTCATCCTCAAAAGGAGCATGTGGTGGTGTTGTTCTTTTATATATATATATATTTTTTTTATCAGTAAGTGTTAAAAAAAATCCTGACATCAGTATTAAGCATGTGGTATCCTAGATGTGAGTGCACATCAGCATGTATGAATGTAACACAGCTGCCTTTCCTCCGGCCCTGTCCTCCTGACTAAAAGCCTTTTTGACATGAATTAGCATGTCGTCCTTAAAAGGTAGACGGGTCCAATTTTCCTCTGAAAGGTCTGTCTCTAATAGGTACTCCTTCACAAATTCCAGTCCGATGTAACCTTGAATAAAGACCCACATACTTTCTTTTTTTGATCTTTCTCTGCACCTCCCTCTCCTCATCTTTTTCTCAGTGTAAAAAAACGCACATAAAAACACCAGCAGAGAGAAGTTGTCATATCAAGGTTCATATTAAAAAAAAAAAACACAACAACAAAGATTTAATTTCCATAATGCATTCTAATGGATGGGCGATGTGTTTCAGCAGGTGAGACCAGAGGGCAAAGGCTTCCCAGACAAACACAACAATAAACCTGACAAGCACCATTATGCCATAGATATTACATGCTGTTAGGGAATGGAAATTATGATAATTAGCTAATTCAGCTATAATCTCATTTGTTTGGCCTCACCTTTTGCTAATACGACTTTGACCCTGACGCTTGAACGTTCCAAATGGCATAAATGAGAGTGCCAGGATGCTAATTTAGTAGGCATATATATTGGTTGCTGTGTTGTTGAGATACATGTAGGTTTGGGTGTTACAGTGCCTTAAAGCTGTTTGTTTGTCGTTAATGATGTGTCTCTGTGATCATGGAGACATTTTTAGCTGTGTATGTGTTTTTTTCTCTCTTCTGTGCTGCATTAAATCAATGCATGGTAGAAAAAAAAATGTACACAGAAAAGGACTTCTAATACATTTTTATTAAATAAATTGAAACAGAAATCCAGAGTAGCTTTATGTTCCAGTCTCTATGCACACACACACACACTCACACACACACACACACACACACACACACACACACACACACACTTGTGTACATATGGTTAACATCATACAACAAACAGACACATTGACAGATAATATGGACACACTAACATATACACACAGTTTACCTCTATCATAAAGGCATTCACACAAATAAGTACCGTCCTTAGAGATGCCTCCACACTGTAATCTGCTGTTGACCAGGCACATTCCTTCAGCTCCAGCCACAGTGCATGCTGCTCAGTCTCCCCTCTAATAAACGCTCCATAGGTGCTGGGAGCGGGCCAGAGTCCTGGCAGGGGGCTGGAGGGGGGAGCTATGTTTATGTGTGTGTGGTTATACCCAGGGTTTGGAGCCAGCCTTTCATCCAGGGCCAGCCCCAACCGGGTGTGAGCAGCTAGGGGTTGAACTTAAATATTTATTGGCTCCTCATGGTTCCCTTGTTCATATACATTGAATACAGGAATCTGGGATGGAAGCAGTTTACAATCTACTTCCCACTCCACCACCACCACCGGATGTGGGTCCAAAATTCCCTCTCTGTTGAACAGTATTATGTAGAGAATATGGCATTCGCTAAAATGTCTTGCTTCTCTGCATACAGCCGAGTGAGATGAATGGATACAACTCTGACTTTGGTTTGGATGTTTTCTGTTTAGACGTGGCTGCTGGATTCATCTGTTAATGACCAGCTGCAGGTTTTAAGGCTTAATGCAGGCTGCCTTTGTTGTAGTCGACACTGATGGCTTCTGTGTTGAACCTGTAAAATTGCATGTTGAGAGTATCTTTAGTCATTAGGCTTCCAGGATGCTACAATCTTGAAGCATGAAGGCTAACATGAACTTTGTACCAATTATATTATTATTATTAAGTTAGAAATTAATGGACTAAGCTAACACAGTCTGGCAAGTACCTCAGTACAGATGGTTTATAACCATTACTATTATCAGGTCAACACATTTTTATAAATGCTTGTATTATCAGGTCAACAAGTGTTGACAAGTGTTGACCTGATAATACAAGCATTTATAAAAATTCAGCTAAACTTTTCCATACTCTCGCATGAAACTCGCGTCAACGGAAACAGCTGGGTAAACACGGAAGTAGCGTCTACACAGCGGTAGCGTTAGCAGCAGTGGATAGAAGCTATCAGGCAAGTGTTCTTTTAAATAAACTCCTGGTGTATTTACAAACTTCCAAATGCCTCGTTATGTGAGTACAGACTCATGTGTACTACTGCAGAAGTTTGGTAACATTCCATGCATTATTAGTGGGGTAATTTACGAAATATACACACTGTACAATCGCGCTAGTACTAAGCCATTCGGCTGATAGCCCTATCTTGACCAATGTTGACCATCACTAAAAATGCTTCTGAGGGGGTATTTGGCTGGACGTCTTGGTGGAAATGACCTAGGGCCCTAGTTTCATAGACCAGGCGCAGTCAGCACTCAGCGTCCTGCACCACGCCGACGGGGTGTGTCCGCCTGGACTTTGCAAGTTTCGTGCACCGCGCATGCATACCTCCCGTCTCGCCCACCCGCGCAAGTGGGAAAGAGGGAGGAGAAGAAGGCGTAAGTGGGAGACGAGGAGGAGACAAGGTGTGGACTGGGATTAACACAGCCGATTCAGATCTTCACCAATCAAATGAGCTCCTCTCCTCACCTTTAATGCGTTAGGGGAGGTTCAGTGCAAGTTCCGTCACTTGACAACCCGATGACAGAAGCAGCGCCGCCGCTCCCACCACACGCATCACGCGCTGTGCGTGCGTATCATAATAATAACAATGCCGATAAATATAAAAAACAGGAGAGAGAGGGGCAGATGTTTTGGTCCGAGAGGCTGAGTTTCCATTACGCGTGCCATCCGCCTTTGATCTGACGTCAGATGTGACGGGACAATCTATATAGATATAAATTCACGTGTTGATTCAATTAGTTGCATTAGTGTTTGTTGTGATTATTTATTGCATTTAAATGTGCCTGGAACTGTGGAAACCTGCCTGTGAGGTCTAGGTGACGTGTGCGCACTGCGCGCCGGTCTGCCAAACTTCCACTCCGCCAGCTGTGATTCGCCTTGAATGAATGGACTTTATTTTCGCCTTGCGCCGAGAGCAGACCAGGTTGGAGCTGGCGGGCTTTTAGCGCAGTCTCGGCGAGGCTTTTTGCCACGAAACTTCCGCTACGCCAAGCTGAATTTGTGACGCCTCCCCCTGCTGCGCCGCCACACCCGTCTTGGCGCAGGCGATCCACCAAACTGCCAAACTGACCGTGCGCAAGGCTGCGCTGGTCGAAACTTGCATTACGCCGGCTCCGCCACCCTGCGCAGCCCTGCGCTGCGCCACGAAACTAGGGCCCCTAGGGTGCATTTTACTCTGAACCATCACTTTAAGAGCAGACACCTAGATTGAGATTTTTTTTTAAATAAGGTGAAGCTATTTGTCTATTTATTTGAAATCACCTGAGCCTTTCCTTTGGCTGACAAACTCTCTCTTTCCACTGATACTCTCTTTTTTTGTTTCACTTCCTCCTGCCTCCTTCCATCTCTCCATCATCTCCTCTTCTCAAGGGTCCCATAATGCACCTCTTAACGACATTCATTAGCTAACCCCCAACCCTTCCTCCATTTACACATGCTGTACCTCTCTGGCACCCCTTCGACCCCCATCTCCTTTGTGCTGTGATATGAATGTACTTTGATGCCTAATAAGTGGCTCTGTCCTTTTTGACATGAGCAGCCTGTGCCTGCCCTGTTCAGCCAGTAATTAGCCTGCTCTCCTTACTTAGCAGCCATGTACAAATTAGGCAGCTCCGCCTCTCTCTCTCCTTCCCTGACTTTCCTTCATTCATGGGTGCTGTCTGTTACCCTGCCATTCTGTCTTTGTCCGTCTCTTGTTTCTTTTAACTTCTTGGCTCTGTTCATTAGTTGCGCCCTCTGTCTCTTTGTTGTCTCTTCTTGTCATGTCAGGTCACGGGGAAGATGAGCAAGATGTGTTTAATTAACATCAAAAATGTACTCATAAGGAGATAAAGCAGCTAGCCACACTCACAATGCACCCTTGACTGTTTTTGTTTGGTGTTCACTCTTTTATTACAGACTTATGGTAAAGTTTGATGACTCCAGCTACGCAGAATGGCTTTTTTTGTCAAAAGTAAGCTACATTGTGCCGATTCCAGCACAGCAACATTCAGTCATTAAATGCTAAAAGTAAATGCAAAATGTGCATGGAGCCTGTACCTTCAACGTGATTGCCCTTGCTTCTTTGTCCTGTCATGTTAGACAGAGTGGATGCTGACTCACGATGACCTCTCCAGGTTAAAGTGGTATTACAAGACAGGACAGGGCTAGCTAGTTAGCACACTCATTTCAGGAGATATCTCTGCAACACAATACGTAGATGTCTTTCACACTTTGATAATAACCTCTTCGCATTCTGTTGATAATTTTAGTTAAATGTCAAATTCTGGCCTGATCTTACACATCGGACCTTTAGAGTTAGATTTTGTTCAGATTGGATAGCCTGTTACCGTCCTCACATATAATGTTTGTAAGCGAGTGTGAGGCAAATTACACAATGAATACTCACACATTCACATACACTCACACAAAGAAAACCCAGATACAGATGGTCGGACACACCAGATCTGAGTGCGTCTCCAGCTGCCCTGACAACCAACCTTTTACAACAGGACAGCTCCATTCAGGTAGACAGGCTGTCTGCCCTCACAGCCCCCTCCCCCATACTGCTTATATGCCCAGAAATCAATAGAGATGTAAATAAGTTCATGCACTTTGGGACCTTTGTTTGGTGCACCCATACTGGAGAGGTCTAGCAAGTGCTTGCCCCTACCCCACCCTCTCTCCCCTCCACCTCCCATCTTTCGATCTGCATGGAGGGTGAGTTCAGTTGTGTCTCCTTATGAAAACAGGCTCATTTGCTCTCATGGAGATGAGACTCTGTGTGTGCATGTGCAAAGATATGTGTACATGTCTGCTCCCTCAGAATGGTAAGGAAGAAAACATAAAATATCAGTCATGGCACACAATGTTGTTGTTACCCATTTAGCCTTGTCAACATGTGTCAAGAGTTGCCTTTAAACCAGAGGTGTCAAACTCATTTTGTTCATGTGCAGCCCAATTTCATTAGTAAAGCCATTACCCATAAATAACAACACCTCTGAGTTTCTTTCTTTAGTAGTGTAAACATTCTGAAAACATTCACAATGAATTATCAAAACAGATGTTGAACATCCTGAGATGTCTGACAAAAAAACAAGTGCAATTCAATGTCTTTTTTTCCCACATTTAGTCTTAGTAGTGTAATTAAGTCGGCCTTACAAAACAGATGAACTGAACAGACTGAGATTTCTTAAGTTTCTTAAGTTTTTCCACATGGTCAGTCTCTACTTCTGGTCATTGCATGTGTATTGCAATTTACGAATCGAAGTGGAACTACAAAGACACAAAACATTAGTCACATGTTTTTTGACACTGAATTCTGACAGATCATTTTTACTGAAGCTGGTTATTGACAATATTTTGTATTACCTTTAAAAAAATCTTTCCATATGACCACCATAAGCATTTATTGTTTTTTGTTTTGTTTTGTTTTCAGAGAAGTATATTCTGGTCAGGAGGGGAGAGACTCACCGTTTAACTTGCTTCTGAAATTCCACCACTAGTTTTCCCTTTTGCCCCATAAATTGTCCAATTTCCTCTTGTAAATCAAAGAAAGGCATCAGCACGGCTTGCTTGGCAGTGGTATGGCAGGCCATGGGTAATGTTTTTGTCAGTAAGAGGACTATAAAACTGAGGCTGATTCAGACCTCTGGTTCTGCTTCCTTGTGCAAAATACAGGAAAAAAAACTAAAACGATAGCCTCCATTTGTGGCGGCTTTCTCCCCACATTTTGTCACAACACCTTCCAATTCCTGATCACTGACAGTGTGCCATCTGTAACCACCCTGACAGCACCAGTCCTCACTGTTGTGGTGTTAGTCATCGGCACCAACTACAGGGGCCCGTTTCACAAAGCAGGTTCAACAAACTCTGAACCTAACCCTGAACTCTGAGTTGAACAACTCTGAGATGGGAAACTCTGAGTTTTCGGTTTCAGAACAGTGGTTTTGAATTAGTTCAGTCAACTCTGAGTATGAAAACTCTGAGTTATGCGCATGCCTGCCAACTCTACAAAGCCATCATCAATGGATCTCCGATACTACGATTCACCATGGCAAGGGGAGGTTTAGCTCAGGAGGTAGAGCGGGTTGGCTGGTAACCGCAAGATTGCTGGTTCAATCCCCGGCTCCTCCTAGCTGAGTGCCTGGTGTCCCTGAGCAAGACACCTCACCCCAATTGCTCCTGATGAGCTGGCTGTCGCCCTGCGTGGTTGACTCCGCCGTCGGTGTGTGAATGTGTGTATGAATGGGTGAATGTCATTCATTACTGTAAAGCGCTTTGGACAAAAGCGCTATATAAATGAGGCCATTTACCATTTAACCAGGAGAGCGTTATTAGATATTACCGAGAGTTTATGTAAAAAATGAGCATATCCTGAGAAATCCACCGTAACTGCAGCAAAAGTAGCGATAGTTGGCATGGCAGACATTTACTGCCCGATCTAATATGTATAACTGAATGAAACAGTCAATTGATTTAAAGGTAAAAAGTGTTCATTTTCAGGTTTGGAGACCGACACTGTGGTGTAATGGTTAGCAACGCTGCCTATGGTGCAGGCGACAGCGGTTCATCTCCCGTAGTTCACAAAATAGCGCAACAAATAAATTGTTATTTTTATTGGGTGTAATCCCCCAGGCACAGAAAGAAAGTGGCTTCAATTGAAAATTAAGCATAAGAATATTGCGCAAATACGTTGACTAAGGCATATGATTTTTCACATATTAAACAGTAAATATAAGCAGGTATTTCAACACTGGAATGTACTTAAACATTTCATAAATCTCCTGTTCGCAAAAACACTACCTCCGCAAAGAATCTGGTTGCGGATTATGTCCGCGATATGAAATGTTGAAAATGTCGGAGAATATTGTTTAGATAATATCTAATGTGATTGAAAGGAAAGGTAATCAAAATCCTCTCCCGACGCAAAACTGCTAGAATCACTTTTATTTCCATATCGATTAGGTTGACGATGAAAGGACGGCACAATTTTTCAGAGTTGGTTCAGATTCCGGAAAAAGGCGGAGACATGTAGGGAGAAACTCAAGGTTTGTTGAAGCAAACCTGCTAGCGAGCAGGTTAGGTTCACGGAGCATGTTACCCGGGTAACTGACTAAGATTTACGCTGAACTGGCTTTGTGAAACCGAAAAAACAGAGTTTCCCTCATCTCAGGGTTAACTAACTCAAGGTTTTCACTAAACCTGCTTTGTGAAACGGACCCCAGGTCTTGTCGGTCACAGTCAAAGTTTATTCAACACCATCAATGAATTTGGCCAGTTGAGCAACATTGTAAGTGCTCTCATCACTTGCAACTGGAAATTTTGAGTTTCTTGTCAGGCTGATGTTGGCAAAAGCCTGTCACTTGTTGGGGAAAACGATTTCTGCCACTTTCAGCATTCACAAACTCACCCTCCGAGTCTGGCTTTGAAGCTGAGGTTATTTCGTTAGCAATGTGGTAGTAAGCTTTCTAGCATTGCTTTACTGATGTACAACTGAAAACTGGCTGGTGTTTCCCCAAACCTGCCAACAATTCATCTATCTTCTCTGTTCTCGGTTTTCCTGCAAGTTCTTGTATTTTTCGCTATGAATGAGATAGTGACACAGAATGTTATATTCTTTGAGCACTGAAAGGTCATGTGAACAGACCCAGAACACTGGCCTCATTTACCTGAAGAAATTGGAACAGTCCATTTCTCTTGGAACATCCAACAATTTGTAAGGAAGACATGCTGCACTGGTGGTTGTGAACGCCTGCATGAATAATAGCCAAGGATGCTTTTCAGTGTTGTGCCACGTAGCCTGTCGGAAAGTGTTACCCGTAGTGGACAAATTGTAGAATAGCAGTCATTTCATTGAACATTTTAAAATACATCATTCAGTGGACCAGATTGGACCCTTTGGCAGGCTGCTTCTGGCCCTCGGGACGTATGTTTAACACCCCTGCTTTAAACACAAGACATAACCAGGATTGAAGGGTCTCCTATTTGAGTTAGCTCATCGAGAATAAACTATAAAATATCTATATTTTAGGCCTGATATGGCTGCTTACAAACCAAACAAAGTCCAGTATCATCTCCAATTACACAGGCGACCAGTCTCAGATTGCTAATTGAAGAGGTTGAATCACTAAACATCAAGGATAATATAATCTGCATTTACTTCATAGCAATTTATCCCACTTTAATGGAAACTGCACAATAACTGGACGAATTAAAAAAGGCAATATGAAAGGATTTTATAACTAAAAGCACCAGGCAATCAGATGGAATCACAACAGTTATGAGTTTGGCAGTCACACAATGGCCAAAGCTTTTTGCTGTAATGGCTGATGCTATTATGAGCATTAGCCCAATTCCCTTACGAATTCAGTCCTCTGTGGTGAGATGGGTCAGGAGCATGCACACACACACACACACACACACACACACACACACACACAAAAATGCATCTCCTATGTGTCAGGTCCAGTTGGGTGCTGCGGTGGTGCTGGGAGTGTTTGTAGGTTGAGAAGAGGCCAGAGGGCAAAAGGGACGTGCTGGCATAATGCATTTACTAATAACTATTTATTATTGTTGGTTCCCCAGGGGGAGCGTTTTATGGAAATGGCTGTATATGAAGGGCAGAGGTGCAAGAAGGCCACTGGCAAAATTAGCTTTTTAGATTCCCCCACAATGTCCTACCAGCACCATACCTTGTCTACTTCTGGTGTAAGAGCTCATATACATTTGCGTATTGATGATGATTCAAATGCACAATATAAGGGTGGATTATGAAAAGCAAAAACCTGTTTTTAAATCCACAGATGGTTTGGGCAATTTGTGCCAGATCAACCAAGTCACTAAACCACTGTTGGCAATGTACGTCCAAACTGCAGGATGTGCTGAATGTCTACGTTATATACAACTCATAAATACTTTTTATATCAATCAATTTCTATCAACTTTTTTTGTAAAAAAAGAACTAGTCAGTGATACGTTATTTAAGCAGTGTAGCAATATTGTGTTGCAAGTGTGAAGTCAATGACACAAACAGCGATCTCCTGGGTGAAAGTGTAATAAACTGTGTTTATTAAAAATAATAACATTACCATAAAAACATAACTATAAATAAAACAACCGCCAACCAAACTTCCGTATGTAACATTAGATAACACGCGTGGTTTATGTTTAGTTTTGGTTTCCCATGGGACATAAACAGCAGCCTCCTGGGTCAAAGTCCTGTATTTATTTGACCCACCTTAGTGGACTATATTATACTCATTATTATATCACCTTACTATAATCACTTTATTTTACCACATTACTTATATTTTAGGTCAATTGCTCTGACTGAATGCAAAAATGTTGAAATTCAACACATCTGTGGTTTGCAGAAACATGTTTCATGGTGACTGTGCAGGCTAGATCCTCCACAACCAGCTCATATATCTCCAGCTAACACTAGAAGACAGTAGACTTATCACAGCACACTAATGAACGCACACAAAGATGCAAAATGCAACTGCAACCATGTCTCATACATTGGCAAGGTGTTATCTTGCATTTATTTGCAAACATGAATAATGTGATATACTTCTAAAAACACTAATTGACAACTGCTATGCATAAATGACCATTCTTGTGATGCAAGGCACATGTTTACAGTCACAGAATCTCTCATTTTAAGGCTTGAACCAACAGCAACACTTACAACAACCCATAATACAGGAGTGCTAGTTTTCATCTGGGACCCACAGATGAAAACCACTGCTACATTTCCAAGCTGAGGCTTCATATTAATAACTGTACACATTTTAAAACGCTACATTATGGAAAGTTTTGTTCATCCATGGAATAAACAACCTAAAGCTCTATTCACCTCTAATGACACAGACAGATATAAAACAGCAGGGTAGATATACGAGTACGGCCCGGCTCAGAGTAGTTCATTATGTAATTGTTTTGATTTATGGAACCAGTTGGAGGTGAGCTTAATGGTGTTTAGAGGAATTTGGAAGGGGAAACACTGTAAACTATACATCTGTGAACTGCAAAAAAAAAAAGAAGCTGAGCAAAGTTTTGAGTTCGGACTCATCTACACACATCAATAATATTTCACTGTTGGATTTAATTTGATTGTTGGGATGTTTGGCAGCCTATTTAGAGAACCAACTACAATAACAGCCTGGCAGTTAGGTTCCAGTTTGCATTCATGTCTGTCCAAAATGTCATACTTTTATTGGACATTTGTGTGAATTTGTCATCTTTACCATGAGTTTTTAAGTTAAGGCCAAAAGTCACAGGGACCTTGGGCCACCAAATTCTACTCAGTTTGTTAGCCAAAAAGTTCCTGCGATTTTAACGAGAATGAGAGCTCAAAAATAAAATGTAAAAAATCTATCAATTTAAGCACTTATGTGACCTAGTACAATGGGAAATGGTCATTTAATCTAAAATTTAGGGTATTTTTTTTAATAACATATATGATATATTACAATATGTGTTCATTCAGAAAAAATTGCACTACACTGAACGATATAAACAGCTTGCCCAAAACATGTCAGGCAGGACGATTAGGTCAGTCTATCAAACGTGTCTCAAAATAAACCTTGTGTCACAGCTGGGCGAACCTGCTGACCTCACAGCCAACATCAGGAGAGTCCAAATTCCACTGCTTCGGCCAGAAGACATGTTTGTCTGCTGTGTTTGTCTTCTGAATGTCTGCCACTCCTGTTCTGGGATCAGTCTGCTTAAAGCCCAAGCCATCATGAGGAAACCCTATCTGGTTCAACACATAATAACAGTGTATCACTCGCTGTCTGTCTTCAGGTGTTTGTCTGAAACATAAAGACACATACAGAAACACATGTGAACATACAGTTTATTAGTTACATTAACTATGCAGTCACTGTAACCAAACTTTTCACGTGATTTTGTATAAAGTCAATGCAAAGATGTGAATGGATGAGTAGATGAGCCAGGTGGTCTCAAGGACATGATGCACATGTTGCCTATATACAAAATTAACCTTATTCACATATTCACGCCAGTTGAAATATTTCAACTCTAACAAGAAATGTGCATGTTTATTTAGTTGTGTGTTTAATAGTTTATTTGGGGTTCCTCCAGCTGGAGTAAACCAGCTGATGTAGGTCTTGCTAGATCCGGTGAATGCAGCTTGGTGAAAACAACCGAGCACCTGGATGATGTTATGAACTCAGACATGACGGCGTTTGGTCTCCTGGTGGATTTCAACATGTACAAAGCAGTAACAGTGGTGATTTCAGCCATGATGGAGGAACATTGCTGGTGTCTGCGTGGAGGGAAACCCCCCACCCCCCCACTTTCCTGGCCATCTAGCTCAATTGAAGCATATAAACACAAATTATGCGGTGAAATTTGCTTGTGTAAACACAAAAGTCAAATATACTGACATGAATTTTCCGACTTTTAAACTAACGTATCTCAATTGGAATAATAGTTCTTGCCATGTTTTTAAACTAAAAAAAACAAAATTTGCTTCAGGTGACAACACCAGCTAGTTAGGTTGAAGTCGGTCTTAAAATAACGCCGTGCAGTTAAGTTAAAAAAAGTACAAATGTATCCCTTCAAAACAACACACCTGTATCATGGTTTGTCCTGTGTTGTTAGACCCACCCACCTCCTACCAGTACTTATGTTCTCAATATAAACTCATATTTCAATTTTATACTAGGTCACTGGCTCTGGCCGTTGGATGGTTCGGATGCATTTCATTTGTTAGTCCACCATGAAAAGGGATCCCAATTGATTTTCCATTGGCATTGTTTTCATGCTGTGTGACATGAAATCTTGTCCCTGTACATGAAACCAATGGATTGTATTTCGGGACTATGGCAACTAACTAACTGCCATGACACTGGGTTGGAAGGTAGGATTTCTTGCAGGACCTACTGTATTCAGTGTAGTTGTGACCTTTGTGCTGCAGACCAACTTCTCTACTCCACATGAAAGTGGAAGCGTCCTTGGGCAAGATACTGAAACCCAAATTGCCCCCAAAGTTTGTGCTGTGGGAATGAGTGTAAATGGGTGAATGTTGTAGGGTGAAACGTTTGAGCTTGGTCGAAAGGCTAGAAGTGCTGTATGAATGCAGTTCCATTCACCTGGCATTGGCAGTTCATTGGCAGTTCAGTTTAAATGGTATAGAGTGTGAGCTTTTAAGATTGTACCAACCATTGGTAAGGTATGTGATATTATTAGATGTGTTGTATTACTTGGTATCATTGCTTGATTCATATTCACATAATTTTCCTGTCAAATGAGAGATTATTGCTGACAATTTCAGGTCCGCCCAAATCTTCTTTAGTTCCTCTCTTGTTCAGGTGTTGATATGAGAGTTGAAAGAATCTTGGTTATACATTAATATCTCAAACTTGATTACATGGTAAGCTCCACCAAACCACATAGATATTTACTGGGTAATCAAGTCCTCAAAATTTAACTAGATGGTCTTGGAACTGCTACAATTTCAAATTGCCTCATACAGATTTTTTTTTGCTTCCTCACTCAATCTCTGTAATTTCTGTTAAGAGCATGTTGGCAGGAACCATCAGGTAAGTATGTCCTTGTCTAAACAAAAATGTGTAAGCACACACACACCCGCACACACACACACACACACAAACACACACTAGTGGGTTACACACAGGAAGCATTTGTAGGTTATTGAGGAGCAAAAAGGGTAAACACTGTTGTAATTGAAAAGAAGTCTAAACCCAGACAGAAGGAAGACAAACCTTAGCATGAGGAAGAAACGGCAGGGCAACCAGGCAGGCAGGAAGCTGGCCTGAACTGTAATTAATGAACAAGTTTCTCATGATTAACTTTTATTAAGCGATACTCCTGAGTCCTCCAGCCGGCAGGTAATAGGAAAGGCATGGGGAGAGGGAGAAAGGGATGGAGTGAGGGAAGGACGAAGGAGGGAGACACTCGACCCCATTATTTCTCCTCAGCCGCTCGTAAAAACAGCATCCCGTAAACTCATAAAACCCTTTCCCACTGTAACTGGGCCCTTAAGCTGCGGCCTGGTGAATTAGAAGGGCATGCAACGCACGGCCATGGAAGCCTACTATAGAAGGAATGTTGCACATCCGCATCTTGACATGCTATTTCTCATGTGCAACAATTCATTGGTGTCATGAGAAATGGTGATGATTCCTGGAATTAGTAGTGTGACGTAAGAGAGAATATTGTACCTGGTTGATCTCAGAAATGCTTTCTACAGTATTCCTGCTTCAAACAACAAAACATTTAAAGGTCATTACTTATGATGCACCATTTAGAAACTAACATTTTAAAAAATTAAATAAATGAAGACAACAGCAAAACCTCTGGCATGCTCTTCAAATGTTACCAGCCGATTGAATGGACGTTATCTGTAGTTATCAGCCTCATCTTTTGTGTTTGAAGGAGCCTGCTACACCTACTAGAAGGTTCAGATGGCTTTTATCACCAAAATGAATACAAGAGAAGGACAACGACAACTCTAGTGGTTGTAGTAATGACGACGGGAGCACAGAAGGAGGTGAGGTAATAATGAGGTGGTGAGGTGGACCTGCATTTATATAGCGCCTTTCTAGCTAACTAGATACTCAATGCGCTTTACACTATATTCCATACTTTTACCCGTTCACACACACATTAATGATTCACTGATGGCAGAGGAGCCGCTTGCACCTTAGGATCTAACTCATTCATACACATTCACATGCCAATGCCGCAGCATCGGGGCAATAGGGGGTTCAGTATCTTGCCCAAGGATACTTCGGCATGTAGACTGGAGGAGCCGGGATTCGAACCACTAATCTTACGTTTGGAGGACAACTCGCTCTACTTCTGAGCCACAGCCGACTGTATCATATGTATCTTATTAAATCCAAACCACAATCCTTTTCCAAACCTAACCGAGCAGTTGCCTCGTCGCTTGTTTCACTTTCACAACGTGGTCGGTTGCAGCATCAGGATGGTAACCACATATTACGCAAAACACGCATTTACAGGTGCAAACAGGGACAATCTTTGTGCTGTGTGGCCCAACAACAAGCTACAATCATTATGTACTGGAAGCTGGTGAAGTAAAGCTTCAGGCTGTAACCCTGGAACACAAAATTTGAGCTGGTTTCAACTTTCTTTTAGCACTCCAATGACACTGTGAAGCGTAAACCAATGAAATGGTTTTGTTTCACCACGCTGTTACCATACCTGACAACATGCTCGGCTGTTTATATGCTTGTCTTGTGAGTTACTCCTGCCTTCACTATGCTCCACACCAGCCTTCACCAAACATCATCAACCTCTGATGACTAACTGTTGGAAAGAAAGCAAACATGTATTTCTGCAAATACTGCAACAATTCTATATTCTTTTCTCATCCTCTTGCTTAGCTTTACAACTAGCATCTCATTACATTGAAAAATACCATGGCAACAGATAATTTACGTGGCCGTATGTGATTGGTCCTCGACAACGTGCGCAGTTTTTTCTGCCATGACTTGATTGGCTGTCACATTAGAGCAATGATTAACATATCAGATATAAATACCGTTTGATGAATTTAATAAAAAAGACAACAGGATATTAATAAAAAAAGACCCACATATATGCAGGCAAAGAGCCGGATGTGGCTGAGGAGTGGCAGCTATGCAACCCCCAACTTATTGTACTGATGATCTGATATAGGTGATCATCGATATCTTTAAATCTGCCAAATCTCCTTGGAAAAAAAAGCATCTGGAACAATTCGAGACACCTTGAATGTGTTTCAAAAATGATACTGACCTGGCAATATCTGCTTTTAACTGAACATTATTCACCCCTGAATATCAAACCCTTGTCCAACAAAAGTCCACCAGCCACATCAGGCTTTGTGGAATATATGGAGAATTACAAATCAAACTGCAGCTCATATTTCCCCACATACAATAAAAGTGAGATCCAGGCTGTCTCGGTCGTTTAAATCACAAGGCATAAAGCCTCCTTGGTTTTCACGTAAGAGCATTTCATAAGGCGAGGAGCCTCCTCAGACCCGGCACTTCATAAAAAAGCATTAGCCATTAGACACGAGGGCTCATGTCTCCTCCGCCGCCGCTTTAGGACGTCCCTGTGTCTTAGCACGCCTGCTAGCATGTTGTTAAAATGACTCCTGCTTTACGACGGTGTCACATGAGCTGTCGATGCCGGTCGTTATCTATTCGTGTTCTCAAAGAGAACGAGGTGCTGCAGTAAGGTCAGGTGAAAAGTCTGCAAAACAACTAGGAATCGGTTTGTCACAATCATATCATCCATTTGTTTTATCTTTGCTTTTTCTCTCTCTCCTATTACCTCTGTGCTGCTCTCTCACACTGCATTCACACCACAGACAACAAACAGCAGATGAAGAGGGACGTCCATTATCTTGCCTGAGTTTGTATACATGAACACATTTGGGAACATTAGAGAGAAAGGTGCGTCCTGAAGGCGAGGGCAGAGAGAATCCCAGTGTTTTCGTGTGTGTGTGTGTTCAAGTGCATGACTGTGTGTGTGTGTGTTCGCTTCCAGGAGTGTCTGACAGTAAACCCAGAATACCACTGGATGAAAATGTTGACATGCATGTGTGTGCATTGAGTTTGAATGCCATGCTTCATGCAGATGCTGCAATATCAGGACAAAGGAGCACACGGGAGCGACGGGGGACGAGCTGCAGCCCAACAATCGTACCCACTAGGATGAATACATCAGGACGGCCAAACGGTGCACCCATTCAAATTAAAAATTCTACTTATCTTTGTTAGAGGCAATGAAATGTGCTTAGAATTCCATCCTGACTGTATCTGCGTCCAGCCATGCCCAGCATAACAAGTTGACCCGTTGTTTATGGATATAATCAGGGAATCGGCCGTCGCCATTGCTACCTGCCGGTGATAGACTTCAACAATAGCTCTGAATTTAACGCTCATATATTCCAGGATATCTGTTTATAAAGTGAAGACACACAATAGGGCTCAAACTGATGTATCAGCTCCCGGCGTTCGTCGGGTCAGGCTGACACCTCTGGAAATTGAAAACGGCGAGGGCCTTGTTCAGCAACGAATGGTCCTGCGGTGCGGGACGCACACGCACGCATCCAGGCATTTCCCATTCATGGACTATATGTCCCCACGCATCCCCCCCCACCCCCGCATGAGACATTTTAAAACATGAATGAAATCTAAATGAAATCTTAACATACTAGTGCGGCGCCATGCATCGCTCATGCCTTGTGTGGATTGCACGTGCTCGGCGGAGAGTTCACGGCGGGCGACCTTGGTAAAGGATGAGCCGAGCAATGAAACATGGGTTTAATGTGAGCGATGGACTCCTTCCTCCGGACATTGGCTGTGATCTAAGTGTAGCTGCATTTAAACTGTTTGACAACACCATCAGTTTATAATCTACATGGACATTTAACTAGTTTTTGTGGTGAGGATACAACCAACAAAATAATTGAACATGTCATGAAACTTTTTCATCAAGAGAATAAATATCAAGGATTAAAAAAACGTGTGTACATTTTCCCCTGTGTATACATACACACATTTTGGGAAGTAATTACAAATAAAATACATGAAAGGAATGAATGAATGAAAATATGCCAAAATATAAATTAAAAAAACAACGAATATGAATAATACATAAATGTGAAATGTAATTGTAAATTAAATAGGGAAATAGAAACAAATAAAAAAAAAAACATTTCAATTAAGTCACATTTTATTTGTTGTTTGTTTTATTTTGGCAGCTTCTGTCCTCCATATGCATTGAACTGTAATTCTAATGTTAGTGGTTAAGTATAAGGTATAAGAAATACAGGCCCACGTTAAGCCTGAGCAGATGGAAACCCTGCAGTGCTTCTACAGAACATCCTGTACGTCACCCAACCTTTACATTCAGCTCCCCCATTAGCAGTGTTATTTAAATCAATTTGCTGTTTCTGTAATAAAATCAATGGTGTAAGCCTTCAGTTCTTATTCAAATAACGTAAGCATGTATTAGTGTCACAAGAGTTCCATGCTGACATGTCAGAGCAGCTACAGATTATTTCTTATTGACTAAGCCATTAATTCCCCCCCCCCCCCCCACACACACACACACACATATATCCTATAATTTAATATGTCCGGTATATGTCAGCGTTTACTGAGCAAACTGGCTCTTTGGAGGATGGAAAAGTCAGGACACCGCATTAAGTCAGACAACTTAATTCTAACAGTGAAAATTGCATTCTTCTTCTGTTGTTTCAACTAAGTGGTTTCAAATGTGGCTGTGACTGTTTCCATTTATGTGCTCTTAAAAGGCATGACTCATCTTAAATACCTCCATGAGTGCATTTAGGGACGAAGCAGCTTGACTTGCTCGTAAATGTGTGAATATTTTGCATCACGTTAACGTTATATTATAGTCTATCAGCAAGGATGAATTGGAGAGTACGATTATTTAACATTCTGTGTGGATGGACTGGATGGGTGTGGGACCATGCACGTTGGCTGATCCCAGCTCAGCTGGACAGCTGGAAGTACCGGTGTGAATGCACCCAAGCAGCTCTGTGATCTGATTGCTCAGACCACATTCAGAGCCTTGGCTGCAGAGGGCCACATTCTTTTCAACATTTTTTATTCAAATGTGTTCCTGAGCCACAGTGATGCAGTGTGTGTGTGTGTGTGTGTGTGTGTGTGTGTTATTTGATAGAGGTGATGCACAACAGCTTGTGTATTTATGTTGCACCGTTACTTTATGAAGGCAATCAAATAAAGGCAAACACTTTATTTCTCCCACATTGTCAACAGTAGCATAACAGCTTCCCTCCGTTTTGACCTTTCACAATAAAAGCCTTATATACCATATACACAGCATCAAAATGCAACTCAACTAAATAGCTTAATATAAAGTTTGTTCATAGCTTGCTTGTGTTTTTGCCTCTGAAGCTCTGTGTCAGTGTTTTTTAGTGGCATAGTGGTAAAAACTAACACAAGCCATTATTTTACAGGTTGCTTCCTGTATATTTTTATCTAAAATAATTATACATTTAGAAAGGCTTCCAGATTGAAGCGATAAATGATGTGATTAAAGACTCAAGACTGCAGGATCCATCCAACATCAAATATTATCCCTGTCCCTATCCCCTGTCCTCAGGGTTTCAATACTCAATGTCAGGGTTTTGATACTCGATATCAGGGTTTTGATACTCATTATCCCTTTTCACAGCAGCCATTTAAACATGTAATTGCAGGACAAAGACAGGTGTAATTGAACAAATGAATTATGGTCCCTTTCTGTTGCACTGCACCAGGGCTCTGGCCCCACCTTAATTGAACAGGGCCATAATAAAGGTTATTAATTATACCTGTATTGACATGTCAAACAGACTGAAAAGGGCCGATGCCACGGACACGTTTTGGTTGGTTTGTCTCTCACATGTGTATCACGGGGGCTTTGACGTCAAAGTTTACCCCAAAAAAGAGTGAAAGTCTGGAATGTGAGGGGAGGAAGCCAACAGTGAACAATGTGAAACATCCAAATAATAATAATAATAATAATAATAGAAGGCTGGAGAATGAATTAGTGGAACAATATTGGTTACAGCTTTGCTGAGGGAACTTATAACATAACTTATTATTGTACATTATTTTTTCTTACAATGAATAATAAAGTTTCTATCCATATTATGAACCTCGCCACTTTAAATAAGTTGTCCCATACTACATAATCGTAGGTATATACTTTTCAAGTTCATACGTGATACTTTCAACCACAAACCTCACGACTTGTAATAAGTGAGTCTACGTTGGCCCGTCACATTTACACTGTATGAAGTCGCCATCACAGCTCAGACTGTATTTCTCTGTCTCTACGTCTCCCACCTCTGTTTCACCTTCTCCGGTTTCTTTTTTTGTCTTCTTCTGTTCTCTCTCTGTCTCTCTCCCTCTCTCTCTCTCTCTCATCACTGTGAGTGACGAGCCTCAGCCAATGAACCGGAGTTGGAGAGTCAGGCGGCGACGCCGACCCACTGATGTTGCTCGGCGATGTCGCCCCCATCACACGCCCTGTTGACGAAAACAGGGATTTACACATATTAATGAAGAAGACGCTGTGACACCTTGGAAGAGAGAAGGGAGGAGGACGAGGACGAGGGGGTTCATTCAGTATCAATTTAGTTGGTATTCCTTAGGGGAAATGCTAATATTTGGTGGCTGTGTTCCGTCTCTGTCTCCTTATTTCTGTCGCTCTGTCTTTGTGACCGCTCTACCTTGTTAGGGCTGTGGCCTCTTCCTTGGCACCGAACGGGAAGCACAGAGCCCAAGATGAAGAAAAACAGGCAAATAAATAAATAAGTGGAACACAACAATAAAAGAGGGAATGGGAGAGTGATAGAGGGAAGGAGGGAGGGAGGGACGGTAGCACCTTGACGCCGATGTACAGCTGCTCGCTCTCGGCACGCCGGCTTCACCTTTCCAACCCCCTCCTGTCTGTCGAGTGACGCGTTTGATTTCGCCGCATTCATACATCAGTGCGCCCGTGCAATGCTGACACCTCATCTCAGCCCGCCTGACTTTGGCTACCAAGGCCCTGCTTTGCATAGAGCATAGCCCACCTCCTCCCCCCTCCCCCTCCTCTCTTCCATGTGACACTCTGCCCATCTTTAAAGAGAGAAAGATAGATCAGGAGTGGAAGCCGGGGCTTCGGAGGGGAGGCAGAGCGAGATTGCAAGTGACAGAAGGGGGGGGGGGGGGGTATGGGGAGAGGGCACCTGGAAATCAGAAGAGAAAAGAGACGCTTCTCGCTAATTTATGCTATTGCTTTGCTTCATCTTTTTCATTGTTGCTCCCTGTCATTCAAATCCTCACAGCCTTCTTGCTGCTAATGTTTTTCAGGCCCATTGTCTTCCGTGGAGGCCACGTGCTCGGACTTTTACCTGTAATGAACTGCACATGCTACTTAAAAGAACGGCATGCAGAATTAACACATCGCCCATTTCCTCGGAACTCGATAATTATGTTTGTCCAATTAGTAAGCAGCTCTAACTGCAAAGATACTTGGAGCTGCCTGCTTCAGAGAGCACTTCTTATTATAATCCCGGAGCACATGGTCAGCACGGAGAGCCTGGCACATGCTCAGATCGACAGCTCCAGCCTTTTTTTTTTTGATATGCATATTTTCTCCGCAACGCGCTTGGTAATTGTGTGCTTATTAGTTTTAATGGCTTTAGTGAAATAAATTGTGTATGCTAATGTGAGGAAATACTTGAAGGCCCAGACGTGGTAGGTGTTGGGTTAATAGCTGCACGCTGACAATTAAGCTTCCGTTGAGTAAGCACTGCTGCACAGTGAAAAGGACGGTTTGAAAAGTGATCGGCTGGCATCGCCGCCGCCTTGATTGATTTCAAATATGCAGATGCAATAAAAAGTCCTCATTCTTTGCAGCCACTTTCATGACTACATGGTAGAAACTGCGTTATTGCAATATTTGGTATCGATCCAATACCAAGTAAATACAGGGCCTGTATCGCTGATACAGCTATTTTTTAATAATTAAGGTGGATGCATTATCAAATTGCTAAGTCTGAATGCATTTTCATGACCTTTTAAATGTTTTTGTGATTTTTCCTTTAAATGATTAATTTGTTAAATCCCAGGACAGAATTTGGGCAAAGTTTATACGAAAGTAGGAAATACCTTATTATCAAAGTTTTTGTTCAAAACAGTAACAAAACTACAATACAAAAATGAAATACAAGTTCTCTTAAATAAACAAAGTGTACAAAATAACTCCACCACAAATGTTAGAAAACATTAAACATCTTTTTTCAAATAGAATGTGTGTTCAGGAGACAAACTGAAACTTATGTATCAATCTCATTACACTGGTATCGATCAATATCAATACATTGGTGTTGATATAATCGATACTTTGGATCGATACGTCCACCACTAGTAGAAAGGTTACATTCCGGGTTCAAAGTTCAATGTTGCCAGATTGAGCTGCTTTTTGACAGGTTATGGTGGCACTTTTAAATTAAGTTAGGATGAGACAGAAGTGATGTCTGGTGTATCTCTGTGGATTACACTATCGTCATACTCACCTTCTGAAAAGATTTTGTATAATAAAAAAAAACACCTTTTTGACAAATGCCGTGGATGCTTTGTTACCCGTTCTCTTATTAAGATATTTAGTGATTCCTATTATTGATTATATTATTTTATAGAAAATCATTATTGTTGTCATATAAATGTAATAATTCATGTTGTTTGTTTTGTGTATATATTTGTTGTTTGTATTTGTTTGTTAATTTGAATTGGGACATTGCTGAGGGTTGGGAGGAAGTGATGTTTGATCTAAACTATATTAACTGTATGAAAGTCTTTGTTGTGAGATCAAATTGAAAAGCTCAATTACAATGATGTAAAAAAATAAAATAAAGTATATGTTTGTAATATTTCTAAAATTACAAACATATTTAATGAAATATTCTTTATTAATTTATATTCTGAAAACTATATCAGTGTTTGTTTCATGCTCAAAAGCACATATAAAACTACATTTCATGTATGTGTTTGGTTGTCTGACTGCCTATTTATCGAACATTATCTTTGGGGTTTTGATGCAGATATTAAGTTTGTGTGTATGATGTGTTTTCTACATGTACAGTTCAATCTGTTGTATTGCATTAGGTGGGTTTGTGATTGTACATTTTTTTTCCAATGTCAACAATAAACTTCCTTAATGTTTAAAAAGTGCATTGCTAAGGTATAGATAGGCCATGCTGCATAGTGCAAAAATCAAACCATGTTAGTATCCGTTGTGTATTAGAGCTGCTACCTCCAGAGGTGACCTGGGTCTACCTGGTACTTGACAAAGAAACACCCCTACTGGTGGGCTAACGAATGGAGCATGCATGGGGGTGAAGGACTTCCAGCTCAGCTTGGTCCAATCTACGCTCCCCTACTATGTCAACGTCGACTTGGGTTCACATGGGACATGAACGAGAGTCTTATGGGTGAAAGTCCTGTGCTTGTATGACCCATCCCTCTGCTGCTACCACCCCACTGAGCTGACTTTTTTATCACTTTATCCTACATCAGTTGCTCAGTCTAATGACCATACAATACTGTCATAGTTGGGTTTGAGGTAGGAGTCAGTGGAAAGCCAGGTGACAAGCTGGTGAAGAGAGAACAGGTTGCACCTTCTGGCTCTCCACTGCCTGCATTCACATGCGCCCTGTTCAGGTACACGGGTCCAACTTGTTCTCACACGCAAGGTGTCAAATCCCACAGCGTGGTTCAACCGACGCCGACGCACAGAGGAACAGACACGCTCGTACATATGGTACGCACCTAGCATGGGCAGACACTGAGACCACGTAGTCCACACTGTGCATTGTTGCACACTTAGCGTTAAGCTGTGGTCTCGGCATGGTGCAGGAATAAAGCAGTGACCTCCTGTTATCCCAACGCAGGTGTTACTGAAGTCAAACGGTATTTCCAGCTCAGGCATGCTTAGACCAATCAGATCACGGACCATTTGGTGACCGCCTCTCAGAGCCAATCAAGGTCTATTTTGCCTACACTCCTTACAACTTTTACTGGTTGTATTTGAATCCTTTTTGACGAGAATTAATCTTAGTTAATGGGTGTATATCTCCTATGATTAATCGACTACTCTCCATCCACTGAAATGCAGCAGTCATGAATACTCTAATGGGCACACATGCACACGCTTACTTCCCCTCATGTTAAGCATTACCTCCGTCCACCGTCCATGTCTCCTCATTACTCTCTGTCAGTGTTAGAAACACAGTCACCTGCATTCCTCCTATTAATCCTCCTCTCAAAGAGGCAGAAGTGAAAGCTGCAACTGGTAATGAAAATAAAGTTGGGCAGGGGTCGGTGGCAGGTATAGAAGAAATAGATATATTCATATGGATATAGATAGCCACTTACTAAATCTAGTAGGGGTTTGGCCTATTTTTTGCAAGGTTAAAAATGGAATTTTAGAAACAGTGGTACGTTGTAAAAGGGTCATATATTATCCCATGAGGGAATGACTCGCTTAGAGTCTAAAAAAGGCTAAAAATGGGCCAAAGATACCGATTATTTACAGCATAGCGACTATGACATTGTGGGATCTCCCGAGAGACGGGAAGTAGTGCAAACGTTATGTATGCGTGCTGGTTAGATGTTTTGGTGGATGGGGTATCATGAAGCCATATATTTTCACATATTTGTTTTGTATGTAAATGATTAACGGACTTGCTTGAGGTAAAGTCCCGCCATTTCCAATGGAACGTCGTGGGACCTTATTTTAAAAACCGTAGTTGATGGCAAGTTTCCCGGCTGATAAAGAGTCGCTGGATAAAACACATCAGGTAAGAAAATGTATATTAGGGATGGAACACAGCTAAGCTAGCTAGCAAGCCAAGCGGTTTCGCCCAAGGCAAGGCAATTTTATTTGTATAGCACCTTTCAAAAACAGGGCAATTAAAAATGAATGATACCAGACTTTTTTGGACTTGAAACGTGTTATTGATGGTAAAATTCAAACAAAACAAAAAACACATTCAGCCATTCACACAGTGGGTGAAGAGGCTGCCATATTAGGTGCCACCTGCCCATCACATTGTGATCTCATCATTCACACACTGATGGCTCAGCCTTCAGAAGCAATTTGGGGTTCACCGTTTTTGCCTAAGGCCACTTCGACATGCAGACTGAAGGAGCATGAGGATCGAACCGTCAATCTTCTGATGACGTGGACGACCTGCTCGACCCGCTGAGCCGCCCTCACACTGTATGTGTGTAGGTGTAAAAGTGAGAGGGAGGACGGGAAGGGACTGTGAATGTCACTTTGAACTGTCACACTGTTGCACCCCCGATAACACACATGCAGAACACACCCGTCCTAATGAGACGGAGGGCTTCCACTGTGCCAACCCAGGGGCCAAGGTGGGAGAGACACTACCCCTCCACCACACACACACACACACACACGTAAACACATGCGGAGGCTGAGATAAATCAGGCTGCTGACACTTCTCCACCCTCTCCATTCCCGCTGCCCCTCCCCTCGCCACCTGGGGTGGGAGGGGAGTGTTAATTTTCGTCAGGGAGAATGGGAGAGAAGGGGAGGGAACGAGTGTCTGTACAGAATGAGTGTGTGTGGTGGTTCGGGCTGTTAATCCAGACTTCTAATCACCTGCTTGGAGAAGTGAGAAGTCTGACGCCCAGTACAGTTCAGAGCGGTTCATGTCCATTAGCACTGCTCCCCTGTATGTTCAACAAAAGATCATAATACATTACAACACACACACACACACACACACACACACACACAGATGTTTCTTTACTTTTCCAAAGCAGCATGTTTGAAATAGTTTGTGATTCACTTTAAAAACTATTCGATCACACATTGCACTTGTAATCAGTTATTTGAGTCATTAGAATAGACCATGTACAGCCACAATAGAATCAATCTGCTGCCTGAAAGTTACGTTTTATGCACGTCCGAGGAGGCCGAGGATCCAATGGCTTTCTTCCGTTTCTTCATTCATTCATTCAATAACATTTTATTTATATAGCCCCGAATCACAGCTTTGCCTCAGAGGTCACGACATCCTCCGTCCCGGGAAAATGTTAAACTTTGTGCAAATCTCTCTTGATGTGTAATAGCCAAGCACTATGCACTCACTACTGAAATGCAAACGGTCAAACATGTACCTTGAGATTGCAACATGATAAAGAAGGGAGGGAATTATTATCAGGACTAATTGATAGAAATACATCATTACATTTGCTTGGAAAGACAACATGGAAAGTACGCAAACTTCTAATTGACTGCTCCAAAGTAACAGACATAAAGTGTAAATGTAAATCTTAAATGTTCCCTTTTCATGTTGTCACTAACCTCTCCTCGCCTTTATGTGTTTTCTTGCCAGTTTTCATTGTCTGCCCTGCCTTGATTAGTGTCACCTGTCCTTTCTTAGTCCTGCAGTCACCTGACCTCCTGCTCAGCTGTCCTCACGTCTCACCAAAACAGCTTTCATTACATACACGGACCTGCCCAGTTTCTGTCTTCTTTGCCTGTTTTAGTACATCTGACTTTTGTTTTTTTCCTTGTTTCCCACCTGCAGTTTATAAATTATTTTTATTTTATTTTGGAATAAATTACTGAAATAATGTGTTTGCCTCCTCTACTGTCTGGTTTGTACACTACCATCCCCGACACAAGCTTATCTTTGTCCTTACGTCCTCAATGTCAGAGGCTCGCAACCTTTTCTGTGTTAAAGACCCATTTATTAACATTTCACTTCAGATCATCCAAAAGGTTTTGGTTAGATATGATTTAAAACCAGAATTTCTTTTAACTCATATTCTCACTTCTATAGTGAATGGAAAAGTTACAATAAACGGTAGCATGAGGTTACGGAGACAAACCTAACAATAAAATCAGATGAATCTAGTTCTGAATAAGTGCAGCAGTCAAAATAACAAGCAGTAATGTTTGTCATTAAAATCAATAATAATTAACTGGTCCGTCCTAGAAAAAGACAGCCTGCAGAGAAAGAAAGGGCAGCACCAACAAGAAAGTCACTTTACCAAATACACCACTGATCCAAGCAGGCTGACCCGCCCAGACTGGCAGCACGCCGCTCCACTGCAGGTCCACATGGATCTCCCCAGTGGACCCGAGGGGTGCCACCAGGAAGGGCCCAGCATTAATGCTACTAGTGCTAATGCTACTAGTGCTAATTCTACTAGTGCTAATGCTACTAGTGCTAATGCTACGAGTGCTAATGCTACAGCCCGTGGCACGTGTCCTCCAGACAGCACACAGCTTTGCCAGCCACTAAACACATTCACTAGTATTTCGATTATGCAGTCCTATATTTAATGGCGTACATCAGCAAAAAACAGCTTTGTTTAAGGTGCACTTAAACACTCAGTTTTTTGACATTATATATATATATATATATATATATATATATATATATATATATATATATATATATATATATATAAAGCTAATTACTTTTATTTACTTTAAAGTAATTAGTAAATAAAAGTAATTAGCTTTACGTTATGTGGGAACTTAAAGGAAAAGTTCGGAATTTTGGACATAGGACCTCATTTCCAACTTACCCGAGGTGATATAGGTCGGTGGAGACCGTTTTCAGCACAATTGGTCCAGTCCTTATATTTGCACAAGTCACTGTTGCTAAACTGGTGTTGAGCTAGCGCACGTCAACGGTAACATCCAGCCTGTCACTAAAAACAGCTTTAACTGCTCCGCAGAACACCCGAGACAAATGTATTATGACGTCGGACTATCGATGTACATGTCAGTGTTGGTAGAATAATTAAAAAAATTAAACCAACCTTGCATGGCATTGGAATAGCTTATACTTTGTTCCCTGTTGTTGCTAAGGCTACGTCAGCGGCGGATTGATATTATCTCCGGGCTAGTGAGGCTACAGAGGAAGACGGTTTCGGTTTCGCTGACAATCACGCAAGTTTATTCAGCTGCTGTCAGTCCTATGCTAGCGGGAAGGAATCAGGATGATCACTGCATATTCGCAACTTCAGCACCATCTCCGCCGGTGTCCTGGAGTCCAAGCCAGCTGCCAGTAGCCATTATATTATAACGTCGGACTATAGATGTACATGTCAGTGTTGGTAGAATAATTTTAGAAATTAAACCAACCTTGCATTTTCAATGATAAAACATTTTGAGGAACTAGTTTCTCAGCAGCAGCGGAATTTTACTTTGCGTGTTAGTAGTAGTGCGTAAAAACGAAACCTAAGTGCCCTACAGTCGTGACAGCTAGTACTCGTAGCAGCGTTATAAAAATGGTGCTTCAGTGTGCGTTCAGAAATTGCAACAATAAAAGTTACAGATGGGCACCACAGAGTTTCCACCGATTTCCATTACAAGAACCAGAAAGGAACCAACTATGGCTACTGGCAGCTGGCTTGGACTCCAGGACACCGGCGGAGACGGTGCTGAAGTTGCGAATATGCAGTGATCATCCTGATTCCTTCCCGCTAGCATAGGACTGACAGCAGCTGAATAAACTTGCGTGATTGTCAGCGAAACCGAAACCGTCTTCCTCTGTAGCCTCACTAGCCTGGAGATAATATCAATCCGCCGCTGATGTAGCCTTAGCAACAACAGGGAACAAAGTATAAGCTATTCCAATGCCATGCAAGGTTGGTTTAATTTTTTAAATTATTCTACCAACACCGACATGTACATCGATAGTCAGACAGTGTTTTGCGGAGCAGTTAAGGCTGTTTTTAGAGACAGGCTGGATGTTACCGTTGACGTGCGCTAGCTCAACACCAGTTTAGCAACAGTGACTTGTGCAACTATAAGGACTGGACCAATTGTGCTGAAAACGGTCTCCACCGACCTATATCGCCTCGGGTAAGTTGTAAATGAGGTCCTATGTCCAAAATTCTGAACTTTTCCTTTAATGTTTTGGCTTCCAAGCGTGGTTATTTTTGATATTACCTTCGCTCAAGTATTAATATGACAATTATCAGATGCATGTTTGGACTCACACAGACAAAGAGGAGGGGGAGGAAGTAAGAGGTCAACAAGCAATGTTGATGCCAACACAGTTTCACTGCTATTTGGTGCAGAAGACTCAGTGAAAATGCAGTTTTCCATCCTGCTAAACTGGCCTCTGGGGCTAATTATCCTGTTGGCTGGGTTCAGATGCCACACAGTGTGAGAAGTGTGTGGGGGGCACTGGGCAAGGGCAAAGACTTAGGGGGGGTCGAGGGAGCGTTTCCACCCAGGTGTGCAGTCTCTGTGCTGGTTTCTCTTTGACCTCGGTGTCAGAGCCCATGCTTCTCTCCTCACCTGGATTCAGCCAGCTATGGTTTGATCTGTGTGAGACGAAGAAAGCTCTTTTGCAGCTTCGAGCTGGCCCAGTACAACCACAACTGTTCACATGGTGGCCAATGCACAACTTGACTGAAAGTAAACAAAAGACTCCGACTAACATGGACGCACACAAAAACCCATCTGTGTGTTTTTGCATGACAGCTAAGACAATGACTGTTTGGGATTTTTAATTGAAAGGGAGATATGGCCTCTCATGGCAACCCATCTGTTCAAAATTGATATCTGAGCGACAATTGCCCTCTCATCTCCATCGACGAACAAGCGTTCCATTTTTCAAACCCTATTTGATTTATTTCAGGTAATTGAAATATGAGCCACACACTCAGGATGTAACTTATAAACAAAACACAGTGTTCATTGTTTTAACGGGCGATGATTTATTATTTTCTTGTTACTTTTTTTGAGTTTAAAAACTTCCATCTCCCGCCAACGAGAAGCGGGTTTTAAATTTGAAGAATGAACGAATGTAATAAGAAGGAGGGAGGGAAAAAGAAGAAGCTTCTTGGACAGGTGGAGGGAGCAGGATGACGACTGACAGGGAAGCGGCCCAAGTTGCGTACGGAGGGATGACGAACATGAAAAGAAAAGAAAAAATGAACTGCAAGCAGATGGTGGAGGTTCAGATGAGGAAGAGGATGAACAAGATAGAGAGACAGCGGGAGGGGGTATGAAAGAAGGAGGGGAATAATACTGTGGAGAGAACCCCAGGAATACGACCTGCCTGAGTTAAAGAAGAGGGGGGATGCTTGCATTGTTATTTTCATTATCTGGCTGCAGTCATTCTGCAGGCTTTGTATCTGTGAAATGAAAGAGAGGGATGAACGTGAAAGGAGGAGGGCAAGGATGGTGTGTGTGTGTGTGTGGGGGGGGGGGGATAGGAATGGAGGAGAAATAAGGAGAAGGGGGAAAAAAGCTGTGAAATTAATCTTTTGTGCCTAGCCTTACACAGCCACAGACATGCTCAGACAAAAGCCTGGACCTGGAGAAGCTGCCTGGGTGTGATTGATGAATAAAGTAAAGGTGTCAGAAGTGTATTATGTAAATTAGCCTAGGCAGGGACCATTTCAGCGGCGAATGAAAGAGCAGGACGTACACGGGTGTGTGTGTGTGTGTCACAGAAGCAGCGATCGTCCCCCGAGCACCACAGCCATGCCATCTTTCATCTCGCAAGACAACCTCGGACGGCAATCTCTGCCACGGCTGCTGCTGGTTCAAACCTGGGAGAGAGGATGGACAAAGACAGGGGGAGAGAGAGGAGATGGACAGATGAAACATGCCAGAACGAGAGAGGGGGAGAGAGAGAGAGAGAGAGAGAGAGAGAGAGAGGGGACATGACGGATAGGAGGGTGTGTTTGCATGAATACGGCCTTCTGATTGACCAGTGTGGGACATCGCTCCTCTCCCTCCTTCTCTCACTGTAGTAAATGTATACAGTTACATTTCCTACCACCACTCTATCTCCCACCGGGGAATACAGTTATTTCAGTTGGAGTCGTAAAGACCGCCATAAAGAGCCTGTCTGTCTGATTCCCAATGACAGCACACAGGCTCTGGGAGGCAGATTGAGCTGTGCGGGGAGGCGGGGTGCTCCAATCCACCAATGATGTTATGGACAAAAGCAAGCCGAAAGTCTTTTGTGGTATAGAGTGTGATTTTCATTAGATATCAAGGTCTGTCATGGGAGAGGAAGCGAGCGAAAGGGACATAAATTGTTAGAATGGGCATATGTGTATATATATATATATATATATATATATGTTGTATTTTATTTTTTTATGAAAACACAATGCAAACACATACACAAGTCCGCCACATTTAGCCCCCAACGGGTACATTCCAACCTTTGTCGTTAACGCACCCGATGCCACTTTTAATAGGCTGACAAAAACAATCTATCACACTCTCACCTACACAGAGCAATATAAAACAGGTTAAGGAAAACTGATGGCGTCCTCGGCCCTAATTCTCGCCGTGAGTGGCATCTCCCAGTGATTGAAACAGACAAAGATGTATAGGGTTACCCCCACGCGGTGGGTGCGCTAATTGCTGGCGCTTGTCGTTCGCCGAAGTATTGTCTCAGATGCTAACTAGAGCGCTAGCCCCCCCCCCCCCCCCCCATCTCCATTGTGTGTTTGTGTTTGCATGGTGGCCAGACAGGCTGCTGAGGAAGCTGTTTTCATCACGGCAGCCGCACCCGGTTATTAACGGGTTCATAAGTAAGTCCAGGCCCCGGCTATTTCTCTGCGTTAGTATTTATTAGGAGTCCACAAAGAGAAGCCGGGGCCCATGCCTATAATGAATGAAAGTACCTCCGTGTAATTGAGCCTTATTAGGCCACAGTAGAGGGAGTGAGAGAAAGAGAGAGGGGGGGACGGGACAGCGGGGCTGAGAAGAAAGGGATGTGACAAGAGAGAGAGGAGAGAGAGACTTGCATTGTCAAAACGCGTTCCGCTCCTTTGCCTCCGTTTATTAATTTCGTCACTGAGACACGAGGCGGAGTAATTTTCAGATCCCTTCCACTACACCGCTTCCCATATTTACAATGTAAGTATGAATGACGGTATGAAAGCGTGCCGTGCCATACGCAGTGGTAAAACACTGGCACATGCTTCCCAGGTGCTCCGTGAACCCGGAGTTACACGCTGGCCATGTCCAGTGTGTGAAACCAGGATGGGAGTGAGCATGGCACTTTAGAGTCATGGGGTGAGGTGGACAGAATATCATTTCAGTAGGTGATATGTTCCAGAGTTGTCCTTGATGGAGAAAGTTCCAAAGTGACCAGCCCACCGCAGACAGATCCAGATCCAGCTTCGACAAGGTTCAAACACTGGACCCTCGGAGAAATCTGCATATGTACATTAAATGTAAGATGTTTGAGTTTCTGGGTTTATGTGCAAATACACTGAACTTCACTTGGCAACCGCCCAGTTCTACTCTAACAGACCTTTGTTTGGCCTATCAAAGCAGGAGCTGCACAGGTGTAATTACCAACATGAATATGAATGATGGCTGTTTCCACTCCGGGGCTCAACCATTAAGCATAACGTCTCAACAGCGAGCTTCAGTGGGACATCTTCATTACTTCATAACATACTTATTTTACATGCAGCGTTGAACCCAAATCAACATGCTGATGTGTAGATTGGTGATAAATGAATCTTCAGAGTAAGGCATGTGGAATGAGAATGATCTTTATTTAAACAGATATCAAGCCTGCGTCCGAAACTAGAGCCTCTGCACCTGATCCATCTGGGATGTCCTTTCTTGCTCTCGAAGTAAGGAAATCCGAACTCTCCCTGCCTCATGCCTTTCTTTTAAAGCACTCTACTTCCGGATCTGCCTTCTTCTCGCTCATCCTGTAAATGAATCCTCTTCCTTCCCAATGGAAGAGAGAGGTTGCCAGGCACTCCATCCTTAAGCTATATTTTGTACTTATAAGGTCATGTGTAGCTTAGCCATTTCAGCAGCAAAAAGATAGTAGTTAGTTACTCCCTTTACCTCCTATAGCTAGTGTGTAATGCACACACAAAGGGAGACATCATAATTTATGTCTTGGGGCTTCATCAGAAAGCTAAGTTTAATTTACAACTCTTCCTCCTTAACCTAAACATTCCTTACACCTCCTTACAACTAGAATGTGTTGTTGTTCAACTGACCATTGAACTGACCAGATACTTCAACAACAAGCAACATCAAACTACTTTTAAAATGCTTGTTTTCTGAATGGAGTCTGGTTGACGGGTGCTATGCTAACATTGTAGCTGCTCCATCAACACCAAATAAGGTCATCTAGACATAAATAGATAATAGACCGAGACATTGTTGATGGACCACAGACAGTCTCTGGTTTCTCCACATAGTCTGATTGGCTTCCTCGACACAGCGTCACGCTAATGTCTCCCTCAAGTTGAGGCATTTTGACTCATTTGTGTGTTTTGTACCCTTTTGTGGATGTGTATCTATTTGTGTCTCTGCGTTGACTTTGTATGCACCGCACGAAAAGTTCACTTCACGTTTGGCGTGAACACGGCATAAAGGGGCGTTCAGACCGGACACGATAGACAAGCGTCTCAAGTGCTTGTATTCGCGCCGCTTGATCATTTTGGACCATTCGCGCATGATGCTCATTTTTCAACCCGCTCTCTTTCCACGTCGATCATGGCTGATATCACCACCGTTGCTGCACTGTACCTGCTGTACAAGTCCCAGAAACGCCAGAAAACCACCTGCCGTCGTGTCTGGGTTCATGAAGTCCTCCGGAGACGCACGGAGCTGGGGGAATTTCATCATTCTCACTGAGCTCCGTCTGGATGACGACCGGTTCCAGCGGTACCTCAGGCTGACCGGAGCCCACTTCGAGGACCTGTTAACTCGGGTCGGTGCCAGGATCTCCCGCCGTCGGGAGACAGTGACATCGTCGGCTTGAACTCGTCCCTGATTGGATGTTGCGGCACGATGTCGCCTGAAAAATTTAATATTTTCAACTTTATTTGCGTCGCTTCAGACGCTTCATTCGCACCGCGTCTCATCGCGCTAGACACTCCATTTGCGCCACCACCGCCTGAATCGCGTGTCATTGCTCCATTTACATTGATTTTCAATGTAGAGTTGCCGCTCAATTTGCGTCTATCGCGTCCAGTCTGAACGCCCCTTAAGAGTGGGAGGACTTCAAAGTTTTCTCTCATGCTTCTCAAATCTAGGGTCACCTCACTCCATGCTAATGTGAACTACTCTTCAGTGTGCACTGACCTTTTACCTTTGAATGTGCGTCTCTATTTGTGTGTGACTGAACCTGAATACAGCAGCACCTTGTAGTCACCCAGTCTCCTCTCTCTCTCTCTCTCTCTCTCTCTCTCTCTCTATTCAGGATCTTCCAAAAGGCTGAGCTAGTCACATTCACCCACATGGCTATTTTTCAAAACTGGACATCTTTCTCTTTATCCAGGCCCAGAATACACACTCATAACACACACCACATGTCTGAGCTCACACACACACACACACACACACACACACACACACATTTCCTTTTGTTTTGAGACCTCTATGATACACACCCTGTCCTCTCTATGCCTCTCTAGTCACCACATTCTCTTACCCGGTGTATTTCCTTAGTTCCTTTATTTACTAATATATTGGTAGACCAATATTACAGGAAATGCTTGATTTTAAAAACCAGACCTTCTCCAATCAATGGTGTCCACACCTGATGGTATACAGTTCAGGCTTGAACAACTTTTCATGTATTAAATTGGTCATACATGGTGTAAAATACCAGTAATATTTAATCCAATGTTCATCTTGAAATGTCCCACATCAGTTAAGCCCTATTTTTGTTTCTTATTCCACTCTTCCTCATTTATTTCTCCATGCCTCTCCAATTTCCCCATCTCTTTCTCTCATCTTTCTCGTCCTCCTTCTCTCCTATTCTCTTTCTCATTTGCCTCTCTGTTTCTTCTTTTTCCACATGTGGGAACTGTCATTATACGTTATGGCATATCGGAGCTCTGCATGCATATGAGCCTATCTCTTTCTCTCCGTCTCTTTCATGTTTCCCTGGCAGTCATACATTACATTGGAGAGACAATACCTCCTCCAGATAATGCCATAAATGATGGAATTTACATGCATATGCTCGCATGTGCAACCGCAGCCTCTCATAACTGCTGCACTCACTGCAGCCTGGATTTCAGCTTCTGTGTGTGTGTGTGTGTGTGTGCGCGTGTGTGAAGTGGCGCTCCAGAGGGACCATCATTAGAGTGGATCTAGACTAATGACACAGGAAACTGATTCGCACTGAGCGAACTTCTGTACAAGCCCAAATCCCCCCCACCCCCGAACACACACACACACACACACACACACATGCACACACACACTCACAGTGGCACACAGCCTCCTACATATACAGTATATCCTGCTTTTAGTGGAGGGAAGTAGGATTACGTTTTATACCGCAAAAATAAAGTAAATAAAACTAAATAATTTACTAATTTAACCAATCCTCTTAATGTGATCCCACTAAGCATGTGAACACGTATTCACTTTGACATTATGCACAAACACCCACAGGCTGTTTCAATAAAAACACCTTCTGAGTATGTGATCTTGTAGTAAGACTCATGTATGTCACATTATGTTTTACCCTTTTATGAATTAATTTCTTTATTTTAACTGGATTCCTGTACAGGTGAGTTGTATCATTGATCCTTTATCTGATTGATGGAAGCGGGTCAATCCCGTGAATTAGAAATGAACAAATCGCCTACTGCATGTAATGTAAATAACTGTGCATCAGTGGTTTTAATTGATTTTACATCAATAGACTAGTTGTGTCGCATCTAGTCTGTATGTTAAGCAAGAGTAACCACATCCTAACCCAGACTGTTTCCTCAATAAACAGACATGAGAGCGGTCTAATCACTGGTAGAGGTGGAAGGCTCCTGCTCAAAGAGAAGAGTACCTTTGGACCCAGAACAAAAATCAACAATATACTTTATCAGAAGACTCCCTTGTCGTTACCAGTTTTAATACAGCCAAGTAAGAAGTATCATTGGAGTGTAGGATTATCCCTGCTTGTCAAAAACATACTTATTTTTACCCAAACTATCATCTATGCCTAAACCTGACACACTTTTATTGCCTAAACCTAAGTGACACCAAGAGTTACCCAGTGTGTGAAAACGTTTCAGCAAGAGGTGGAGAAACATAGAACCCTGCAAACATATGATCAGTTGTCATGCTGGGAGCGTTGAGTGCACATACCACCTGGGGAACATAGGACCCTGGGGATATAGAACCCATGGAACGTAGGAACTGCGAATACAGGACCTTGGAAATACAGGGCCAGAGAACATAGGACACATGGAATGTAGGGCCCAGAGAACATAGGACACAGGGAATGTAGGGCCCAGAGAACATAGGACACAGGGAATGTAGGACCCAGAGAACATATAACCCTGGGAACATTGGGGACTACAGATGAAAACTAGCCTTCTGGCTAATTCTGGCTTTTTTAACCATGTGTAACCATGTCTTTTATGAAATTGTACTGTCCCCTTTTAAATAAAATAATTCTAATTGGACCCTCAAAGAACCATGGGAACAGGATCCTCAAAACAAAGAACCCTGGGAACATAGGACACTCAGAACAAAGAACCCTGGGAACAAAGGACACTCAGAACAAAGAACCATGGGAACAGGACCCTCAAAACAAAGAACCCTGGAAACATAGGATACTCAGAACAAAGAACCCTGGGAACATTGGACCCTCAAAGAACCATGGGAACAGGACCCTCAAAACAAAGAACCCTGGGAACATAGGACACTCAGAACAAAGAACCCTGGGAACAAAGGACACTCAGAACAAAGAACTATGGGAACATGACCCTCAAAACAAAGAACCCTGGAAACATAGGATACTCAGAACAAAGAACCCTGGGAACAAAGGACACTCAGAACAAAGAACTATGGGAACATGACCCTCAAAACAAAGAACCCTGGAAACATAGGATACTCAGAACAAAGAACCCTGGGAACATTGGAACCCCAAAGAACCATGGGAACAGGACCCTCAAAACAAAGAACCCTGGGAACATAGGACACTCAGAACAAAGAACCCTGGGAACATTGGACCCTCAAAGAACCATGGGAACAGGATCCTTTAAAAACAAAGAACCATGGGGACATTGAACACTCAGGACACAGAACCCTGGGAACATTGAACACTCATAACAAAGAATCCTGGAACATAGGACACTCAGAACAAAGAACCCTGGAAACATTGGACACTCAGAACATATAACTGTTTTTCATGCTCCCATTACATGCCACATACAATCTGGGGAACAAAGAAGTCTGGAACCATAAGGCCCTGGGAACATAGAACCCAGGAAACAGGAGACTAGGACAATAGGGCCCATGGAACCTACGCCCATGGGAACGGATTGAGCCCCTGCTGGTCTGCTGTTTATTGTATCTGATTAACGTATCTATGCATGGTTCATCCACTACAATTGCTTCTAGGCTTATTTAAAATAACGTATGTTTTAATTGTGTTGCTGAGTCCATTGTGGACAGCAGTTATGTTTGGTCTGCCACATGCAGAAATGGCCAGTCTTCACATTTGCATTGGTCGAGTGGCCAGGTCATGTGCTTCACTGTATGACATTGTTCTGCTACTGCACACATACACAAACTGTGACTTTAAATCAGGGGTCTCAGACTCATGGCTCGGGGGCCGCAAATGGGAAAGTGGAACGATCGACGTGGGCTATCATAGCTCTGGCTCATGACAAAAACAAATTAGCAACGTTGCTCACTTGTACCATAATTTCCAGACTATTGAGCACACCTGAATATAATATATAGTATATAGTAGGAGGAAGTAAGAGAAGCCTATGTTCTGAAGAACAGTTCATGTTCTGCATGTTCTGAATTGTTATTAGTAAAAATTGAGAAGATTGGATCGGTTGTACTTTTTTTTGAATACTTGAACCCCTTTTGTTGTGGAATACTTGCCTCACCCAGACTCTACCATCAGCGGCCCACAGGTAAGTTGAATTTGAGACCCCTGCTTTAAATAATAATCATTCACATTGTATTCCTTCAAAACGCACAAAATCTTGTACGTTACTCTTTTTTTCCTGCTGTGTTGTTCAGAGAGAAACAAACTGAACAGATGTTAGTTTGAACAGAAAATGCTCACTTGTGGACCCGTTTTAATTCCCATCTCCCCCAACTACTGCCGAGCACGGACATGGGCAGAAATTGTGAATTAGCTCAGAGATGATTTGTGCTACATTGTAAGCTTCGCCCATCATAGACTGCAGAGAATGTGTGTAGACGTCTCTACCAGGGTTTCACCACAGTGGGATTCTGAAGGAGGCTCTTCATGTACTCTACTTTCCCCTCTTACAAATGAAATTACGCTTATCTTTCCACCTCCGTAAGACATTTCATGGATAATAAAAGGTGTGTTAGTGACAAACAGTATGCTCATGTAGGTTGTGTTTTCCTTGTCATTGAGGTAATACATCAGTCGGCCAACAGCTCTTCTCCCTTTTAGCTAAGACGTCCACAAAAACTTCAGATAGTAACAAAGTCATGTTCCACAGTCTAACAACCTCCAAACGACTTAAAACAAGCAACAGAAACAAAAATGTCAATGAAGCTTTTCACTGACTCGTCCCATCTCTCTTTTCCATCTGACTCTTCTCTTTATTGTTTACTTTTTAATTAATCGCGCCGGTTCATTCTAAACATGTCAGAATAAATACATTTTTCATTCCGGTGGTATCGGCCTGCCGCTCCGTTATTAATGCTGCAGAGAATTCAGCCACTGTTTGCAAATAATATCCTCAAATTGAATCATTGTTGCATGAATATATGCAAAATATTCATTTCAGGCGGCGTGAGGGTTGAGTGCTTTTAAATTGGAGAGATCATTCATGGCTTCACCTTTTCAGGCGAGATAAAGTCGTGTGCAGTAACATTACAATGTCAGTGGAGGGGAGGATGGGGGGAGCGGTGGAGGGAAAGGGATGAAAGAGAGAGGGATGAGAGAAGGAAAAGCTAGAAATAATGACAAGAGAAAAGCGCTGTGAGTCAATAAAAAAAACACCTAAATCCAAAGTGAATGAGAACAGAGGAATGTAAGACAAAGGAATAAGAACAAGGACAGAGTGAAATAAAAGGTGATGTTCCATCACTTTGTAAGCATCACACAGCAGGTTCACTGCTTGTTTGTGTATATTGTTCTGATATTACAGGCCAGTATTATTAATAACTCAGGTAAGTGACAAAATTAAATAAGTAAGGACTTACAGAGCACATGCCTTAAGCTGCAAAATCCTCTATGTTCATGATTTTAGTAAAAAAAAAAAAAAAACATTTTCATCCAAAATGCGCAAAATGGACAATAAAGGGACATGCTTCATTGTAGGGAGTGCAGTAGTTCATGAGAAAATAACAACAACAAACAACATTTGAAAACCCCACTTTGCTTTAAACAGTGGTGGGGAGATAACTACACAACCAACTCGCTTGTTCTTGGACAATTTTCTCCAGAACTTGATTGGAATCTTGCTATCGTCCTAACAAAGAACAGGAAACAGAACCTCCGACATGCAGAGAATTATGGCAGCTATTCAAACAAGAGTGAGATAATTAAACAGTGCACTGCATGTTTGAATAGAGGTGTCATCTACATGTATGAAAGAAGCTGTAGTTCATATGTCCATCACCTGAACTGAACCTATCAAATATAAGATCATGCAGTAGCACTTTACAAAAAAGCTACACAATGACGTGGTAATAGCTGGGTAATACTTTGATAATTAAGTACTAAGAAGTAAGCAATCTATGTAATAATCAAAGTGACAAACAGGTGATAGTTTGGCATTAACGACGGGTATGTCTGCGTTGGACTGATGAGCTACCGTTTGTAATGGGGAAATACAGCCAGCTGCCGGGTGAGCCGTAGCTATGGAGATTGGCTCCTCGGGTGAGAAATCCAGCTTCAAGCAGTGGTGTGCACACATGGTTTGACTCGAATGCAGAGGAGTCCTCAGATATTCCACTTGCTTACTGCAGTGCCAGCGTGTTGTGAGCTTCAGGTGGTAGCAGAGTGGTGCTTTCTATTTGCACCTGTAACAGCCTACTAATGTGACCACAATCCCGTATCTCTTCTGGCCAAGATGCTGTCACAAGTCGTGTTTTCACTCACATATTTTATGCATATTTTGAAGTAGAATATTAGAAAAAGCTTTATGGTAACAGCAAAATTGTCTAAAAAACATTATTTTATTTTATTTTGCCTTGGCTGTGCTACATTCTGTAATTATTTTTCATCTGACTATAAATTCTGAATTCTTTTCGTTCTTTGCCATGAATAGTCACATATAGAGATAATTTATAAGCAACTTCACTACAGAAATGTTTAACAGAAGTTGGTAAGTAAAATTATATCATTCCCACAATCTTAAAGAATTATGTTCCCATAAAACTGAACTGCGCTCTCTTATGTTTCCAGGGAAACATTTTTCTGGACTCAACAGTTGCCGTTTGAAACAGTTTGAAATGTCGTTAATGAGCAAAACAAAAGAAAAAGAAACACAAAAGTACTGTGTAATGTTTAGGCAACAAAAGCATTCAGCGTTTTCCCGAACACGCCTCACTCAGAGCCCATACTAGTAACTCGGTTTGTGTTGCCAGCATTTGGTTTGGGCAACACTTCGCCACTCTGTTAAGATATGAAGGGTTTATTCAAGCTAAAGGTTCTTAGTTTCAGGTGAGTATTCACTAATGAAAACGTAGCATGAATATGAAATTCCATTCTGCTGCTAAATGCTACACAATGGCGATTCATGACACAGCTTAGGCCTCTTTGCCATGTCTGTGTTGTTCAAAGTGTCTGCTCAGGGAACAAGGTATTCATTTTTAAAGAGGAAAAACCAGGATGAAACAACTTCACCAAACCTACCAAACCAAGACAGACTTTTTTTTTTAACCAGTGAACCATCAGATAACCTTGTAGACATTTGCATGATAAGATCATTGTTATTATTCTGCCTTTCCCACCCTGCTGGCTTGAACCATTTAAAAGTTTCTGTGCCCTGTATCTAATAGGGGGGAAAACTAATATCCAAAAGCAAATATTATTCTCTCCCCCACCTCTGCCCCCACTTTCTTCTTACTCATGCAGCTTCAGATTAACAAGTCTAAACGCGGTATAATCACCACCAAAATCAAATTCCTCAGATATGAATGCCGATGCTGTGCTCCCGCCAATATTTTATGGTAATACAATAAAAATGTAAAGTTGAAAATAGCAGCTCCTCTTCTTCTTTTTAATGTAAAAGGTAAGCTGAAGAGTAGCAAAGGGAGGTGTATATGGGGTGGGTGGGTGTGTGTGTGGGGGGGCTTCATCACATGGCCCAGCCTCGTCGAGGGATAGGCTGTCGCTAGGAGACAGAGGCAGGGAACGGACCAGTGGCAATGATGTATTAACTGGCGAAGGTGGCTGACAGTAATCTTTGTCACTAGATGCAGTGGCTGTCTAAGTCCTGTCATTTTATGCATCTCATGCAAAACAGATGTACCCGGATACTACAGGCTCAGGCAGAGGGAGGGAGGGAGGGAGGAAGAGAGGGAGAGAGAGCTCTAGCAAGAGTGGTGGAGGAGGGGGGGGATAAAAATCATTATACAGCTAGAGGTTGGAAGGGCTGTCACAAAGAATTTCATTATGTTTCATCCTGTATCGAGAAGGTGGATTGTGCATATTGTAATTTTTTCCCGCCACCATAAGCCTCTAAATAATTTGGGAAGTTTCCAGGGCAGAAGTTTTCCCTTTTCTCTCCGCTCATTACCCAGAGTTCAGGGCAGAGGTGCTCAATCACCACGGCTGAAGGAAACGCTTACACATAGAAACACGCCCTGCCACCGCCGTCACCTCCTTTTCCTCTCCTCCTCCCTCCTGTCCTCCCCTCCGCTCTCTATCCACACTCCATACTTTTACCACTCCATCTCTCATCCCTCCTCCCCTCTCAACCATTGTCCTTGCCACTTGCTTGGTTCTTCTCTTATTTCTCTGTCTTTCTTCTGCTTTCGACGCCACTGTCCTCCTTTTGTCCTTTATCTTCGCCTCCTTCTTTGGTCCTTTCTTTTTCTCTCTCTCTGCTCCTTGTCACCATTGCCCTTGGTAAACTCGTTTTGTTTTTGGACTTTCTTCCCCCCATAGGTTCTCTTGATACCTTTAGCATCTCCCTTCCTCTGCAATACATTCATTTTCCTATAACATTATCCCATAGCAATGGACAAAGTCTCAATTATCCATATTGGGTGACTTTTTTTTCTAAATCACTGTTAAACTTGAAAGGATTAAGAGTTCAGTATTCTAAATTTATAATAAAATACCTTCAATCATACACATCATCGTATTCTGAAATAACAGAATGATTGCATGATTGTAAACTTTGCTATTATATCAGCACCATTCTTGCTTAAGCATCCTCTTATTATTATTTAATAATACATTTTATACTATTATTATTAGGGCTGAAAGTGCCAGAAGCCAGAAGTCCCAGGTACTGGAAATGCCTTAACCCAATTGTTATAAACCTATTGTTTTTGAGGGGCTTGGTTAGGATGCTGGAAAAGTTACAAATATTGGTACACACAGAATTGGCAAACGGGGGGCGACTCCCCTGGTTGCAAAAAGAAGTCTGATTGTATGGAAGTCTATGAGAAAATGGTCCTACTTCTCTCTTGATGTATTATCTCAGTAAACATTGTAAACATGCGTTTATGGTCTTAATCTCTAGTTTCAAGTCTTCTTCAATCCAGCATGATGTTCATTCAGTATATTATGGTCCATTTAGAGTCCAACAGACCAGAAAGCTGGGGATGCTTTAGGGGCGGGGCTACCTGCTGATTGACAGGTCAGTACCACGGTGCCGCTACTGTCCATGATGCAAATGTAATTAGCTACGAAGATTAATTTAACATTTGGCTGTAAAGTTCAAATCAACCACTACAAGCATTACAAAATAAAACAAAAATGACTGCAGGATATGTTTCATCACAATGTTGATTTATGTAAAATTAAATTACATTTTAACTCACACAATAGGGGTGCCACTCACAAAATGATCAATAAATCAATGACAACATCAAGTGGGACTTTGTTGTTTTTAGCAGCAGATTTTCTTCAGAAAACCTCTCATTTCACTTCAGGGTCAGAGAGCTGAATTTTTGATGGAACTGCTCATTATATACCATATTATCTTCCCTACGTGTAACATTTTGTGCTTCACAATTATCCAGCTGCTATTTAGAAAGAATAGGTTGCTACACTGAAAAGTAGAATTGTTGACCAATGCTAAAAAAAAATCAAAATACTGAATTGGTAATTCACAAATGATTTAAGTTATTCAACTCTACGTTTAGTATATATAATATAATAATATTTGAAAACTTTCTGTCAAAGTTCATCACAAGCGTTGAAAGTGTAGTTCATTTAAATGTAGGTGGACCATGAAAAACAGATTGGCTACTAAAGCTGTAATAAATGCTAAAAGTGATTTGATTCAGCCAAAAGGTTTTCATTGGGTTGTATTTTCACTTTGAAAAAGCACAACAAAGCACTACATTTACTACTTAAGAGAAATACTATGAATACATCATCAAATACACATCAAATGTATTGTACTGCCTGATATCAGAGACACACCGTTGGTCTGAATACACTCACACACTGGCTCCAATCAGGTAATCCAACTGTGCTACATAAAGTACACTACTTACATTTAACTCCTTTTCTAAAGCGACACTGTTCCAGTATCTTAATTGGACATCTATTTGCTGCAGAGAAGCACATCACATATTAACGACGGTTTACATAGTGCATGTAGACAGCAGCAGAAGGACGATATCTTTTTATCTACCTGCAATAAAACTCACCCTCTGTCCAAGCCATGAATAACACTTATACTGCCAGGTTGGTCCTTTACCCAGGAGAGAGAGGAGGGACAGATTAGGGAGGAGGAGACAGCAAGGAAATTAAGAAAAACTGCATGATTAGATAGAGGGAAGGAGAGTAGTGAGTGATTCAGCAGGGTAATGGTAAGCAGTTTAGGTAAAAAGTTTTGAAACCTAGAGTTTGACTTAAATTCACCATCAACATTGATAACAATTTTTGCATATTCATAGCTCTCCCAAATTTTTGACACAAATTTGGCAGAATATCATTGTAGGATTTAGCATTACATTTCCTCTTTATGAGAACTGAAGGTGTTTTACACTGCTGTGTTGATTGCGGTTGAATCGAAGCCCTGCAGCGTTTCCCTCCTGGTTTGTTTGGGCTTCGGTCTTGTTGAATAGTTGGTCTCGATCCTTGGCTACAAATGAACTCTGGTACAGTTTGGAATGGTTCGCTTGATCCGACCCAGCTAGAGGAAGCATCGCTCCCTTTTTTAATCGGAGCAGCTCCCGTCGTCAGCTGCCCTGGGATAATATGCACCTCTGAACTGCTGACGGCTGAACAGCTTTGGCAGCTACAGTGCGTCAACACATTATTTTTCAGCCACAGCTAGAACGCTCAAACTTAATTAATGTGATAAATGTAAAAAAGAAACGATGACCTGGACCAAAATCAACCTGAATAGTTCTCCCACCATTGTGAAATTAAAAAGTTGCTGGAACAGTCTGCTCTTCTTTGACTTTTTTACGTTTGTTCTGTTTTTCAGAGCAATCAAAGTAGGTGTGGCCCCCAGACATAACGAAAAAGCCCAATACCAAAGTACATAAAGGTCTGTAGAGAGGGGTGTCCAAGAGGTAAGAGAGCAACTAGTAAAAGTACTCATCATTTTTAAAAAACATGTACTTAATTAAAAGTTAAAATATTTTGAAAAGTTATTAAATAAAAAATTATCATAAATGAAAAGAACAGATGAAACCCAGTACACTACTGTCTTTTTACCAGCAGTTTGATGTATATACAGTATGATCAGAGTTATAGAGCAGTTAAGCTCTGCCCTTTCCGGTGCTCCACATGGGAGAAATTTTGGAAAAAAATATGAATGTATGAAAGGCAAGGCAAATCATTTGTGATCCTGTTTGCACCACCAATTACATATATGTGTTTGTCAATGAAGAAGACAAAGTTTCAGAAAGTCCAGAAAGTCTCAATGTGTCATGCGAAACCGCTCAGTGTCTACATCTCTATTTCACCAATATGGCACTTAGCTTGTCTTGCTTTCTAGCTAGCTAACTTAGCTATCTTAGTTATTTTAGCTGATGAGTTTTATCCAGTGACTCTTTTAATCAGCCGAAGTCTTCATCTCCTGAAAATCCATAATCTGCTACATATTGTATCTCTCAAAGCTGATCACAAAATGTTACATTGACATATATCATTTATTAAATACACCAATATGTTAAGGTTTCTTTCTTACATTATTTGCTTGTTGTCTCCCATTTCATTGTCATTTGGCAGATAAGTCAGCAAATCATGTGCATGCCCATAATCAACCATGTCTATTATGTCAAAAATGTAAATATAAAGAGTGTTAACATGTCACAGTGTCTTTACACTTTGATCATACCAGTATATTATGTCACAGATCACATCCAGTTCTATCCTATCACAGTCACGTGAAGGCAACACGATTAGAGAAGTTATCTTTCTGAAAATGTCTCTTTTCAGATGAATCATTCAGGCTAATTAGGAGATAACACTGTGATGTTTCATCATTCATTGCTTATAAATACAGGTGTGCTCATGCCTTTGCTTTGAGGTGAAACATTAAATCAGTCGTCTCATGAAGCAAAAACATCTTTTTGTGAAAATCTCACTTTTGACCACACACTGGAGTTCATCAGCTGCACCACTGTAGGAGAGAGAGAGAGAGAGAGAGAGAGAGAGAGAGAGAGAGTACATGTAGTCAACTGAGGAAAAACTCACAGCAGTGAAGAAAAGGGGAGGAAAAAAGCAAAATAGTGGAGGGGAGGACTGGGGATGAAGGGATAAAGGGGTGATCGAGATAGGGGGAGAGAGAGAGGGGGAGAGAGAGAAAGAGATGTAAGTGGGCTCTGCGGAGGCAGTCGGTGGCAGTCTGTCTCTGATTTCCATTCATTGTTAAGATGGATGAGATCCCAGCCGGACCAAGAGCAGACCGCCGCATTTCTTCTTCTACTCTTTCTCTTTTTTTGGGGAATAGGGGGACATTATTCAAAACAGAGCTTATTTTTGGTGGCCATTATGCATGCACACCTGATCAGCATGTCAGCCTGGCCTCCCTGCATCGCATGATGGAACGGCCCAATTTACCTCTTTCACCTGCCTTGCATAAAGGCACACTGAGCGCACACCGGCAGGCACTCGCTGTACTGTACAACACACACACACACACACACGCACACACACAGGGGAGTGGAGGTGGGAGGATGGCATTGAGCAGAAGTGTGCCTGATCATATGATGTTGCAGATGCACACACACACACTGCTGTTTATCTGCAAAGTATTTTTGAAAGTGTGTACTTATACTCCATACAGCCAACAGAGTCTAGTATGTGACACACACACACACACACACACACACACACACACACAATTCTCCCACACAGTTTCCAAACTGTGTATATGGCTACGGAGTAAAAAATGAATTCATTGGTATGTCAGGTCTGTCTGTGTGTGTGTGTGTGTGTGTGTGTGTGTGTGTGTGTGTGTGTGTCACTCCGTAACTTGACAATAGAAAATCACATCGACATCAATAGAATCTAATGTGTAAATCTCAAATATGTAATTAATAACCTTATGAGTAATGAATAATGTGTGATCACTGTTTGTACTGGACTTGCTTTTAAAGTGAGACACCATCTAACGACTGGTTCCAATTTGCAGGGTAAATCCAGCATAGAATGTGGATTTGGTCATGTATGTCCTCCATTTGACCCCTAAGCTTTCTGAGATTTGGGATTTCTTCCCCCAGTGTGAGTTTTCTTTTTTAATTTGGTGGAAATGTGGCTGGGCTGCACGGGGGTGTAGTGGGTAGCACTCTCGCCTCACAGCAAGAGGGTCCTGGGTTCGATCCCCGGTTTGCCCCGGGTTCCTTCTGTGTGGAGTTTGCATGTTCTCCCCGTGTAAGCGTGGGTTCTCTCCGTGTTCTCTCGGCTTCCTCCCACAGTCCAAAGACATGCAGGATGGGGATAGGTTCATTGGTGACTCTAAATTGCCCGTAGGTGTGAATGTGAGCGTGAATGGTTGTCTGTCTCTACATGTCGGCCCTGCGATAGACTGGCGTCCTGTCCAGGGTGTACCCTGCCCTCGCCCAATGACAGCTGGGATCGGCTCCAGCCCCCCCGCCACCCTGAATACTGGATAAGCGGTAGAAAATGGATGGATGGATGGATGGATGGATGGAAATGTGGCTTGGCCAATTAAGGAAGAGACGGGATGCAGCTCTGGAGGCAGATGTAGTTGGTTACCCAGTTCCTCTGCTTGAATGTTGTACAGAAAATTATGTCAACAAAGTTGTCCGTCATCTGACGTCATCAGTGTAGTTTCCTCTGGTGTGATCAGAGATAAATATTATATAATATCCTCATGTTGTCTCTCTCTGCTTCCTAACACTACTCCTCCACTGACAGTCGTTACTGTAGAACCTCAGTGAGTCCACCTCTTTACTTTATACAGAAGTGTCCGCTACAACATTCACTATGGCAACAGTACACAAGAATATGGCTGCCAGTCTGACCATCCTGCTACGTTGATTATAACGAGAATGTCTGTTACACTCTTTAATATTTATGAATGAAACACTGATGCCTCCGCCAAGCAGTCAAAATGTCCTAATTTCTTAATTTTATGGAATGATGTCATCCTTAAGTCCATGCCATTTAAAATGATTTACATGCAAAAAGACAAACAAAAATGAGTGCTGGTGTGAAACAGCTTTTACGGTTTCAGGATAATATCATGTATGTATTGGAGAAACGACATTTCATGGCTCTCATTTCAGAACAAATCAACTGCCTAGAAGTTAGCAACACAGTCTCAAGGAAGTTCGTGAATTAGTCACTAAATAGAAATCTTTGTACACACGGAAACAAATCGCCTTTTTTTGGTGTCACACAGGACAACTTTCATTAATGTATTTCAATTAAAAGTATTGTTTTGCCCTGCAGCATGTTCAGGGTTGCCCCCTCAATATATCTTTGTAAAGCTCTGATAAAAAAAAGAAGAAATAATATTTCCTGGATGCACTTATGCAAATTATGAATGCAAAAAAGATGTCACCCCTCATAGTACCTCTGGTTTGGTCCACATGCGACTCCACTCGCTCAGTACGGGGAATTAGTGGCGGAGCTGCAGTAAGTAGGGTTGTTTAACATGTTTCTTTACTTCTACCAGACATTTACCTTTGTAACCAGACTGTTTTTGTTTGTTTCATTAACTCGTGGGTTAATCTTGTGTGTGTGTTTTGTCAGACTGCTGTTTAGCTGTAAGCTATCGTTGCTATGTTGTAACATAGTCATACATATGGACATAACTGCTTCATGGATTTATTATGGACATGATGACTGCACTGCTTGATCATTTCTTTATGGATTACAAAATCAAAACTACGAGGAAAACGTTTTCATTACTGCGGTGAGTGGGAGGGATGAGCGTGTGCTCGGCACTCTACTACTAATGTCTACGGGGTGATTTGAGGTGAGTAACTCAAAAAACATATTTATGTCATTTCACCACACTATTTGAGCTAAACAAGCGTTGTCGTGTCTCGTAAGGACCCGGCCTGTGTTGCATAGGTCTTGCATTATTTTCTGAGGCCCAGAAAAGCAGATAAAAGTTGCCCCTATGGGTTAGCATTGGAGCTATTCTGGAAGACTGCCAGGCAGTTACAGATCTTGGGATAGGCAACATCAATTTTTGTCGGGTTTTTTGCTTCTGAAAAGTCAGGATGACCCTGGGGACAATGGCAATGGGGTCAAAAATTTCCGGATTTCTCCTTTAAGCTGCTCAGATCAGTCCAGTTACACAAACCTAATGGCTTTATATGTTTCATTCTAACATATCATCCCTTGGGTTATTTACCAATGTATTATACAGTATATACAGCAGTAATACTGGTTTCCTCTATAAACATTCAATAGTAGTAGCCTACATTATTACATAGTAGTAATAAAAGTAGCCTACAACTTTGGCAGTGTGTTTGTTTCCACCTCTGGAATTGTTCTTGATCATTTTTTTGTTTACCCCCCCACCCAACACTGCAATGAAATGTACGCGGCCCCAGCTTCTGCCATGTGTGAATGACTGGATAGACTGGAGTGTAAAGCTCCTTGAGTCGTCAAAAAGTCAAGCAAGGCACTAAAGACACACAGCTCCATTTACCAGATAGGCTGAGGCATCCAAATCAGTCGCCATTGTACCCACGTGGAGGCGGCTTCGTGGTGAAAGTCCTGTGTTGTTGCATAGTTACATGGAATGCATTTCATTTGTGTATCAACCTTGAGAAACTTTCCATTATCTGACTATTCCATGATCTGCCATGAGAATGCTTCATCATCAAGATCAGTCTGAAATGAAGTGGTAGTAAATCTGCCGATAGGAATCGATACTACTTGAGTGCTGCATACGGGCTGAATGAGAACGGACAGCTTGACGGTAATATTGTGACGGCCTCTGCTTTGTGTGCTTGTTGGCTTGTGTGTGTGCTGGATCAGTGAGAGGGTCTGGTGTTCCTCAGGGTAGAAAAGTCCCAGCTTCTCTCTCTGTCTGCCCTGCCTTCACCTTCACCCTTATTTGCCTTGCTTAGACCTTTTATATGATACGTTATTATACACTACGCTCCCCACACACATCCACATCACTACTGATGTCACTGACTTACACACCTCATATTATACTCTACAGTTTGCTACAATAAATAGCTAATCTTCATTTAAACGTTGTGTCTTGTCCTGTTTGTGTCATCGCCTATGGGTCAGGTTATGACAATATCAAAGAAAACTAAGTAAGGCGGGGCTTAGCAAAGAGTCAATAGCCATGAATACAGTGACTCTTCTTCTATCAACCAGCAACAAGGGTCTCAAAAACTAGCTGCCGCTTTATTAACGAGGCGAATCAGCTGTAAGAAAGTCTAAAACAAAGTTTCAGGGAGAACAAGAAAACAGCAATATGCCAAAGATTACTCACGTCATATTTTTGGTAACTTTAAAGTGAGTGAAGAATGTCAGCGTTCCAAAGGGTTATTTCATGTTGAGTGATTAATACGATGTAAAATGTCAATGCTAAGGTATTCTTAAAATGACAGCTTCAACTTCTATTTGCAGGCTGATAAGCTTTACATGAAAAACCTGGTTTCCCCATCAAAAAGAAAAGTTCTCTTGTCTACCTACTCTGGTGTAAGTATTGGTCAAACAATATCATCACATTTCATGAAATGATGATCAGATGTCCATAATTACAGAAAAAAACTGCACCTCATCTGATATTAATAATCATACAATCATGGCAGAAAGAACATAGTGAGCATCACTGGAGATGGTAATGTTATAGAACATGTTTCTGATGTGTGATCTATAGTTTCTCCGATGTCCTTTGCCATATTATTCTCTGGAGGGTATGTGTCTGTAAGGCTATTCAAATTATGACTTTGATTACTGACATTAAGACAATTAATTTTTCATGAATTCATTATATTTTGGAAAGAAATCTGGACAATAGAAGCCAAGTTCAAAATGGTTGTTTCATGTTGTCGACATATTAGAGAGGTTTTGACGAAGGGGATTCTATCATCACACTCTTTCACTATGTTTTTAAATATTATACAAATAAGACTATGGCTGATTTATGAACAAACCCCTCATTAAATACTTCACAATAAAAAAAACCTGTGATATCAGTGCTGCTGAAGGAGATTTATTGTAGGAGAAGCCTTTGAACAATATGTATGACTAGTCTAGAAGACTCTACAGGGGAACTAAATATGTCTCCATACAGACAGTTTTGATAGATTGATGCACAAGGTCAAAGGTTTCAATATACACTTGTTACAGGCATAGTGTCCTTTCAAATTAAAGTTCTGTTTCAGCAACAAACGTACTAAGTTTAGCTGAGGTATAGAGTGTGGTTGTGGTTCATTTGAGTTACTCAGGTCACCACAGACATGTCAGTAGTGACTGACAGACGTCACTAGTGACTCATGTGATTAATGACAGACTTGAGAAGAATGTCAGCCTTTGCTCTTCGTTTTGCACAGGAAATGAACACCTGGACTGAAGCCCTATGTGTGTCCTCTCCACCAAACCTGCTGCCTGATGTCTGTTTTTATTTCTTCATCCGAAGCTGTCATAAGTTACATAAGTGGTTTGATTTTCTTTGTTTTTCACATCAGTCAAAAAGCATTTTAGAGAGTTTGATGACTCCGAGCCACCGTAGAGCTACAAACATCCAAAATGCCAGCACACAAGCTCATTCACCACGATCAGTCTGAAGACTATAAAGGGTCACTTGGATCTTGGAGATTGGTGGTCTTCTTTCTGATGTGCTGGACAGGTGACATCTTGAAGTCCACCTGGATCGGACTCTGGCTGGATGAGGTGTACATTGGAGTTACTTGAAAGCCTGTAAGTCACATACAGTTGCTCATAGGGGCCTCAATGTGTCGATTTTCGTTAGCGAGGGCCACAGTCCAAACAGCTATATTTGATTGGCTTGACATGGTAAAGATAAGCACAAGGGAGACTGAAGGAGGGAGGTGAAGATAGACACGAGGGCAGAGGGGAGAGAGGGATGAGGAAGGTGAAGCAAAGCCCAACGGAGCTCCCTCCAGATATTTACGGCATCAGACTCCATCTTAGCCCGGCCAGCTGGGGAGAGCAGGTGGACCAAACAGGTCAGCTCATTAACACACACACAACACACACACACACACACACACCACTGTCCTGTTTTAGAATCAGTGGGGCATCACTGTGGCCTGATGCTCCCTTCCCCTGTGTAGAAAACCAGCATTGTTCAATGTAGGCTGGCCCACAGAGTGGAGGTATGATTGTGTGTGTGTGTGCGCGCGCGTGTTTGTGTGTGTCCATTAATCAAAGCGGTGCTCCGGAACAAGCCCTCTGCCCCACCCTTTCATACAGTGGACCACACTCACCTCACTGTGCAGCAGCTAACATACATATGCACGGACACACACACACACACACACACACACACAAATACACACACACACACACACACGGATAGAGAGAGAGAGAGAGAGAGAGAGAGAGAGAGAGAGTTACAGTTCAGTACTATAAATAACCATTAAGAAGTAGATCCTGTTTGTTTGATATTATGTTGAGACATTATGATGTAGAAATTCCAAAATAGAATTAAAATATGAATATGTTAACAACTATTAGTTTAATGTCTTAGCATTATCATATACATACATATACATACATCATTAGTACTGTTATACTTTACATTGCACTATAGGCTGCACGACACATTATTATTTGCCCGCTTTAATAAGCAACAGAATTTCATAGGGGTCCCTCCACCGGGTCACTAGTGCAGAGAAAAGGCTGTCCTCTGGCCATAGTGAGGTACCCTCGTGGGAATGCAGTCATGTGATTGGCTGAAAACGAGGGAGGCATCTGATTGGCTACAGAGAACAACATCCGAAATGCATTTTTGATGAAAAATTGCAAATATTTTTTATTGATTAAAACGAGACACATTTGTGTGTGGATCAGAAATGTTTGTGAACCTTATTTTTGTTTATGGATTTATTTTACTTTTTTATATACCGATATCCATTTGTGTGTATATTGAAATGTATTGGTGAGAAGAGAGTCATTTATATATGAATCGCAAATACATTTGTGAATCCTTCTCTGTGCATTCATTATTGATGAGACTGATCTGACCCCATGGCGGACTATATAGGGGACTATACAGAGGACTATGTAGAGGACTATATAGAGGACTATACAGAGGACTATGTAGAGGACTATATAGAGGACTATATAGAGGACTATGTAGAGGACTATATAGAGGACTATGTAGAGGACTATGTAGAGGACTATATAGAGGACTATGTTGAGGACTATGTGGAGGACTATATAGGTCTATGTAGAGGACTATGTAGAGGACTATATAGAGGACTATGTTGAGGACTATGTGGAGGACTATATAGGTCTATGTAGAGGACTATGTAGAGGACTATATAGAGGACTATATAGAGGACTATGTAGAGGACTATATAGAGGACTATGTAGAGGACTATGTAGAGGACTATATAGATGACTATATAGAAGTCTATGTAGAGGACTATATAGAGGGATATACAGAGGACTATGTAGATGACTATATAGAGGACTATGTAGAGGACTATGTGGAGGACTATGTTGAGGACTATATAGAGGACTATGTAGAGGACTATGTGGAGGACTATGTTGAGGACTATATAGAGGACTATGTAGAGGACTATGTAGAGGACTATGTGGAGGACTATGTTGAGGACTATATAGAGGACTATGTAGAGGACTATGTTGAGATATATAGAGGACTATGTAGAGGACTATGAGGACTATGTAGAGGACTATGTTGAGGAATATATAGAGGACTATGTAGAGGACTATGTTGAGGACAGTATATTGAACACATCTGTATAATGCAAAAACACTTGGGGACACTACTCGGGACATTTCTTCTGCCCCGTTAATTTTGTCACAGCCGCCTCACAATTAAAGATCAGCAGCGGCTGGTGGACTATCCATAATACATACAGAGACATTTCCTTTGTAATAAATACATATTCTAAGCTTTGAAAGCTTTTTCGTAGGCCACAACACCTGCCTTAGCTTTTTGAAGACGTTTCGCCTTTCATCCAAGAGGCTTCTTCACTTCTTCATAGTGTAACCCACTTTGTTGTAACTCCTCTGGTAAGCGGTGTAACAAAAGCAGCGGTATACACTACGCTTGTCAAAGTATAACTCCTCTTTTTATGTCAATTCAGTATTTACTCACTAATTAGTTGCAGTCCACTGTTTTACTCGGCTGTTTTGGTTAATTTGGATAAGGCTAGCCTCTGAAAAAAATCCCATACTGTCTGTAATACTCCGGTTGATCTCTGTACTCTGCTCAGAAGGTATAAGGATCGTCGCCCCCATGGTCTCATCCTTGGTTGCTGTACGTTAGCTGCTTGAACCTCGGTTGGTGGTCGGTGAGGACAAATGACAAAATAACATTATCTTGGCGACCGTTCTGGACAAATAATCAATATCAGTTAAAAGTGGTGATAACATGTTTCTGCTTTCTAGCTATTGAGTCTTTTGTCTGCTTATACAATTACACAATGATGATAATGTTGTGACAATGTTGCCTTTTTTGCATAGGTTTTTATGTTCTTTCATTAGATATTGTGCATGTGTTTGTCTCAAATTCTGAAAATATTGCATCATTATTTACTGCATGGGATTTGAATTACCCAACAAGCACTGAAATTTTTTTTTTTTAATCTTGTGGTAATCACAATGGGCCCTAGTTTTGTAGACCAGGCGCAGTCAGCTTTCAGCGCACCTGCGCCGCGCCGACGGGGCGTGTCCGCCTGGACTTTGCAAGTTTCGTGCACCGCGCAGGCTTGTGCAGGCACACCTCCGGTCTCGCCCACCGGCGCAAGTGGGAAAGAGGGAGGAGAAGAAGGCGTGAGTGGGAGACAAGGAGGAGACGAGGCGTGGACTGGGATTAATACAGCCGATTCAGATCTTCACCAATCAAATGAGCTCCTCTCCTCTCCTTTAATGCGTTAGGGGAGGTTCAGTGCAAATTCCGTCACTTGACAACCCGATGACAGAAGGAGCGCCGCCGCTCCCACCACGCGCATCATGCGCTGTGCGTGCATATCATAATAATATCAATGCCGATATTATAAAAAACAGGAGAGAGAGAGGGAGATGTTTTGGTCCGAGAGTTTCCGTTACGCGTGCCATCCACCTTTGATCTGACGTCAGATGTGACGGGACAATCTATATATATATAAATGCACGTGTTGATTCATTAGTTGCATTAAATAGTGTTTGTTGTGATTATTTATTGCATTTAAATGTGCCTGGAACTGTGGAAACCTGCCTGTGAGGTCTCGGTGACGTGTACGCACTGCGCGCCGTCAGCCAAACTTCCGATCCGCCAGCTGTGATTCGCATTGAATCAATGGAGTTTATTTACGCCTTGCGCCTTGCGCTGAAAGTAGACCAGGTCGGAGCTGGCGAGCTTTCAGCGCAGTCTCGGTGAGGCTTTTTGCCACGAAACTTCCGCTACACCAAGCTGAATCTGTGACGCCTCCCCCTGCTGCGCCGCCACACCCATCTTGGCGCAGGCAATCCACCAAACTGCCAAACTGACGGTGCGCAAGGCTGCACGGGTCGAAACTTGCACTGCGCCGGCGCCCTCCTGCGCTGGTCTACGAAACTAGGGCCCAATGTGTTTACAGGTAAAGGTAAACTTTTTTCCTGCTCGGCCCACTCCCTCAATGTGTATCCATTCACAGGTAAGGCTGTGACAGTGTGGCAAAGGGTGTGAATCTGCCCCTGCCCCCCCCCCCCCAAGGGTGACAGCTCGGGTGTCAAAGCCTGGTAATTGGTGGCGGATAAGGTGTAAACAGGGTGGCGAGCCTCCTGGTGGTGTGACCGGAAGGGAGGAAGAGGAGGATGAAGAGCCACTGCGACGGGGTGTGAGGCCTTGCCAGAGTTGCCTGCCCAAATGACACACACACACACACCTTCATCTTCACACACAGACACAAATACCAGTAGACTTTCACCCCAATGCATCACATAATGCAGCTTCAGTTCCCCTCTAACCTCATGTTGCATGTGTCAATACATGCTCGTTACACGCACACTGTCTTAAACTTCACAAGAAGTAAGGGTTTAGTCAACAAATCGACTTAGCAGGAAAAGAGCTGTCATTAACGTGACTGACTAACAACTTAACGATTCACGCCACTAACGACCTAGGAGACAGAATATCAATATCAGACGTCTCCTCTGTTTGTTTGACCCCTCCTTCCCTCCTGCCTGCTCTTGCTCTTGTATTATGTCGGTTGCTCATAAAGCAGCAGTCAGGTGCATCACACACGCCGAGTCTGACAGAAATAAAAAAAGAGTAGAGCGGATATTACTATTCAAATCAAGGTAGTGGGATGGTATGTGGTCTGTTATAGTGACCGTAATAACAGGCCACTTCCATATGAAGTCAACTGATACAGCAGGTGGTGGACCAGCTAAGGTGAGTGGAGTACGTTTAAAGCCGAGGGGTCCTGGTGGAGAAGGGGTCCTGGTGGAGAAGGCCCTGGTGAGAAGGGTCCTGGTGGAGAAGGCCCTGGTGAAGAAGGGTCCTGGTGGAGAAGGCCCTGGTGGAGAAGGCCCTGGTGGAGAAGGGTCCTGGTGGAGAAGGGGTCCTGGTGGAGAAGGAGTCCTGGTGGAGAAGGCCCTGGTGGAGAAGGGTCCTGGTGTAGAAGGGCCCTGGTGTAGAAGGGGTCCTGGTTGGAGAAGGGTCCTGGTGGAGAAGGGTCCTGGTGGAGAAGGCACAATCACCTCTGGTTTTGAGCCTCGACTTTGGAACAGTTAGAAGGGCCCTGCACAAGGATGCGAATGGGCTCATTTAGGGTCAGCATTTCTAAAATATAGTCGGGAGATAGACCCTGACAATGGCAGGTATCACACACATGGAAATGGACAAATATATATAAAAATACATACATACACACCCACACAGGATTAGTTAGTTTGTATGCATGCTCAAAAGCACAACACAAGTCCTGTGGGACCCAGATGAAGTACATGAAATGTTTAAGTAAGAGCACCCACAGTATGTGGATACATAAGTCAAGGGGGGCTTCAAATCACACACATGGGACAGGAAGTAGCAGAGCTCCTGTGAAATATCCACTTCCTTTAGATAACACTGGAAAAAAGTGTGTGAGAGTGTGTACCAGAGACATTTTTTTCTCACCCAGAGCATAGAGCCTCGACCCTGCATTAGTGACAAACCAAATTACCCTCCTGCCTGTCTGGTGCCCTCAGTGGAAACCACAAACACACATACACACATATGGATTAGTGAGGAAACGGAACAACGCTGCAAGTAACATTTTGTTTGGGACTATCTGTCACACACACACACACACACTCACAGTGACTGTGACACAGTGTGACAGACAGCAGTAGCCTGCCCTCCCCTCTCCCCTTCTATCCACTGGATTCCTCCTTTTACCTCCCCTTCTTTATTTTAATCCCCTCCCCCCTTCAGTCCTCTCTTGCTCCATTTCCCATCCTCCTTTTTTATTTAACACACTAAACTTAAGAGCAGTTAACAGGAGACCAACTCGGTGAGCGTGTGTTTTGTGGGACTTGCAGTTCATACGTCATCCCCTCTGGCACGCCACGCAGGCGTGCAGCTGTCCTGCACACGGCCTGTTCACACACTCGTACACATGTCACAGTGCTGCTAAATTAGACCATTAGCAAGAAAGGGTGAGGCAATAAAACGCTCTCCAGGTGTTTCCAAGCAGCATGACTTCCTTGAAAAGGGTCCACCGATGCCACGTAGCATCGTTGAAATTCAGAAGGTTCTGTAGGCTCCATTGCCCATTCATATTCTTCTATTATTTCTATGTGATGTATTTTATAAAATCACTATTTTGAAACTTTCAAAACACTCATGTTGAATGTAGAGTATATCTGTTTGCTGGTTTTTATTTTCAGTGGTATGCAGTATGTTCATTTTAATGTAGTTTCTTATAATATATATTTCATAGATTCATATCTGAAATCAATGTGCTGCATCAGGAACATATACTTCAATATGAAACCTAAATGTAATAATTATGGAGAACAAGTGATTTTATGTTTAAGGCACTACAAATTGTGATGAACCTTAGCTTCACGGCCATAACTGAGCTACTATTTTTATAAATTAAGCAAGTATGGTGAAAGTCGCATTCCAATTGAAATTGAGACATGTTGCTTTGTTTTTCCCTTACAAGCAATGCTACGTGGACATTACTGTCATAGACGGTGACCTTTTACCTTTTTACGAGAGTGGAGATGCTGTGGATGGAAACACTGTGCAGGAATAGCAGCAACTTCTCAGTCAACCAATTTCTAACTTTAGGCCATCGACCAGTTCATTGAACATTTTAGGTGGATCAGGGGGCTACGTATCCATGTACTCACATTTAAACCAGTCACACACACTACTCTTTTCTACATGTTGCCTCGAAGGTGGATTTTTTTCTGGAGATGGACACTGCTCATAGAAGTTAAGCCGAAATATGTCCATCTTCTAGCTGATATAGCAGTTGACTTTGTTACTTTGTATCTGTGACCTTTTCCATGTTAGCGGAAGTGAGTCCCCTGTGCCCCTGTCGCTTAGCAACCTTGTCAACACTTTAATCTTATGGTTTTAGTTTTTTTTTCACAGACATAGAAAGAAGAAAGTGCAAAGGAACACATTGGGCCCTAGTTTCGTAGATCAGACGCAGTCAGCTTTCAGCGCACCTGCGCCGCGCCGACGGGGCATGTCCGCCTGGACTTTGCAAGTTTCGTGCACCGCGCAGGCTCGCGCAGGCACACCTCCCGTCTCGCCCACCGGCGCAAGTGGGAAAGAGGGAGGAGAAGAAGGCGTGAGTGGGAGATGAGGAGGAGACGAGGCGTGGACTGGGATTAATACAGCCGATTCAGATCTTCACCAATCAAATGAGCTCCTCTCCTCACCTTTAATGCGTTAGGGGAGGTTCAGTGGAAGATCCGTCACTTGACAACCCGATGACAGAAGCAGCGCCGCTGCTCCCACCACGCGCATCACGCGCTGTGCGCGCGTATAATAATAATAACAATGTCCATATTATAAGAAACAGGAGAGAGAGAGGGAGATGTTTTGGTCCGAGAGGCTGAGTTTCCGTTACGCGTGCCATCAGCCTTTGATCTGACGTCAGATGTGACGGGACAATCTATATAGATATAAATTCACGTGTTGATTCAATTAGTTGCATTAAATAGTGTTTGTTGTGATTATTTATTGCATTTAAATGTGCCTGGAACTGTGGAAACCTGCCTGTGAGGTCTCGGTGACGTGTGCGCACTGAGTCATTTGCATAAACCGAACTTCTCTGATGAAAGGAGATATCCAAGAGGGGGCGTTGATCACCAAGGTGAAGTTCGATGTGTCCTGATAGGTCGAACTCCTCTGCTGATCGGAGATATCTGAGAGGGGGCGTTTCGCAACACAGCGGGGAGAGCGCAACTCCGTTTACCAGTTGTGCCGCTGGGTGATCTGGCTGGTGTTCCGTGAATAAATCCCAGTGTGGGTGAAGCTGGATACAATCCTCCCTCTGTCTCAGCGCTCTGGTGCGTCTTCACTGCTGCCTCCGGTCAGACAGAGCCCGAGGGTGCGTGTCCAACACAGACGTGCACGACGGTCCGGGTCTGGTCTCTTGCGTTTCATTTTTAATGACAATGTGCCGGCTATGGTCGGTGTTAGCTTGTATGTGTGTGCTAACCACTTCACATGGGACTGCTTCAGTAACAAGGTTGGGACAGATCCTTTTACGAGGGTCAGTGTCGAGGCAAAGCCAGCTTTGTACTGACCCTCGTAAAAGGATCTGTCCCAACCATACGGGACCAGCAACTTCACTTGAGACAAATAGGCGAGCCATAGTGATACATCGACGTAAACATTTACATTACATTTACATTTAGGTCATTTAGCAGACGCTTTTGTCCAAAGCGACTTACAATAAGTACATTTGTCAAAAGAAGGAAACAAAGAAACCACGACGTATCATTGCCGATAAAGTAAGAGCTAAAAATAGAACAAGTGTTAGGTCCTCATCTGAGTAAAGTAGTACTTCAAGAGCAACAGTGCTAAGATCAGAGTGCTATAGGTAAGGTTTTGTTTTGTTTTTTTTTGTTTTTTTTGGGGGGGGGGGGGGTCGAGGGAGGGTGCTAGTGGGTCATGCTATGTAGAGTCAAGGTGAAGTCTGAACAGGTGAGTCTTGAGCCTTTTTCGGAAGATGGCAAATGACTCTGCTGTCCTGACATTGGTCGGGAGTTCGTTCCACCACTGAGGCGCCAGAACGGAGAAGAGTCTGGACTTTGCTGAGCGACATTTGTTTGATTTCAGCGATGGTGGTACCAGCCGGCCAGCTGAAGTAGAGGAGCGAAGTGCTCGCTTCGGGGCATGAGGTTTGACCAGTGTTTGAAGGTAGAAGGGTGCCGTTCCATTGATGGCCCTGAAGGCCAGTGTCATCGTCTTGAATTGGATGCGTGCTGCAACAGGGAGCCAGTGGAGGTCACGGAGGAGGGGGGTCACGTGGGAGAATTTGGGTAGATTGAAGATAAGGCGTGCTGTGGCATTCTGGATACGCTGTAATGGTTTAATCGCAGAGGCCGGGAGTCCGGCCAGGAGAGAGTTGCAGTAGTCAAGGCGGGAGATGACCAGTGCTTGGACCAAGAGTTGCGTTGCGTCCTTTGTGAGGAAGGTCCGAATCCTGCGGATATTGTAGAGGGCGAATCTGCAGGATCGGGCCACAGCAGTGATGTTGGGGGTGCAGGATAGTTGGTCATCGAGGATTACACCCAGGTTCCTCGCAGTTGAGGAAGGTAATACTGTGATGCCCTCGACAGTGACCGACAGGTCCATGCGAGGGCAGTCTTTCCCTGGGATGAAGAGGAGTTCGGTTTTATTCAGGTTAAGCTTGAGGTGATGTGCAGTTGTCCAGACAGAGATGTCAGCCAGACAGTTCGAGATGCGAGTTGCAATGTGAGCGTCAGAGGACGGGGGAAAAGAGAGGAACAGCTGGGTGTCATCTGCGTAGCAATGGTAGGAGAATCCATGCGATGTGATAACAGAACCTAGTGATCTGGTGTATAGTGAGAACAGAAGCGGTCCTAATACGTCCTTGAGGGACGCCCGTGTCCAGAGAGCAGGGTTTGGACATAGAGCCATTCCATGTGACCTGGAAGGTGCGGTTTGTCAGGTATGATGTAAACCAGGTGAGAGCACAGTCAGTTATGCCAAGTTCAGCCAGAGTGGAGAGGAGGATTTGGTGGTTGACTGTGTCGAATGCAGCAGATAGGTCGAGGAGAATGAGAACGGAGGAGTGGGACGAGGCTCTGGCGTCTCGCAGGGACTTGGTCACTGTGAGGAGGGCCGTCTCAGTGGAGTGAGCAGTCCTGAATCCTGATTGATTAGGGTCTAGGAGGTTGTTCCGCGAGAGATAGGATGACAGTTGGTTGTAGGCGGCTGGACATTGGTGCATGTTACCGCTAGTGTAAGCGGCATCCTCTCCGTCTCTCTCCAAGTAGGCGTTGACAGACGGAGCTCATTAGCATTTAAAGGTGCAGACACAGAAACAGCCTGTTCATTTGAGCAACTTTTAGACAGCTGAAATTCAGGACCATGGATGGGTTTGGAACAATGCATATCGAAAACAGTGTTGTTGGACTTCTGACAGCTCTGTGAAATTGAGGAAAAAGAGTATAATATGGGACCTTTAAGGTTCATACTTTTGTTTAATCTTCAACATTTATGGCACCCTATAATGTTAAAAAATTATGTTTGGGGTCTGTTTTTATTGATGCATAAACATCACATTTCAGCAGCTTTTCAATGTAGCAGCTGGTCAAGGTCGAGCACATCTGAACTATGCTTGGTCAGTCTCCTCATTTGTATTTAAAAAGGTGATGATATTTTTTTTTTAAATAAAATGGTATGATGTGTTTCAGTGGAACACAAACCCACTCATGCTTTGGAGTGGAGGATACTGTGCAGCTTACATTGGCTAATAGCACCTAGCAAAATATGCATGTGAGTGTTTATTTGCAAGTTTTAGGAATGATTAGAATAGGTTCTGATTACCAGGTGAGACCATAATGACCCGCAGACATATGCACTGGAGTGTCCCAACACATCATGGATAATGGAGGACGTTGGTTACTCACCAAATTCAATGTGACTGCAGCATTAAAGCCATAGCTTTGATGGCGCTGCCTCCATCAGTTATTTAGATTTGTTGTATCATGTGACTTGTTGAATCCAAAGTGAAGCTGAAGTGCCTTAAAGTAGAATTATTGGGCCATCACTCCTCTGGAAGCAAAAATGAGTCAGGATCCAGATGGATCCAGATCCAGTTAGGATGCTGGTTGCAGCACGGTTGCAGGGCCGGGTGGTGCTCTTTGTGGTCATCAGAACCACCCGTCGCTCCTCCACAGTCCAAATATGGCCATTTCCTCTGCTGGTTTCAAAATGTCCAAGATGGTGACGGCCAAAATGTTGAACTCGATACTTAAAAACTGTAGTCCACAAACCAGTGTGTGACATCACCATGACTACACCCACTTCTTCTCAACAGTGTCTATGGTCCAAAATAGTCATTCAAAACCCTGCATTTAAGAAGAAGAGCTACCCCTTTAATGTGCAACGCAACAAGTAAAGTAAGTAGAAGCTACAGCTGTGAAATAAGAGTTACAACATTGAAAGGGAATTGGAATATTAGTATAAAGTAGCACTGATTGGAAATGTTGGAAATGTTATAGCTAGAAATCATACCTATGCACATTACTTGAGTACATTTTACACAAGAAAATGTTCATGTTCTATTTTTAATTAAATGTTTTCATAACGAATACTTGGGCACTTTGTTAAAGTACAGTATTACCTTTTTGTCTGATACCTTAAATCCAATGTGTCTATTCATGACTTGACCTTTCATTTATCATACATCGACCTCAAACCAGACTTGTGTCTCTCCTTTCAGCTTCATCCAATCCTCACTCCTTTTGTTTCTCCTCTCTCTTCCTCCTCATCTTATCACCTCCTCCCTAGCCTCTTCACTTCCCCTCTCCCTCTTTCCTGCTTTCTTCCATTTCCTTCCGAATTTCTCTCTGAAGATCTTCTCTTTCTCAGATTTTCCAGCTCTACTCCTCTTTCTTCTCATTTACTCCCATTTGTCCTTCTGGTTGCCGGTTTTTTCTTCCTGTCCTGCCTTTCCCTCCTCCCTCCCTGTTTCATGTGGGGCTGTTCTACTGAATACTTTGTGTCTTGTTCTGTGCTTGCAGGAAGCCCCGATGCTCCTCATTGGGACCGTACAGGGTGACTCTGCGGCTAAACCCTCTCTAAAAAAAATAAAATAACATAGAAACATGCTGGCATCATGGGAGGAGCCCTCCATAACATCATGTACTGTATTATTGAACACATCGAACACGAATCCCTCTGTGCACAACTGCTCCTTGACTTTTCGGACATTCCCATTCAAACCAGCATAGCAGGATGGTCGGACTAGCAGCCACCTCACCTCGGATCTATTACTAGGTTACTATTTATCCCCATGAGGCAAATTTTTGATTTGAGGCTTTTTAACTAGAATATAAGGAGTAGCATATTTATTAACCACAGAGAAATGGACTTAATGACTAAACTTTAACAACTTAATGCTTCATCCACACTGTGATCACACCGGAGGAAACAAAACTGGTGTTGTCAGAAGAGTGACAACTTTGTTCACATCATTTTCTGGACTAAGTGCAACATTCAAGCTAGCAGACTCTTTTGAAAATGCTGCACAAAAAACATACCTATGTGAGGATTTTATGGATTTACCACTTTGAAAAAAACAATAACCAAAGTAATTTGGTAAATATATTGTTTTGCATAGATGAGCCAGAGAACCACGTAGATAAATGTGTGCCCCCCCGGCTGGTATGAAGTTGTCCCTGACACCCAGAGGCCTCATCATCCACCATGATCCAGACTCTGATGCATCGACCCAAGCCCCGAGCCTCACGTCAATAAATCCATCCCTCCTCCTCCGACTCCACTTCATTCTTCTTTTTCTCTCACTCTCCTGTGACTGCAGAGGTGAGAGGTGTCCTGAAAAAGAGGAATGAACAGCGACCGTCTATCACGGCAAGGTCGAACCGTGTCCAAGTGTGGGACGCGCAGACTGAGGGCGTGTGAGGGATGTGGAGGGCGAGTAAAAATGGGAGGAGAAGTGAAGGAAGAAATAAAGACAAAGAGGCTGAGACTGTCAAACTACACGCAGGCTGTCACGTGTTGCAACAGAATAAAGATTTCTCAGTGATGTGAGTATTCAGGCATGTCAGCAGTGATATGGAGATGTAAATGCTTTCATCCAGACTGAAATACACCAATGAATGAATAAGACTATACTATAATATACTAATAATTGTAGGCATTTTTGTTTTCAGCGGAATGAGAATTTGTAGACACGACATTTAGTTTGGCTGCATCAGCAGATCATTTGGCCAAGACAAACAATGCATGTAAAACATTTTATAGCTACAAACATGTTAGCATTGCCATTGTGAGCATGTTATGCTGACATTAGCATTTAAGCACCACTCTGTTAGAAACAGGTCCAAACAGAAGCTAGCATGGCTTCAGGGCAACACAGTATGATGCATGTCGAGACTACAGACTGTAGAAAAGAATTAGACGTCACCGTAGAATTTGGCTGTCGCCATCTTGGAATTTTTTGCAACCAGAGAAGGAAGAGACCATGGCTGTGTCCGAAATCATTCCCTACTCCCTACTCCCTATATAGGGGATTTCTATGGAGGGCACTATATAGTGGACTCAAAGACAAAATGAAAAAACACTTTCGGACACTACTCGGGGGATTTCTTTCGGCGCCGTTGATGACATTGGCCTGACGCATAATTAATACGTGTCAGATTCCGCCAACGGCTTTTAAGTCTCACGCAGAGAAATGACCAGGATAATTATTTTTTTAATACATATTCGTTGCGAAAATTTACAAAACCAAAAGAACGAGTCCTCCAGCAGGAGGGGGATTCCGTGGCCGTCTCATTTCTTGAGAAAAAAATAATTTTCAAAAATGAGACGATCACTACATCGTCCTCACTGCTATTTTTATTTACAACGATCCCGATCGGGTCCAGGTGGACTTCAGGACCAGGTTGCAGCACCACCTCACATCTCCGTGATCCACCGTCATGAACAGGCTGCACTCCGTCCCCGATCCCAAACTCCTCGGCACACACTTTGGCCGTTTGTGTCGTCTTGTTCTGCTCTGCAATACATATATTAAATATTAACATTTATTATTGTACGATTATTCATATTTTTTCCGCTTTTTCCTGCTCTCTCTCCTCGCGTCCCTTCGCGATTTGTCTTTCAGCGCAATGCATGATGGTAAGATTTGCTCGGCTAGTGACCATCGGCTGTACACTACTTTTCACGATGCATTGTGGGAAACTTTGAGTGGACTATATAGGGAATAGTAATGCTCACTACACATTCGGACACCCGTACAAAATGGCGAACTCCCTATATAGTGCACTATATAGGGAGTAGGGAGTGATTTCGGACACAGCCCATATTTGGAGCGACGGGTGGATCTGATGGACACAAGTGGCATCTTCAGTAAGGCAGCAACCTTACTGTATCTGGATCCGTCTAGATTCTGGTGTGGACCTGCTAACAAATTTAGCTTTGTCATTCAAGGTCAACTTTACAGCTACGTTTTAGTCATCTTAGTAGCTAACTGTGTTGGTAGCGTAATAGCGGGCTGTAGCTTCTGCTAGCTGCAGCTACTGCCTCCGTCTACCGAGTGCTCATGCACAGCCAGCGAGTGTTCGAGATCGCCAGAGTGCACATAATCAGGAAGTAAGAATTCAGACAGCCAATTGTTTTCTCCAGCCCGGAGAATATAATTGGAGGTATTTTTGACAGTCCTGCCCCTTTGAATCCCTTTTATAACACATCCGAATTCAACGTCCACCCGTGCATTGAGAGTTGCTTGTGTGCTTGTCTTTGCATGTTGTAGGCATATGCCGACCTTTTCTTTGCTGCTATATCCACTTTGCAATGGGACAACATGCAAAGAGCATAGAAGTCATGCTTTCTGCTTTTTGTGACCAGGGGGTTTCCTCCTTTCATTCAGGATTAAATAAAGTCTTTCATTTCAGCATTTCTACAATTAAACTGATGACTAACTACTAGTTTGGCAGGCTAGTGGCACCAGTGAAATACTAGATGTATTTGACACTGCTTTCAGCCAATAATACATTAGAACACTTCTTTATTAATCATATATTTACATTAAGAATAGGGGCGATCTCAGGTCATATGAGCGTCTGGCTCAAGGCTGTGCTGGTAGATAGACGTGATATTATGGAAACCTTCTGAGCCTAATGTGTGCAGCCGCTCCGAGAGCTTCAAGTTAAATATATATGGATTTTTTAAGAAAAGCGCTGTCGACGACACAGTAGAAAATTAAGGGACAAATGGAGAAGCTTGTTTTGCCCATGTCTATTTGTCCTGAGCTTTAAATGCCGGACAGACACCATCATTACAACTGTGGGACTGGATGTGATCTCTGATGGATCATCCTCCTTCCCCAATGCTACGGCTGTCAGATTGAGTTGTAACAAGCTAATCATAGAAGAATAAAGCAGCATCCTCCAGTTGGTGCTCATGGTGAAAAAAAAGGCAAACAAATAGATAGTAGCCAAAATAGATGGGAAGATAAAAAGCAACCGGGTGATGCTAGTACATCATACAGTGGTGGTTAGATTGGCGATATGTTGTCAAGATATTGTTGTCATAAGTCTACACGTTTCGATTTAATGCTGGGATGAAGTGCTCCCCAGCACCCTGTGGATACAGGCCCTTGATGCATGTCAACACATTAACTCTCAAGAATAGCAGGAAGTTCCCACATTCACTCCTAGCATATTATATTATATCATATTTATTTTACACAGAAATACAACAGTTAAAAAGGGTGTGATCATTTGTAAATATTTAAAACAATTCACAACTAAAAGGTATAGGAGTCTCTTTCTGACAGTTTGATCAGAATCATGAACACCAGTAGCCAACTCGAGGTTATGCTGTAGGACTCTGGCAGTGCTCCTCCTGTTCCTCCTCCACAAAGGAGCAGATATTGGTTATGGTGCTGGATGGATGCCCCACTACAGTACTGTCCAGCTCTTCAGCTGATGTAACTGATGGTATCTCTTCCTGGAATCTCCTCCTCCTGGTGGCGTACATAGACATATGTCACATATGTCTGATGAAATTCAAATTGCATCGGCCTGTGATTTACATTTTTTATTTTTATTTTTTAGGTGACTTTGATTCCAGCCTTCAATGGGTTGAGGATTTTGGTTTCCATTGACCATTGTTATGTAATTTTGTTCCCAACAAATTAAACAATGCACATAAACTTTATATGTTTTTTATGATTAATTAAATGCAACTCCTGGTCCAAGCACTGGTCATCTCCCGCCTTGACTACTGCAACTCTCTGCGATTAAACCATTGCAGCGTATCCAGAACACTGCAGCACGCCTTATCTTCAATCTACCCCAAATTCTCCCATGTGACCCCCCCTCCTCCGTGACCTCCACTGGCTCCCTGTTGCAGCACGCATCCAATTCAAGACGATGGCACTGGCCTTCAGGGCTATCAATGGAACGGCACCCATGTACCTTCAAACACTGGTCAGACCTTACGCCCCGAAGCGAGCACTTCACTCCTCTACTTCAGCTGGCCGGCTGGTACCACCATCGCTGAAATCAAACAAATGTCGCTCAGCAATGTTCAGACTCATCTCTGTTCTGGTCCTCAGTGGTGGAACGAACTCCTGACCAATGTCAGTCACTTGCCATCTTCTGAAAAAGACTCAAGACTCACCTGTTCAGACTTCACCTCGACTCTACATAGCATGGCGTTAGTAACGCCGTTACTTTTTTCAGTAACGAGTAATCTAATTGATTACTTATCTCATTATTATAACGCCGTTATCATTACTGCCAAAAAATGTGTCGCGTTACTACATTGAAGGCAGAAAATAACAAATGTTACGCTATAGTAAACAGAGACGCGTCAAGCACTCAGACCAAGCGGAAAACGTCCGCTCAAGCTGAAGCCTGTTTCCCTTAGGTTAGACCGCCCACAAGCTCCTCGATTTGCTCTGCCGTTTCTTGTGTGATTGGCCGTCCCCGCTGTCACTCTGTCTTGCTTGCACAACGACGGTCTGCTAGTCTGCGGTCAGGAGTCCTACAGGAGTCCGCTACTGGAAGTTGGGAGTTCTTTCTGCCTGGTTCACGTAAGGTAGAAGGATGTTAATATCAGAGGTTTCATTTACATTAACGTTTGAATCGGTGTCCGTGTGCGCATGTGGATGTCTAAAAAAAGAAAAGTGGACATAAGCGACTTCTTTAGAAGTCAAAGTGTAAGTTACTCAAAGAAATGCGTTACACCCATCCTGCAACACCTTCACTGGCTCCCAATAAACAGCATGTCCACTTCAAGATCATCCTCATCATTTACAAAGCTCTCAATAATCTGATAAATTAACAAGCATAATTTAATTTGGCTTAGTTGTGACCCGTTGAGGTGCAATAAATATCAAAAGTTCCAAAAAATATATTGTGTTATTTTAATCAATCCACTCTATAAGCATAGTAATTATAATATCTCCAATAAAATGGTTTAGATTTGTGCACTGTGGATTTCTGTTTGTAATGTATTGAGTATCCATTTCATTATAATACTCAGATTTATCATAAATAATTGAACACGCATGTATTTTAAGTTCCGTCAAAGAGGGATGGAGATGGGGTCCAAATTATTTGACACATCAGTATTTAAAAATTATTTGAAAGTAAAGCAATAGTTACTTTCCAAAGTAACTAGTTACTTTTAGAATTTGTAACTCAGTAACTACTTTAGTTACTTTCTGGGAGAAGTAACTAGTACTTTTTTAGAGTAACTTGCCCAACACTGCTCATCAGGAGAGTTGTGTTTAGGTTTCAGTTCATGATTGAGGTTAGGACGACGGCCATGATTGGGATTCAGTCTGAGAAGTAAATATCCACAGTGAAGCTTTCAGTATGAAGGGATGGTACACATATTCTTAACTGGATTATGATGGGATGGCCATAAGAACAGCATATTCAGCACCATTTTACACATTTACCCCTGTAAAATAGAGGGTTGAGTCCTGGCAGTCCTTCAGGTGGTTCAAGGGATCCTTGTGGATTCTCAGGGCTTTTCTGCAAAAAAGGAAAAGCTAAATTTCATTTACATTTAAGTGACTGCAATGGTCCAATTGCTCTATGATTTGAATGAATCATTTTGTGCCTTCCCACTCATAGTGCCTGACAAAAAATATTTGGATTAAAAGAATGTCAATTGAGCCTCACTTGGGTTTCACGTTAAAAAAAAAAAAAAACATTTACAAAAACACACTTTGTAGTTTATCTGCTGCAAAGACTGCATCATTCAAATCAAGAAGGCCACCTCAGAGATAAGAAATAAAGAACAAACACACACACACACACACTGGGCATAAGGATGGGGGCTTAGCCAACTTCTGCGAGTCGTCCCGACTCAACCTGAGCTCCAGACCGGGTCTTAATATTCCATCGGAGTGGCGGAGCCGTTCTTCTGCACGACCAATCCCATCGTCAAGTCAAATTTGCATTAGCAAATGGGAAAGCAGCGACAGGCTATTTGTTAATCTGATCTTTGTTTACCCAACACTCTTGTAATCCACTTTTAATTAAATAGCCGCCCAAATATGTGCGAGCAGCAGTTTGACTTTGTCTGTGCCCACATAACCAGACTGAACCAGACAGAGAGAGAAAAGAAGAAGACACATCGGCATTCTGTAGAGTTTGATTGAAAGGAGCAGCTTTGCACACAGCACACATCTCCTTTTTAATGCTGAGAAACCTAAATTGCACTATGATTTATTTTCCAAATCATTTCCAATGACACACATACAGTACCTGCACACACTGCCTTTATACACCCAGGGTCACTTCTGTAGATGCAGCATATCCCATTGTCTGGTCAAATATCTAATTCTATCCTCACAATAGATTTGTATATCCTATCTGTCATAAACCACGGGCTTCGTAGTTTGAATAAATCAAATAACACACAAGCAAACACACATTGAAAAACCCTCGCTGGCCCTATCACCCACTCGCCCACAGAACCCACACCTCTCCCACACACTACACAATATGGCTGCATAATGTCCTTTATCTATTTATAGTTAATGCCGTCCTAGACCTGATAATGCAAGCAGATACCTGGTAGGCAATTACATCTTGCTGATTCCGTCTGCAATAAAAATGCACTGGTAATAGGAAAAAATGGGGTAAATAACACAGTGTCCTGGCCTGCACTACACATCCCCAATAAGTCAGCCGGCACTGACAGGAGCCACATTGTCATTCATATGTGCCCCCTCTCCTGTTTTGACGTGTAAAGGGAAGGCATTGGCGGGGACATTGTGTCTCTACCTGGGTATTAGAGGTGAAATCACATTATCCTCATCCCTTACACATATCTAAATAACTTACTTCTGGGATATGTCTGAGCTTTTCTCTGTGGGGTTCATATTCATGCGTCTGTGCGAGTTTAAAGGAGACAGTGAAAGTGTGATGCAGAGTGTGTGAATATGTGTGCATGGGTTTTGTGCTGTAATTCAATGCTTACAGAATTGGTAACATTGGACAAAAGCCGCATTGCTTCTCCAAGATGTTGTGAATGACAAATCCATTAACTGAAATTTGTGTACTAGACTTACAAAATCCGGAGGTTGGACTCAAGATGTGTTATTATTTAGAATGGCACAACAGAAGCACGTCAATAGAAGGAAACATGCTTGGTTCAAGGTTATTTGTTAGTTGCCTCTTTTTGAGACTTTAATTGTGAGTGTTTAGGATTGAGGTTTCATCACCACCTCAAATGAGACAGAATAAATTGGAAGACCAGAATGAGTTGTAAGTAACGTCTCTGAGTTTTGCATGTTTCCACCTTCATAATACAAAATAAACTACTTTTCTGTTCTTTCTGTTCCAGGCTGCTGTTAGTTGATATGCTTCTCCCCCCAAAATGTCAATTTGTAATATCAATCCACGTTTACCTTGAATTCAAGAAAAAAAGTTTTTTTTCTTCATTGCCTCAACAGTGAAAGAAGAATCTAAGCACAGAAAATCTTGATGAATTGAAGTAAGTGGGGCTGCTTTTAAATACAGCACAGCCGTATAGCAAGCATCCACTTACAAACTCTCACACAACTCAGCAGGACATTCCAAGTCTCTTTATCCAGTACACATTACTTCAGCAACTCATGCATCTTTGCAAAACCCATAAATTTAAACCCCTTTGCATCTCCTCCTCCTCATATGTGGGAATCTGATATATTTGAAATACTTTAAATTGTGAGAAAGTCTGCTAAGTGATGGACAAACAAGACTAGCATTCATGTCCCTTGTGAAACCTGAAGTTCCCTGATTTTTATTGATGGCATTATGTCACAGGATGCTAATTCCACTATGTCAACTTATTATCATGTATTTTAAGCTAAACCATGATGTTTTTTTTTCGACCCCTGAACCAAATGTTGCATTTCTTTTGTTTTCTTTGTTGTTTTTTAAACGTGAGAATCTAGAGTGCTAATGTTTCACAGCATTAAGCACACACAGACCCTTAGCCTAAAGATACCTCCATCAAAATATGAGGATGAGGGATGAGATCATGTTGACAGATTACAATGGAGAGATTGAAAACATTATAATAAACTCTACAATAGCATGCTGTCATTCAGCTTACTATATCTGCACGATTTGTAGGAAACGGCATGCAAGAATGCTGGTATGGTTAACTTAATATGTGCATGATCGGTGAAAGTTTGAGTTGATACCTCCGTCCTGTTGCAAAATAGTCTCTAAGCTATTGTTTTACTTTTACATTTTTATATCCTCCTGTAAGTTCTCAGCCTCGAAAACTCCTTCAAATCTCACTGTAAACAGAAACTGTTTGTAAGAAGTGTTTTACTGCGTTGGACCATGAATATTCATTGACGGTTCACTTTTCTCATAACGCTGCAGTCATAAAGGAGGAGCAGCTCTAATACACCCGCCGTTCCAGGGAGAGTATTAAGAAGAGATTTAATAGAGGCGTGAGTATGGACGGACTCATTATCTTTCTATTAGCCCTGCTGCTGCACGCGCTCTGCCAGCAGGGTTATACCGGCTTCTATTAGGTTAGCGGTCAGATACACACAGTCACACACGCATACATTTACAAAAAAGACCTGCTAATAAAGGCTAATTTAGTAGACAATACTGCCCAACAGTAATGGTTCAATCAAATGGGTGTCCTCCTGGGGACTTGATTTACGAGACTGGTAAACCCAGGATCTGTGTGTGTGTGCGTGTGTGTGTGTGTGTGTGTGTGTGTGTGTGTTGTTTTAAAGGGGCAATATAACTAGAAAAAAGATATATCTGAAATGAGAACATATGCTACCTCACAATGCTGATTTTTTAAAAATCTTTATTTTGTTTTTATAGGATATTTATATACTCCCTGACCAATTTTTTATTATGGATCCCAAAAAATATGAAGGATGGCTTATTCTTTCTGATAATGTACTGTACAGTAATGGGGGTAGTGTGTTTTTTAACTTGAGGTAGATAGGACTATGCTTTGACTCTACTCTTGAAATATTCACAGCGGCTAAACAACTAAAAACCTGAAACAGAAAAATGTAAAGACAACCAGAAATATCAATACACATCAATAAATTCAGTTACAAATAATTAATACACCTGCCCAATGTTAATACAACAATGTGTTATGTCAAAAAACTGAAATACCTATAATTTAACTACAATGTCCTTTAACACACAACATTATTCTGAGAACATTCTACACTATTTTACATGAATTAAAAAAAAAATTCAAAGGAGTGAGTTGGCGCACATAGCCGTACATATTGAAATGTCTCAATACACAGTTTTAGTGTATTGTGGTAAAACTAGATTACTTTTCACTAAAACTGTGTTGAGAAATGATGTTGTTTCTCTTGTTTCAGTCTGAGCAAGAAAAGGCTTTTCTGCTCTGCAGGGGCACTATGACAGGTTTCCTGTCACAGAGGTCCAGAGGGTCCAGCATCAGATCCAGGGTCGCACTCGTCTGTTTACTGGCTAAAAATAAATAAGTACGCTAAGGGCAGTTTTTGTTGCTTTTACATTGTTACATTACCCTGTTACATTGTTACATCACGTTACTACAAAATGCGTTACATTGTTATGTTATAATGTGCCAACATTCAATTACGTTGTTACATTATATTGTAAGTTTACATTGTTATATAACATGACCTAATTACTTTGTCACATGAATTGTTTTAAGACAAACCATCACAGATTAGCTAGTTTATTTTGCAAAATTATGATGTATTTGAGTTTTTTACTTGATGATTAGCATACTATTGTTTCAAGTCTTCCATGCAATGCCCCAACACAGATACATTACCAAGCACTTATATCTTCAAGCTTACACAGTAAATTCCTCTTATAGATCCCGACTGCAGTTCCATTACTGTACTAATTGAATCATAAATACATGTATATTACCCATTAATAAATAAAGACACCATCTTTTATTAATGAAGTGGAAAATGTGGTATGGTGAAACATCAATCATTTAGCATAAAAACCATGTGTATGAGTGGGGCGGGTGATACGGTGCAGGGGGATAAAATTAGACCTGTTAAATAGGGAGCTCTGTGTGCATTAGTGTGAGTTTTTACATAAGCAATTATGGAAGCCTTCAATGTTAATTTGTGTGTGATCATTGAACAAGAAGAGGGAGGGAGGGGGTCATCTAAGTGGGTGAAATAAATAGATGGAAATGAGAGAAAAGGGGGGGAAAGGGACATTGAAGGGGATTGAGAGATAAAAAAGGGAAGTGAGGAGATGGAGAAAGGAGTGGTGAGGATGGAGGGATACAGTAGGGAGAGAGACATGAGGGGAGGTTGTGAGAACAGGCATATCAATGAGCCAATTTGAATCCCACTGATTACAGCAACAATTAGTGCTTGGCCATCTTGAAGCATGTGGCAAAAGGAGGGGAGAAGGAAGAAGAAGGAGACAGGAGCTTGTCTGAGGAATGTTCAACTGTGTTGATCTGGTGGGTTATTAAAGTCGTACCCCTTGGTGCTCTTCGTTCACTGCTCCTTCTCAGCTAATCATGAATGAAGCGAAATGATATGAGTAGTATAAGCGATTGATCACTCAAAGGATCTCTATAAAGAGGATAAAATACACACACACACACACACACACATATATATATATATATATTAGGGCTGTCAAAAGATTGATTTTTTTAATCGCGATTAATCGCATTTTGTCCATAGTTAACTTTTTTTTTTGCACATTTTTTGGCACATTTTTTTTCCTACTAAATGTACCTTAATGTATTTTTTTCATATTCTTAATACTTTTAACAACATAAGGCAAATATACTTGATTTATGAAAATGTTTATTTAACACTTCAAATATCCCCTTACCAAAACATGGGATCAAAACAGGGTTATAAGAATATATCACAAACAATTAAAGTGAACATGTCACAGGAGATAGTGTAACAGGAGATAAGTACAGTTAGGATATAAGTGCATTGGCTTGCAAGTGATATCTCAGACTGGACGTACTTCTATGGTAGCTCATTTCATAGCCACAGTACGCCAGATGACTTTGGTATTATCGACTGAACCATCTGGCAGTCTTTTGAAGGTGAACAGCTTTTCACATAAGGTGCGTGTCCACAGGCAGCGGTATTTCCCCGCGTCCCATTCATTGTCTATGTGAAAAGCCGTGCAATGCATTCTGGTAGCGTCGCGGTGAATGTCGAGAGACGGCGCGCGAGTTGGCCGGTCCTCATTTGCCCATTTGTCGAATCTACTTCATGCTAATCAGAGGCGCCGGGCTCGACTCGCCGCCTCGGGAACGCTCGCGAACGCTCGCAAAAATGTGTTGTTTGAAGGAGAGCGCCTGTCAATCATCCTCTAGTGGCAGCCCACCAAGCGTGCAATACTGGGAAGCGGCGCGTCCACACGCGTTTAAAATCGACCCTGTGGACACGTACCTATAGACAATGAATGGGACGCGGGGAAACACCGCTGCCTGTGGACACGCACCTTCCCTCTGGATCAAGACTACAGGTGCCACCGACGGCCATAAATCATACAATGCGCGTTTTTTTTTTTTTTAATACCAAGCGTTACCCGCGCGTTAAAAAAATTAACAGCGTTAAGAGGATGTTGCGTTAACTTTGACAGCCCTAATATATATATATATATATATATATATATATATATATACTTATACTTATATTTGTATTAATCTGTGATTACTAACCTGTCACCCATTGATCGAACAAGATCAGAATCACAGATTAACTCAGCATATGGGCATGGATCCAAGTAAGTTTTAAAGATGCAAATATATGATATACATAAAGAAATATAACAGGAACTGCAGTTGTGGTGGTGACAACACACTGGAGACGGAAAGGCTTGTGCTCCTGATGTCAACACTGGTGGCGTTCTCCTCGGCAGAGTTGTAATGTTAGCTAGCTCAGTAGTCACCAATGTTGGATTGTGTCACCATTGTTGGATCGTGTCACCAATGGTGGAATGTGTCACCAATGTTGGAGTGGTGTCACCAATGTTGGATCGTGTCACCATTGTTGGATCCTTGTCACCAATGTTGGATCCGTATCACCTACATTGGATCGGTGTCACCAATGTTGGATCATTGTCACCTTTGTTAGATTGGTGTCACCAATGTTGAATCAGTGTCACATGTTGGATCAGTGTCATCAATGTTAGATTGTGGAGCGCAGCATTTACATTTGTGAATTAAGAAAGGTTTCATTTTACAAAGACGTGGGATTCATCATGATAACAACACAGTTGCATACATTTCTGCGGTTTAAGAACACGTCATGAATAAGAGGTAAAGTTTTGTTAAGGACAAATTAAAGAAAAAAACTCAGTTGACATGCAGCGGTTCATATTGTGATTAATGAAACGTTAATTTACTTATTCCCTGTACTTACCAGCATCATCTGGGCTATTTGAGAAGCTCGCCGCCACGGCCTCATCACTGGTGATTTCCACATCATCCATTTTCAGCTGTTGATATCCAAGTCCTTTATGATGTGTGAAGATAGCTGTGTTTCTCTTTGTTTCCTTCTGGCCATGCATCTCTACTCAGCATTACAAACTCTTGGCTGGTTTGTGTCCAACACACAAAGTGGGACGTAAACAGGAAAGAGGATGCGTGTGACAGAGTGAAAACACAAACTAAGACAAATTTTGTAAAACCTGAATAATACCGGCATATCCTTTATGGATAACCTAAAGCTAAAGACAATTCAGAATAACTCAACTGAATATGATGTTAACCATATACAATTTGGAATATTGTCATGTGCGGAATAATAGTTGAATATGTGTGTGCATGTTAATGTAGCCAATTTGAGTGCCACAGGTCCAGTGCCGTCAAGGATTAGAAAATCCTTTATTAGTCACACGGTGCCGAAATTTCCAGAATTATAGCAGCAAAGAGTAATAGTTAAGATATTATAATCAGGAAACAGTATAAAACATATAGACCGGTCCCCTGGTTACAGAGAATGAATGAATGGATGGATGGATGGCCTGACTGTCCCTTTAAAGGCTTAAAAACCCAGGAGATAAGAGAAAGATATTTGTTCTATTATTTTTGTTGTACTTAGGCCTCTGCCCATTGACAGCCTGTCCATCCTTTCATCTTTGCCTCAGAAACACACAGAGTTAGGTGCCGAGCTTCAGTCCTGCTGTCCTCGGGCAATGTGAATGCTCACATATCACATTAATGGACAGAAGTGAAGCCACAATAAGAAATGAACACTTGTCAGATGGTCGAACAGTGAATTCTCTTTTTAACTGCTTGGTATCCTGTAACTCTAATATCGTTGAAGCAGCTCTGTCACTTCTCAGCCATTTTAGACCTTCCAGATGGTGTCCATGTGAAAAAAGCAACATTGGTTGCCACTGTGTTCTTGAGCAGGTGTCGGCTGCCTCATGTTAATGTATTTCCACTTTTTTTGTCTTTTCTTACATCGCTACTGCTATAGGCTACTTCTCTCTGCTCTGTAGCACTTCTGTTGTGTTCTTCCTGAGATATTTTTTTATGACCTTAATGTTAAAATGTTGTGTTGTTGTCCTGAATGACATACTGTGGGTTGACAAGCCACTGCAAAATGGACATGAAGTGTTTCAGAAGGGAGGCAGTGAAGACAAGAGTGAATGAACATACAGCATAAGAAGATCCACTGTTCTTCTCTGTAATATGAACAGGAAATGTCATTCTGCTATGTAAGTGTGTTTATATGTGTCTGACCTGCAGATGTTACTGAGCTCTACTCTGGTCAAGGCCTTGAAAGGGTCAACTGCAGTCTGGGCCACTCTCTTCCTGTCCCCCCCCTCTCTGACACACACACACACACACACACACACACACACACACACACATTTTCTTCTTTATCTAGGCCTTTACATGAATGTGCGTGCTTGTGTGTGGCCATGTCTTTTTCTCTGACCATGTGTTAGTATCAGTGACTGTGTGTGTGTGTGTGTGTGTGTGTGTGTGTGTGTATTTGTATAGCCTCTAAGCAGGATGTGTGCAGTAATCTAATTAAGCAGTAATTTGGCTCGCCGTGACCTTACTAACCATAGTGAGACCCCGCCTGGCCCCAGATCACACAGAGTCCCCTGTCTGGATGAAACACACACACACACACACACACACACACACACACACACACACACACACATACAGAGCGAGAGAGAAACAGAGAGACAGAGAGAAACGATATACACACATATAAAAATGGACAGTAAATAGTGAGTGATGCAGAGAGAATAGTGTCAATTACTAGAATTGCACACCCAGTTTACATAGATTTATATTATATCAGTAGTAATTTATGTTACATTTTACTTTGTCTTAACATTCTTCGCATGTGCTTTATTTTCCTTTTACATGTATTTAGGGGATAGGTTAATTGATGACTCTAAATTGCCCGTAGGTGTGAATGTGAGCGTGAATGGTTGTCGGCCCTGTGATAGACCTGTCCAGGTGAACCCTGCCTTCGCCCAATGACAGCTGGGATCGGCTCCATCTATATATGTGTGTGTGTGTGTGTGTGTGTGTATATATATATATATGTACCCTGTTTTAAAACATAAGGGAGCATTTAAATCTCACATCAGATCTTAATGAATGAATTATTCAAGTTTTACTGATGTTCATTGTAAAATTGGCTGTGAACCAAATGTATCGAAAACAGAAAACAAAAGCATCAACCCCTTGAGAGCTGGATTACAAATCACAGCGAAAGTCAAAGGAAAACATGTTTCACAAGCAGATGCAACTTTACTTTTTGTGAATTTCATCCTAGCAACTCATGCGACTCAGTAGTGTGTATGACGTCTGGACTGATGACTCAGCAGGGGGATCTCCTCCCAGACCTGGATCAGGGCATCAGTGAGCTCCTGGACAGTCTGGGGGGGTACTTGGTGGCATCGGATACATTGATACATAACGTCCCATAGGTGCTCAATTGGATTTAGGTCAGGGGAACTAGAGGGCCAGTCTATGGCATCTATACCTTCATCGTCCAGGAGCTGCCTACACACTCTGGACACATGAGGCAGGGCATGGTCCTGCGCCAGGAGGAACCTAGGGTCCACTGCACCAGGAGGAACCCAGGACCTGCTGCACCAGGAGGAACCCAGGGCCCACTGCACCAGGAGGACTCCACCAGGAGGAACCCAGGACCCACTGCACCAGGAGGAACCTGGAGCCCGCTGCACAAGTGTACGGTCTCACAAGCCCTCTGAGGATTTCGGTACCTAACAGCATTCAGGGTACCGTTGCCTATGACATGGATGTCTGGTTGGACATGCCAGTCCTGGTGTTCTCTGATGTTCTCTGGTGAATGCCAATGGAGTTGCAGGGTCGTGGTCCCAGGTCCCACTAGAGGACGTCAGACCCTCATTCCACCCTCATGGAGTCTGTTTCTGACAGTTGTGGTCAGAAACATGAATACCACTAGCCTTCTGGAGGTCATGTTGTAGGACTTGGCAGTGCTCCTCCTGTTCTTCGTCCACAAAGGAGCAGATACTGGTCCTGGTGCTGGATTGATGCCCCACTATGGTCCTGTCCAGCTCTCCAGCTGATGTAACGGTCTCCTGGTATCTCCTCCTGGCTCTTGACGCTGTGCTGGGAGACTCAGCAAACCTTCTTGTGACCTCACAAATGGATGTGGATCCTGGAGGAGCTGGACTACCTGTGAACCTGATTGGGCTGCAGGTCCCACTTCATGCTCCAAGTAGTGACAATGGCACTAGCAGAACCCAGAACTAGAGAAGAACCAGTCAGGAAGGAGAAGGAGAGAGCATCTCCACATCAGAACCTCCCTGTTGTTGTCTCTGTTGCTCCTGTTGGCACTTCCTTTTCACCAAAGCAGCTAAAAGTGATTCACATTGATCTACCTGAAGTTTAACTGACTTGGTTCAAGGGAACAAGGTTAAGTTATTTGCCAGGGTTGCACATTGAAATTTGTATCTCCTCTATGCTACACACCGAATATATACACAAATAAAACTGAACTGAATAAAACTATCTAAATCAATTTATAGAATACAGGGAACACACAAATTATTGTCTTAATGTAAGAAATAAAAATGGTTAAGCACATGGAATTTTACAACAAATATTTGTATAATGTATGATTATTACATTCATAACCCAATTTATGTAATAATAAAACATGGGAATATGTTCAGGTTTTTATTTTCAGATTTCTGGAGTGATAAAAATAGATATCCCAAATCCCCTTTGTAAATGCTCCGATATGCCTGTTCTGAAAATGTATGAAAATTAGCACAAGATATCAACTGGGGAAGTGGTGGAGATATCTAGTGGGTTTTTTTATTTATTTTTTTATTTATTCGCCTGTAATGTCTCACGTTAAACTGTATGTGTATGTGTGTGTGTGAGCGCGTGTGTCTGTGTGTGTGTCTCCAGGGCAGCGGAAGTAAGGGCCACAGCTGTCTAAAATCACCATTGGGACAGAGAATAACCTGGGGTCTGCCTTGCCTTCACACACACACACACACACACACACACACACACACACACACAGCTCCACTGAGCTCATGAAGGAAGCATGGTGTACAGTAGAGCCTTGGGGTCAGAACTCACTGGCCTTAAATTACATTTCTCAACATGACAGAACAGAAATACAGTGGAATTATTGTTTCACTTTAGATTTTGTGTCAAGGTGCCCTGTGGCACTACATTACACCACTTTTCTATATCCTCCTTTCATCACACACACAAACACACTGTGAAAATGTTCCCTCTATAACTTTCCACATGCCCAGATTCCACGTGTCCTACAGTAATCACTGTGATCACGGAGAGTGAGGACAGCCAGTTATTTTTCTAACTGAATCAATAAGATATGAAAAAATGTTCTCACTTCATTTGTTATCTTAGTAATCATTGTAAACATCGGGGGCACCAGATAATTCAGTGGTAGAGTTGGTGCCCCATGTACAGAGGCCAAGTGCTCACTGCAGTGTCCCCGGGTTGGAATCCAACCGGCGGCTCTTTCTGCATGTCATCCCCATCTCTCTCCCCCTTTCACTCTCTGTCTTCTCTCAATAAAGGAAAAACACTTTGTCAACATGGGTTTATGGTCTCAATCTCTAGTTTCAAGTCTTCTTCAATCCCTCATGATGTTCATTTAGTACATTATGGTCCATTTACAGACCAGAAAGCAGGAGATGCTTTAGGGGGTGGGGCTACCTGGTGATTGACAGGTCACTACCACCCTACCAAAGCGGTTAGCTACTAAGATGACTCTAACATTAATTTTTAAAGGAACTTTGATTCATGAAGCTAACTTTGTTAACAGCTTCAGACCAGAATCTGGATCCAGTAAGGTTTCTGCACTGCCGCTTGTGCTCATCAGATCACCTGGAGTCCAAATATGGTTCTTTCCTTCAGTGGCTGCCAAAATTCCAAGATGGCGACGGCCAAAATGATAGAGGCTTCAAAACCATAATCCACAAATAAATGGATGATGTCACCATGACTACTTCCACTTTTGAATATAGAAAGGCGCTATATATGCAGGTCCAGTTTCACAGGGCCCAGTAGTCTCTTTCCTTCTTTTGTAAGGCTATTGAAGAAGGCTGGGACAAGGGCTTGAGTTCCAGAGTCTTGAGCTCCATGGTCTTGAGTGCTAGGGTCTTGAGCTCCACGGTCTTGTGCTCCAAGGTCTTGAGCTCCAGGGCCTTGAGCGTGTGCAGTGTTAATGGATCAACGATGTTAGAGCGTTACAGCAGATGACACTGGAAATAAAGGGATGACATCTGTTCAGGTGGTCTTCGGGTGCACTTGGTCTGACTTAACTTTTTGGGTATACTCTAATGGATGGAAGCAGAGACACCCTTCCTGTGGCATGTCAGTGAAACAACTCTATTATCCTTAAGTTCTTTGATAAAGCCCCAGAATGTGAGCAGACCAGATTTTGCTGAGCATGTGTTGATATGATGGGATTTGAAGCTATATGTCATCTCCTCTTTTAACCCCTCTTTCTCTTTTGTGTCAACAGTGTCTGGTCACATGGGATCAGTGTATTCATATTTTTTTGTTAAAGGTTTATATTACAAAAATGTTGTCTATGTATCAGGTTTCAGGGTTTCCCTCCCTGGTTTACCTTACCACCATGCAGTGGTTTAGTCTCATATGGGTGGGGCCAGGAGGGGTATACAAAACTACTTGGGCATGACTATGGAAGGATTGTTGGCAACTGTGTTATTTAAGTGGCAACTCAGAAATGAAGCCAACGCAGAAGTGCCAAAAAGTGCTGTTCTTCAAATGGCCACTTGAGTCTGCCTCCCAAAACAGAGTTAATCCCCATAGACCCCCATGTTAGAAACTGCACCTTTATAGCAGAAAGAACATGTTCACAGCCTGGTACACCTTCTATTCACACGCATGACAACTGCATACAATCCACCCGTTTAAATGATATGACGGCTTAAAATCATGCATAATTAAGAGCGTGGCTGCTTTGAGTGACAGGTGGGTGGCGTCAGGTCGCTTGGTGTCTTGATGTTTTCTGCTGGCCATTGTGTGGGCGTTGGATGATTGGCTGCCGCTGTTTGACCTGGTGTCTAAACGGAGGTAAGTCCCCCTCCCCCCAGCACATCTCGAGCGTGTGATATAATAATACATAATAACTTAACATAATAATATATGATGTATTTATGATGTACTGACACTCAGGATGCATGAATGATTAATGCAGGTATAATTAATAGGGGTGTTGGGGTTATTAATAATACAGAGTAAAACAAAAATATAAACAGAATAAAGAACGACACAAAAAAGAGCACAAATATTACGAAAATGCTTTTTTAAACAGAAAGCTTTTTAGGCTTTTCATAAATTCAATATTTACACAATTTACTTACTTTTGATACCAACTAAACAGAAGAATGTTAACTGTCGGATGATTTTCCATATATTGACACAGAATCCTTTAATCTTTAAGTCAAGTGTACTACAGCATATTAAAATATCTGAGAGTAAACGCAGTGTTACACACTGTAGCCAACTGCAAGAGTAGGTGGGCTGTGAGACCCTCGTCTAGGGGGCTACTATTTTGGTAAATATTATATATATATATCCATCCATTTTCTACCGCTTATCCAGTATTCAGGGTCGCGGGGGGGGGGGGGGGGGGGGGCTGGAGCCGATCCCAGCTGTCATTGGGCGAAGGCAGGGTACACCCTGGACAGGACGCCAGTCTATCGCAGGGCCGACATGTAGAGACAAACAACCATTCACGCTCACATTCACACCTACGGGCAATTTAGAGTTACCAATTTACCTATCCCCATCCTGCATGTCTTTGGACTGTGGGAGGAAGCCAGAGAACCCGGAGAGAACCCACGCTTACACGGGGAGAACATGCAAACTCCACACAGAAGGAACCCGGGGCTGACCTGGGGATCGAACCCAGGACCCTCTTGCTGTGAGGCGAGAGTGCTAACCACTATACCACCGTGCAGTGTGTGTATATATATATATATATATATATATATATATAATATATATATATATATACATACTGCATATATATCTATCTATATATACATACTGCATATATATCTATCTATATATATATAGATAGAGAGAGAGAGAGAGAGAGAGAGAGAGAGGTAGAAATGTAAGTTCTTACATTTCTTTTTATCAAATAATGGGTATTATATGCTATTGGTATTTTTTTAATCAGTCACATGTATACAGAAATGCCGTTCACTTGCTGACATGACGTTTTTAGGTGCACAAATAAATACATTTCCATTTTTCACTTTACCATCTCAAGTAATATAATTGAGGGTGGAACAGAATATGGATAATTGTTATTTTTCATTATTATTTTCATTTTAAATCAAATACTGTACTTTATTAAGCATTAAATAAAATGAATGATGAAAGAATAAATGCATGAAGAACATCCTCTAATATTCAAAGCTCTGCATTGTGGAAATGTGTGTTTTAATAGAGAGTTGATAAACTGAGGAAATCCAACTCCTATAATAATGATATATTGGTTATTAATTGCTGTGTAACTGCAGTGTTTGTTCTAGTATTCTGAGTTTCTTACTTGGGTAGTTTTCATTACAGTGTCCTCAAGCTTTATGGCTCCAAATATATTTTTACAGCCATCTGCGCCAGTTGGCTGTTCTTAATCACTGCGCTATGTGTGCATGTGTGTTTGTGTCTGTGTGTGTATGTGTGATTTTTTACCAACCCTACATACTGCAATGGATAAAGAGAGTCATCAGCAACACTTGGCTCGGCCGCTGTGCCTCTGTGGTATCCACTGTGATGCCAACATAAATGGCAATGGAGGAGTCTAAATGTCACTCATGCACACACAGACACACATGCGGAGTTTTGAGGTCTAAGTCTTAATGCAGTAGCATGGGCTCCTTGGCACAGACTGCCAGCCAGACTGGTATGTGGTCTGGGGTAAGTGGGGAGGCGTTGGCTGGGCTTCCACACTACCAGACGTGACATACTACACTCTATTCTCTCCTTTTCTGACTGTTGTTCTGTCTCTGAGCTGTGTTATCATTCTGTCCTCAGACTATTAATAAGTGCCTTGCATGATGAGAAAAATTTTAGTAAGAAGTAGAAATCACAGCGGAAAATGTGTGTCGAGCCTCTCCAGATACTCAACTTCAGATAAAATATAAACTTCTGACAGTTTAATATCCCACAAAACTGATATATAATCAAATTATCGTGTCCAAAAAGTTTCTACATGTTTCACTTTTTTATTTTAATCATTATTTTTGATAGGGGACTGGTTTGGGGGAATGGTTAGGTACGAGTTTGGTCTTTGTGTTACAAAACCAGTCCTGGTTGAATCCACTGAGCGCCAAAACAACTAAAATGTGGTTTTTGTGCCTTCCAAAAGTGTAAATGACTGAAAAGCTGGTTAAAAGGGAAATTGTCTTCCTTTTATGTGGATGTCCAATCAGTGTTAATGTTAAATGAACACTAGAGTTCTGCAGTTTTGTGTCTAAATAAATGTTTAAAGACATTCCCCATGTCTCGTGTCCAGCTGCTGAGTCGAGGGATGGAGGTGATGGAGGAGACATGGACGTCTGCATGCGCTTTGCATGCACCCTTGTACATGAAAGCACCCCTTTCTTCCTACTGCTTCTAATTCCACCGCTTTAATGATGCACTTGTTACAGAAGATGAGCTGAATAAAGTTGTGGGTCATCTCACGATAGTGTTGTTTTTGTGGATGAAGCATTCATCCGTTAAATTATCCTCATGTAGTCTCTCTCTGCTTCCTAATGTTACTCCTCCACTGACAGTCATTACTGTACAACCTCAGTGAGTCCACCACCTGCCGTAATTCGGATCACTATACCGTCGCTATGGTAACCATATACATAAAAATGGCTGCTGCTCTGAATTAAACTGAATTATCCATGAGCAACAATCTAATCAGAAAGAATGACTTTCCTCCCAAACCACACCCTTGGCATGAAAAATGTTGAAATGGAAAGTTGACTTCCTCTAAATAGAAGTTCTGAGGGCCATTGGACATCAACACTGTTAGTTACTCTGATCAGCAAAAAGAGAGAACGGGGAAGAGATGCCGTGATCTCCTTGATTGGAATAAAGTTACGGAACCATTCAGGGGTCCAATGATTTTTGATCAGAGAGCTTGTCTTTTATTTCTATTATTGTCTGCCTTTCTTTTCGTCTCCCCCACCCTGACCACCCCGTCTCTCAGATGAATTATATTAGAGGGATATGGTGTTTGGCACAAGGGAGCCGTTACCCACCGTGTCATGTGCCAATTTCACCAAGGTCCTCTCTGCCTCTCCTTTCAAGCCCAGCCTGGCGACAGCATGGCTTCACTCACAGCGTTGCCAGTGGATGACAGAGGGCTACCAGAGATGACTGGACACAGAGAGAAAGAGAGAGGGAGGGAGAGGAGTGCTACTAAAGTGCTTGATGGAGAAGAAGAGGAAGCTGAAGAGAGGTGGAGGCTGAAAGACAGAAGGGTTGTTAGTACTCTATTAGAATCTTGATCAAATGAAACTCCACATGTGAAGTGATATGAAGTATATTTAGAATATTTCTACAAAGTGGAAATGAGGACCTGAAAGCGTGACCATTCTTGGAGCCCGGTCCCAGGGTTAGTTCAGGGTTGGCTCTCATGCACTATATACAACACAAGTTAGTTTGTGAAATTGTCCCAAAAATGAAATTGTGTACAGGGACACACTTTTTCCCTTTTTTTCTTGTCACACTGCACGACTTCAAAACTAATGTATTACAATTGGAAAAGTGTCTGCACTCCACACTTGGTCATGGTTGGGATTCACATAACTACATATGTGGTTTGGACCACACAACACACATTAGGTTCATGTTGGACACGTGATGTTGGACACGGTCTCGTCACTCAAAGTTCTGTGTTGTTGGAGCCATCCACCAACCGCAACAAGTATTCTTTCCTAATATCACTAGTTCTGGACGTGGCCACCACAATAAAACAATCCCAGTTGTTTCTCCATTGGAATTATTTTTTGTGCTGACTGACATGAAAATACGTTTTTGGACAATTTGTGTCAATGTATACGAAACCGGCCCTGTGATAGACTGGTGACCTGTCCAATGACAGCTGGGATCGGCTCAAGCCCCCCCGCGACCCTGAATACAGGATAAGCGGTAGACGATGGATGGATGGATGGATGTATACAAAACCAATACATTGCTATTCCACAAACTGCTGTGAAACACAGTTGCTGTATCTATCGAGTGGAGACTGTCCATACTGACCACATACATTACTCAGGCGACAGTTTATCTTTTGTGCAGTTTGAACTGTGACTGTGCATTTCAACCTCGCTGGGTGTTTTTCATAGACTGAATGAAAGATCACCAGTTGCTTTGTGGACGACCCTTTTGAAGGCTTGGGCATTTTGGCCGTTGCCATCTTGGCTTTTTGGAAGTGACCATATTTGGACGGGAGGTTGGGACTGGGGGAAAAGCAAAACCACACATGGCCAAGTACAGTTAGCAGATAACTTAGCATCTGCAATTTACTTTAACTGTGATATAAATTGGAATGCTAATTTTGCCTCTAAATACAGGCATGCTTGTATTGTTGCAGAAAAGATTAACAGCCGACTCCTTCCAGTCTCTTTTCATCCAAAGAGATACTGTATATCTGATTGTACTTTATATCATCTACTAAATAAAAACATACTGTTTTGAAGACTTGAACATTGTTTAAATGTTTAATGAGGTCACAAATCAAGTGAAAGGTAGGGCAATTTTCCTATAGATTTCTACACAATCACACTGATATTTTTTCACTAGATGAGTTGCCCATTGCTGGGCGTCAAGGCAGATGTAAGGTTTTTAAGAACAGGTTGCCTCTCTGTGTTTGAATGGCATCTTCTTTGATTAGTCAGGATTGGAAAGCGTATTCACCAGTGAGAAAATTTGCTAATGTCAATTTTCTTGGCCATCAATTAATGCATTTTTTTATTTTGTCTCGATTCCTCTCTCACATTGACTTACTTTTTGCAGGCCAGAGCCATATCTGTTGATGTGGACAAATCCCCGTCATTTTTCAAACCTCTTAAAGTACAGTCATATGTAGGCTGCCATTGTCGGGAAATTAGAAATATCTGACCAGCTGTGTCAGAAGACATAACATTTCAGCATATGGGAGAAGTAAAAACTGACTAAAATGAGGTAATGGGCTAGAAGCTCCCGGCATCAGATGACGTGACTCAGAGAAGTCATCTCTTTAAAGTTTTACCTCAGGTCTGACCAGCCATGAGCAGAAATGCAACAACAAGAATGCTGGATTGAACTCTGGCCAAGAATATAAAGGATTCCACAAATAAAAACAGAGAGTACACATCGTTTCAGGGAGATCAGGATTATTTTTGTTTTAAAGCAGGAGCTGTAATGAAGAGATTACAAAAGGGAATTCATGTTTGTTTTTCTGTTTTTGTTGCTCCAAATGGTCAGCATCTGTCAGTCTGGGAAAGCAGGGAAAGTTGTCAGAGACTTCTGACCATATTTTCAGAGAGTGGTTCATCCAAGAGTCAGAAAGACAAACAGTGTTAGTGATTAATGAGAGGCGGGAGGGGGCACTGCGACAGAGAAAGAGTCCAAGTTAATTATCGTGCCATAAGTGCTGCTTTCAACTTTCCACACGAGTCTAGAGATTCTGTATGTGTGCCTGTTATTTGATGTGTGTGTGCGTGTGCATAGACTGTATCACGTTCCTTGACTGGCAGTGTGTAGTAGCAGAGTGGGTCTGAGTAGTACGCAGTGAAAAATGTCAAATCACTGTTATATCTTTTTTTCTGGGTAAGACAAGGAGATATTTTTCAGTAGCACTTTATTATCTCTCAAAAATTGCATCATATTTTTACATTAGTTGAATATTCTGATACAGATTATTCCACTAATACCAACAGTTACACTGATAAATAAATAGTAGATTTTGTAATGTTTCAAATGACCTGCAAAATTGTCATGTACCATATTGGCATATTTCTTTTAACACAAAGTGCCTCAATGATGTTAAGGTGGATATTAATGTGGGTGGATGTGTATCGCATTGGTATTTCAGCTCACGTTTCAAATGTTATTGTAGCAGCAGAACAAAGAGTGTTTGGCCTCATTGCTCCTCAGATAGATAGAGAGGATGGGGAGTGATGCATATCATTGACTTCCATGTTGGACTTCTTTTTGCAACCAGTGAAGTTGCCCTCTAAAGGCCAGTAGAGAGAATGCAAGTTTATGGCATTTCAGCTTTGGCTTTACTTTTCAGTAAACCGGAGGTTGGCGCCTTCTCCCAAATCGATGCAACCCCGGGTGACTCCTCCCTTTTTAGTTCTTTTCCATTACGTATCTTTCCCTCTGCTATATTGTCCACTATTCCTTTCAATCGTCTCGTCTCTCCATTGTCCGTGCCCTTTTATTTTCTCTTTCATCCTTGTCCCCCCTTCCCTCCCTCAGCATTTATCCTTTCTCTGCTCACTTGTTGTTCCTCTCCACCTTTCTGCATTCATCTCTTCAGTGACCTCAAAATGAGCTTGAATACATTTGTAAAATATGAATACGCTCACAAGTATCATCCACAATGTGCGATCATTCTCTCTTTTAAACCATATTTTTCTAATGCTCTAATACTTCACACATGGCCGCTGTATTACAGTGGGGGAAAAAAGAAACACCTTGATTTGAATCGTTTCATATGGTGGCATGCATACAGGGGCATCTTTGATACCATTACTTTGAATGGACTCTTAAGTAGGCCTGGCTTTCTTTAAGTGTATATGAGCGTGCATGCATCCACATATTTTTTCCTTTTTTTTTGTAATGCTCCCCTCGCTTCATTGAAGATAAATGTCTAGATTTGGGGTGTGTGTGCGTGCTAGGAGATGTCCTCAGTACTCAGCAGGGAACCTTTCCATTAAAGTTGGCGAGAGGATTTCACGGGGCTCCTGTTCACCCTGCACTCATTTGGCTCTTGATCTCACCGTGCGACGAACACTCGCGCAACATTAAATGAACGGCTTGGGTTCCTATTGCCTACGGAGCATACGGAGATGACTAGGTAGGGGAAAAAAAACATTAAAACACAGACTCCCCAGGCTGCCGCATCAAGCAGACATCAGAGGGAAAAGTTTTTTAACTGTGTGGTGTAAAATTAGAGCAATGATTAAAGGAAATTGTTGAGTATTGTTTTAAGGACAGTGTGAAGTATGGAGGGAAAAGTTAACTGAGGTGTATGTACCATCAATGTGTGTGTGTGTGTGTGCGTGTTTGTGTCACTGAAGACAAGAAACATGTCATCAGACAAAAATGAACACACAAAAATACCACCATATAAGTAAACATTTTTGCTCACTTATGTGTGTTTTACAGCATAATATATTTTCTGCCAAGCTTCAATATAATTATGACAGTTTAAATCAATTTGAATCACACCCAATAGAATAAGCAACTAGAATGCTCTGAAAAGGCATTAAGATGGAAATGAGTGAGACCAGAGAACTGAACCATTCAGTCATTCTCTAGTCAGTATATCGTCAAGCCGAAGTACAATATCAGGTGGACTGACTCACTTGTCTGTTCATGCATATACCACTCAGTAGACTGTAAGCCTAATTACTATCAACATATGTGTCGTTGCCCTGTTCTGTGATGAGGTAGAGGAGGTGGAGGAGGAGGTGATCAGTTCCCGACCTGATGCCACAAGCATCTTGTACACGTTGGCGTATGTATGCCACAAATCATTGTCATGCATTCTCCAGGAAAGTGACAGCCATGTCTCTGAGGTGGGATCACCTCTATAGCTTTGGACATGCTGGGCTGAAAATGAACAGGTGTTCAGTCTTTTCAAAATACCCACAGTTATAATTTCACACTTGTACTTAACCCATGCTTTTCATTGAGAGGTAGGAATCACATATTTTTCTGAGCATGTATGGTGTGTGTGTGTGTGTGTGTGTGTGTGTGTGTGTGGGTTAGGGATGTTGACACTGCTCCCTGTCAGAGGCGATTTGAGGCCAGTTCAGTCACTGTCAGGGCCGAGGCCGACCAGGTTGTGGGGCGTCCGTGTTTATCAGTCCTGTTAGATCCAGCAGGCTCACAGCACAGCACAGGGGGCCGATCATCATCTCCTCCAGCAGGTAAAGAACATTGGAGTGACAGGAAAGGAACTCGTAGCACAAACACACACACACACACACAGACCTGAAGAAAAAGGGAAAAAATCTAAACCGTTGACTGCTCTCTGCTGGTTAAAACTTCAGGTGTGGAGGAAAAGTGTGTGTTTTATTGGTTAACAGGTGAAATGAGATACAGCAGCATAAAGGATAAATATTTCCATCATTGTTTTAAACTCGTTCTCAATCCCAACTTATTAAATAGCGACACCGAGTCATTGCCCCATGGCATCTGAATGAAATGCAAAAGGCTTTCCTTGAACTCCAGTAAAGCCGTCTGCATCATTATCGACAGTCACAGCAGCTAAAGTATTTGATGAGATGAGAGCAAAAATGTGTTGTTTTAAAAATACATAACTTACAAATGAATACTGATTTCACGGACAATTATTTCAATAAAGAGGAGGATTTCTCTGCATCAATTTTGACACTTGTTTAAAAACCTGCCCACATCCAACAATGTTGCAGCCCACAATGCTAAAAAAAAGCCATCCGTTCTACTATTATTTCTACGGTGCAGGGGGAAATGTAGTGTACGGCTACATCAACAACATCCAGGGACAGATTCCATACAAGTGTTTCTAATTCTCTCTGGAATATCAGAATGCCTTCGTCTCGGTGTCAACTCGCCAGCAGGGACCTCTCTTTGTTTCACTCTTTCGTTCTCTGCCAAATGAGCGAGAAGGTGAAACCAGGTAACTGGTGATGTTTAGATAAACACCGTAGTTCGAATATCACCCTTTAAAAAAAAGGAAAAAATAATTGGTCAAACCCTCCTAAGGGTTAAACAAATTCAGAAAGAGCAGCGATAGTAAAACACAGGCGGTGCTAATTCACAGCTTCTGCCCGGTTCTATGGAGGCAGTGGCCGAGGGATCTGGGGACTCAAGTCCTTCCACAAATGACCATTTTGTGTTCAAGCAAACATCTGCTCAATGTTTGCTTGAATGTTTGCTTGTGAGCTCATACATTCGACAAAATTACACAGGAAAACATGCCCATATATAAACTGATTTTATATATATATATATATCTATATCTATATATATATATATATATATATATATAAAATCAGTTTAATAACTAAGCATTAATAAATATACCTGCTATGTAATAATACCTCCTTTCTTTTCCCCTGCCTTCAAACATTCACTCAATAATAAAAATTAAAACATTTAGAATAAGGTACAAAACAAATCATTAAAAGGCCCAGTAGGACTAAAGGACTAAAATAGACAAATTGCAAAGAGAGGTTGAGGTTGAGATGAAGTAGTGGAGTTCTAAATGCAGAAGGGATGGAGATGCTGCGGACCGGGGGTCAGGATAATGACTGTGGACAGGTCCAGAGGAGTAGACCGCCAAGCTTTGACTTCCACCACTAATAGGATTAAGAAGGATGGGATTCCCCCGGAGGACCGGACACACTCACACCAGAGAGACGGAAGGAGCGACATCTCTGCCTCGCCTGGCAATACAGCCGCCGGACTGGGTTTAAATGTGTGTGTGTCTCTCTGTGTGTGTGTGTGTGTGTGTGTGTGTGTGTGTGTGTGTATGTGTGTGTGAGTGTGTGCGTGTGTTTGTTGTTTTTCTCTATGGATGGGGATGTAAGGACCAACATGTTGTCACAAGGATAGAAGGAGGACAAATTCTCTCAAATGACAACATTTGGCCCGCTATAAGATGTTGGTTTACTTTGTGGTATAATGAGAAGGCCATTGTTAAAAAATAATGGCACATAATAGCAGAGCTTGGCTAGCGTGGTAATATTCAGAGAAAAAAACTCTGAGATTAAACTTTGAATATGCTCTGATATTCTAAAGTCATACATTTGTGAGGAAAAAAAGTAATGAGAAAAAGGTTTTGTCAAGGAACTATATTGCTTTACTTGTCAGGTTGGATCAACCTCATCACACCACTGCAGTAACGCCAAGTGCAAAATATATTAAATAATTTAAAGTGTAACTTCACAACCAGGTCCGAGACTAAGTCCACACACCCACGGCATCATTTAGAAAACTGCAAAAAAAGTGGGCTAAGGGCAGAGAGACACAACCATGACCACTTCCACATGACAAAAGCCTTGCAGCGTCGACAAAAGTTGTATGGACTTGTACGAGTGTCAGAGAGGACTTTGGAAAGAGGATTCATCAGGTAACCCAAAAGAATAAAACAGGTCTAACATGAGGAGAACATACCAATGGTAATATTAAGTTTGTAAAATAACAGAACGTGAAAGAAATGACATTTATGGCCTCACTTGGGCCATCTCACCCGAAGAACACTACTTTAGGCACAACAGAAATGAGATGGCAGCTGAATATTAACTTTAATCTCAGAGATTTCTGTTCCTTCAAATTTCAGATTGGTATGATACTAGACAGGCTTTTTTTGTGAATGTGTGAGTTATTTTTTCTTGTAGGCCTAAATGTACCACTTTCAGCAAGGACATTTTTATTTTTATTTTTTTAAATACCCTGCTTCCCCGGCTCTGTAAATTATATATTTTGACCTGCAATAAACATGATGAAGATCTGATGTAGCTCGGCTGGAGTTTGTCGCATGCTACGTTTACCTTCGGGCTAATTCACTTTGCTTTTTTTATATTTTATTTGCTTGTTTTAATTTTTTTTTCTCCAATGTTTTTAATGTTTTATGTAAAGCACTTTGAATTTCCCCGTGGTTGAAAGGTGCTATACAAATAAAGTGTCCTTACCTTGCCTTGTTGGCCAGTGACCTGAACATAAAATCCTTTTTTTCTGATGTATTTTTTTGTTGTTGCAACCTCTGAGTTGCTCAGCACTCATTAAAGAGTTTATTTAGTATTTTTAAGAGATGAGTTGTGTGCCAGTACCATTTACTTGGATTGGCTGTCCAAGGGTTGGACTACACTATACTTGGCTCTACGATGGCAATGCAGATCAGACAGTTCACCACTTTGTGCACACTGAAATACCTCTCCAAATGTTGGATGCATTTCCATTAACTTATGTACAGACATTCACGGTCCCCAGAGGATGACGCTGTCTGTTCTCCCATGGTAACCATCCAGTTTTTCCTTTATTGCAAAAGTAAAAGCCAAGAATCCGCATTTATCAAAAATGATATGATGGTTGGTTGTAGAAAATGCTACTTATATACCAGGCTCAAAGTGGATATGGCCCAACATGTACAAAGAAAGGTGTAAGAAGAGTCACGGGATTACAACCACCGTGTCATTAGTTCTGTACAACAGGACACCTTGTTTACCTTCACACAGCTAATGCTCTATTAGGAGTACTTTGTTTATTGAAGTCACCTTTATTTGAGTAGAAAAAGTACAAAAAAGAGAAAATACACAAGAAAAAAAAAGTATTTGTCTGATGGCATTTATATATCTATATATAGATATAAATAGATATATAAATAAATTGTGATAGCATTGTCTTCCGGAATTCTTTTTGGCTGCAATGATAGTGTAGCAAGCATCTGATATGGTAGTGTGAAGGTAATGCAGGTCTCAGGTTTCCATTATGATTTTTAATCAGATTTTAATGACTTAACTTTCATACAACATCCTATTTCCCTTGTTATCTTCCTGTTCCTTCAGTCCCATTGATTTTGTTAAAGTTGTATCAGTGCATCTGTTGGCGTCCTCCTCTCAACTCCCCCGCTGTTTACACACTTAACGGTTGCTCGCCTCCAACTGAGCTAAATTGTGACTTTGTGCCAACAACACTGTAATGCACGCAAATCTCTGTTTCTTTTCTCTCCACTTGTTGTTCGCCTCCTTAAACCCGAGCGACGCGAGGAGAGAGCGGCCGCGGCGTGATGGCGAGTGATGGTGACACGGAGCGCTGCCCAGGAGCGTCTTCACAGCTCTGTCCACTTCAGCAGAGATCCAGAGCATTTCATAGCCTGCAACACACACACACACACACACACACACACACACCAAGCCATTACAACACTTAAGTCTCCACTGAAGATGTTTATTCTGTGGCGGCTAAGCATGTATAAGTAAAAGTACAACGTTTTGTTCAAACGGAAGTATCAAGTAAATAACTTAATTAAATTACATTGAATTAACTGTTCCATAACAACACAAGAATGTAGTGGATATGGGTCATATGTTTTCAGTTCTGGTCATTTTACCAAATATTAAAGACGATTTCTTAAGTTAAGTATTGTAACAAAGATTTCGGGGGCACTCACACCACCAATACAAGACAAGCCTATTGCCCAACAGAGTGACATTGTACTGGTCAATCGGATGATGATCAAATGATACATGTTTGTTGTATTTGTAAAATGTGTAATTTGTAAAATTGTATTTGTATCGCTCACAGAAGTGATTCTTGTTGGACTCTTCACCATCTTTCAAGTTTTATGTCTTGACAACATTCTCAACCACTTTGATCCAACGGTTCGATGAAAGTCTCCAAAAAACACAGTTTGAGTGATTCCTCCAAGTCAGTGTAGATTCTACAGGATTATTGTGTTAACACTCATCTTGTGGTAACAGTACTACATTTAAATAATCACTTCTAAATGATTCATTCATGTTGAGTCCCATATCACCTTTGTGTGATGGACAAATGGAACTTCATGTCGGCGTGCTGATTTTTCACTGTGGGATTTAAACGTCCCATGAACACATCGTTCACTCTGGCGGCTCTCGTCTCTGAGAGAATAGTTGTTCAAACTCACCCGACTGTTCAAGTCGGTGCAAAACCAAATAAACAAACACGCTTCTCAGTTTATTGGTGTTTAAAAGCTGTGTGTGTGTGTGTGTTCTGTAAAGCACTTTAGATTGTTGACATTTAACTTTAGAGCATTTACTTTTCGACTACTGTTGAGCACATTGAATGACTTCTAACTCAAATATTTACTATGGAATAATTGTCTCCTCGGTCCCATCACTTCATGCTATGGTGCTCAGTGAGCCGTTCTCTCAGAGGACCTCCCTGTTTAACCTTTTACCCTGATCTTCATGTGCTTCTTAGGCCTAAGTCCTGATCCTAAATCAGCCCTACATAGAACTCAGCAGACCAGAATGTCCTTCTCTTGGTCGTTATCCTTCTGTCGCCTTTTCGGCCCTCACAAGGACAGCACTGCAAGTAGACAAACGCATTAGAACACATGTTGCTACGGGTGCTCTGTTTGAACACTCCCCCCGCCTCCAGCTCTGTACTTAGGAAGCATATGCTGGGTGCTGTGTCTCTCTGTCCTCAGGGGCCCGTGGGACCGAGGCCCCCTGTCCGCCTTCCTTGTTGTGACCAGAGCCAACAGGACAGGGCTGACGGATGGGCCCCTGAAGCTGGGGACAAGCATGGGGAAGCGAGGGTTGGAAGGTGTGTGTGTGTGGGGGGGGAGTGGGTCGCGCAGTCGTGGGCAATTAGAGGGAAGGAATGTGTGTGTGTGTCAGAGGGCAGACATCGTGTGAGTCGGACTTTTCTAATCCATTATCGCCGGGCCTCGCTCCAGGTGGCGTTATGTCGACACGCTGAGCGGCGAGCGTGTCGTGATGTGACAGGTCGGCCGTGTGTGTGTGACGCGTCACTGCAGCATGTGTGTGTTGGAGAGCAGTTGCAGCTGATGTGCAGTAATTGCTGCCCTTTCAGTTAACTGTTACAGATTGTCTTGAGAGGCGAAACTCCGTTGAGCCAGCCCACGCTCTGCCGCCGCCGCCGCCAAGATGAACTTGTTTCTTTGGGGGAGATTCAGACTGGTTTTGGGCTCTTTGAGCATGTTGGAGCTCGCTGTGCAGAATGTTTCGACTTGTTTGACTTCCTGCAGTGAAGACATTTGCTGTTGTGTTTCACCAATCGACACCTTCACACCAGCTCTGCGTCGCCATTAAAAGCTGCAGCACTTCATAAACTATGGCATCTTTCTTATCCCTCTGCCTTTTCCCCTCTATTTTCCCTCTTCTTTCTTTTTGCATTATTTTGTCTATGTATTACTATATTGTTTGTACTACTAGTATAGTTGCAAATACTTTTGTATTGTTAATATGTCTATTTGTTCTCTTCTTTTGTAAATTCTTGATTTGTCACAAAATAAAAAAATAGCTGCAACACTCATATATTCCTCTCATCTTAAGGGTGCTGTGTGAAGCTGTTTGTTATATCTATGCTTCACACAGCATAGATATAACTATATATATTGTAATATCAATATCGTTATCACATGAATTGTGATTGTTTTATTTAATTGGTTGTAAAGAGTAGGACCACAGTGGAGACCAAAGTAACCAAGATAATCTCTTAACCATAAGACGGGTCTGTTGATCCATTACTAGTGTAGCTTTACCTCTGACGTATCCATTATTCGTTACATCCAGGGGCGGATCTAGAAAAATATGTATGGGGTGGCGAGAGGGGGGCAAGAATTTTTGAGGGGTGGCAACATATGGCGGATGTGTATATATACTGAATTTACTCACAGTTATCGCAGTTTGATGAGAAATAGTATGTTCACACTACACTAAGGGCACAGGCTGCCATTTACATTGCATTTATGCTGTCCCTCCTCCATATCTTGACCGCTGTGGTGTTCTCCCACCTCCTCCTGTCCCTGGTCAACTTGGCCTTGTATTCTATCTCTGTCACCTTTCTGTTGCCCTTCTCTCTCTCCTTCCACCTCGTATTCGTCTTCTCTCTCTCCTTCCACCTCTTCTCTCTCTCCTTCCACCTCTTTTCTCTCTCCTTCCACCTTATCTCTTCCGTCTACCTTGCTCAGTTCATTTTCTATTTTTCTCTCCTTTTTCTTTGGTGAGAAAAACTAAATATGCTACCTTTCCTCTTCATTTCTGTAGGATTCAAAGTAACTTTAGTACAATGTTTTCCTTGACACACATTGAATCAATATTAGCTTTCTTAGCCTACTTAACGTCAGACCTAGCTAACATTACATGTATAGTTAGCGAAATAACGTTCTTCAACCTGATTTTTATCATCTCAAAATCAGCATCGCAACTATACTAGCACTGTGCTTTCATTATTATTTCATTTTGTGATAGATAGTTAATCAGTTTTTAAGCTCTTTCCTCGCTCCAGGTACGTGTCCACAGGGGCGATTTTAACGCGAGTGGACGCGCCGCTTGCCAGTATTGCACGCTTGGTGGGCTGCCACTAGAGGATGATTGACAGGCGCTCTCCTTCATACAATCACGCGTACAGTTCATGGCTGCACCTGATTGGACGATCGCTTTTACTGCTGTCCTGACTGCTCCGGAGTTCACGCAGACCAACATGGCGGCTCGTTTGGAAACTTTCTCTTATTCTACGAAATTAGTTCACCGAAAGGTGTTTCTGAAAACATTTTAAGCGAGAAATAAGCTATGCAGTTGCTGAATCTCTCTTTATTTTAGATCGACAACATTCAGTTTAGAAGATTTTCGCGAGCGTTCCCGAGGCGGCGAGTCGAGCCCGGCTCGGGAAACACAGCCCGGAAACACCGCTGCCTGTGGACACGTACCTTCCCTCGCTTCGCGAATCGCGCCACACAAAGCAGCGTCTTGCTGCTCTGACGTAATCTCGTGCTGCATTCACCGCAGTCGGACATTGGAAATTCGCGCTCGTAAATGTCAAATTGGACATAACTTTTCTTTGAATTCGTTGCTGCAAACTGGGGTGGCAGCAGGGGTGGCAAGGCTTTCTTTTAGGGTAGCATTTGCCACCCTATGCCACCCCGGTAGATCCGCCCCTGGTTACATCCCTCCATAAAATGGGTTTAATGTTCTTTGTCAACATAAAATAAGTCTACGTATAGCCTACCGTATAATGACTAGGTTTAGAATAAATACCAAAATCAATCCAAACATCTAATCAACAAAACTGAATGTAAATGTTTTTCGTGTGTTTAATGATTCAATTATTCAGTCGTTATACTGTACCTAATTAACATTCCATCCCTCAAGGCAAAACACTGAGAAGAATCCCAAGCACATTGTTTACTAGCGAGGACCGTGTGGAATTAAACACGATGTGTTTTATAGCATCATGTGTAGTGATGCTGTATGTTTTACCTTAACGTCTGCTCACGAGAAACAATGGGAACAGGGTTATTGTGTGTACACTCACATCCAGGAAGTATTCGCTTCCACAAGTGTTGATTTTAATCACTATAAAAGAAATAACATTTAAATGTTGCTTATAAATGTGCCACTTGCGAATGTGTGTGCTCTTGTGTGTGTGTGTGTATCTTTTTTTTATAGTTATAGACTTGTCAAGGAAGTGTGGTAATTACATGTTTATGTAATTAGGTCAGTAATTCAAAGGAATAAGCTTGTGGGTTTCCCATTAGTAATCAAGTAGCCCTTTGTGGCCCATATATGTCACAAGGAGGGTTGCTCTGTCATTAGTTAACACACAAATAGAATACATCTCTTTACAGCACACACACACACACACACACACACACACACCTGCATGCAGAACACAGATTTAGTGACCACGTATGAACATGGTCAAAATGTTTCCCTCCACTGGCAAAACAAGAAGACACACATACACCACACGCCACGCAATACACACACACACAACACATGTATGCAGTTAAGTGAGGAGGCACAAACACATCTCACAAATGCACAACTATACACACATCCAGCCCAGTATATTCACACAAATAAGCATACACTTGCTTGTGTACTTTAAAAATCCTCAAAGAAGACAGAAAAAAGGCTTCCACGCACTTCCTATTGCCAAACTCACACATGCCCACAACATGCTCACACTTTCGCCCCCCAACGGCAAACCGCATATCACACACACATACACACACTCAAAGAGGCACAGCTTCCCTCACTTCTAAGATTCTCTCTCGCTCTCGCTCTCTCTCTCTCTCTCTCGCTCTCTCTCTCCGCCTCATCAGGCCCTGTAACAGAGGGCAGGCAGTAGCTAATAATAGGTATTGACTGGTTCAACGTGGGATGAGCAAGGTTCAACCATTGGATCTCCAAATGCGCCCGGGGGTCACTCGCACAGCGAACACGTCTCCCCGGACCCGGCTGAAAGAGAAGGCATTTTAAACTTTCATGACTTCTCTGAAATCGCGGCTGTATTCGCCTTTCAGGCCTTAACTCTTTGTACTCAAAGCGCTCGGTCCGATCAATATCCGAGAAGGAGAGGAGAGGAGAGGAAGGAGAGGAGAGGAGGGAGTGGAGGGGATGAAATCCAGACGTCTTTATTTCAGTGGCTAAAGCTGCGCAACACACACAGCCCAGGGTTTGTTCAGTCGCTGCTGCGGTGAACTGTGAACACACACAGAGGCCGAAGTGAACTGTGCAGAAAGCATGGCATACACACGCATACACACACAGGAAACACACATTATCAGTTTATATTGGATCTATTAAAGGATATCTCTGGAATCTCGTCTCGTTGTCTAAGACAATGCTCACATGACCGACGGTGTCTCCTATAAAAATACGCTCCCAACAACTAAACTAGACTCTCAATTACGTTTCCAGGAAACTGATTTGTTCCCGGACTGAATGGTCGCATCTTTTAAGATGGCATAAAACTTGGAACAAAAGAAAAGCCCAACAAAAGTACTTTGTTATGTTCACATATATAAAGGAATTAATTTGAACGGGAGTGAAAGCAGCCAGACCTCCTATCTACGTGGTCTTCCACTGACTCGGTACAGTCTCACTCAAGATTGTTTCCGTAACGATTCCTCCTCTCCATAATGCAACACATTCACCCCGAGGCTGCTGCTTGTGTCCTTTGTGGAATCAAACTTCAGTGTCGACTCATTTTATCTTGAGTTCCAGTTCAAATGAACCTAGTACTAAATATAGTACTGTTACTTAGCTAACTTAGAATACATATAGTTACATAAAGTAGTGCAAGTGAAATATACTTAGCAGTACTTAACAGTACATATTTCAACCTAAAGCACATCTTTACCTAAAACTAACAACGTGGTTTTATTGCCTAAACTTAACCGAAGATGAACGTTTGTTTGAAGACCATGTATTCATACAAAAAGCAGGAATCAACGCATCTAAAACTGACACTGAAGGGACATTCTTCATAGTTCAAAGTGACTGAACAATTAATGAGTTGGGAGTGACAACATGTTGGACCAGCTTTTGTTTGTTTAATGTGAGCAAACTTAATTCAATATTAACTGTCTTCACTAAGCGAGATCTATTGACTCAATCTATCGATCTATTGTTTAACATATCATTATCCCTATTAAGTTGTCACTGATGGCAACAGTGGCTTCTCCTAAAAAAAAGCACATAACATAGTCAAAGAAAGGAGGAGTTAGACACAGTAGGGTCTTTTTGTTGATGAATTTGAACCCCAGCAATAAACCAGAACCCAACTACCAGAAGCGAGAAATCTACTTAATCTGGCTACTTCACACTGACAAACCTCATATAAGCAGTGGTTGAACTGTGGATGAACTGTTGTTTTTGCTTTCCCATTTCGTACAGTCCTGCTTGAGAAGATTCATGATTACAGCACACTACACGACATGGTAGAATAGTTGTATTTTTTCCAATGGAGTCTGGTGTATTTAGCTGTAGAGATGATGCCATTAACTGGTAATCTGGTTAAACATTATTTATTATTCTTCAACACAATCTGCAGATCATATTTTCATCAATTGTACAAACAAAAAAGCCATTGTGCATTTGAGGAGGTACTTGAATGGTCACTCCCATGACCTGGAGGAGCATGTGATTTGTTCAAAAGTTCTTAGACGGCTACTAAATGGACCTTATGGTGAGATTGTTTAATCAAAATAAAAGTACCAGCTAATAAAGCTTGTGATGCAGAATGTCTCCAGTCACTCATATATTTTGTTATGCTTTTAATAATATTACTGGTGCATGAATGTATAATTATAATTTCAAGGTTGTAACAAGTTTAAATGGAGCCAATTTGGACTATTTAAAGTTTAAGTTATGTTGGGAAGTTTAACTTTCTGTGTAACAATTTAATTTTATGAAACACACACACACACACAACTATATAGTACTTACAGAGGCATACAGTATAGCCTCAAGAGTTTGCATATGGAGTCAAAAGACACACTACATACATGTAGTGAAAGTGTAGATAATGTTAAAAGGACACACTGTCAGATTTACACAGAGCAAAACCAGAATGTGAGCCAACCATCGGAGCCCTCGTGATGGGCCCCGGGCTCTAATGGACATGAACAACCTCTGTGTTAACAGCAAAGAGGCCTGTTTGATTCCTGCCATATTTAGTACAGAGAATTCTTTCTCTACTTTAACAAATGGTTTCTAGTGAGCTGACTCACACCGTCCTTAAACAGTTTCTTTAGTAACATAAAAATATGAAAGTGTAACAATTTGATGAAATACAAGATGAATAAACCCATGAATAAATGAATGTGTGTGTGTGTGTGTGTGTGTGTGTGTGTGTGTGTGTGTGTGTGTGTGTGTGAGATGCCTTCAGTTACAGAAAGGTTTCACCACAATGTGACTCCAGCTGCTACAGAGAGGAAGTGAATACCCAGGGCAGAGAGACACAGGGGAGTGTGTGTGCAGTGTGAGTGTGTGTGTGTGTATGTGTGTGTGTGTGTGTGTGTGTGTGTACGAAGGGCACTGCAGCTGTGGCCTCTGCAGATCTACACAGTGGAGGTGAATGGGACTCGTTCACAGAGAGAGATCTGAACACCACAATAGACTCACAACAACACACACTCACGGGTCCAACAACACACGACTTTCGACCACGAGACACCGCGTGTCCCAAAGTGTTGGTGACGTGCCGGTGACGTCCTCCTGAACCTTTTTGTAGAGTAGCATCGTCCCGGCTGACAGAAAACATCTTAGTGCAGGTGCAAGTTGTATGTACAAGTAGCATTGGTTTGAATGTTGTGCTGAGTGACGTGAAAAAAATGGACAATTTGTGTACACACATCTGTATATTAAAGGACGTAGGTTTGCATATGGATGGTTGGGACACGTCACCAATACTTGAACAAAATCATACTGAGGAAATACGAGTTTAATTTCAGCCTAGAATTCCCATGAAAATGTGACCATTTATGAATCATTTGGTACACAGGAAACACAGAAAGCATTATTCATTCTAGTTGGGAATTATTGGGAGGCATCCGCGTTAAAATTCAGCAAATAGAACCATATAGCCAACATATCTGGTCTTCCTACAAAACTTACATCAGAACAAATTTGTTTTATGAGATCTTACTCATTCGAGTTTTAAAATGGCCTTCAAAAATAAACAAGACCCTAAGTTTAGCCATATGTAACCACATGGTGACCATATGTATCCAATCAGTTTTGGTTTCAACAGCATTCATTCATTATGCATATGTCGTTTGGTAAATTATCTATACGACACTTCGAAGAAACAAAAAAGGGCAAAAGACAGAGATCAACAATATATCTAAATTGTTGAAAATATTCTTAAAATAATCCATTAAACAAAGAATAACATTGTCAACTGTTTAGAAAGTCACAAAAGGCCGGTAAGAAACATTCATGATAAATGGTACATAAATAATGTATATAATAATCTTCAGAGTTGTGTAGACATCAAACATCAAGAAAGTGTTGTATTAGTAAGAGCTGATATTTACAGTGCCAGTCAATTTCAGTGGAAGTGCAGTATGACCAGTTGAATTTAAAGAGCTGGTGGAAAAAACAAGTAGAAAGATGCCATTAAATGGTGCTAGCAGTCCATTAACAAAGAGGAGCCAATCTTTTTGGTGTTGCTCAAGGATTATTTCTTGTTATTGTGCTTCACAAGGATGCACAATGAAACATAGCTCATCTTCTACACAAGAAAACCGTGACAAACCACACACTAGTGCATTCCTCTAGTACGTATCTTGAATTTTTATTAGAAGTAATGTTAACAGCAGCAACAATTATCTGGTCAGATAACATGGCCGACATCATTAAACATCAGGGGAACATTTTCCATCAACAGCTGATAACATTGCCATGGAAGCGTAGCACCCACCCTCTGCTTAACCCTCACGTCAAAACTATTAGCTCTGGCTGCATGTTCTTTGTAATTTGCACTGTTATGGGTTGTTAGCACTGTAAGCTATGAGCTAGCGGCATGTTTGTGGCCATGTTGAGAACCATTGAGAGGCGGTTGAAATGCTCACAATCTTGTGTTATGTAACAACCCTAAGTGACACCAAAGGGTCATTGCATTGAGAAGGGCAAAGGGATCCCAACCAAACGTTTTGTGTGATGAGTTGGATATAAGAATGGGTTGGATATTTTCCTTCACATCAATGTCACTATCAGATACAGAAATTCTAAGGGAAAACACAATACAGGGAAATTACATTTACATTTACATTTAGGTCATTTAGCAGACGCTTTTGTCCAAAGCGACTTACAATAAGTACATTTGTCAAAAGAAGGAAACAAAGAAACCACGACGTATCATTGCCGATAAAGTAAGAGCTAAAAATAGAACAAGTGTTAGGTCCTCATCTGAGTAAAGTAGTACTTCAAGAGCAACAGTGCTAAGATCAGAGTGCTATAGGTAAGGTTTTTTTTTTTTGTTTTTTTTTGTTTTTTTGGGGGGAGGGGGGGGTGTCGAGGGAGGGTGCTAGTGGGTCATGCTATGTAGAGTCAAGGTGAAGTCTGAACAGGTGAGTCTTGAGCCTTTTTCGGAAGATGGCAAATGACTCTGCTGTCCTGACATTGGTCGGGAGTTCGTTCCACCACTGAGGCGCCAGAACAGAGAAGAGTCTGGACTTTGCTGAGCGACATTTGCTTGATTTCAGCGATGGTGGTACCAGCCGGCCAGCTGAAGTAGAAGAGCGAAGTGCTCGCTTCGGGGCATGAGGTTTGACCAGTGTTTGAAGGTAGAAGGGTGCCGTTCCATTGATGGCCTTGAAGGCCAGTGTCATCGTCTTGAGTTGGATGCGTGCTGCAACAGGGAGCCAGTGGAGGTCACGGAGGAGGGGGGTCACGTGGGAGAATTTGGGTAGATTGAAGATAAGGCGTGCTGCGGCATTCTGGATACGCTGTAATGGTTTAATCGCAGAGGCCGGGAGTCCGGCCAGGAGAGAGTTGCAGTAGTCAAGGCGGGAGATGACCAGTGCTTGGACCAAGGGCTGCGTTGCATCCTTTGTGAGGAGGGTCCGAATCCAGCTGATATTGTAGAGGGCGAATCTGCAGGATCGGGCCACAGCAGTGATGTTGGGGGTGCAGGATAGTTGGTCATCGAGGATTACACCCAGGTTCCTCGCAGTTGAGGAAGGTAATACTGTGATGCCCTCGACAGTGACCGACAGGTCCATGCGAGGGCAGTCTTTTCCTGGGATGAAGAGGAGTTCGGTTTTGTTCAGGTTGAGCTTGAGGTGATGTGCAGTTGTCCAGAAAGAGATGTCAGCCAGACAGTTTGAGATGCGAGTTGCAATGTGAGCTTCAGAGGACGGGGGAAAAGAGAGGAACAGCTGGGTGTCATCTGCGTAGCAATGGTAGGAGAATCCATGCGATGTGATAACAGAACCTAGTGATCTGGTGTATAGTGAGAACAGAAGCGGTCCTAATACTGAGCCTTGAGGGACGCCCGTGTCCAGAGAGCAGGGTTTGGACATAGAGCCATTCCATGTGACCTGGAAGGTGCGGTTTGTCAGGTATGATGTAAACCAGGCGAGAGCAGAGTCAGTTATGCCAAGTTCAGCCAGAGTGGAGAGGAGGATTTGGTGGTTGACTGTGTCGAATGCAGCAGATAGGTTGAGGAGAATGAGAACGGAGGAGTGGGACGAGGCTCTGGCGTCTCGCAGGGACTCGGTCACTGAGAGGAGGGCCGTCTCAGTGGAGTGAGCAGTCCTGAATCCTGATTGATTAGGGTCTAGGAGGTTTTTCCGCAAGAGATAGGATGACAGTTGGTTGTAGGAGGCACGTTCCAAGGTTTTAGAGAGGAATGAAAGAAGAGATACAGGTCTGTAGCTTTGAATGTCAGTAGCGTCTAGGGTGGGTTTTTTAAGGAGAGGCTTCACGATAGCGGTCTTAAAATCCGCTGGAATGACACCTGAGGTGAGGGAGGAGTTGATCAGGGTGGTGAGGAATGGCAAGATGTCGTGTGAGATGTCCTGGAGAAGAGAGGAGGGAATCGGGTCAAGGGAGCAGGTGGTGGCGCGGTTAGATGTAACAAGTGCGTGGACGTCCTCAGAGGTGAGGGGGCTAAAGCTGGTAAGACCATCCGAGTTGAGAGTTGGGGGAGATGTCTTCTGGGAGGGAATAGGCGTGAATGAGGAGCTGATGTCATGTACTTTCTTGGTAAAGTAAGTTGCAAAGTCATCGGCAGTAAGGGAGGAAGGGGGGGTAGGGGCAGGAGGGGTGAGGAGGGAAGAGAACACGGAGAAGAGTTTCCTGGGGTTGGAGGCAGAAGAGTTGATCTTAGCCAGGTAGAAGGCAGATTTGGCTGCCGAAACAGTTGAGGTGAAGTCAGAGAGGAGGAGGTGGTAGTGAGCAAGGTCCTCGTGATGTCCCGATTTCTTCCATTTTCTCTCTGATGCTCGCAACAATGATCTGTTGGTTCGCAGAGGTTCAGACAGCCAGGGAGGGGCGGGAGATGATCGCGCCAGACGTGAGATGGGGGGACAGAGTGTGCCCAAAGAAGAGGAGAGTGAGGACATCAGGATAGAGGAGGCTTCCTCAGTAGACATTAAGGAGAACTGTTCCGAGGATGGGAGCGAGGTGATAATAGTTGAGGAGAGAGCGGAGGGAGTGAGAGATTTCAGGTTGCGGCGGCTGGTGACCATTCGAGGCGTAGAGTGGAGGGATGAGGTGGGCTTCATGGGGATGGAGAAAGACACAAAGTGGTGGTCGGACACGGTGAGCGGGGTAACAGAGAGTACCGAGATGTCACAGGATCTTGTGAAGACAAGGTCAAGTTGGTTCCCGGCCCGGTGAGTTGGTGGAGAGGGGGACAGTGTAAGGTCAAAAGCGGAAAAGAAGTCTATGAATTCAGATGAATGCAGCTTTCCCGGGTGGATGTTGAAGTCACCGAGGACGACGAGTGGTGTGCCATCATCAGGGGAGCAGCTCAGGAGGGCATCCATCTCATCCAAAAAGTCACCAAGAGGACCGGGTGGGCGATAGATCACTATGATGTTGAGTTTGAAAGGAAGCGTGACAGAGACGGCGTGAAATTCAAGCGTAGATCGGGGTAGGTGGTCGAGAGGAAGGACCTGGTAGGACCATGTGGGTGAGATGAGGAGCCCAGTTCCTCCTCCTCGCCCTGTTCGTCTTGGGGAGTGTGAAAACGAGTAGGCAGTTGAAAGGGCAGCTGGAGTGGCAGTGTTTTCTGGGGTGATCCAGGTCTCTGTGAGGGCCAGGAAGTGGAGAGTCTGCAGGGAGGCATAGGCTGAGATGGTGTCCGCCTTCTTGACTGCAGACTGGCAGTTCCAAAGCCCTCCTAGTACTTCAAGTTCCTTACCGGTGGAGAGTGGTGGGTAGCAGAGATTGGATGGGTTACAGCCTCGAGTGAAGGGACTTCGGTAAAATCTTCTCCAGTGCGATGTCCTGACTGGGATAAGACACATGGCTGCGAGGGGGGGGGGGGGGTTGAGATGTTATACCTACCTCAATGGGCTTCCTCGATGGACTCCCACAGATAGACTCCCTTGTCTTTGTTCAGATGTCTTGACTCCCACAGATAGACTCCCTTGTCTTTGTTCAGATGTCTTGACTCCCACAGATAGACTCCCTTGTCTTTGTTCAGATGTCTTGACTCCCACAGATAGACTCCCTTGTCTTTGTTCAGATGTCTTCGTTCTGATGGCCCGACGCTGCAGCTGACGCTGAAGTGACAGCCTTTTAAGTGCTCAATTTACCGTAAGTACTGACTGTGGCTCCTCCTTCCCTCTAATCAAGTCTATTCACTACAGGTGAGCTGGCTCAAAAACAAGCTGATTGCTCACTGATTGCTTCACAAGAATTTCAACAACAAGCTATTAATACTAGACTAAATGTTACCAATAGCGTTACTCACACAATGCCTAAACTCAAATCTACAATTAGTTTCTGACTTACCAACAAGAGAAATGACGTGGCAAATACAAAAAACAGACAAAATATGAACAAGGAAAGAAGATCAGAAGAAAAAAATAGTTTTTGTGATGGGTTGGGTTGGTTGAGCTGGGTGGGCCGTTTCAAAGACAGGGTGTCATACGTTGTGTGACCGTGGCTTCACCATGTGTGTTTGGCATTAGTCTGCCGGGCCACCACTGTAAATTAGACCCTGCTTTACTTGGATCCAGTCCGTCCAGATACACCACTATTCCCCACTGTCAGCTCCGCCACAGAAAGTAGAACATTTGTCAAAAGTAAGTCGAGGAAAAGAAAAATGCCCAACCGTTGAAAAATACTCACCAGCTTGGTAATTATAAGAAAAAAAATGGCTGGTTTTAATAAATTGGTTTCCATTTCTGTCTCAGAGGAGAGTCTGGGAGTTTGGCTTAAAGGAAAGAAAACTGAGAAGATGAACCAGACTGTGAATGAGTGGTTAAATAAAATAAAGATATTGAAGACAAAAAATAAGCCTGCATTTAGTGGACCAGGCCAAAGAGTTTAAGTCTCATCTTCCTATAATTCTGGCTATAACTGTGAAGAACTTGTCTTCCTTATAGTAAATACCAATTTTCACATGAACTGCAACATTAGGTTGGCCCTAGAGTTATGATCATCCAAAACGCTGAACCGATAAGTGCATGCTAGCGTCACTCGTGTGGTGTCAGTGATCAAAGACTGTGGTGCTTTGCAGATGTGGTGGCTGATAGTTCCCATAGACATTCATGACAAAAATCCACATGGGGAAAGCAAGTATGACGATTGGATGAAGTGCAGTGGAGTTTGAGACAAACACTGCCCACAACAACTTCCGACCTCTCAGCCTGACCGGCTGAACCAAACACCATCAAAAGCAATGTGACCAACCAAGGATAGACAGAAGAGAGCTAAGCAGCTAGGGTTCAAAGTTATTCCACTACTTAGCCTGCCTCTAGCTAGTATCAGGTCTATAGGAAAAGAACTGGAGCAGAATGGATATTTGAAGTGTTTTCAGTGGTCATGTAACTCATATAAAAGGGTGATTGTTGTTAGTGGTTACAGTGACAACACAATTCAGTGGGGCCGTAAAGTGGCGTCACAGCTCATCAGGAAGAGAGAGGATGCAGCTCTGGAGACGGATGTCTGGCTAGCTAGTTAGCTAGCTAGGTAGCTAGGTATCTTCTCTGGAGTGGTGTGGTGTGAGGTGGAGGGAATGTTAGTCCCAGTGCCGCAGCTGTTCACCACCAACTAATTTTCCATAACCAGTGTGGCGTTAAAGGATGAGAGATTAGCAAGCTAGCTAACTACCCAGCTGTCTGCTGGTTTGGTAGCTAGCTTGCTAATTCCACAGTAGAGCCCGACCGATAAAGGATTTTGAAGGCCGATACCGATACAAATGTTTGTTGATTTAAAAATCCGATATTCCGATATATCGGCCGATATTTTTTTATTTCAGAAACGCGTAACAAAACATTAACAGATGTCCCTAACATTAGTTATTTGTAGTTATTTATGAGTCTTCACTAAAATAATATGATAATGCAGTTTAAAAATAAACTTGTTTATTTTATTGTCACAACTTAACAGAGGAACATCAAAATATATTAAAGTTCTGATAAATAAAATGTATAAAAATACAAACTTAGGATATAAAACTTAAATTCCTTTGAACAAAAACACAATAACAACTCCAACCAAACACAAAGTTACCAGTATTAAAAGACTTGGTAAGCTTCATAAATATAACTTCGAACAAGACTGGAGACAAATTCTGTTAAGTTCTATAAGGGTGTTTTGTCCGTTTTAATTTTATTTTTAAAATATTAATTTATCGGCCATTATAAATGCTGATACCGATAGTTTGGAAAATATCCGTTCTTCTCCTATTTGATTTTGAAGGTCAAGTCACTAATATATAAATGGATGAAATCAGAAATCAGAGACTGTTGGGCACACATCTTTACTGAAATCTGGCTTCCTCATAACAACCTGACTCAAGCTGCTGCACTTGACAGCACATGTCAGCAGACACATGGTATTTCTAGCTGTCAAGTCACCCCTTCATGATGAGAACTTGTTGGGAAGTTTGCAGATGACACTTCCATCATCCAACAGATTGGCATATTGTTAAATTCTTGGATACCTAGAACAATGCAATATTTGGAGTCATAATTCTAATAGTAGATATCTAAAATTGCATTTTTACTAGTCTAATATATTTGGGATATTCAAAATAACATTATGGATATCTTGGAACGATGTTTGATTTGGAAATGGGAAATTAAATTATGACTAGTAACAAATTGATTGCAGATAGTAGGAATATTATTAGGAAGTAGGAATATTATTGCAGATATCCAGAAGGTTCATTCTAGATCTAAAAATTGCAGTCATGGAAAATCGAAAATTGATAAGCAAATACATAAGAATGGTAAAAGTGATGTAATTCTTCGAAGGAGGAATGACAATTGCAGATATCCACTATTTACAGTGTGTATGGCCTACCGTTAAATCACCTGCTGGATATTTTGTTGGAGGAAATCTAACATAGAGCCTACAGTAGACGTGTACAGTATGCATTAAGACATTGATAGTTTTCAATCAGACCTGCTGTTACCAGCCAGAGCAACCACATTCTCAATTACGGTGTTTTTACAGCACTACTGAAAAAAGCGCTGTTGAAGGTGGATTTCAGATACACACTCTGTTTTCTGTTCTTCTTTTCTCCTGCTCACTGCCCCTAACCACTACCCCCCCCCCCCCCCCTTCACTCCCGCTTTCTGCCTCAAACGCACACATATATATACGGCGTGGGCGCTGACAGTCCCTTGAACTGTTGACAATAAGTTGATGGGCTAAAGCCTCCAGTAAACATCTCTGGTGCCACCTCTACCCAGATGGAGCTACTTAGAGAACACACACTCGCTCTCTGTCACACACACACTTTCCAGGCCTGAGTTTCATTAGTCAGTGTGTTTATGTCTGCGTTCATGCGGCCTGGCGGAGAAACCTCCCCGTTTCACTGCCTCCGCGGGGTTTTACCCTGAGCTGGGAGCAGAGAGAGAGAGAGAGAGAGAGAGAGAGTGACCACAGTCACCGTTCACTGTTTCATGTGTGGGCAGCTTGTGTGTGTGTGAGGGCAGCCAGTCACCTTTGATGTTAAAACATAGTACATGCTGTTCTCATTTCTGATCCCACCCTTCTTACCACGCTGATATCTACGGCCAGCCGCCCGGGGCAGATGGCACCAGGATCTGTGTGTGTGTGTGTGTGTGTGTGTGTGTGTGTGTGTGAGTGTGTGTGAGTGTGTGCATTTCAATATAGCAAGTAAACTGACCCACAGGTTGCTGGCCCGAGACAGGCTTCATTTTTTAACAATTAATCTCCTTCAGCCAGGAGGGTCAGAATGAGACTAAAAACTCTTTTGCACACCATCTCATGCACACACACACACACACACACACACTAACATGGTGGTTTGATGCCTGTCATCATCGGTGTGTGCGTGTGTGTGTGTGTGTGTGTTAATCTGAGATGTGAATATGAGGAGATTAGATGGACCCAGGGATTAAAATCTGGCCTTTACCTCAGAGGATCCGTTCCAGCAGGGACAGCCTAATGGACACATACGTGCTCACACACATAACACACACACAGAGACACACACACACACACACACACACACACACACATTCCAAAGATCCAAAAAAAGAGAACTGTTTGGATCAAAGCACACAACGAGTAACCAGAGAAAGCACATTATATGTATTTCTAACAGACAAGGAGAGAATGAAAGACAGATGGAAGTGTAGGAATGATGGAAAAGAGAAGAAGAAAGAGAGACACAGTGAGAGCTCAGCGGCGGAGCAGCATGTAGAAGGTTTTTCCCCCCTTATTTAAAAACCTCCTGACTGGCTTGTGGAATTAGCCCTGGTCCCCTATTTACCACACTGCACGATAACCACCTCAACAGAGTGCAACCGTACATGCTGTCACTCTGTTTCACAAAAACAACAACAGGCATTGTCGTGTGTTTCTGCCTGCAATGAGAGAACAGAGTTACTGCTTTAGGCCAATTAAAAAGGATTTGGTGTGACAACATCTGAATATCAAAGAATAGATATACTTCTATTCATCTCTTTGTCTGTTTACACATTATTTTGCAGCAAGCAGTGGTGGTTGAAAATATATGTGTATGTTTAAATGTAAATTCCAATATTAACAATTAGTTTAAAAAACGGACAGACAGAATATCAAGAAGTTCAATTAAGCTCTGCCATCACCAGCTACAACAGAGAAATGCAACACACTTTTGGTAATTGTCTATGGAGGATGGAAGCTGACAAAATGTTAAATAAATGCCTTCACAAGTAAATATTATGCCATTAAATGGACCAAAAATAAAGCAAATAATGAAAAGGCAAAATAAAACATGACCAAATGAATAATAAAAAAAAGATTGTTGTTGTTGTTATTATTATTATTATTATTATTATTATTATTATACATCAATTAGAAAATGCACAAACAAATAAATACATTGAAAAATGAATAACAAATAAATAATGGAAAGGGACAATTTAATAGGAAAGTTAGTCAAATGGCAAATACATACAGGGGAAATTGGATACAGAAGTCAAGAAACAGAAATATAAATTTATGATTATAATTATATGATTATTTTACAATGAATGAATGCCTACATGTATTTTGATAGTATCCTTGGTACATTTAATGTCATATCAATTCCATAGATGCCTGCATTAACTGAATGCAGGACTTTTATTTGAAAATGTGTTGCAAAAATGAGTTAAAAGTGACAGCAGCCATATCAACTTCAAATTGCAGAATGTCTAATTAATTCAAATCATTTACATAAACAGGACATAAACGTATACCAGATATTCTGAAAAATATAAGTAAGACAAAAAAAGTAAGAGTTAGTTAAAAGTAAACATTTCCAAAATAGATAAAAACTTCTATCTGAAAATAGTAGGGGGTGAGTTATACATGCTTGTAATGCTGCAATAAAGAAACATGTATTATTGTGTGCACGGTTTTGCATGTGTGTGTGTGAGTTGTCCACTCAGTGTCGTGCTGGGCTACATGAGGAGACAGGGAGCATGTTGGAGCTGACAAGGCCTGTAGGGTCAACATCAAGCCAAATCAACTGCACTGGGGATCAACCACTGCTCCGGCTCTGTCAAATTAGGGCACAGCGCCAACACATACAAACACACGCGGACACATGGACATGCACACCAACAGCTGTCAGGCACACACACACACACACACACACTCGTGACTGCCCACTGCCCCGGAAACATCAGAGCACATCTCTGCCCTGAGGTGAGAATTCTGTTTGTGTGTGTGTGTGTGTGTGTGTGTGTGTGTGGGCAGTCACAGGGTCTGTGTGGTGATTGCTGGAACATACTGGCTGAGCAGCATGAGATTTGTGTTGGTTTGTCCAAGTGTATGTGTGTAAGTGGGGAGATTTTTTGTGTGGAATTTATGCATTTAGCAATATTTGGAATTGAGTGACTTTACTGTGTGTATGTGTGTGCGTGTCTGTGTGTATATGTGTCTGTGTGTGTCTGTGTGTATCTGCAAGAATATGAAATGAGAGAGCCACAGCTGGATATGTGTCTGTGTTTGTCTGCATCTACGTACATGAACATATTGTTTTCAGGTGTGTATTTTGCATGTGTGGTTATATCTGTGTCTTGGTGTGTTACATGTGTGTTTATATAACTTTACAAAGTGTGTGTGCGTGTGCGCTTGCCCCCAGGGGTGTCATCAGTGGGGCAGTTAATGGGCATCTGTGCGTGGTCCAATGGAAGCCAGCCGGCTAACTCTGGGCCACCTCTGCCAGCTGTGCCACCGGATGCCCATTCTGCACTTTATCAGCATCATTATTTCAGCTTCACACACCCTGCCTTGACTGGCTGCCATCAGGACTCAAACCCCACCCATCCAACTACACCTCTAGACTGTCCAGGGCCAATGGAGCACAGAGAATAGGGAGATCTTTGTGGACAAATTGGCTGGACTAATGTCTGCAAGGCACTAATACACAAAGCCAATGGCTACTTTGTCCTTCCATTGGATGGTTTAGCCAACACTTTTAAACCCCCGGCTAGAAATCTATTCAGATCAGATTTTGAATTCATCTTGTGTTTGCACAGAGTGATTTCACTCCAAGAACACAATGTGATCAGAATGATCTGGGACCCCTTTCATTTCCAGTGGTCTGAGCCAAAATGAAATGAAGCAAATCGGCGTAGGCTTCCAAGTTCATTTGAACTGCATCGGTTAGTTTTCTTGACGTACAGTTCATTTAAGTAGATGACACCTTCTGATTATTGGGGACTATCAGGTTACAGAAACATTGAAATATTAATGGACAGTGCCAAGAAATGTAGTGAGCACACTTGGGACCCCCAGAGAATGAAGACTTTAGATGTATCAGTTACACAGCAAAGACAAGAGACAAGAGAGAATTAACACCAACAGGTCACAGTATCAACTGGGGAGGGATCAAAGGTCACTGAGCCAGTGGATGACCAGAGAGCAGAAATATCAAGGAGGGCATTTACATATCATACCAAAGTCTTTCATAATCAGTCACAATCCACCAATCCATATAGACAGCCACCTGTTACCTCGTAATCGAGGTCTCCATGACGACTTTAAAATCTGCAGCCATGCAGAAGACTCACACAGATGACACAGAAAAAAGAAGGGAAACCCACAAAAGACAGGGGGTGCAGTCGAATAGTCTTTTTTGCTTAGGAAGGTTCCTAACTGAAGAAGTGACCCGGAAGTAAACAAGTGGCCGCCATGATAAGAGCTGTTCGAATTCTCTAAATGCAAAGGAAAGGAGCTCCAATGCTTCCTTTCAGAGCTCCTTTAGCATAGGATCCTATGCGATGGGAAAGGAGATTACGTCGACCCACAATTCTTTGCGAGAGCAACATTTAAAGTGCCACACACATCGGCCGTTCATGAAAACAAACGATATGTGCATTTGCATATTTAACATTAACTTTCATGCAGACATATAGCAATTGAAATAGTGATGATAAATGTGTGGACAGTGATAATAATCGAATGTTTTTTTATTTTATTTATTTCAATCATGTTACAAACTTGACAAAAACGAAACTAAAACCACAAATGAAACGTAAATAAAGCAACCGGTCAAACAGGAGCTGCTGGCCCTGAAGCCGGTCAGTGAACCAGCTGTTTATAAAACCAACATGTGGAGAAGTGGACGATGCGCTTTTTGTAGTCCATTATTGTAGTTTCTCCAGCGCAGACGCACGTCAATCGCCGGCGCCGATCATCAGCTGTCAATCATCAGCGGCCGCGTTATAATGACGTAGCTTAGTGAAAGTCCGGTCGGATTCTCTGAGCACCGCGGTCGACTATTCCTAAGTCCTTTTGAGTTCTCCTATCGCCTTTCCTTTACCCCGTGACGTTTTCCCCAGAGGTCAAGGAATAGGAGATAGGAATAGGAGTTAGGACCTTATTTTTTGACTATTCGACTGCACCCAGGGAGTTGAGCAAAACACAGGACACAATAGACAAAGAACTTCAAAATAAAACAGGAAATAACCATCATAAACCAAAGATCTACAATAGCTATTGCTGATGGGATTATCCCACCTGTTGTGTGGGCCTCCTCTCTGTCCCACCTTATGAGTTGGCACCGGGCTCCCATTTTTCTTCAGCTTGCTTCTGATAAAAAAGCCATCCTTTAAGATGTCCTCCAATAGCCTGCCAGATGGGCTACGTTGTGCCCGGGGGTCCTCGGGTCCGTTGTGAGTCTGGGCCCAGAGCACGCCAACAGAGCTCACACAGCTCAGACGGTATGTCAGACCTTTCACATGCTGAGAAGCAGCTGGAGACACTTTCAATGTGTTGGCTGAGGACGTGTGGCCAGTAGACAGGACATACTCACTGGACGAAGCTCTCAACCTCCTGGACCTCATCAAGGGTCATTTCTGACCCCTCCCCTAACGCATCTACATGCAGGCCGCCCATAGCCCTCCTTCTCCTGCTGGGGGAGCAGGGACCTTTTACCAAGTTGCTGTGTGGCCTCTCAAAACGGTAGCTGCCGACAAGGACCAGACCATTCCACAGGCACAGGTATCTGCCGCCCTGGACAACATGAGCTGGGGATGACCAGATGCAATGGAGTATGGCCTCGGTTCCTCGAGACAGGATCAGAGTCTAAAATCCTCTATCTTTTATTGATTGTTGTCTCCATTGTATGCTTTTAACCTCTCGTTACGTCAGCGACCCTCATGCGGGCCGTTTTGCACTAGTTTCGCTTCATTCCGTTTAATCGCATATTATTTTAAATGCGTCTGCGTCATATTACACATCATTTGAAAGCTACGAGTCTCGCGAATCGAACAAAGTAAGCCGTTTTAGGCTCACGGAAAACACATCAAAAGCAAACACAGCATGAGTGCAAAGAGTGCACAGAAACAAGACCAGCGTTCCCTACCTTTCGAGCTGTCTCGAACTCCAAAAACAACATGTAGCATGCTAATCCTTATATCCAGAGAACGGTAAGAGTCAAACGAACAAAAGTAGCCACTTCGTTTAGTCCCACGAGCACGCTAACTCCGGTAGTCATCCATAACACGCCATGTGTTGACGTTGTGAGTTTCTGAACAAAAGATTGTTTATAGCTAGTTATCGCTCTTCGATGACGGGCGAACAACAAAACTTCGATTTCCGTGTTTAGCTGCTTCTTGGCGACAAAACAAGCCCCCTTCCACGATTCTGCGATCCGAATTGGCTAGTCCGAGAGCCAGTGCTTCACTGGCTCTCGGCTGACCAACCACGAGAATCCCCAGGCAGAGAGCCAATAGGCAGAGGGGTACATTTTTGACTGACAGGTCTTATAGCCAATGAGCTTACGATTCCAGCCGTATGTTACATAGGGGGTGGGGGCTTGAGGATGAGAGCGCAGCAGCTCAGAAAGGTCAGACTGTGACCTGCAGATATGATAGTTATGCAGCGTCTCATTACAGAAGGCTGTTATGTAAAGAAACATTGAAAAAAATGTTGGTTTTAGTAGTTGTAGAACTGGTGAAATAAACAAAAAAAAGTAGAATTATATACCTAAAAATACCCATAATCTCATCTGGAACACTTGTTCCAGATGCAGCTCCGTCTGACATTGCCCCTAAAAAATGTAGCAAGACTTAGAGGGCTCATGTCAGCTCAAGACTTAGAAAAACTTGTACATGCCTTTATTACTAGTAGGCTAGACTACTGTAATGGTCTCCTTGCAGGTCTTCCGAAAAAAACTGTCAGGCAGCTACAGCTTGTTCAGAACGCTGCTGCTAGAGTTCTTACAAAGACCAAAAAATGTGAGCACATTACACCAATTCTTAAATCCTTACATTGGCTCCCTGTATGTCAGAGGATTGATTTCAAAATCCTCCTGCTCACATATAAATCACTACATGGTCTAGGACCGAAGTATATCACTGATATGCTCCCACTACATAAGCCCTCTAGACCACTAAGATCTTCTGAGACCAATCTGTTAGTGATTCCCAGAGTAAACAACAATCACGGGAGAGCATCATTTAGTCACTATGCAACAAATGGCTGGAATAAACTTCCTGAAGATGTAAGACTTGCCCCAACTCTGACCACTTTTAAAACTAGACTGAAAACTTTTATGTTCACCATAGCTTTCTGCTAAATCTTTTAATGTCTGCACTGTTTTTAATTATTGCAAATATGTTTTTATTCTATTTTCTTTCTGTAATGCATTTTTAAAATTTTTATTATTTTCTTTTAATTCTTCTATTTTTCTTTTCTTTTTTTTTTCTTCTCACTTTGTTTTATGATGTGAAGCACTTTGAGTCTGCCTTGTGTATGAAATGTGCTATACAAATAAAGTTGCCTTGCCTTGCCTTGCCTTGCCTACAACACTGCACTTGCAAAGCTCATTTTTGGGTGTCTTTTTATCTACTTTCTACCAGTTGTTGGTCAGGCTTGTGGCTGTGGCTTCATTCAACTTTTAGGCCTATATATAACAGCCACAGCGAACTTGTTTCATTCAAAAAGAAAAATAATTTAGGCGAGGCAAAAAAATTGCAATTTCCACTGTGTTTGAGCTGCAGTAACTCAGTGTGAGTAACACTTAGAGTAAATCTGACACTTGCAGAAGAAAATTCAAAGGGTTATCTTTCAGTAATGCTTTGTGCCTGTAGTCATAGGGGTTCAAAAACAGTAACCATTTTACTTTGGGTATGTCGTTTTCAGCCTTTTCTTCAAAAATAGGACGGCCAGGCAAGGGGTTTTAAAGGAAAAGTTCGGAATTTTGGACATAGGACCTCATTTACAACTTACCCGAGGTGATATAGGTCGGTGGAGACCGTTTTCAGCACAATTGGTCCAGTCCTTATAGTTGCACAAGTCACTGTTGCTAAACTGGTGTTGAGTTAGCGCACGTCAACGGTAACATCCAGCCTGTCTCTAAAAACAGCTTTAACTGCTCCGCAGACCACCCGAGACAAATGTATTATGACGTCGGACTATCGATGTACATGTCAGTGTTGGTAGAATAATTAAAAAAATTAAACCAACCTTGCATGGCATTGGAATAGCTTATACTTTGTTCCCTGTTGTTGCTAAGGCTACGCCAGCGGCGGATTGATATCTCCGGGCTAGTGAGGCTACAGAGGAAGACGGTTTCGGTTTCGCTGACAATCACGCGAGTTTATTCAGCTGCTGTCAGTCCTATGCTAGCGGGAAGGAATCAGGGTAACAGGAGACTATGGCCACTGCCAGCTATGCTGAGATTTCGGAGTTTGAGGACGACGCTGCTACGAGTACTAGCTGTCACGACTGTAGGGCGCTTAGGTTTCGTTTTTACGCACTACTACTAACACGCAAAGTAAAATTCTGCTGCTGCTGAGAAACTAGTCCCTCAAAATGTTTTATCATTGAAAATGCAAGGTTGGTTTAATTTCTAAAATTATTCTACCAACACTGACATGTACATCGATAGTCCGACATTATAAAACATTTGTCTCGGGTGTTCTGCGGAGCAGTTAAAGCTGTTTTTAGTGACAGGCTGGACGTTACCGTTGACGTGCGCTAGCTCAACACCAGTTTAGCAACAGTGACTTGTGCAACTATAAGGACTGGACCAATTGTGCTGAAAACGGTCTCCACCGACCTATATCACCTCGGGTAAGTTGTAAATGAGGGCCTATGTCCAAAATTCCGAACTTTTCCTTTAAGAAAGATTAGAAAAGAACGGCACAACACCATATGATGATATCCAGGTATAGAGGACACTAGTAATATTAACCTAATTAAGTCAACCTGATAGGGTGTGCAGGACAAAGAAATGTCAACTGGACTGATGGTTATCAAACCTACAACCTCCAATGGTAATGGGGAGGTCTCTCTCAGCCACAGGCCACCATGCTGCATATAGAGTGTGTGTGTTTGTGTGTGTGTGTGTGTGTGTGTGTGTGTGTCACTGTGTATAGAGTGGTATGGCAGCCAGGGCCTCATGACAGATCAGGGCATTCAGGCCAGTGACATTCCTCCAGAGCCCCAGATGCATCATGGGCCAGCGGTGTGAAAAATGCTGGTTGGCCTGATCCACTCAGCCGCAGATGAATGAAGCGCTCGGTGCACTCACCCATAGATGAATGGAGCGATCTGTCTTGTCAGTGGAGGTCGACCGAGAGGTTACAGTATCCATACCTGTGAGTGTGTGTGTCTGTGTCTGTGTGTGTGTCGGTGTGCGTGTAGGTGTTTGCTGACTTCGGAAATGAGCTACAGTACACCACACACACATACGCACACAAACATGCACACACACACACATACACACACACACACACACAAGTGAGAAACAAAGACAAACACAGATGATCACGTCCAGTCCAAACACACAAACATGTTGTTACTATGTCCTATTCAGACACAGCTCAATTCCTGAACCCAATCCAACAGGGTTGGTACATGCAACTTACACTTGTTATTAACCTCTTACCTTACCAGATTCATCTTTTAAATATTGAAGGAACACTTTGCTACATCTTAGCCTCACATCCATGTATTAATCATTAGCGTTTGCATGTCTGGTCAGGTGCTGAAGGTTTATTTTCTTCACTCATCTGCTGACGAATTCAGACATCAGAGATTGGCTAGTAAATGTCTATTCCCCCCAAACTCAAGCCAACATCTCAAATGTCTTGATTTAGCCGACCGACACAAACCCTTCTTAGCTTTCTATCACTGTGAGGACATTTGGGGAATAACATAAACATGTACAAACAAGACAGACACATTGGGGCCCCCATCAAACACTGGCCTGGTCTCCCTGACTTTTTACACACACACACACACACACACACAGACAAAACAGCGAGCCCATCTCCTTAGCCATCAGCCCAGAGCTCCGGCGCCCTGAGCATTGGCTCTGACACGTCTATATGTTTTTCCAACTGACCTTTTGCCGTCCTTTCTGCCACAGCCCGTAAACCATAAGCTGATATATGAAGGCAATTTTTAGCGGTGCCACTTGTATCTGAGTGATTGCGTACGCTTTACATTTGGGGCGCCTGCCACCTTGCCACCCCTCCTCCTCCAGATCTCTCTATTTGGATAGCGGACGGTGTGGGGTGGCGGGGGAAGAGGGGGGTGGGGGCATGCAGGATGAAAGGATGGGTGGCTGTGATGCCAAATACACACATCTATCTACTCCGAGGGCTGTGTGATAGCCCTTCACGCCGCCAAGCAGAACTTAAGAAGCTCTATGAAAGGGCAGCTCTCAATGCAGCTGTGTTGCAGGAACATTTTCCAAACATCTGGAATATGAAGATGTGGTTTTCGGATGGATGATATCTTTAATGCCAGTTTTTTCATCACTGTTCTTTGGAGAACTAGTGTTTAACACACAGACCTCCATGTGTTCAATACATTTTGTTTGTTGTTTATTTTGGTAAATGGACTTGCATTTATATAGCGCATGCTCATCAGGTATCTAAATATTGACACACACACACACACACACACACAACCGAGTCACAGCAGTTTGTGCAATACACTCTATTGTTTTCATGCAAAGGGAATCAAATGTTCCATTTTTTCCCATGTGGTTCGTGGGTTGGGGTAGGGGATGGAGTTGGACGGGCTCAACAGGACCACATGTTCCAAAATGTCTTGAAGTGACATGTTGGTGATGGTTTACCATAACAAGTGCTTTTGTAGCCTAAAACTAACTCTGGTTTTGCAGCGCAACGTCGCCCCAGCTAGGAGAAAAATGTGCTTCAAGCATACGTCGAAGTGAAATACATCAGTTTGGAAACCGTGCTGAGCCATTGCCATTTTTTGGCAATGTACAGGAATCAATCGATCAGGGATAGGAATCGAAACGCTGATCTTCCGATGAGTTGCCAACTTTACAGTCCTTGTCCTTGTTGACTCGCTCCACCTCTGAGACACAGCTGATCTGAATAAATGTGATTACAATTGAATTAAATGTTATTTAGAGTGCCATATCACACCAAAAAAAATGTTAAAAGTCAATTCAGAGTCAGAACTTCACCAGCAGAAAGCGTTATAGCATGACAGTGGTGAGATCAAATCTGCCTTAACAGATTAAACTTTAGACTCTATCTGCTCCAGATAGAAATCTGGAGCAGACCAGGCTCTTGGGTTGCATCTGCGTTTGATGTTGGCATTAGCAATAGAAGTATTATTAACAGTAGGAGTAGTATAAACAGCAGTAGTCCATGGTGGCAGGTGCAGCCACATTTAGATCAATCTATCACCCACATGTCAAGTTTAGGATGATATCTGGACGAACAGAGAGCTATGACAGCTAATGTTAATGATGATTTAGCATATAAATGGCTCATATACACAAATGTCTGTTCCATGCTAGTGATTCTCAAAAAAAACATTTATATGGACCCACTTTTTAAAAAATTGACAAACCATCGTGACCCAGGGCACAGTAGACATCTAAATCCATAACTTGTGAGAGGAGTGCATTTGAGCAACTTAAACAAATCCCGAAAAGGTATTCAATTCAAATACATTTTATTTATAGTGTCATAACACAACAGAAATTATCTCAGGACACTTAAAGCAGGACTAGAATACGCTCATGATTTTCAGAGGCATGCATGTGTTATTGAAAACACACACATACACATATAAAATACTTGCAAGTTACCTCATGGTACACCAGATGTAACGGGACCCCTGTCCTCCAAAAAGTTCTACTTTTGAATCATCAGTCCATAGAATCTAGTGCCAAAGGTCAAGATGATTTTTCGTAAATGTGAGAGGAGCCTTTGTATACGACGGCGTATTAGGGCCACTGTCGAAAAAAAAAAAAAAAAAACGGAGCCGAGAGAGGTGGGCAATATTCTGAGATTAAAAGTCGCAAATTTGCTAGTTTTAAAGTGGCAAATTTATGAGTTTAAAAAGTCGCAAATTTACGAGAAAAAACTCGCAAATTTGCGAGTTTAAAAAGTCGCAAATTTACGAGAAAAAACTCGCAAATTTGCTAGTTTATTACGATGCTAACAACCGGCATTTATGCTAGCTAACTTCCCATGACTGTAGCTTTTATCTTTCTAATTAATCCATCCCGTGTGTCAATGCTTTGCTAACGTCCTTAGGGTGATGGCTCTTGATGGTTAGTGTTGGTTAATTTTATATGGGCCAAATTGTCATTTTACGGTATGTGTGTTTGTTGATCGGGTGGTTTGGCTAAGCTAGCGGTCATAGAGGAAGTAATCACGTAGCATGACCCGGATGTTTACCGTTGCTATGACAACAAGTGAAAACTACCGCTAGCTAGCTTAGGCAAACTACCTGCTCAATAAACACAAATAAGATGACAATTTGGCCCAAATAAAATTAACCAACAATAACCATCAACAGCCATTACCTTAAGGGCCTTAGCAAAGAGTCACACGTTGGGATGAATTAATTAGAAAGATAAAAGCGACATTCGGAAGCGAAGTTAGCTAGCATAAATGCAGGTTGTTAGCATCATAATAAACTAGCAAATTTGCCACTTTAAAACTCGTAACTTTACGAGAAAAAACTCGCAAATTTACACGTTTAAAAAGTCGCAAATTTACGAGAAAAAACTCGCAAATTTGCGAGTTTTAAAGTGACAAATTTGCTAGTTTATTATGCCTGTTGATGGTTATTGTTGGTTAATTTTATTTGGGCCAAATTGTCATCTTATTTGTGTTTATTGAGCAGGTAGTTTGCCTAAGCTAGCTAGCGGTAGCTTTCACTTGTTGTCATAGCAACGGTAAACATCCGGGTCAAGCTACGTGATTACTTCCTCTATGACCGCTAGCTTAGCCAAACCACCCGATCAACAAACACACATACAGTAAGATGACAATTTGGCCCATATAAAATTAACCAACACTAACCATCAAGAGCCATCACCCTAAGGACGTTAGCAAAGCATTGACACACGGGATGGATTAATTAGAAAGATAAAAGCTACAGTCATGGGAAGTTAGCTAGCATAAATGCCGGTTGTTAGCATCGTAATAAACTAGCAAATTTGCCACTTTAAAACTCGCAAATTTGCGAGTTTTTTCTCGTAAATTTGCGACTTTTTAAACTCGCAAATTTGCGAGTTTTTTCTCGTAAATTTGCGACTTTTTAAACTCGTAAATTTGCCACTTTAAAACTAGCAAATTCGCGACTTTTAATCTCAGAATATTGCCCACCTCTCTCGGCTCCGTTTTTTTTTTTTTTTTTCCGACAGTGGCCCTAATACGCCGTCGTATTTGTATTCTTTATGGACAGCAGCGTTTTTTGTCTCACAGCTCTCCCATGGGTGCCATCTTTGCCCAGTGTCCTTCTTATTGTGGAATCATGAACACTGACCTTTACTGAGGCAAGTGAGGTCTGCAGTCCTTTCTAGGCTCTTTTAGGACCTCATGGATGAGTCGCCGATGTGGTCTTGGAGGAGTCTTGGTGGCCAGTCGTCCTGGGAAGGTTCACCACTTTTCCATGTTCTCTCCATTTGTTAATAATGGCTCTCACTGTGGTTCGCTGGAGTCCCAGAGCCTTAGAAAAACGTAGATCTTAGAAAACCCTTTCCAGACTGATACATTGTTTTCTCATTGGTACTTTTGATCGCAGAGACACCTTTTAGCTTCACATTGCCCGACAGGTTCTATTTAAGTGTTCAGATTGAGGTCTGGCAGTAATGGACGTGTCTTTTGAAATAAAATCTGGTCATTTGGTTGATTGAGTAACCAAGAGGGCAATTACTTTTCACAAAGGGCTCGGTAGGGTTGGAAAGTTTTTCCTTCAATAATTGAAATAATCATTTAAAATCTGTATTTACACTGGGTGTCTTTGTTTTATATAAAAATTAATTTGATGATCTGAAACTTTCAAGTGTGACAAATATGCTATAAAAGAAGAAATCAGGAAGGGGGCAGTGTGTATGATTTTAGTGTTGCTGTGGGACAAGACAGATGTTGAATAATATCTATCATTATCACCCATTAACACTGTGATGAAAGGTGGAATAATAAAACACAATAGACATGTTTTGATTGGCCTATATTGTAGCCAATAGGCCTCCAAATCAACTGAACTCCATTCAGTGACTAGATACATCATCTTCAATCATGGTTGACAAACTTAACAGTATGTTCAGCCTCATTGGGAGAAACTAAATACAGTTGCCAGATGATACTCAATACAACTCAGGTTGAACAAAAGGTGAATGAATCAATAATATTGTTTACATATTATGGTTTCAGCTTTCAGCCTCACCAGGAGAACCTAAATACAGCTAATTTAAATTAATTGAGCTAATAAGGCCACCTCATCTCTAGCCAGTGAATTAACATTCATTGCCCTCAAACCAATGATTGTATCTCAAGAGGAGAAGCTTCTCAAACTCCTGATCTGATAGCTGGTTCCTCTTTGGAGATCAGGTTTCCCAGGCAAAAGAGTATTTCTACACTGGATTGGGTGGCTGCATTATGTTTAAGAGGTGTTTTCTTTATTAATGGAAATTGATTCAGTTTCTATCCATGTCGCTCCTGATTTAAGGTACTTGAGGTCCAGCTACTTCGGTTTCAACAGTGGCATAGGTGTCCTCCGCAGTACTCTTCAAAATAAAAGTCTCCACCTCTTTGGTAGGTATGTGTTCAACTCGACCATAGGTATCTCAGAAATCCGAGCAAGGGCATCATAGAACAAATTCCAGCTGGTTGTGCAAGTTACTAGTAGCTTCTTGGCAATAATGTCGTTCACAATCTTCAAGGCCAACATTGACTGCGCGCCTAGAAATGACTGTTTTTCAGCAACATGGCCTTGAAAAGCCTCTATCTATTGTCCCTTAGCTTTAATATCTGTGATGGGGTCGGTTTGATTAGCATTGCTTCATGTTCCAGTCATGGACTGAGGCTCTAGCTTGTTAGCATTCTTACCAAAGTTTGAATAGTTGGCAATGTGCCCTTTTAGGTCCTTATCACAGCAGCAGATTGAGCTTGTTCGCATGAATTTATGCTATGGGATCTATATGGCATTAGGCCATGTTACATTACCACAACGCAATGACACTTGTTAGCTTATTAGCATAACCCCTATTAGATGGACATGGGGTGTGTGTGGTGCATTAGCCCATGTTACAGTAATGGAAAGAGATTGTTAGCTTGTTAGCATGTTAAACAGGTAGGGTTCTGTGAGTGGCATTATAGTCTAAGAGCACTGGAACGTACCGCCACAGTGCTAGTTACCATAATCTCAAGAACGGTGTCTGTGTGTGTGTGTGTGTGCGCGCGTGTGTCTTTCATGCAACACTTTTCAATTACAGCTCCTCATTGTCAGGTTGTAAATGGCTGGGTCAGCTGGCTGGAGTTCTGCCTTTGAACATGGTGCTGACATCCCTACAAAGGCATCATTAGAGAGGCTTGGCCCAGCAAGAGACACCCTCATTTCTCTATCACCCCGGAGGAAACAACTCAATATGTGCTAAAGATGAAAAAAATCATATATAAATATATTATATTATATATATATATATATATATATATATATATATATTACAATAAGAAATAAAAGAAAAACGTCAATGTGATCCTTCCCTGATCTAATCTGCGGCCCTGCATTATCCCTCATTTGATCGTTTTTTCTTGTATCATTAATTTTGAGACAAATATGTTGAAGCAACTTTGAAAAGATATTTCTCCTTTTCTCTTGATCTAAATATTCGGTGACACCCCACCCCCACCTGTGCCCCAAGAAAGAGAGAAAGAAAGGCTTTTTCTTGTACGAGGTCAGAGGGAATACAAACACTACTGGTGCCGCTAATTACAATGGGAGATTGAGAAATGGAGGAAAGAAATAATTTTAAAAAATGTGATTTGCATTTTGATTCCAAGTTGTATTGTAAATGTCTTTTTTTGCCTTTCTTTTTTCTTTGGTTCTCACTAATATCTTCCTGGATCAAAGGCTTCCGTTGGGTTTCTCTCATCTCGTTTTCCTCCTCCAAGCATTGTTTGCCTTCCAGGACCACAGCAGCACAAGTTTAGCTCTTGTGCCAAATTTGTAGCGAAGGAAGAATTAGCTATTCTAGGATTCATTTCACATCAAAAAGAGGACGATCCACAGAGGCTGCAGATAAAAGACAGTTACCTGTAGTAACTCTAATTTTAATTGTATTTTTATTGTAATGTATTGTGGGTTGCATCCTTTTTAACAACAGACATGGTGTCCAGTGTATGGGTTATATTGTAGTGAAATACAACCTGAATATGGGACACTGTGTTATCATCACATTTTAAACATCTGTTACTGTCAAACTGATAAAATGAAACCTAATGAATGTTCGGAGGCACCAGACCCTGAAGCGTGTCCCTCTGAATGACTGAAAGCTTTCTCCTGATATGTCAACTTCTAAATGAACAATTCAATAAGAAACACTTAAAACTGAATAGCAGTAAATCCTCCTCGCCTTGGGCCTCAAAGCCTCATTTTGTCAGCGTCTGATTGAAACTCTTTCACAAGTTCACGGTGCTTTTCCTATTACAGTGACTGGAGCACTGGTATTACCTGTCAATAGAGGGAATATGAAATCTCCGTGGAGACAGATAGCAAAATGCAGATGTCTCAATGAAAACTTCATTAAGATGGAGTATAATTACTGTCCTTAATGATGTACTCGCTGTGCTTCTTAAAAACTCAACTTTTGATGTGTTTATCCTGGAGTCATTTCATCAGCAGACTTCATCTGAGATAGAACAGCTTCAGTACGTACCATGAATGCTGGCGTATTTTTTAATCTTCAGTGATTTGTGTGAAGTATTTAAAAATAAAAAAGTTTTGGTCAACTACCACTATGAGTGTTACTCATTAATTGTTAAACCTAAGTATTTTTGTTGCGTAAACCTATCTATATATTTTAGTTTTTCAAATGCTGAAGAACTGAAGAATCTCAGCACAATACAAATTCCTTGAATGTTATATCGTTGCCCGTGCTTACACACTTAAAGCCAAAACTTAGACAAAAGTATCAAAACTTGTTTAGCCTTGAACAATGGAACAAAAATACAAACACATTTCCTGCTTTGCACTTGTTTTTAATTCTACAACACATTTCTTTCTGACATTACACACATTCAGGAGTGAACCTGCTTACAATAACTACAATACAATTAACTTGCTAATTGAACACCACTCAGAGTTTAGTACAAACGATAGACCCGAGCTGCCCACCTCTTTGTGAGAACTTTACAATTGTGGAGGAAGTGAGAGCGAGACGAAGTGGAAGAGTTATGGAAAATGATGCTGCTAACTAAACTGATTTCTTATTTCCCATTGTAATGTTGTGTGTGTGTGGGGTGTGGGGTGGGGGGGCATGTAGGTCACAGCTGTTGGAGATGGGCCAATGTCATGTGGATCTCAGCTAGCCTTTAGGTGAATGTGGCTCTAACACTGCCAGGTCGAAGCTCAACACTTGCTCAAAGCCTTCACCTGGTTCCACACACGTAAAACACATACACAGAAAAATGAACCCACTGTCAAAGAATATACTTCTTTCCTGATCTTTATATTTGGTCTTCATCCTCTTCTTTCACTTTTCACACACAAAAAAATCTTCCGAAAATGAAGACTATCATTTTCTCTCAGTTTTCACCTTGACACGCACACACAAACACAAACACACACACACACACACACATAAACACACACAAACACACAATCACACACACACAGAGACATGCCAAAACATATTGTCTATTGTCTGTTGCCACTTTTAAAAATGGTACTCCACACACTTGACTCCTCACAGTGTTTTTTAAAAAAAAATTTTCAGGTGACTTCATCAGAGAGGAAACAGAACCTGGGTGACAGCATTAATTACATGTGTGCGCATACAAACTCAGAGCTATTTTCTACTGACTCGACCTAATAATCATCATCACCATCATCATTGATCCCCTCGTTATCACTACCCGTCATCCACCCCCACAAGGCCACCATGCTGGGAGCAGAAGAGGGGTTTAAACATTGTGCGTGTACGACTCTGAACCCCAGACAGATATAGAAGAGTGTGAGAGACTTTCCAAGATGTAGCCTAACTCTCCCAGATGTGAAATGGTTAAACAAGATAGAAGCGAAGGGACGAAGGAATGAGTGATGCTGATGTGTTGGAGGCGAGGGTGAATGTGTGTGTGGATGGGGGTGGTGGTGGATTGTCTGGGAATAATTGCCTGGAGACGGTGCAGAAATAAGCCCTAATGGTCAGTAATCCAAGCCTGGAGAGGGCCTCTCCACAGTGCTCCACTGAATGCCGGTAATGGGCTTCCAGCTCTGTCACTTACATATGCATAGATCTTTCTCCATTAAAGCTGGTTTGAATGACAAATATGGGTGGGTTTTTAAAAAAAATATATAAAAAAAGTGGAAGAAGTGGAGGGAAAGAGAGAGGGGGGCAGGGAGAAGATTTTCTGTTGGCTTGCAGTAATTTGGCAGCGGCTCAGGCCCCTATCCTTAAATCTCATTAGCCCATTGTTCACATGGTGCTGGCTGGGTGACGAACAGGGCGAGAGGTGATGCTTAAAGTGGGCTGGAGGAGGTTTGGGCCTGACACTTGTTTTTCTCTGTGTGTGTGCGCCTGACTACGGGATACTTTGATGCTCATATTGATATTGATACTTACTATTGTGCTGTGTTAAGTACACTCTATACTCATAGGGCTTACACCAAACAGCAACACATTGATTTCTGGTGGTCCAGAATGAAGAACCATGTTAACAAGAAAACATCATAATCCTGTTGCAAATGTTTTCCTCGGCCCTCACACCAAACGGAATCGCAGGCACACGTCAGACCACCACAGAAGATAACACCGACCATCAGCACCACCGACAGCAGACCGAATTCATCAACTGGCGTAGTGTACAGGAACATCTGGGCTGAGTATTATGGGCTGACATTCCTGAGGTCAAAGAATGAGAATGACCAAGATAAGATCCTGTGGGACTTCCAGATCCAGACCAATGTAAAGCGGTCAAACCAACCGAACATGGTGGTGGTGGACCAACAACAGAGGACAGCTGTAGTGATAGATCATGATTTACAGATAAAGTGCAGAATCTTGACCATGGAGTACAAATCAGAAACACAGGCACTGTCCAATTGTCTCGCATATTTTGTCTTTTGTCTTTTGTCTGCGTATTTTTGTCTCTTTTAGCATTGAGCCAAAGGCTTCAAGTGAAATGAGATCCGACATTTTCAAGTCATTTTGGAGAAAGTTCCATGCGGTGGGAGCAGCAAAACTAAACGCTCTTTTCCCGAGCTCATTGCGGACACGAGGCACAGACAATTTAGATATTACAGGAACGCAAGGCATAGTGGCTTCTGGTTCTTTGAAGGTAGGAACATAAGTAAAAGGCACCAAACCAAGAAGAGCTTAATAAATAAGCTTCAGCCAGTGTATATGCTTTAGTTCTTCAAATTCACAACATCCAGACGAAGGAACATGAGAAGCTCAAAAAATACCAAGGGCTGAAAAAAGAAGTGGATAATAAAGGCATCAGTGGTAATCGGAGCAACATGGGTTACCCCCAACCTGGGACAGTGGCTCCTGCAGGGTCCAGGATCCACATCCCAGATCTCTGTCCGGAAGAGTCTAAGATACTGAAGAACCATCTGGTCTCTGGTCGAGATCCAAGACAACAAGACTGCCCATTGGGGGGGAGGGTAGCCCCTTTTATAGCATTGGTAGTGATAGTGGTATTTTTTCTGGCCCCACTGGATCATTTTCACAGAGCCAATACAGAGACAATACACAGATACTTGCATTGTTCTGCCGTTTCTGCTACTCGGGACAGTAACTGCAAAGGACTTCCATTGATACTCTTTGCTGACAACTAACTACTAATGGCTACCGGGGAAAACTGGGGGAAAACATAAGTGCTGTCCTCTTCCTGTTTTGGTTGCACGGTGGTTTCATGTCCCTTCCAGCTGATCTCATGGAAATACTTACTCAACAAATAAGAAAGTCATGTCACACTAAGGTCCTTTCCTCCTGCTGCAGCACTGCAGCGGCGGTCTGCTGCGGTGCTGCTCCCCAGCGGAAGTACCTTCTGTTTATTGCATGAGCAAAGAAATCAAGAAATCAACAGGAACAGGTATTGATTGATAAATTAATGTTATTCCCCCACACAATGAAGTGAGTGAGGGGAAGCTCACAGACCGATCAATCAATATAGATGCGGTTCATAACATCAAGACACATAACATACACAGTGGGATATTTGTGATTGAAACAGTGATCTGTTCAGATTATGCTTCACTAAACGTGACAAAATAGGTTGACAATAAATAAAAAAAAACATGGGTGTGAATCGCCCCCTCCTTACTGGGGTCATTTAATAAAATTAAGCGTAACTGTTTGATGGGAAGTGCAAGTGACAAAGGAAGATCAACATTTATGTGAGAAGAACTCAAGTAAAATGAGTAGAACTCAAGTAAAATTATGTTTTAATAAATCAAGTGATTTTTTTTAATTGATCAGCTCACTCTCATGGTAGGTCATGAAATAGTCACAAAATACAATCTGTTGGTTTCACAAATTTTCCGCTTAGCACAAAAACAATAAAAGAATAATGAAACATCCTCATCTCTAAGCAACCAAAACGATGTGTTGCAGCTACAAAGCATATAGTTCCAAATCAATTCAATACTTTGAAGCAAATTTGTTGTGAATGAAAAAAAAAACAGAAAGAAAATTCAAGATTTAAATTGTGTGACTCTTTCACAAACTGCCATGAGAATGTTGTTCATTAACAATCTATAAAAGTCAAGATATTAAGACACGTGTAACTAGATTATGCTAACTATAGTATTATTGATCCCATTATGTTCTGATGTCAGCTGTGATATTAAGCCTTTTTTGTGGAGTAGATGTTGAGAGGCAACAACAGGAGAGAAACGCAGGCCGTGTGTGTGTGTGTGTTTGTCTGTATGGCGCTTTATAATTGAGGGATACAGGGTTCTGCTGGGGCCACAGAGGGGCGGGCACAGGGAGCCATCATAACGGGAAGCCCCCCCCCCCGACCCCCAGCCTCTTCATCCTCCTCAGCTGCCAGATGGCACACACTCAAACCCCCAGTGGGGGAAACAGCACATGCACGCTTATGTATATTTGACCACAAGCATTGTTGCCACAAACACACGTGCACAAACACTCCAAAAACATATTAAGAGAAAGAGCTGTTTGAATGCCGTTCCAACCAGCTAACTGACCTACTTTGTGAATCTAAAACAAAAGCTTTTCTCCATTACACAAGTCGTTCTCCTTCAAAGTGCTCCTCGGTACGTACAGCTGCTCGCCGCGTCCTGATATCAGCAGGCCCCATGCTGTCATTGAAACGTGTCACCATATGGGAGCAGGGACAGCGAGGACATGCATCACTCTGTGACGTTTTTGTCGCTTACTGTCTTAGCTCTATTTCCAGACCAAATGTGTCACTCTTTGAGACCATAAAAAGAGGGAATCTGCACTGAGCTCGGGTTGTGTGCGTCGCCATACCAAGTGCAGAAGTTCAAGGACGTACGCACTCCGACATGCAGGAATGAATGTACCTGGATCAGGAGATAAAACGCTTCATATTTCACTGTTGCCTCTCTAAGTGCTGGGACTCTAATAGGAAAGATTACACGATATGAATATGAGGATATGAGTTACACGACTTTGTTTTCCTTTCGTGTGTGTGTTTGTGTGTCGGCATACACTTGCGTGTAACTGTCAATGGCTGGCTTGATGCATGTGACAGATTTGTTCATGAAGATATTTTTGTGCTACCTTTATTTGGACAGTACACACACACACACACACACACACACACACACACACAGCAGTAATAGATATCCAATAGCTGGGAGCCGTGGAAGGGTCCTACTACATCTGTCAGCGGTGCCTGGCGAAGGAGCGGCGGGTTCAGATGTTATCGCCACAAACGGCTGCATCAAAAGATTGAGTGTCCCCCGACCCCGAGGTGGGTTCGGTGGCGCAGTCCGCCGGGCAACACAACAAGAAGGAGGGGTGCGCAGAAGAAAGACGGCAGGCAGGGGACAGATAAGAGGGAAGCGACAGCAATATCAGCCGGGGGGGGAGGTGAGGGGGGTGGGGGGTGAACAAGAAGAGGAGGCAAAGCGGCTCTACTTCTTCAACTCTCAATACGCTGCACTCCAGAGACCAGCTCCAGAGACCAGGTCCTGGAGGACGGTTGAAAGAGACTAAATGTGTATGGTAACTGTATTACTGACGCTGGATGATCAGATTTGGGGGAAAATGTATTAAAATCCAGAGGTGCACGCAAGCAAAATGCATTAAATGTCTGATTTGACCACAAAATATCAATATAATATGTTAATAACAATATGTTCAGTAATAATTGAGCTAAATATCACCTCACCAAAATCCAGATAAGAGACATGTTAATGGAACGGGTAGACGGAGCCTTTAAACAAGCTGCCAGGTCAAATGAGCGCGCAGCGACCTCAGTGTGTCGACTATTCATGAGCCGGGAGGAGGGAGACGGATGGAGGGAACGCCAAAGACAACTGTAATATAGGATGTTATTGCACATCACGATAAAAAAGAAGCTCACAACACGTTGATCGTGGTGAATTTCCATTATCTGGATGAACGAGTGACATGAAAAATCTGTCTAGCTCACTATCATGGTAGGTGTGAATAACAGAGCCTGATTTAAAAAATACAGGATACTCAAAATATATGTTTTTTTGATAGTTTTGATAGAATTATGTTTTTTTTACGCAGGGAGGCCTTTTGATTCATGATCATCGTATTTAAGATCATTTGATTGTTTTTTCCATGAAAAAATGATGTGTTTTATCTATGATGCAATAAATATATTTGTTTCTTTAAAAAATGTAAAATGATACCAGTGTGCTGGAGTGCCATTTTAAAGCAATTTGGGCCAGATAATAATAATAATAATAATAATAATAATAATAATAATATTAATAAAAACCTATTGAACTTGTGTGTCCACAACGACAAAGGATCCTAATTTGACTTTTCACTGGCATCGTTTGCATGGTGGTGGCCCTTCATTTGACCACATTACATGGAACCACCACCATGTAAATATCTGTTAAAGCTGTTAAAGCTGAGCGGAGTTGAAACAAGGCCTTATGGATATGTTCCCATATCAAAGCGCGGTTCTTTGGAAACGCTGTTCAGCTCCACATTAAAAGGCCGTCCCACATATTTTGGGCTGATCCGATGTGTCAGTTTCAACACAGATTCCATGACAGTGTCTTTAACGTGTCTCACCTATGAATGAGCCTTCACGTAAACATGTAGCATGAGCATGGGGGGGCAAAGGAAGAGGGGATGTGAGGAGGCATTTTTATTTCTCTCTTGCTGTGGGTCAGCTGCTAATCACAAGCCTCCCGAGACCCCCCCACCACTGCACACACACACACACAAATACACACAAATACATACATTTAAGATGCTGATTCCTCTGCTCTTGAATAACCTCACCGGGGGCGAGTGACACTGGGATGGGGGAAGCAAAATCTCCCTCCTTATTTAGAGGGAGAGAGAAAGAGTGTGCATCGTTCTTAACCGCCACACAGCTCCAGGGCTGTCGACTTGTCGAGGATTTCTTCTGGATGTGTGTGTGTGTGGAGAGAGAGAGAGAGAGAGAGAGAGAGAGAGAGAGAGAGAGAGAGAGAGAGAGAGATGGAAAGAGAGGGGGGGGGCGGTAGTCCTGATTAAATGCTGGAGCCGTCATGCCTGTGAGCCAGCCAGGAGATTAATATCGGCGTAACCTGTTACTTAATTCATTATGGGGATACAGGCTAATTTGATTTGATATTATTTTAATAAAGTTCTGTGATATCAAAGATTGTTTCAGGCTATCAAAATAATTTTCCAGTTATTACAGTTCGCCAGGCAGGTCCCTTTGATAGCAGTGGTTGGCCAGGCCTGTCCTGAATACATTACAACCTCTCTCTCCACAGACACACACACACACTTTTTCCTGAATTCACACACTCATGTTGAATTCCTCTCCATCCAAATCTTTAAATTTCTCTTTTTTCCTTCTTAACCCTTCTCAGTAAACCTACGACGGCATATTAGGGCCACTATAGAAAAAAAACAAAAAAACAAGAGAGGTGGCCAATATTCCGAGGAAAACATATATCGGCCAAATCAGGCAGTTGGGCTAAGATGCTAGTGAGCTAGTTTTCACTTGTTGTCATAGCAGCGGCAAACATCCAGTGTTAGCGGAAACAAGCAACTTGTTTATATCTTAACTGATATTTAATTCAAAACCATCTATAAATCTAAGTATCTATACACGAGTTCATCAGTCTATCAGAAGGCTCAACACATTTATATGTATGGGCAATTTAGTTTATAATTCATTTAAATTTGGGAAGAAACGAGCATTGAGAGAAAACCCATGCAGACATAGAGAGATTGAACAGCCAGTTGATTCCAAATCCAGGACCATCTACTGGTAAAAGTATGCCAAGAGAGTCCACCCTTTATCGGGAGGCCAGGAGGAAAACCAAGTGCTCAGAGCAGCAAACATGTGTTGGGGAAAAAAAGACCTCAGAAGGCCAGTTTGTGTCGTGGCTTCATTGGTTTGAAGGGTTTTAGGATGCCAAAACACTAAACATTTCATTTTTTCGTAATGTTTGTGGGAGAATCTGAGAGACCTGTAGGCCTGCAAATAGTCTGAAACTAGAGCGACACTCTTTTGTGACAGTGTGTGGGCAGTGTCACAAATCACTTTTGTAAAAGTGGCTCAGAAAGTCAAGTCCATTTTATTTTTGTTGCACCAAATCACAACAGAAGTTATCTGATGTTTCATATAGAGCAAGTCCGGACTGGTCTGGAAAAAGGCCAACGTTCCCCCATGAGGGACAGAGCAAAGAAAAACTCTGGAGACAGACCTGGTTCTGGGTGTGCAGGCATCTGCCTCGATGCACAGCAATGAAAATAATAATAATACAACTGTGCCTAATAATGGAAATAACAATAAAAGTAACAGTGGGCGTCATCAGAACCATGGCAACAAGAGCAACCACGCTCTACAACCCTGATGCAGAAACTCCAGGGACGATGCCAAGTTAGTAAAAAGCATTAAAGGGACATGAATGCAAACACAGATGGAAAGAGAGAGGAGCACACAGGAGGTCTCCCAGAAGCAACGGACCAATCACAGCAATGGACCAATCATAGCAACGGACCAATCATAGCAACGGACCAATCGCACCAAGACACATTGTAATGCGGCATGGCATGTGGGCATCCTCCAATGGCATCACTTCACATGACCTGGGCAGCGGTAGCCATGCCCGCTGTCCTCAGCAACAAATCAACAGGGAAATCTGGACCATTCATCATTCATTCATGCCACAAAATATGAAACTTTGTTTCATTTTGCAATAAAGTGATTTTCCCTTCCTGCTGTAGGGAAATCCTGTTAAGTCTGACCTTGCAGCCCATAATATAAAATGCATATAGGCTGCCAACCTTACTGGTGACAGTCTCTTCACGATAACACAACTAATGTTTCAACAAATATTTTGTACACTTTATTGATGTTAAAATACTTCACAACTACTCAAATCAAAGCTCTCTCTATTTCTCTCCAGCGCTCCTTGTACTTTTTGCCTCTTTCTTCCGTCACCAATATCACGCATTCATTATTAAAGCTCCCCTCTCCTCGTCTCCTCTGCGCTCTGCTCTATTAGAAACTCTTGTATCAGCTGCTCCAGGCCATAGAAGGACAGAGGAAAGAGGGGAAAATTTAAATGAAGACATGTTCGGCTCTTTGCAGGGGGGCGTGTAAGTCGCCTGTCAGCCTGTAATCACTGTGTCCGCGACTCTGTATGCTAATTCATTTCTCCATACTGCTGACTAGGACATGCAATATAAATGAAGTTTGTTGGACTGCACAAGGGCTGACTTGAATAAAAGATCAGGGTCCTGAGGAGATTGGGGGCTGTTATTAGCCGTGTGGAACTTTACACCCACATCGCCAGAGACCTAATGTTGTAATGAAGGCCTTTTTACATGGAAATTGGCATCTTTCCCCCTGTCAGAGAGTGATTAGTGTATATGACTGTGGCAACATTGTACATTCGTGATTTGAATGAATGCAACTTAAGAATGCAATGCATTTAGGCAACGCTTTGGAAAGGTGACAAAATGCACACCAGACATTTGGCCTGTGTGATGAGGTTGAACACTACTTGAAGCCTGAGGATGCTTACTACTGCAGCAAAAACTATCATTTACATCATTTGATGTTATTTGTGCAGCAGCTTCTCCTCCAGATAACACTGTCCTTAGCTGGTAAATCCAACCAGATTCAGGCTAAAAGTGTTTATTACAACCACCTCCATCTGGAATTAAGTGATGCTGAGCTTCCTGGAAACCCCTTCTATGCTTCAGTAAATTGTTTTCCTCGTAGCATCTCTTTCATTTTATATGTTTACATTGTTATGTACACACAATGATGTGAAAGCTGCATCAATCAATACATGTGTGTAGTAAAAAAAAATGTTCCTCGTAGTAACAAACCGGGTGGGTTCTAAAAAGTGAAGCCAAGGCTGAAGTACCTTAAACATGGATTCTCTCTGCTGTCCATCAGGGGGAGACTCTTCTCTGATTGTATAGAAATCTATGAGAAAATTGTCCTATTTCTCTCTTGATGTATTATCCAGTAAACATTGTAAACATGAGTTTATGGTCTCAATTTCTAGTTTCAAGTCTTCTTCAATCCAGCATGATGTTCATTTAGTACATCATGGTCCATTTAGAGTCCAACAGACCAGAAAGCAGGAGAATGCTTTAGGGCAGGGCTACCTGCTGATTGACAGGTCGCTACCATAGCACTCGTCGCTACGGCCCCGCTACTGATCCAGTAAGGTTGCTTGTGTTCTTTACTTGGTCAGTTCCACCGCGACAACCAATATCCAAGATGTACGAACTTCAGCTAACAAAACTGTAATCCAAAAAACAATGGCTACGCCCACTTCTTCTATACAGTCTAATGGCCCTAGTTTCGTAGCGCAGCGCAGGGTGGCGGAGACGGCTTAATGCAAATTTCAAATTTGCGCACGGTCAGTTTGGCAGTTTGGTGGATCGCCTGCGCCAAGATGGGTGTGGCGGCGCAGCAGGGGGAGGCGTCACAGATTCAGCTTGGCGTAGCGGAAGTTTCGTGACAAAAAGCCTTGCCGAGACTGCGCTGAAAGCTCGCCAGCTCCAACCTGGTCTACTCTCGGCGCAAATAAAGTCCATTCATTCAAGGCGAATCACAGCTGGCGGAGTGGAAGTTTAGCTGACGGCGCGCAGTGCGCACACGTCACCGAGACCTCACAGGCAGGTTTCCACTGTTCCAGGCACATTTAAATGCAATAAATAATCACAACAAACATTTATTTATTTATTATTATTTAATGCAACTAATTGAATCAACACGTGAATTTATATCTATATAGATTGTCCCGTCACATCTGACGTCAGATCAAAGGCGGATGGCACGCGTAACGGAAACTCAGCCTCTTGGACCAAAACATCTCCCTCTCTCTCTCCTGTTTTTTATAATATCGGCATTGTTAATATTATGATACGCACGCACAGCACGTGATGCGCGTGGTGGGAGCGGCGGCGCTGCTTCTGTCATCGGGTTGTCAAGTGACGGAACTTGCACTGAACCTCCCCTAACGCATTAAAGGTGAGCTCATGTGATCGGTGAAGATCTGAATCGGCTGTATTAATCCCAGTCCACGCCTCGTCTCCTCCTCGTCTCCCACTCACGCCTTCTTCTCCTCCCTCTTTCCCACTTGCACGGGTGGGAGTGACGGGAGGAGTGCCTGAGCGAGCCTGCGCGGTGCACGAAACTTGCAAAGTATAGGCGGACACACCCCTTCGGCGTGGCACAGGTGCTCTGAGAGCTGACTGCGCCTGGTCTACGAAACTAGGGCCCTATGTGAGAAACCCATAGAAAAAAAGAACTAGAAAAAAATGTGTGTCTGATTCAGATCCACTCCGAAATCGAATGTCTCTTCCATGAGGCAGGCCCCAAGTTTCATTGAAATTGAGCCAGGAGACAAAGAAACACTGCATGAAAAGTCAGATATTCATCCCTGTAAACGCCCGGAAATCTCCCTAATTTTCGGGAGTTAACGACAATTTACAGGCTGCGAACGCCGCGTTCGTCTGTGCAGAAAATGGTCGGAAACGGACCACAGCGAAGGCTCTAATTAGCATATGAATAGCAGCGAAACCGCACCTGGCCAGAGATGGCTTGAATATCCTCACTCAGGATTGGATGAAACCACTAGTTTTAAACAAGTATAATCGCTCGTGATTGGTTTGCAGATCTGGTCATTATAAATGTAAATCCAACCCACGTTGGCAGATCTGTCACTATTGGTCAACCTGATGAGTCATTATAAATGTAAACCCCACCCCCGTTGGTAGATGTGTTACTATTGGTCACACTGGGTCTTTTAAACAAGAATAATCACTAGTGATTGGTTAGCGGATCTATCACTATATATATATATACACATATATATACATATATGTTTATATATATGTATATTTATACATATATATACACACATATATTTATTTTTATTTATTTATATATTTATAAATATAAAAATGAATGAATTTATTGAGGAAAGGAAAAATTGCCAGGAGGAAGTATTCAAAGAAAGAGCTTTATTGACAACACAACACACAACTGTACAAATTTGCCCACACAACAAACAAATGAACTGGCGACATTCTGTCCGAATTTGGTCAATTTTACAGCCGCCTGCGATGCATGGCCCTGTACTTGGGAGTCTTCTCTAATCGCGACTGTAGAGTCGCACTGAGCTCGGTGAGCTTCCTGGCTACGAGAGGATGGAGGTCGCACAATCCATCCAGACACCCTGCCAACAACGCCGTCCTCTTCATCAGACATCATGTCTGTGGTGGCGCACTTCCAACGGTCCACCTCATCACCAGCAAGCACACTCTGTCTCGCTTCCAGCAGCTGTAAAACAATCAATAAAGACAATCAGTACTGCGCAATGCACTGCGCATGGACACAACACATCTATTAATGCACCTGAAAAATAGGTTTAGGTAGGTTTGGTCACATTGACCATAAACGGATCTAATAAATCTAATAAGTCTTACCCTCTTTCTCCTTGAACGACTCCGAGCTGACCTCTTCACAGCTCCCGCCTGCGATGCGAGAATCAGGCTGTGTGTGTCTGAAGCTCCTGCGTACCGTTTCATAGTATGTCTTTCACTAGCAAGGACCACACCGTCAACAAGATGCGTTTAAGAATTTATTATTATGACAAAGCGAATGAAGTGTCGAAGATCTTGGTTCTTGCGTGTTTAAGTGCGTTGTGGGGATTCTTGTAGAGAATCCGCCGCCGCTCCCGGGCAGTGACGGACCCCCCAGTGGACCTACGAAGGAGACAATAGAAAGAATTAATGGGAAGAGAAATGGGGTGGGGGGGAGGGGCGCAGAATACGAGAGCGAAGCGGAGGAGAGGGTCAGGTGGCTATTTATAGAGATGCGGAAGTTGGCGCTGTTGAGGTGTGGACCTGCTCCTGAAACTCCGCCAATTAGGCTTCCATTCACTAGCAAGGACCATCGTCAACAAGATGCGTTTAAGAATTTATTATTATGACAAAGCGAATGAAGTGTCGAAGATCTTGTTTCTTGAGCGTTTAAGTGCGTTGTGGGGATTCTTGTAGAGAATCCGCCGCCGCTCCCAGGCAGCGACGGACCCCCAAAACCTCCAGTTACTTAAGAAGAGATTGAACGGAATTGAGATCTTTGGGATCTGAACGGATGTAGCAGTCGTACGTTTGGAAGGACCGGCGGCCCACGGGACGTATGAAGTGTTCTGGGATGCCACTACGGGAGGCCAGAGTGGCCGCTCCAATTCTGAAGGAGTGCCCGAGTAGTTGTCGGGCCAAATACCAGACAATGAGAGCATGAGGCGAAAGTGACGGTGGGACTAGAATCGTGTAGCCACTTGGCCGGACTCGGAAATGAGGAAGGGATCTGTCATGATGTGCACTGAGGTTTGTGGAATTGCGAAAGTTTGCGAGGTTTCCGAAGGGATTCAGTGGTGATTGGACCTTGAAGAAGAAGACGGGCGTGGGCGGACCGAATTGATTGGTTTGCTTAGCTGTAAGTGGAGCACCATGAGGTCGTCTGAAAAGCGAGACGAGTCGAAAATGCCGGCATGACGGCTTGAGTCGAAGCGAATGGTTGAGGAGGTGAATGCGGAGCATCTGAGGAAACCAACGAGGCGAGCAAGAACATGACTTCCGAGGTTGGGCGACTTGAGGAGTGCCGTACCTGGAAGGGATCGTGCGGAGGCAGGTGGACTGTCGACAGTAAGTCGTCAGTAAGAGGAAGACGATGAGAGTTTGTGGCTGGCTCTTGGCGTGGGAGTCCTTTAATGAGGGAAGTTATCTGGGTATGGCTGGTGGCCAGGCCCGAACTGCCGGTTATTAGCTTGGAGAAGAAGCTGGTACCGCTAAAGTACGCTGTGATGGTGTGTGTTTGGATTGCCCTGATTGAATGGGTGTAAGTGATGAAAGAGTCAAGGGGCCCTAGTTTCGCAGACCAGCGCAGGGCGGCGGAGGGTGGCGCAGCCGGCGCAGTGCAAGTTTCGACCCGCGCAGCCTTGCGCACTGTCAGTTTGGCAGTTTGGTGGATCGCCTGCGCCAAGATGGGTGTGGCGGCGCAGCAGGGGGAGGCGTCACAGATTCAGCTTGGTGTAGCGGAAGTTTCGTGGCAAAAAGCCTCGCCGAGACTGCGCTGAAAGCACGCCAGCTCCGACCTGGTCTACTTTCGGCGCAAGGCGCAAGGCGTAAATAAAGTCCATTGATTCAATGCGAATCACAGTTGGCGGATCGGAAGTTTGGCGGACCGGCACGCAGTGCGCACACGTCACCGCGACCTCACAGGCAGGTTTCCACAGTTCCAGGCACATTTAAATGCAATACATAATCACAACAAACACTATTTAATGCAACTAATTGAATCAACACGTGAATTTATATCTATATAGATTGTCCCGTCGCATCTGACGTCAGATCAAAGGTGGATGGTACGCGTAACGGAAACTCAGCCTCTCGGACCAAAACATCTTTCTCTCTCTCTCCTGTTTTTTATAATATCAGCACTGTTATTATCATAATATGGTGGGAGGGGCGGCGCTGCTTCTGTCATCGGGTTGTCAAGTGACGGAACTTGCACTGAACCTCCCCTAACGCATTAAAGGAGAGGAGAGGAGCTCATTTGATTGGTGAAGATCTGAATCGGCTGTATTAATCCCAGTCCACGCCTCGTCTCCTCCTCGTCTCCCACTCACGCCTTCTTCTCCTCCCTCTTTCCCACTTGCGCCGGTGGGCGAGACCGGAGGTGTGCCTGCGCGAGCCTGGCCAGGCGGACACACCCCGTCGGCGCGGCGCAGGTGCGCTGAAAGCTGACTGCGCCTGGTCTACAAAACTAGAGCCCAAGGTTCCAAGTCTACAGAAAAGTTGACATAGAGGTATTTTTATGCAACTACCCAAACTGGAATACATGCAAAGCATTCAAGTGCACATTGCGTTGTATTGGTCGTGGAAGCTTTTCCGAGTTGTCAAGTAGGACGAGGGGGTTGAGGGTGATATGGAGGAATGGCTTTGGAAAGGTATTGGCGTAGGTGCCAAGCTTCGGAACTTCTGCGATGGGAAGCAGGAAGGAGAGTCAGCGATAGTGTTTGTTTGTGAGCTGCGTGGAGAACATATTGATGTGTAACAGAGTGCCGCAAGGGGCTCTGTATGAATTGCATGATGGATGGGGAGTTGGAGCGTCCTTGTTAATTATGTCGACGACTGCAAGGTTATCTGAGTATATGATGGACTTGCGGGGACACAAATGGCGGTGACTAATATAGTACAGAACCATCTTCTGTTGTAGAAGCCCCCAAAAGGACTGAAGGAAAAGCGTCAATGTACAGATGGATGTCATGTGGGTGAGTCTGTTGGTCTTCGTAGAAGAAAGTGATTCCGTTCCGATTAGTGAGAAGGTTGAGCCGCAGACAGAGTTTGGCGAGGAGGGGCCCTCTGTTTTCTCTGCGGATGATGTAACTCTGAGGTCGGAGAAGACTGAAGTCGGAGAGGCCAGCCCAAAGGCGGGTGGTGATGACGGGGGGGAGAATGATGGAAGACGTATGGAATCCTGGTTGTTGGACAGGATCCGACAGAGGGCTTTAGACAAGTGGTCGAAGAGATTGGGGCTGCTTGCAGCCGAAGGTGAGCCTGACGGCAAAGTAATATGCACCACGTCAGCGGACACCGAAGAACGCCAGAAGTCGGAGTAGAAAGGGGGACTTTGAAGGCGCTGGTGATGTTGGTTTTTTGAGAGCCGCGACCCTTTGCCGGCGAGTTTAGTAAGGGCGATGGCGTGGTTGATGGTGGCGAAGTGATGTTGGTTTTTTGAGAGCCGCGACCCTTTACCGGTGGGTTTATTTAGGCGATGGCAAGGTTGATAGTGGCGTAGTGGAGAGAAAATTCTTCGCTTGGGATCAAGCTATTGGTGCTGGGAATAGTACTGCCATGGGGTGCTAAGAGATCGATAATGGTGCGTTTCTTGCCGGAGTATTTCCTGATTGCAATACTGATGCTATACCGATGCGGAGTTAGGAAATGGCGGATGGAAGACATGGAACCTTTCCTAACTTCTTTAGCGAGAAGAGGCTGGGTGAGATGGAGCACCGCGAAGGGAGCATGCGAGGGCTGCACGGGCTGCGAAGATGCGGCAGTAAATCTCGTTCTCGAGAGCGCACCAGTAGGTGGCCTCGTTAAACTGTGAGAGGCGGGCTGCAACTTCGGAGGCGAAGTGTGTATGGTATTGATAGAAACCATGCTGCCAAAGCGGAGGGCGAGATTAAGAATGGTGGACAAGTAATCGTCCAGTTCATTGCGTTGCGTGTGGAGTTTGGAACAGAGAGCGTCCCTGTAAAGGGAGAAGGTGCAAGCAAACTCGGTAGGAGTAAGCTCTCTGGAACGTGTGGGTGCTCTCACTTTAGAGTTGGGGCACCCTCGTATCCTTTAATAAATCTGTCTGTGGGTGGTTAATGGAGAGAAGGCGAGATAGGGAGTGTGACGTCGATGTAGTTAGTGCATCCCGGCACTGGCATTTTGGTGCCAGGAGCCCAGGCTGAAGCGTGCTACGGTGGTTATTGGAAAGCGGCGAGGGGCGCTGGTGGCCTAGTGCCAGGAGCCCTGACTGAAGCGAGTCGCTGTGGTTGTTGGAAGACGCGGCGGGGGGGGGGGGGGGGGGGGTTCTGGTGCCAGTGGGACCGGCTGAAGGAGTTGCTGTGGTTGTTGGAAAAACAGCGGGGGGCGCTGGCATCCCGGTGCCAGGAGCCCCGGGTGAAACGAGTTGCTGTGGTTGTTGGAAAAAGGGGCGGGGGGCGCTGGCATCCTGGTGCCGGGAGCCCCCGCTGAAACGAGTTGCTAGGATTGTTGGAGAAACGGCGGGGGAGCTGGTATCTTGGTGCCAGGAGCCCCGGCTGAAACGAGTTGCTATGGTTGTTGGAGAAACGGCGGGGGCGCTGGCATCCCGGTGCCAGGAGCCCCGGCTGAAACGAGTTGCTGTGGTTGTTGGGAAACGGCGGGGGGGGCGCTGGTATCCCGGTGCCAGGACCCCCGGCTGAAATGGGCTGCTGTGGTTGTCCGAAAAGCGGCGAGGGGGGCGCTGGCATCCCGGTGCCAGGAGCCCCGGCTGAAACGGGCTGCTGTGGTTGTCCGAAAAGCAGCGAGGGGGGCGCTGGCATCCCGGTGCCAGGAGCCCCGCGAAGGTTAGCTGCGGTGACTGCTGGAACTGGATGGCGGTGGGCGCTGTGGCGTTTGCCCTTGGGTTGTAGGTAGCTTTTGCTGATGATGACGATTTGATGGAAGTTGGAGTGTCCTGGAATCCGTCTGGGCGCTACCTCTGGATTGTAGAGATGACGAGAAGTAGTGGCGGAAACTCCTGAGTTGTTTGATCTGGCAGAGGATCTCTGTCTCTGCTTTTGCTACTGCTCTTGTTTTCTTAGGGCTGTGTTTGATGGTACTACTAGCCCCCGGTTCTTTTGTTGGAAGCCCAAGGATAAACCAAAGAAATCCTCAGTTCATGAATAGAGAATTTGTTCAGGCCGCAGTAAAGTATGGCGGGCCTGGGCTCCGAATGGCAGGGCTCCCGCAAGATCTCCGTCGGAATGAACCTCGTTTCCTGGTGCTGGATACATTTTATTTTCTCGGGCTGGGACTGCCCCGTGAGGAAGTTAAACTTTCACGGGACCGAGTCTTACTGGTCGGTTGTCTCGGACGTGGACTTACGGAAATGTTATATGAATCGTGTTTGGGTGTTGTCCTTCAGGCGTTCAGGTTTTTGTTTATGTATTTATTTATTTATTATTATTATTTTTTTTTTTAATTTATTTAATTTATTTATTTATTTGCGCGCAAGCTATGTTCGCTTTGATGCGTTTCCGTGAGCCTGAAACGGCTTTTTTCGTTCGATTCACGAGACTCGCAGCTTTCAAATGATGTATAATATGACGCAGACGCATTCGAAATAATATACGATTAAATGGAATGAATGCAAAACTAGTGCAAAACGGCCCGCGGGTCACAATTTACTAATGTGCACGACCAGTGATTTATGTGGGTTTGGTGAAAAGTATGAGTCTAAAGTGAACACGGTGAAAGTGAATTGTACCAGTACTGTCTCTTTAACAAGAGCGTCGACGTTACGGCCTGTACGTGTGTGCGTGGTGACGTCATCCGGAAGCGACCTGGTGTTGACGGAAGGAGCGGCCACGAGTTTGGAGTTTGCTTTATTGTCGATTGATGTAACGTCTTTTGGCGTCTTTCCGGTTGGAGATTCTTTGAAGATGGAGACTGGTCTGTGGATCTCACTGGAGCGTGGTGACGCTGCGACCGGCGAGTTGTTCAGCCGGTGTTGTCGGGAAGATAGCGGGAGGCTAGAGCGATGTTTGGAGGCGACGCGGTCGGCGAACTCCGGCGGGACGGCGGCGGCGACGTTCTGTCCGTGAGTTTCCTCGTCCTCTCTTGGCTGCTGAAGGAGGTGGGCTGTCAGGCACAGAGGATTCGTCCGGCGAGCTATGGTAGTCTTGACTGTTGAGAAGGGATGAACTAGGCGGAACACTGACCGTGGATGAGATGGAGTTTGGTTTTCTTCGACGTCGCTTGCGTCCTGGACGTCGTTTGCGCCACTGAAGTCGGGGTCTCGGGGACGGAGGTGGCGTCGGCTCCTGGTGGATTATGGTCCCGATCTTGATGGAAACGATCGTCGGCGGACGGGGATGGAGAGACGAAATCCGTGGTGAGTTAAGCTGCGAGGTGAGCCAAAGCTGGTGTTTGTTCATGCGAAAGTTTGGTTGTGCTCAAGGCGAAGTCGCGTGCTCTGGTCTCTGGCCCAACACGAGAGTGAACGAACACGAGAGCGAGCGCAGGATACGGGAGCGAAGCGGAGGAGAGGGTCAGGTGGCTATTTATAGAGATGCGGAAGTTGGCGCTGCTGAGGTGTGGACCTGCTCCTGAAACTCCGCCAATTAGGCTTCCATACAGGCAGCTGGAAAACAATTAAATGAGTAGTATGAATAAGAAAACTTAAGTCACAGTAAAATTAAAACAAGGAAGAAGAAAACAGTAAAAGTTACTTACACACAATGGCGTCACTATCAGCGTCATAGAAATCCGGACTTGCGGACAAAGCTCCGAGCAAGTAAGAGGTCACAGCTTCCTTATGAGGCGAGGTTCGTCTGTGAAAACAAAATGAACAGTTAAGATCGGTATCTACTGTTAACGCATCTATTTCCTTATACAGCAGAATGAAAGCATATTCTTTAAATCTTACCCTTGCTCCGGTTCGTAGCGCCTACAATTCGTCTCCGAGTTGTGATGACGGTGTATTGCTTCCTGTAAAAGACCAACACCATACACTTAACAAAGCAACTTAACGTTACACTGGTTCCTCTCTCGTGTTCTTTGACAAGGCTACTATGCTACTTTTAGCTTGGACTATTAGCTTTTAAGCTACTTTTAGCTTGGGCTTGCTTTGCTAATTTTAGTTTAGCTAGCAGTCATGGAACATATTCTTACCGCAATCTTGGGATTGTTCACCCGTCTTCTCTTCTTCAAGTTAACGTTAGTCTCTTTAAGGAAGGACTTCTGTCTTTCAAGGCGTTCCACGGAGAACCTCGTCCACTGCTTACTAACAGAACAGATGGGTTCCATGTCCATAGTTCCATGGTGGTGATGGGGGTGACAGCGACGAAGCCCAGCCACTCCAGCAGTCCTGGGACATCCTCAGAGGCAACAGCAGTCCTGGGACATCCTCAGAGTCTCCAGCAGTCCTGGATATAAGAATTATAACATTTAAACCACATTTTCTTAAGTGAAGCCTCTCAGAGCAGCATTCCTCCTGCCGGTGAACGTCTCCTCATGGTTCCCTCCACTGAATGAGGCGCCCGGTGTCTGCATCCGTCCCTTTAACGGACAACGGTGCACGGCGCTATTAATTACCGTTAGTAAATATATAACCACGTCTGTAAAAACGGCACATTTTCCGCTTCGCTTGCGCTCGCTAACCCCTATGGCTTCGATTCGTAACGTTAACGTACAATGCCAACAACAATAAAGTAACGTTCATTATCAATACAATTTAAAAGTCAGACGAGCCGCAATGCATTTTGGGGAAGTTGAGTAGATTTAGCAAGGTCCGCTGTATACTCAGAAATTCTTGCCAATGCAGTATACATCCGGGCATTTCTCGCGTACACAAATTCACATACTATTGTATGTGAACGCACTACGTACTCAAATTTGCATCACAATTAAGTACGAGTAGGACGTTAGTATGGCATTTCGAACACAGCCGAGATCTATGATCTATGAACCCATCCTTGACCCTCTAGCGGAACTACGACCAGCCATTATAAAGCAGTTTATAGTTGTTAATGTTGTGTCAAAAGGTACTGCATTTAAACATGTTATTGCGCAAGTTTCCTGGCTTCATCCCCATCCGGACAGACATTTTTATGGAAAGCCAATAGAAGTTTGGAGCTTGCAGGGAACAGACACGTCATACCCAGCATCATTTCTGCCTGTTGAGCGCATTGCTGGGAGATGTGTGGTTAACACATCCACTGTGGATTTAAGCAAGACCAAAGAAAGGGTCACTGTAGTCATGCCACTATGCACAGTGGTTGAGCTCTAGGAGACTGTTATGTTGTTTGCATGAATGTACATTTTACCTTTGTGGCAAAGCCTGATTAAAAGTAATTGTTGAAGCAAATTGTTTTGTGTATCTTTGAATGAAGATGAAATGAAGTTATATCTTTGAATGAAGATGAAATGAAGTTAACACCTTTCAGAAAAATGTCACCTGGGGTAAAACTCCCCCTGCTACCCTGATTTGCATTTGTATAGCTCACATAATTTTCATTTACATGTTAAAGCCTCCCCTGGGATTACGGGGAGGGGGGTCATGGGGGGACAACTGCCAAGCAAGGCCCACGTCAATTCCCGGAAATTCACGTCAGTTTTCGGTGTTTCCTGCAAATTGCCGCGTGCAGTCGTAAACCTGAACTTCCACGGCAATTTACAGGGCCGCTAACTGACGAAAATCCCACTTTTCATGCAGTGAAAGTAAATTAAAATAGGTAACACACACAGATTTAACACTCGCTGAATCTTAACATCCTAACAGATCTACACATGTGTTGCCAGGAGGTGTGTTAAACATTAGGCAGACTTTGGCTCTGCTATGAAAACATGCATGCCGTTTGTGGATATTTGGAAAATGTGGAAGCGTTTTGGTCGACACAGAGTTTGGCTTTCAAGGTCAAGGCCTTCAATCCCCCAGACGCTCTGAGGAGGCAGGTGTGTCTCGGTCTCTGCTTAGTTCCCTTTTGTACATATTCCTCTTTGTATCTGCATGTCTAAATATGTTGCATATGTTGGTTTTGTGTTTACTCTGCATTTTTTCCCTGTGCTCCATTTAAGTTTATGAAGAAGTCTCAGTGCATTTGCGTGGTTGTGCACATGTATATTATAGTATATAATGTCAAAGTGTCATACATGCACTTGTTATAACTTGTACTTTGTGTGTTTTTGTATGTACAAAAGTAGTGAAACTCCTGAATGTGAAAGTGGAGGCAGCAGCAGATCTCCTCTTGGTTCTTATTTGCCTTGTCTTCCCTCCCTCTTACTCCAGCTTTGTTGATGTTTCACTGTAGCCTGGATTACAGGGATGAGAAGAGAGGAAGGAAGCGACTGCAGAAAAAACACCACCGTTAATACAGTGAAACTGAAATCAGCTGTCGCTTCCACTTCCTCTCAGTGCTCTACCCATGTGTTTTTCCTCTTTCTCTCTTCCAAAAAAACAGTCTGTATGTTTTCTTTTTTTCTCAGAGGTCAATAAAGACCAAAAGTAAAACCCCCAAAGTGTGAATAGACGAGTTAAATTCACTATCAAAGACAGCATAACAGTTATATGATCCCAAATGGCAGATGGAGGTGTCATACATATGAAGCATCTCATTGGCCAGAGGTTATAATGAGGGCTGTCAAAGTTAACGCGTTAACGCAACATCCTCTTAACGCCGTTAATTTTTTTAACGCGCGATTAACGCTCTGTATTTAAAAAAAAAAAAAAAACGCGCAGTGTATGATTTATTGCCGTCGGTGGCACCTGTAGTCTTGATCCAGAGGGAAAGTGCGTGTCCACAGGCAGCGGTGTTTCCCCGCGTCCCATTCATTGTCTATGTGAAAAGCCGTGCAATGCATTCTGGTAGCGTTGCGGCGAATGTCGAGAGACGGCGCGCGCGTTGGCCGCTCCTCATTTGCCTAAAGTATAAGTCGAATCTACTTCATGCTGATCAGAGGCGCAGGGCTTGACTCGCCGCCTCGGGAACGCTCGCGAACGCTCGCAAAAAGTTGGTGTTTAAAGGAGAGCGCCTGTCAATCATCCTCTAGTGGTAGCCCAGCAAGCGTGCAATACTGGGAAGCGGCGCGTCCACACGCGTTTAAATCGATTTGTGAACGGCAAATTCACCTTCAAAAGACTGCCAGATGGTTCAGTCGATGAGACCAAAGTCATCTGCGCGTACTGTGGGTATGAAATGAGCTACCATAGAAATACGTCCAGTCTGAGATATCACTTGCAAGCCACTTATATCCTAACTGTACTTATCTCCTGTTATACTATCTCCTGTGACATGTTCACTTTAATTGTTTGTGATATATTCTTATAACCATGTTTTGATCCCATGTTTTGGTAAGGGGATATTTGAAGTGTTAAATAAACATTTTCATAAATCAAGTATATTTGCCCTTATGTTGTTAAAAGTATTAAGAATATGAAAAAAATACATTAAGGTACATTTAGAAGAAGAAAAAAATGTGCCAAAAAATGCGATTAATTTGCCATTAATCGCGAGTTAACTATGGACAAAATGCGATTAATCGCGATTAAAAAAATCTATCTTTTGACAGCCCTAGTTATAATATGAAGTGTATCAACATGTGAGTGAATTCTTCTTCATGTGTAGGTGGTGCTCGTCCCTTCAGCCCATCATCCTGCATCCTTGCTCACACACTTGATTTTTGTAAAAAGAAATACTGCCTTGTGCAGGTCAAATAGCAGGCCAAGATAAAGCTAATAAATAAGCAAATTTTTAAAAAAGAATGACTGATTCACATCCTAACACCGTAGGTTCTTTCCTTTTTTCTTGTCACTTTCATCTATGCCTGTATCCTCCATATTTTCTCTACTCTTTCTCTCAGTTTTTCCGACTTTTAGGTCACCAGATATATATATATATATATATATATATATATATATATATATATATATATATATATATATATATATATATATATACAAACAGCAACGATGTGGCTTTCCAAGCAGAAAAGAAAGGTGGACTGGGAACACAGACTGTTTCAAGAAAGATGCATTGCAGTATTTTTCGTGGAGTTCAGTAGAAATGCTAGGGCCTGATATGTAAGGAAGTCACAGTTCTGGCCCTGAGATGACAATACCATCAGCGGTCCTAAGCCAATTTGAGTTTATATATATAGAAGGTTTTTATTTATAACGTTTTGTTACTGTATTTTTCTTCAGCAGATAAAAACTCAAACTGGTTCTGTGAAGTGCTTGATCTGTTGGGAGCATGGAGCGATGAAAGGAAAAACAATCCTCATTTGCATACCTTGATGAAGGGATAAGAGAAGTGAAAACATTTTGTCTGTTAATGCTTCTCATTATTTATTCCATAACTACGACTTTCCTTTTTAGGTACTGTGTAATTTAAGTTTGAATTTTAAACACATATTCTTGTAAACATGCCTATAACGACAAACTCTGGAAGATTGTAAATTAAGAGCAATTTTCAGAGAATAGATATAATTTTAAACCCCAAAGGTTCCTTGTTCTCTTTCACAAACAGCATAACTGACCTGCATCTTTGTAAACAGATGAAAACGATGTGCTCCTCTCCACCTCTGCATGTAGTATGTCAGTAAACAGACCACTCTTTTCCTTTCTGTGCTTAAAATTATAGTGTAAACCTGTTTACACACAGCTGTAAAGAAAGCTTTTTTTCAGGGTCTGAGAGTGCCGGCACTTTCTAAGCATTATTGTACATTGCATTTGGATTTATTGTTGTTTCTTTTTTTGTCCTTCAGCATGTGTGGCAGGGCAAAGCTGGGGAGGGGGAAATCAACTGCACAACTATAAGCATTGAGATTGAGTTGTAAAATACAGCGAGTGTTCGGCTCTGGGGAGCGACTTTCTTCTGTGTTCTCTCTGCCACACTGTGACAGCCATCATGACGGCAGCTTAAATAATGTTCTCCTCTCAGATATCCACAGGTTATATGCAAACTCCATATCAGTCTCTAAATATGTTGATGAATGATGAAGACCAGGAATACTGAAATAAAGTGCTTTATTACAGTATTTATATTGTAGCCTTGATTAGTTTTTACAAAGAATTGTCCAGTGGTTTGTCAGATGATATTTGTAGACACAGAACAACTGTGCACATATGACGTCTCCTACATTGATGGCCAGAGTGCAGCCGTGATTCTTCAGTGGAGAGGGGAGGAGGATGATAACATTCCAAGATGGTGAAACTCGAGGCTTCAAAACCCTTTTTGAGGCGTACATGTTGTTCCACTTTGGAAAATGTAAGAACAATCTTTTCACCTAATACTAAAACCTCCTGTTACAGAGGTAGGACCTGTGTCTAAAAAACGTTGCACACAACATCATTGTTCAGAACGCTCCACCTTTTTGTGTGCAGCTGTTCCCAAAGCTTCAATTTTACTTGTCAGAAACACATTTGATTTTTTTCCCTTGTATATAAAGTACAATGATTACATGACATAAAATCCATCATGCAATTATGAAAAATACAAAAAAGTAAATAAATCAATAAAATCCTTCAACTTCGAGGAGGGACAGGAGGAAGCTATGCTTATCATGTCTTGCCCCTTTATTACATTAACACATATACTTTACATATAATTAAAATGTACAATCATAACCAAACTAAAAAGCCATTTGGGGGAGCAGACTGGACACTGAGTGCTGCCGTTGGGTTTTGTGTTTTCATCACCGTTCATGATGTCTCCGACAGATCGTGGTCGTCCTCCTTCCTGGAACGTCCCGGCGCTCAGAGAGACAAGTGCATCTCAAAGAACGAAGCAGCGTCCTCCAGTTGGTGCTAATGTTCAACAAAAAATGCAAAACAAGGTGATATTAGCCCAAATCAATAAAAAATATACATAAATAAGCTAGTCTATCACACAACGGCGGTTTAAGTGATGCTATGTTGCCATAGAAACACTTACACTAGGATGAAGCGGTCCCCAGCACCCTGTGGCCACTAATAAAGGAGACCATATGTTGTTATCATAACATGTACATCGTAGGACAAATAAATAAAAACCAAATAAGAATCTTCTGGGCACTTTTCTTCTTTTGTCTCCTCTGGCTGTGAACATCTTTTTTTTCACCAACACACCAGGGCTGGTGAGTTCTTTCCAAAGCTGCCACTTTCACATGAGGAGTCCATGCTTCTATTAAAGGATCATCACACATCGGTAAGTCATGCCCTCAATCTATAATTATGCAAACACTGAAATAATCAATATGTGAAATATAAAATAAGGACAAATGATAATATGGAGATGGAGCGCATCACATGTCTTCGCCAGTCAGATGAATATGTTTGAATAGCAAAGCATCCATTTGGCTTTCATGTGATGGGGCCTTGCATCTTAGCTGGCACACACTTCAATATTTCAACAGAGAAAAAAGTTTTTAACTCTAAAATGATATTGCTTGGAGTGATAGTGGTAGTAATAAAGAAGTTATTGACCAAATGATATTGATCGACAGCTCCTCGGGCAAAACGAGCCGACCTTGGTCTCCCTCTGTGCCTTGCCCTCCCTCCGCCTGCCTCCCCTCCTCCCTTCTCCCCCAGAATTCAATAATATATTATTTTACACAGTTTTAAGCTGGACAACAAATAGCTGCACAGCACAGGGTGAGAAATTACTAGTAAATTTTTCATGACTATTTGCCTGTAGAAATTTGGCAAGAGTGTGTGAAGGTGATTAAAATCAAGAATCTAGTCAAGACTTGATTAAGGGTTGCCATTCAACAGAAGGCATGGCAGGGAAAGAATGAATGTTAACTCGGAGAAAGAGAAAAGCAGAGGCTTGGTTTTCCTCTGTCTGCTCGGCAGAAATCAGATAATGACCTTGAAGTCTTTGCAGGAGAGACGCAGCGGTAACTACATCCAAGATCTGTGCCCTGGTTTCTTCACAAGGTCAGAGGACGGAAACAGGGGCCATTGATTTGGCCCTGAAGAGGCAGGGAGAAAATGCCTAGGTGATTGTCACATTACACCACAGTTTGTGTGAAGAAATGTTCAAAAGGGTCATGGTTTGGTTGTGTGTAGGATGGAAGCTCTCACCAGTCTCAATAAGAAATATTTTACACTCTGTTTGGAACAAATAAATATTTTGTAAGAGTGTAAACACAATGGCTACAGATATTTGTTCCTGGGAGACATGGCTTCTCAGAAAACACAGATGATTTTCCGTTGGGGGGGAAACTAGCACATTGATTTTCTCTTGGGACAACAAAATACTAAACGTGTGAGAAAAGGTCACCCTTGACTGTTCACCTTGACTGTAAGTGGCTACATTGATTTGTTTATGTTTTATGAAAAGATTAATTTATAACGGGAGAGCACAGTGGAGACTAATTTGGTTTGTTATATTTTACTATAGATTGTAAATAAGAAATGTATGTAGTTGTTGTTTGATTTTGGCGTTTTGGCTGTCGCCATCTTGGTTTTTGGTCGTCGCCATCTTGGTTTTTGGCTGTTGCCATGCTGTGTATTTTTTAGGGGACCAAAATCTTCGATCAACAGCCATGAGCAGAAAACAGACTGTGAAAGGGTTTAAGTCCTAAGACGAAAACAAGGACAACTCCACGACTGGACAACACCGTGGTGGCAGCCTGTCAATCAGCAGGTAGCCCCGCCCCTGAAAGCATCCCCTGCTTTCTGGTCTGTTCGACTCCAATTAGACCATAATTTACTAAATGAACATCACGCTGGATTGAATAAGACTGAGATTGAGACAATAAGCTGTTGTTTACAATGTTTACTGAGATAGTAAATCAAGAGAGAAGTACCGGTCATTAGACCAGGGAAGTCTGGCCTTTTGAAAGAATGCAAACTTGAAACACCTTATTCTTGGCTTCACTTTTCAGATGCGGAGGTTGCTGACTGGTTATTCCACAGACACAATCTCGATTTTCTATGACATGAGTTTATATTATATTTATATTTGTTTCACCTTTATTCTCTGAAAGTAGCTGATGTTTTGTACTCAAAAACTGTCATCAGCTCTCCTCATATGCTATTTGAATGTGTTCCTAACACTGATTGTGTCTTCTTCACACATTCCAACACACACTAACACGTGACAGAAGAGCTGTGAGCTTCAGCTATACCAAGTTGTTGCCAGGACTCAACATTTTCCTGAATAGTCCCTCCACTTGCTTGGTTGATGCTGGTTGAATGAATGAGAATGAGGAATTTGTGACTGTAGGTTGTTTTGACCCATCTTGCATGTCAAAGTAATGTTAAGAGTAATATTAATCTACACTTTTTAGGCACATTCACAGACGCAGTCATCAGACCATCATCAGTCATCTGTCAAAAAGGTGTAAGGAGACCAAACAGTTTAGAAATGCTTCCGTCCAGCCACTTCATCGCTTCATATTGCAACGTTAGGATTCCGTTGGGTTTTGTTTTTTGCCTTTTGTTTTTCCTCCTTCTTCCCTCCCTTTTCGTTTAGTCCTACAGAGCGTGTGGCAGGGAGGCGTGGCCTGTTTCTCCTGCAGCAGCTGAGACAGACCAGACAGCAAGCAACCACTCCATAGACGCTCCGGTCCACACGCCAGTCCTTTGCCAGATAATCTGGTAGTGCGTAGCGTCTTCTCCTAGTGTTTGTTACAGTGATAGTTTTCCTGTTCATGGTTTGTTCTTGTGTGTTTTTGGCTTTGAGACTTACCATGCTCAGGCTCTCTCAGAGTCTCTCAGGGTCGTTACGCTGTCTGCTGCTGAGTTCCCGTGCTCAAGTCCACATTCCTTTTTGCACCATCCACTTGTGTCCGTCTCTGCTTTGGGGTCCAATAGAAATTGCTGGCCTACCAATAAACTGGCCATCCAACAACGCTCGCATTAATGAAGTTGTCTCTATGTGCTCATCATTTTTTAAACGCACTAAATAAATCCCTGCATTTTTATTCTAGCAGTAAAAATCTTTACAATTTACACTACACTTTTTGACACCAGTTTGTCTCCGCCCACAAAATGTCTTTGCATTTGTGATGCTGGTCTCTGTTCTGACATATCCACTTGCTGATACAAAGTTATTGTCACGCTTCCAAGCTTATAAATGATTGTTAAAAGCTAACTGCTTCTGATGACCAATTTGTGCATTTACCTTTTTCAATTAGGACACATAACAGACTTGACATGACGATAAGCAGCAGGGCTTCCTCCAAACGTCTAACCAAAGTAGAGCTTCATTCCGCTTCCTGCTGGCAGAGAGAATAAGCGAGGAATCAAAGAAGGGAGGGAGCATCAGCTCATCGGTAAAGCGTGCTATCACTCTCACCTCACTTATCCTGTGTGAACACGATCGTCTTGTTCGTTTGCATGTCAGAGATGCTGGAGAGAGAGATGGCGGTTATGCTCAGTAAAATATTCATTCTGCTTGCAGGCCAGCCAAGTGAAACATCCAGCTACTTGGCAGACATGGGAACTGAAAAGAGGATGGGGGGGGGGGGGGGCATTCATTATTGAAGTGCCAGGATGTTATCAATTCATACAAGGTCAATATGGAAGATTTCAATTTGTGCTTGAGTCAAGACAAAGATTTTACCGTGTTTGGCTCACGCTCTCGTCCTCTTTTCCTCTCTACCTTTCTCACATGGTCATAGGTCTCGGTCCGCCCGGAAACTGTGTTACACTGTCTTGTTTTTCTTCTTCACTGTATTGTGAGTCCTCTGAAGCTCGGATGCATGATGGTACAACATATGACCTTATTTCTGACAACTTAAAATTCAACCCATTGGTCTATTTCCCCTGTGTGTGCATGCACACACACACACACACACGCACACACACACAAACACACACAGACACACACACACACACACACAGAAGGACATATTTGCACAGTGTGTGCCGTGGGAGAGCTCCTCATTTACATCAATTATGGATAGTCAACTTCCATCGTCGTGGGCCAGCACTGCATATTTCATGGAGAGGGGGGTATTTTATGAGTTAATGTGTCCAGTTGACATGCCTCTGAAAGCACTGGCCTGTCCCTTACACGGTGTGCAGGGCTGGGGAGAGCACGCAAACACAAATCTTGTAAGCCTCTGCTTACTTGCGTGTGTGTGTGTGTGTGTGTGTAGTCACTCAGTCTCTTCCCTAGCCACATCATGCATGCATACTGGGAGGGGACGACACTGCCATTTTTAAAAAAAAAATGTATGTGTACCGCCACCATTGCAAAGGGTGTAGCAGGAGGTGGACTCACTGAGGTTCTACAGTAACGACAGTCAGTAGTGTTAGGAAGCAGAGAGAGACACTACATGAGGAACATTTAACAACGTAATACTTCATCCTCACTTTGATCACACCAGAAGAAACTACACCGATGTTCACAACATTGTTCACGTCATTTTCTGTAACAAGTACAACATTAAAGCAGTTGTTCCCACTTTGTTAATGCTACACACCCTTCACCTCACTCTCCACCTCTCCTGGGAAGGAGAAGATAACTACTCACTAGCTAACTAGCTATCTAGCGGGCCGCTGGATAACTAGTTAGCTTGCTAATTCTGCCATTCTTTAATGCTGGTTACAGATAATGAGCCGAGGAGCAGGCTTCCTGACTAGCTTCCCAGCTATCTAGCTAAGTAACAAGACATCTGTCTCCAGAGCTGCGTCCTCTCTTTACAGTCTCACTGACTTGTTTTCACCATAACAACTAATTTCAAATTACTTGAAAACATTTGTCTGTCCTACTCCTATTCTTTTTCTATGGAGTCTACACAGTTTTGTTAGAAGCTCTGAACAATTGCTTCATCTTTTATTGTTTGTAAGTTGGTGAATTCATGAAAACAAAACTAAAGAAATAGGTAGACAACCCTTTTCCCAAACTGTGTGATACTTAAATGAGGAATTAGAACATCCAACGCAACTTTTCAAACCCTTTTTTTAGAAAGGCCTGTAGACAAAGCTGATAACAGCTCTCATTACGCCTGCTTTCCCCTCCGTCGCTCTCGCTCCTTCTCAGTTTTTCATCACCCTCCAACCCACCCACCCAACCACAATCCCACCACCACCACCCGCTCTACCACTATTTCTCTCCTCGCCCTCTTGCCAGCCTGTTGGGGAGGTGTTACCAGCAGCTGGTGCCTTTGCATAATGTGCAGGGTGTTTATGTGCGGTTTTCATCTTTCTCCTCATGTGTGTGCGTGTGTGTGTGTGTGTGTGAGAGAGAGAGACAGGGAGAGAGAATGTGGGAAAGAACAGAGGCTGTTCTCGGATGGTACAAATTGCTTTTTTGACCCGGTAATTAGTGGCAGAAGACACTCTGAAGGAGCCGGTGATGAAGCTCCCGTGGCCGGATTTCAACATGAACGCATAAATTATCATTTATGGAGCACTAATGGCCTGTTGAGTTGTCCTCTCAGACCTCACTCTGCCACGCCGGCTCGGTGCTCATCTACAGCCATGCCTGGTCATTCTTTATGCGTTATCTCCATGGCGCTAATGCTAACTATGACATGAAAGAATGCCAGCTCTCCTCCCATCCCCTCTGCCTCCTCTCTGCCTCCTTTCTCATCCCCTCTCCTCCTCCTCCTCTTCTGTCCTCTCCTGGGTTCACTTTTTGCTTTTCTGTCTTCACTCCCTCCCTTTAATCCATTTACTACTTCAGTTTTTTCTCTTTTCCTCACTACTGTGTCCTTAGGTATTCCACTTCTTCCTTATCGCCTCACTCTTCTCAAGTCTTTCCTTTTGCATCCCTTTCCTCTCACTCTTTGCTTTCAACTTCTGTATCCCTATGCCTCTATTTCTCTTCATTTAATTTCCATTTCTTTCTTTTATTTATGTATGTATTTGGAAAATGGATTCCACAATCCTTAGGGAGCTGTTCCCCCAGATGCTAGGTTAAACATCAGGCTACTGCAAGGTGCTTTGCATAAACAGCAACCCTTTTTTTTAAAAGCAGCTATCTATATCACATTACATGCACACATATGTGGGTTAATAGGGAGTGCGTGTGTGGGGTGTGTGTGTGCCTTTTAATATAAGTGTGTGTATGTGTTTTGTGTGCTGTACAGTGTTTGAGACTTACAGTAAGTGAGGTTTGCCCTTAAAACAGCTGTCATTACAGAACAGAGTAGAAAGGAATGCAATTAGGCACGTCAGCTCTGTGATCCATCACTGGCTATTATGGCTTCTACAAGGTGAGGAAAGGAGAGAATGGCCCATACATACTGACACACACACACACACACACACACACACACACACATAATTGGGCCTCTGTCCGACAGCATTGGGACCACAACACAGATACACTCATCAGTAGGATACAAATAAGCAAGTGGGCTTCTACTCATCATTACTGGAGAAACTACCATCTGTCTCTGATACGCCACCTATGGCTATTGGTAGACATCACTGCTCGAGGATACTTGGAAATGTTTAGTTGCATAGAAAATAAAAGCATTGAAAGAATCGAGGAACATCAGCAGTAAGGCTGAGACGCCTTATGTACGATTTGGTGTTATAACATAATGGCCATTAGAGTATTGGGCTGTGTATGGTTTAAGTTATGGCAGTGTATCTGTATCGAAAATGTTCAAACCGCATCCAGACCAAGTAGACTAGAGGTCAAAACTGAACAAGGACGTAGCTCTGTCAGATCAAATGGACATTGACCCTCATTCTTCCCTTCAACATAAGGGCACAGACACAGTGGTTAACGCACTTTGACAATTGGTTCGAACAGTCTGACTGCTCTGTCTGATTGCAGAAATGGATGGATGTATGGTTGGTGGATGGGTAGTGGATGGATGGTTGGTGGATGGATGGTGGATGAATGGATGGATGAATGGATGATGGATGGATGGATGGATGGACGGATGGTGGATGGATGGATGGATTTTATAAATCCCAAATGGACAAATGATTGTGCAGCAGAATGTTAAACATTCACATGATAAACGTTGGGGAAAATAATAAGTGTAAATATGTGAATAGTACTGAAGGAGCAACAGTTCCATGTATCCTCTGCAATAATCTGGAGGGCCGAACTTAAATTGACCCAGTTATCTCAACATTTGTTATGGAAGTAATCAAAAAAGAAGAAAGAAAGGAAATATAAGGACGTGAGGGGTTCAGATCGGCCTAATAGAGGGCTGCAGTGCTTCCTGGATTGTTATAAAGCGTCAGTTAGTGGAGCCCACCACATCTTCAAACAAACTGCCTTAGTCTGATGACTTCCCTGAAGAGGTCTGCGGCTGCTCTGCCTTGAAAGCGCCCGGATTTTTGCCTGTGTGTGCACTTTTAATTGCACTCCCATCGCTTGCCCCCCAGCCCCTAAAATCTTACTCTCTCTCTCACACATACTGCCCCTCACACACCCTTTTTCCATGGGGCCCCCGACTGCTCAACCCGCCCCTTGTCTCTTTCTCATTCTGTCGTTTTAGCCTTTTCTCTCTATCTGTCCATTCTTCAAAGGGGAACTTCATTCACTTTATTTTAATTTCATAGACGACCCCTAAGGGGAGGAATGGGCGATGGAAGTGTGAGAGGGATGGAGTAATAAGAAACTCTGCTTTATTTTAGAGTTGGCTGTGTGGTTCTGGGGCAAAGCCTTTGATGGTTGGTTACTGTCCAGCCATGGGCACTGCCTAATAAACAAATGAATCACCCCTTCCCAAATGGTGTTAAAAGCTGATGACTGTGCAGACATACAGTGGAAAAATGATTCTGGTTTATTACAACTTATTTTCATAATTTCTGTCTGGTGTGTATTGGTCCTTATCGCAAAATATTACAAAGTCAGAAAAGATAAGTCAACAGTGTAGCAGAAAAGTTTGTCAGTTAAATCTTCAGTTATAATATGTGCTAAATTGCATTAAAAAGAAAACACAGAGAAGTATGTGAATTCTATAATGCAGCGCTGACTGAGACAGCGGGGACCACGTCAAACGTTTATCTGCACTTAGAAACAGCTGCTCCACATTTTTTCAGAGAGTCATAGTGTGTGATTCACACTGATCTGGTCTTGGTCTTGGCTCGGTCTTACCCCACCTTGGTCTTAGCTTTTTATTTGCCAGATATGACTACACATACCAGGAATTTGACTCACGTTATTTTTGTCTTAACTTCTCATCTAGCAGAAAACCTTCTCATTTCTGAAAAGTACATCACACTCTTAAGTGCCTTCATTTTGTATTCTCTCTGCCGGCCATCAGGGGGCGACTCCTCTCTGATTGTATAGAAGTCTATGAAAAAATGGTCCTACTTCTCTCTTGATGTATCAGTCAACATTGTAAACATGAATTTATGGTCTCAATCTCTAGTTTCAAGTCTTCTCCAATCCACCATGATGTCCATTTAGTACAATATGGTCCATTTAGAGTCAAACAGACAAGATACTTTAGGGGAGGGGCTACCTGCTGGTTGATACATCGCTGCTATGAATTATGAATTTAGCCTTGTTAACAGCTTCACACCAGAAGCCAGATCCGGTACAGTTGGCTCGGGGTGCCACTCTGTCTCTTGCATTTGTCAGATCCACCAAGTATGCTTGCTACTGTTAACTGGTTTCAAAAATTACAAGATGGCAACAAACGGCTGAAATCTCGAGCTTGATCCTTCAAAACCATAGTCCCCAAACCAATGGATGGTGACTCCCTTAGGCTCGAAGATCGACTGAAGTTGGTGATGATGGCTTTAAGCACAATGATGGCATTACTGCTCTGGACATGGATGCTATAATGAGTAAGATCTACATGGGGTTGGCGAGATCAATGTCACTTTATTTGTCACTTGAACAGGTACAAGCACATTGGAACAGTTATTGCAGTCAAAAAATGAAAAACAAAGCAGGGGTTCAGTAGTTAAAAAGAAGAACACATCTTGCTTTGCATCTTGCATCTTGATCATCTGTGGCTTTGTATCTTCTCCAACATGAATGTCTTTTCAATTGGCAATTAGACTCATTGCAGATGGGACCAAGTTACTGTCGAACCCGAAGGTATCTGTGAGTATAAATCCATTATACTGGCTACTCAAGAAAAACCTCATCTTCTCCAAAAGGTCAGCATTTTGTGATATACAAAAAACATTGTTTTCAGCTTGACCTCCATGTATTTTTGATCTTATCCAATGTAGTTTGAAAGGTTTTCATAAGCCTCAAGGGTGATGGATTTCTCTACGCCCCTACCCTTACATTTAACTTGAACTTGTTCATGAAGTTTTTACAGGACAACAGTTACTGTTGTAGGTGCATGTGAGTACTGTAAATGTATGTCCCCATGAGGACGTAGAAGCCTGCATAGGATGTGTGTGTGTGTGTTTTGCATGTGTGTGTGTCAGCATGCAGGTGTACGGTCTGTGTGAAAGATGAGCCCTGACGACGGGCCGTCCACCTTGCCCTTTGGCTATTTTTGTACCGTGCCTTCCCTGGTGTCGGTTGCGTAATGATCTGGGAGATAGAGATCACTCTTTGTTTGTTGTCTCTATCAGCCATAACTGGGCCTTGGTGCCAGAAGGTCAAGTGCACAGAATAAGAACAGGCTTACACAACCACAACACAGAAAACAGAGACACACCTTTGATGTGAAACAAGGGACGTGTGCGTGTGTGTGTGTGTGTGTGTGTGTGTGTGTGCGTGCGTGTGTGCGTGCATGTCAGATTGAGGGCGGTAATTGATTTCAGACAACAGAAATCTAGCTGTGCAGAAGTGGACCTGCAATATACATTTTCAGTAGCAAGAACTTTATCTGGGGACATTGAACAGGAGAATGTGTTTTATCCAGATCCAGGTTTTGGATGTATTCACTCTGTTCTCAATATATATTGCATGGAGGACAATAGTAAAAGAGGACATAATGAGAGAGTCAAAAACAGTATAAAAGACAAATACATTTTGATGCAACTCAGTCAAGTATTGTATCAGTTTAAAGTTCAATTTTTTGATCGCACCGCTTATAAAGAACTTTGGTTTGCGACGTAACGCTGCAACGATGTCTCCTTGTACAGAAGCATCCCGGCTCTGACTACGGTCGACGGTAGTGTGATGTATTAAATAAACATTGAAAATCCAATTACAATGGAAGGTGAACAATGGAAGCTTCGTCGTGCTGACACAACTTTTGAACCGCAAGCGAATTTGATGTTTAGCATATACAACATGACACAATGGCAGGATGATTATGAAACCCCTTTAATAACGACGGTGCAGAAAAAAAGGAGTTATAATAGCTCACCAAAAAGGCAGTGGCAAAGGGGCTATTGTGTCAAATTGTTAACACAATTGTTAACACAATTCGATTCAAAGTGTTTTAGAAATTACTTCTTGTGTTATCATATTATCATATTTTGACGTGGCCTATCATTACTGCCCTGGGAGATTGTTCACGTGTTTTAAGAAGAAGAAATTGTCTCGATTACAAAAACAAAATTGGGAAAATGTTTGTGGGCATTTGAAAGCAGAAAGCTCTTAAGCTGCAAGACTTTTTGCATTACTAGTCGATGAGTTTTAAAGTATTTTAAAGTGTAAACGCTATGCCAATTGAAATTTTTCTATAAGCAATGGCTCACATGTTTAATGTAAAAGAGGTTGCTTTTACTAAGAATTATCGCCTACCTTTGCAGTGACCAATAGATTTCTGTTGCATTTTAGTGTCTTTCAGTTTTGGTTTCATGGGGGACTGCCCATTGATCCGACAGCACTTTATTCCCAAAACCAATTAGTCTGAAAATTGTCTCAATGGGCCGAAAGCACATTTGTCCAAGAGGACAAAAACAAACACTTCCAAAGGCCTATTAATCTGAAAATACAAACTCATGGCTAATTACTGTACATAATTACATCACTGGAACTCCCAACCAGCCATACCCCCTGATAGTCTCACCCTAAACCTGAACAAAATGTAGCTGCTAAAGAACTAAAGATATTTCTACAAAAAGAGAGCTAGATCCACCTACATTCATTGAGTGCCCAGAAACACAACTGTAAAGAAAAATTTGTGTTGCTCTGTATTTGCTAGTTTTGTAAATAGGCAAATCCCTGCTAACATGTTAGCATGTAATATCAACTTTAAGTTTACAGTATTTTTGCACTGCCCACAAGGGACCAGAAAAATCTATTAATGCAGGTTTCAAAGTAGCTTTTGGAGAACATTATGTTTTGTCCTTGACAAAGTAGTTGCTTAGTGTTGGTGTATCAGTATTCACACCTGTTAAGAAGGTACATTTGGCACTTAAAACAAAAGAACAAACTTGTGTGGGGTCTTGGGTAGAATGCTGATGGGATGGATAAAAACACATCAAATAGAAATAAGATTTACCTGTTTGATCATTAACTTTCCCCAAGTCCTTACCATCCAACTAGGACTGGCACTCGAGAGGAAGAAGAGATAAAGATAAAGAGGGGAACCAGTGTGTGAGGAACGAGAGCTGAAGGCAGAATGTCTGCTAGGAATACAAGCTGTGCCTTGCCAAATACAAAAACAGGCCGCTGTCTCTCGTCTTTCTTTATGCACCTACTTTATTCCCTTTGTTAGAGGAACTCGGCATACAGGACTTCAGAGGAGGCTGAAATGAACACATCAAAGCATGCCGTTAGATTATGGCCCAATAGACAAATGAAGTGGGCATTAATATCTTCGTCAAAAATGTAAAAAAGTCAACCATAAAGGAGAATAGAAAGTAGCTCTTTCATTTTGTATTTTTTTCCCCTCCTTCCTCTTGTTTGGCTGTTGTTTCAACATCTTTTTCCTCTAAGAGTTCCCACATGTCGAAGGTGCTGAGGGTCATGGCAGCACCTTGTTTTTGTCAGATGCTCGTTTGGGGAGGTTTCCGTCCTCCCTTCTGTCTTTCTTTCTTACTTTCTTCCTCTCTCTCACTCTCCCCTCACACTGACTCTTCTGACAAGCTCTCTTTGAGTAAAGCCCACATGGCTCTGGGCAAAAATCAATGCCAATATGTGTATCAGCTGCTCTACACTGTACTGATGAAGGTTAGAAGAGAGAGAGAAAGACAGATGAGCAAAACCCAGAGACTCTTAAAGAGTCCACTGATTACAGACAAAATATTCATCAAATTGTGCAGCTGTTTACCAAAATAATGAATGAATAATTAAATGAGAAATGCTCTCTTGACTCTTTTTTTTTTCATTCGTGTGTGCCCCAGGTGCCTGTTTCTGGGCAGTGATGGATGGAGCAGAATGAGGATGAGGGCAGACTAATTGTGGAAAGTGTCAGTGCACGAATTAAAGAGTGTTACCAGAGGATTGAACCAGGGATTCATTCAGACCAACCTTCAGTGACCATTAGCCTACATAGTGTGCTGCTAAGTTCGCTGACCTCGAGTGCTGAATCGCAGACTCGCTATTGATTGCCATCACAGTGTTCTATTGTTTTGGTGTCATGGCTAAAGCTACTCACTTGTTTAATTGTTTCTGGTTGAATTGTAAAGTAGTGAGTGGGAGGCAATTGAAAGAGGCCTTAAAACAGCTTTTGCTTCAACAAGATACTTTAAGGAGAGACCATGGCAAATGAGAGGGCCTTTACTTTGCTTCATTGTTCCACCTTGCATAGAAACCCTGACAAGCTTGAATGAATGAATGGGACTAAATATGACTTCACAATAGAACTCAACCTGTCCAAAAGTCGGTTAATCTTGACGATCCAAAGTTCAGAATTCATCTTAAAACAGTTTGATCATGATATCTTTAAAAGCATCATAGGAATAAGGTGCCATTGGGCCTGGCATAACCTCCCTCAGGACCATGTTTCAGCCCATTCTTCTTCTGGAGTAGCTGGTATTTCACAGCAGATCTTCCATGTTTTAATGCCTTTTTTTCTGCTCACTTGTGCTGACCCTTTTAGAAATTCTGCAGAGACCACAGATACTTCCTTGGACTGTAGATGCTCCCCGGATCTTTCGCTTCACGTCGACCTCTTGGCCTCGTCTCTCTGGTTTTGATCTCCCTTCTCTAGCTCCTTTGCCCATGGAGGGTGTCAGCGTTGGCTGAAGGGGCTTCCAGGGGGCTTCAAGGGGCCTTTCAATCCTTCATCCAGGTCTTAGTGTTCAAAGACCTTGGCCACTCATCCAGCTGCACACACACTTATGCACTTGTGCATACACTTGCACTCACACACATTAGTGTAGAAATGCACAAAAGCTGTATTGATAAGAAAGAAGGGAAGTCAAAAAAGAGAGCACTAAGAAAGAAGAGGAAATGGTAAAGAGACAGTAAGAGCCGCTCTGAATTTCAGAACTCTTGAGAGATATGGTCCTAGCACCATCAAAATGAGATTTACAATGTCAAGTGAGTCCAATGTACAGTATGAGAGTGGATGGATATGGCAACACTCACAGCAGCTGTAATTTTCTGTATTTTTTTACCATTTCACAAACTGCCGTCATATATATGGATATAATACAATATTCTCCCTGGCCTTAACAGAAATAAAGTAACACACAGTAGTCCATATCCTGTGCTCAATCCCTCCTTCTCTTTCTTTCCCAGGTCAAAGGGTCACATCAGAGCCAACTTACAGCCGGTCCCCAATGTTGTATTAAGCTGCACTGTTCCCTAATTTAACACTGCCTTCTGGGACTCAAACGGCTGGAGTCTGAATGGAGAAAGCAGATGTGCCTTACACCAGAGCAAACATTAACTGGCTGATCAAGCGTAAAGAGCCACAGTTTACCAACGAATTTCACAGCAAAGGGATAGGCAGGGCTGGAGGAGTTACAGTAGCTCTGAGATCTATCAGAAATGTGTATCTAGACCTGTGGACCACTGGGAGGAGGATTTCAGAGGCCACAGATTAGAGGAAAAAGGGAAGAGCGTTAATGTGTATGCAGTGTGCTTGAATGTTTTTTATGAAGCTGTGTGTGTCTGTTGGAATGTTCTGTGTGTATACTTTGCGGTCTATGAAGCCCTGTGTGTGTGAGTGTGTTTGTGTTTATCCTTCAGTGGGATAACTGTGTGTGCACAAGGCTCGCAAAGCCTTATCTAGATGTCCTAGTTATCGATTGGGCGACATGGTGGATAAGAAAGGATGAGTACCCCCTCCTAGCCAACCATCACCTCTCCTCCCCCTGCTCTGTGAAATACACATTGAAAGCACTTCACTGTAACCTGTTTACATCAGTCCAACCTCATTTTCAAAACAACAGCACATTTTCTATTTGGAACTGATAATGCTATGATTTTTTTCTGTCTTTTCCCAAACATGATCCATACACGTGTGTCTCATTTCTGCTGCATGGTTAAGTTCTAACTGACTTAAATGTTTTGGTATCATTTTCACTGCAGAAAGTAACCAAACAGATGAGCTTCTGCACTTTTAATAAACGGCGTAGTGTACACAGGCTGCCATATTCATTTTGCAGTATTTTAACTCAACCTCAAAGTAATGACTCAGGTTAGCCTACTTGGAACCTTGACCGAGGGGGTACCAATACAAGTACTATAGGTACTGCACGATTTTTGAGAATGGAAAACCAAGAAAGAGTGAGTCGAATTGAGTAGAGCCATGATGTACCAAGTATCAATCAACGGGTCTGGGACCTGCCGGAAAACCCATTCATTTCACACTCAGCAGATCTGTCTTCTATGTATGGTGAAATGCTATAAGTCATGTATGCATATATGTGTTAGTCATAAGTTATCGGGAAGATGGAGATGGAGCACAGGTTGGATTATTGCCAAAGCAACTATGAGACTGACAGACATCGTCCTCACATAGAAAATGTTGTTGTCAGAGTTAATTTCAAGTCCAGAATTCAAGGTCAAGGAAAGGAGGTAACTCTAAATTGGCAGCATTGCCCTGTGGGAATGAGTGTGAATTGTAAAGATGCATACAGCCATTACTGTAGAACCTCAGTTAGTCCACCACTTTACTTTATACAGAAGTGACCGCTACAACATTCACTATGGCAACGGTACACCACTCTGACCATCCTGCAAGTTGATTTGAATGGGAATGCCTGTTATTTTGGACCTTCTTTAAGGTCTTCATCTATATATTCATCGCCTTGCTGCGTTCTATGATCCTATGATCAGAAAGTCAAAACAGCTTTTGTAGAAATTAGTCTCCCAAAAATGATTGAGGAACGAGGATTGTTTTTTTTTATTTTTCTTGTGCAATATCCCACAATGCATGTTTGTGTTTCAGTGGGATCAGTTCATCTGTAATGATAATGATAGTTATTTTTATCCTCCATGAAGACGAAATGTTTCCCAAATACCTTGTCTTTGTTTGGTAGTTCAAAAGGTCAAAATAATTGATTTGATTAATTTATTCATTGTACATCAAGCACACATGAGAAGCCTTTTAGACACCAGCTCGGGCTTATAACAGGAAAACCTGTTTATGTTTGTATCCTCACGCTCGATTTCACCGTTCCTCCTCCTCATCTTCGTTAACTGCTGTCTTGTTGCTTCTGCCTGGGTGGAACATGCCACTTGGTTGAACAATTAATTATTCCAATGATAGGCTGCTACTCAGTGGTGCTTTAAACAGGGACACGGAGAAAGAGAGAGAGAGAGTGGCATAGATACAGATAATGGGTAGACACATTTGGCATCGTAAAAGAAGGTGAGCTGCAGCAAGGAGCATTTTATTGCATCTGTAAGATAGACGGACGGACGGACAGAGAGATCAGAGTAAATTCCCATGTCATCGTGCAGTGCTGATGAGGTTAGCCAGTCAATAGCCCTGAGCAGAAACAACTCTGCAGAAGCCTTGACCACTTGACCAGACATCAGCTCTTCCATACTGCCCCGGGGCCTCCCTCTCTCTCTCTCTCTCTCTCTCTCTCTCTCTCTCTCTCTCTCTCTCTCTCTCTCTCTCTCTCTCTCTCTCTCTCACACACACACACACACACACACACACAAAATGCACAAGTCCTTTAAGTGTCTTACTTGGGCATTTACAAGAATAGAAACAAAGGACAAAGGAGGAAAGGGGAAAAGACAGGCCAGAAATAGCAAGAAAAAAAGGTGTCGCCTTGAAGCGTGTTGTCATTGTCAAGGCGGTGCCAGTGTGCCAGGCAGGCAGCAGGCAGTCAGTCAGTCATTCAGTCCCCCTGGCTTCAAGAAGATAGATGCCCAGGGTTCCATTTACATATGCTATTCAGGGCATGGCCGCACCATCTCTCTCTCTCTCTTTTTTTATTGTTTTTAATCAGAGGCGAATGTCAACAGAATAAATGAAGTTGCGCGGCGAAGTGAAATTTTTATCACATCAGTGGTGGCTGGGTGGGTGTGGGTGTGGAGGGAGGCACACATACACACCCCTTCAATCCCCCCCCTCCCCCCGCCACATATACCCTCCACCTCCATTCATCACAGGCCATATTGAGGGAGTGAAATTCAGTGGCGGTGCCGGTAATCAATGGAAGGGCTCCATATGGCGGGGATCAAAGGTGTCACATAGTGTGTGGTTCTGCTTTATTGCCAGCCAGCACTGTTAATTGGACAACAAGATCAGAGGCAATATTAAAATCCAATTAAATTGATATGAACAGATTGCCAAGTGATGTACACTAATGTATAATTGAGTATCAAGCAAATGCGAGTGGCCCGTCTCGAGCGCCGAGCTGCTGAATAAATGATGGGTGAGCCGTAGAGGACGGAAACAAGTTTGCACATTAGCCCCCCTCTCCCCTCTCCTTCCCCTCCCCTCCCTTGCTCTCTGGTCCTTCAGATGTGGAGGGACACAGGCATTTTTTTTTTGGGGGGGGGGGGGGGGGGACTGGCTGACATTCTTAAAGGGACATTTTGGTCTTGCATAATAAGGGCAGAGGAGCGTAGGGTTTGTGTGTGTGTGTGTGTGTGTGTGTGTGTGCAATGGTGTAATTCCATTACACGCACGCGGCTTTAATTTGAGTTTAATAAAATCTAAATGATTTATTGCCTTTTTTTGCTGGAGCAAAAGCAAGTTCATGTTGTGGTGCGTTGGCTAATCAGGCATAAACATGACAGCCCCCATCGCTGTGGAGAGGCTCCAAGGCACCGAGTGCTCTTTAAGAAAAAAGAAAGAAAGAAGCAGATAAAGAAGGATGCTCTGACATTATTTAACAGACCAGCGAGGCCTAGTCCAAGGTGACATTGCCTGATAAGGTGCACTTGGACTGTAGCCCAAAATAATCAAAAGTTCATCACCACTCATTCATTTATTAATTGAATATTTTTAGCCTTGATTTAATGCGTTGAGCTGTAGTGCTAATTCGTGACATTGGGAGGCCGATAAGAAGATTTACATTTCAAATTTTAATGATATTTTGGCTTGAGCGATCACTCCCTTTTTTGGGGGGCTAATTATTTATTTCTGTTGTTTTGGTTGCGATCCAGCATATGCTGTGTGTTTTTTTATGTCCTGCCCGCCTCCCCTCTTTCTTGCATTAAGCTGGTTTCCTTAATTAAGCGGGCACGGGACTCATTAGCTGCCACAGCGATGGGGTGGCATGATGTGGCCGTCTCAGTTCCCGCCGGCTATGCCCGGACAAAGTGCCTGGGGAGCAGGTGCTGACAAGGTCGCCGTGGCAGTGTGCCATCTGGACCAGGGCTCGGGCCCCATTGCTGCCTGGCTCTTTGTAGCTTTAGCTGTGGCTCATGCCATCCACCAACAACCGTGACTCAAAGGCATCAAAACAACGCTCCGGCTCTTAGGAGATCTGTGGACTTAACAACCGCTAAAACAAAGGAGCAATAATTGGTTTTGGCACAATCTGTCCTTCGTTTGCCACTCAAGGAGCTTTTGTGGTTAAGTGAGCTCGGAACAGAAGGCACATTGAAGGTTTTCTTCATTTAAGCGTGATGCACCTCCATTTGCATAACATAGGTGTCCATGGCAAACATTATGCACATCCAGTAATGTATAGATTACAACCACACATAGCTCTCCAGAAATAATAAATATCACTTAAGTACTGTATGGAAGTGATGAATAATAATTCATCATTTAATTTTTTTTTGGCTAAAACCTGACCTTCTATTAATATTCCTGTTGTCCTGTTGTTATCACAAATTGTTTTCTTTTTTTTAAATGTCTTGCTTTTAAAAATATATATTTTGAGCAAATTGTACTGTCTTTTTTTTATAAAAATATTTTCTTTAGCCCAGATTTCCGTGCTATTTCAGCCCTTGTTATTTGACAAAATAAATCAGTTGCACTGTGACTCATGGAAGTGCTTTATTACATACAGAGGACCCGAACACAACTACACAATAAAAGCAGTATGGCAGTTTGGAAAATAATATATACGTGTAGGCTATATTATATATATATATATATATATATATATATAATAATTACAATGGACGTTTTTTCATGAAATCTGTTTTATCATGCCAGTGTCTTTGATTAACCATAACTGCCACAAAGCTTGTTTACTTATTACTGCATTATGAGTAAATAAGGGTGTTTTACTTTGTTAAAGCATTTTGACATGATGAAGATCATTGCAGGATCAAAATGAAAATCAATGAATTGTGGCATAGCGTTACCTTTGTCTCTCACACTGCTGCACTGATAGCACTGATGTGTATAATGAGTTTTCCTAAATAAAAAAACATGTTACAATAATGTTGCATGACAGCAGGCATCACACAACTCTCTCATTAGGGCGGCAGATCCAAACCGAAAAAATGATAATCCAGATACGTTATGTTTCATTTTGATGTTTTGACATAAATAGGATTGGAACCGAAAACGGGAGTTTTAGCAAATTGTGTCCATACCTATCAAAAGATTCAAAATACAAGAAAACCGATGAATGTGGCGAATTCTCCGAAATCCCTCGTACAAGCCACTTACGAGTGGTTCTTGTATGAGGCTCTATGAGTTGTCCCTATGCTGTCAAATTATTTTTAGATATTGGAAGGAGAGTGAAACACAGAAAGGAAACATTTCCCCGAAGTGGGATGAAGAGCTTGCAATTTAGTTTTTACTTCAACCTGCTGTACAATTAGTCCTGAATGCATCGGTTAAGGTGGTCGGACAGAACTCCGGTTTCCTCCCCGACACCGGTGTGGTTTCTATCACCTCCCTTCCACTGAGCAGCAGATTGTTGCACTCTATTTGAGGTGACCGTGCCATTCTGGGCCTGGCTGATCACAAGGCCAGCTCACACATAAAGACATGTATAACCCAAAAGGAAACCCAAACTTAAGCACTGGTCATCCCTCCCTCCCCACATTATTTTACAACCTCTGTGGCCTCTTTGCCAGAGGCCTTGGCTGTCATTATGTGGTCTTGTGTTTGGGTTGCAAGCGTTCGCCCTTTGATTTGTTGGATAGATGCCTTCTTAAAAGAAAATGAAGGTATAAAATGTGCTTTAATCCTTTCTGCTTAAACATAAGATGTCATGGTCATTAAGGGTCCAGGCCTTTCAGTGAAAAATGGGCCTGAGCACCAATATGGATGTTGTGAGAGCGCAGATGTTTATTTTAGAGGTTTCTTGGAGGCTGGTTTGTGGTCAGCCATGTGGTGGAATGCCATACATAAAAGGAACATGTTGAATTTGAATGCAGGAGAACTCACAGGCCTGTCACACACAAGCTCTCAGAGTACATGTGTGCATACTGTGAAAGCCAGACACATGCAGAGTGAAGAGCAAATATGATATGAATCACGATGTTGTGGTTGTGTGATCATGCTCCTACGGTTTTAACAAAATACGGGTAGAAGTCAGAGGGACAGCTACATTTCTTTCTTTTTTCTCTTACAGTTTTATAGCGGATATGTGTCAGGTCAACACACTTACTGACTGCACATTATATGCATTAGTGTGTGGTTATATAATTGTGTGTTTGTGTGTGTGTGTATTGATGCATATATTATTGTAATTATTTATTGACTAATCATCCTGTCGGCTTTTGTCAGCTGTCGTTTTTTTCTATTAATTCAATTATACATTTATTTTGTAATATTGTCACATTGCTTGTTTCTTGCCTTATGTTGAAAGATCAATAGAGATGGCATTAAAACAATAACTCCAATTTTAATTTTTATGTTTACATGCACCAAATACTCCGGTTGTTGACCTTATTCTGAAAAGAAACACTAATATGCTGACTGAGCTTAACGGAAATGATTATTTCACTCACATTCTGTTTACATGCAGCTGTTCATATTCCACCCCCATCACATTGTTCTAGGGCTAACATTTCAATTATAACAAAAATAGCATTGTTTTTCAAAGGCTCCCTCTTTCATTCCTTCAACCACCTCATTGAAATGTTGCCATTGTGATATGTGTGCTTGTGTGTGTGTGGGTTTTTCTTTCAGGCATGCATGTCTATTACTACATCCTTAATACATCCATGATTTCTTCCCCAAATATTCAGAATGTGTTGTATTCATGTCCAAAGGCTCCTAAACCCAGAATACATTCCTATATCCCACTTTAGAAAATCAGAAGACTGAAGACATTGTAATTCAAGTGCAAAGAGCTGTTCAACTATTTTGTTAGGGGAGCCACGTTCTCAGAAGGCTAAGGGACCGGACCTTTTCCCCTGACCCTCTCGACTCCTTCCTGGCCTCATAAATGAACACCTTTTTGGCTTTTGTTTCATTTGTGTTTATGGGTATCATTGGTGATATGCACTTCAGGGGCCTGTTTCACAAAGCAGGTTAAACAAACTCTGAACCTAACCCTGAACTCTGAGTTGAACAACTCTGAGATGGGAAACTCTGAGTTTTCGGTTTCAGAACAGCGGTTTTGAATTAGTTCAGTCAACTCTGAGTATGTAAACTCTGAGTTACGCGCGTGCCTGCCGACTCTACAAAGCCATCATCAATGGAGCTCCGATACTACGATTCACCATGGCAACGGGGAGAGCGTCATTATATATTACCGAATGTTTATGTAGAAAACGAGCTCATCCTGAGAAAGCGGAGCAACGTAACTGCAGCAAAAGTAGCGATAGTTGGCGTAGCAGACAATTACTGCCCGACTTAATGTGTATAACTGAATGAAACAGTCTATTGATCTAAAGGTAAAAAGTGTTCATTTTCATGTTTGGAAAGCGACACTGTGGTGTAATGGTTAGCAACGCTGCCTGCGGTGCAGGCGATAGTGGTTCGATTCCCGTAGTTCATAAAGTAGCGCAACAAATAATTCATCAATTTTATTGGGTGTAATCCCCCCAGGCACAGAAAGAAAGTGGCTTCAGTTGAAAATTAAGCATAAGAATATTGCGCAAATACGTTGACTAGGGCATATGATTTTAATCATATTTTACATATTAAACGGTAAATATAAGCAGGCATTTCAACACAGGAATGTACTTAAACATTTCATAAATCTCCCGTTCGCAAAAACACTACCTCCGCAAAGAATCTGGTTGCGGATTATGTCCGCGATATGAAATGTTGTAAATATCGGAGAATATTGTTTAGATAATATCTAATGTGATTGAAAGGAAAGGTAATCAAAATCCTCTCCCGATGCAAAGCTGCTAGAATCACTTTTATTTCCATATCGATTAGGTTGACGATGAAAGGACGGCACATTTTTTTCAGAGTTGGTTCAGATTCCGGAAAAAGGCGGAGACATGTAGGGAGAAACTCAGGGTTTGTTGAAGCAAACCTGCTAGCGAGCAGGTTAGTTTCACGGAGCATGTTACCCGGGTAACTGACTCAGATTTATGCTGAACTGGCTTTGTGAAACCAAAAAACCAGAGTTTCCCTCATCTCAGGGTTAACTAACTCAAGGTTTTCACTAAACCTGCTTCATGAAACGGACCCCAGATATTACACATGTTACTTCAAAACATTGGCTAATGAAGATCTATCTCCTTACCATGGGCGCCTGGTTCATAGATATGGAAAAGCCTCTTTTCACACCACAATTACACACCACAATTACCACCAAAAAGAACCGATTGGCTGGCCGGTGGAGCCTGATTGGTATACTTGAGTAGGGGTGGCATAGGGGATGACTATTTTTGGAATATTTACTTTAAAAATAATTATATGTCAATATTATGTTTTTTAAAATCAAAATACCCTTTCTGATGTTTAAATGTGCACAAGTAGTTAATGTACTTTGATCACTGAAGCAGACAGCAGTATTTATGGGTAAATTGAACTGGTGTTTGCCTACACAGGGATAAACAGAACAGAGTCGAAGGGATTTTCTTGAACTCTCCTAATTTAATCCTCCAGTTCCTAATCTGGTGTGAGCCCCTAAACCCTTCTGCACACAAAAACTGACCGACATAATCCCTGGAGTACAGAAATGGCCACTCATTTCCTCACTCTTAGGACCTCAAGCAGATAAAAACGACGGCTTGTGTTCCCTACCAGACATATTTCACATATTAATAATCCTTCACAATTTTCATTTGGTTGTCAGTCATCCCTCATCTGCTGTCCATCTCCCTGTCACCATTGATGCGTGAGGAAACAGAATAAAGAACTATAAAACATAGAGCAGAGGTACAACTCAAACAAATAACCGATAAACTGTGCAATATGTGTCACCAGAAACATGTATTTTCCTGTCACATTGTTTCTCTGCAGCACATGCAGTAAGAATTAAAATGGCAGAAATGGACAGCCTTGAGGAACTTGACTCCTAGCCGGCCCCTTTACCCAAATAAACACATTATTGGGAGAAAATCCATGATTAGGGCCAAAGGAAAATAAGGCCCCTCACTTAGGGGGTGAATAGGTGAAAGAATGAGTGTTGGAGGGAGGGAAGGTGGGTGGGTGGAGATAGACGGGTGGGGTGTGGGGGGCACAGTAGGGGGCTAATTTCCCCCATGCCCTGCTGCAGCTGTGCCCCTGAAACTGACTGACAGATCCCTGAGTGTAGGGGAGGTTTCTGCATATGTCAGAACAGTGAGGGGCCTGCCAACTTCCTGTTACAGTTTCCACCATTTAGATAGCAGTCGATCTTGATATTGTCGCAAATATTTTCCCTATTTCTCCGGCCAGATGATCCTTGTAGTACAAGACATTTGTGAAGATTGTCTGAGGGAAGTATAGTTATGTATTAACATTCCTTAAATCAAAGCTTAACAATGGTAAAGTCTCATTGAAATGTCAAGTCCCTTCTATTTCTGAAAAAGTGAACAATGACACTAAAGCTATTATGCAAAGTTTTCCAAGATGTAAATTGTTTGATTGACTGGTTGAAGCTTGTCGAACTGTGAAGTAGAATAAACAGATAAAAGGATGCAAAAATAACTCCATAATTATGGTGATCAGCAAATAGTGTGAGGTCATGCTTTGTTAGATCTGTCTGCAAGACGACAAGCTAACTACTTTTAAAAAGCTTGTTTTCTGAATGGAGTCTGGTTGATGGGTGCTAGGCTATGCTAACATTGTAGCTGCTCCATCAACACTCCAAATAAGGTCATCTAGACATAAATACAGCAGAGACATTGTTGTTTGGACCACAGACAGTCTCTGGTTTCTCCTAGGGTTGCACATCTCTTTGTGATAAACGGTTCGATATGCATCTAGATACACAGGTTACGATTCGATTCAAAAACGATATCCTTTTATTACAGACCGATTCGATTCGAATCGATTCCATACAGTGTAATGATACGATTCGATTCTACGGTTAATATTTGTTGTAGATATTTTATAAAATAAAGAAGCCGATTCTATGAAAGTGACAGTACAATAGTTTCTTTTCAAATATGTAAAATACCACATATCCCCAAGCATTGTGGCTGTCTGGCACTGGCAAAAAAAACAAAAAAACAGGACAAACAAAATCACATGTCAATGTATTTATTTTTATACATGGACCAAAAAAAAGTCTGGCTGATTCGTTGGATGGCGGTCACAGGACAGTGTCGTGGACGCTACCCGGGCTGCGGCCGCCTCTTGTGGTGCAAGTTGAGACACAAGCGATTGACATTCAAAGCCGTCCGTCTCTTACGTGCGGTCGTGGAGTACCTGCGGTCACGCTGCAGTGTGGCAACCGCCTACCTGCGCCCGCCTCTCCACCTCCACCTCCTCCATGTTCCGTGTTGTCCCTTGTTTATAACTCATACAAGCTAGCCAGCTACGGCGTTTCGCCGGCAGCTTCAGCTCTTGCGTTGTTTTAGAGACGCTAGAGTAATGGCACCCATAGATATGATGCCGCCGACCGCTTCAAAGTCTCGCGATACCCAATCCATGACTCTGTAACGATTCATCTAGGAATCCATTGATAATTTGTATCGATTGAGGAGGGTGTTACTGATGCAGCCGTATCTCTCACTTGTTGAAGCGAATACCCGGTCGCATCGGTTTAGCGTTTACAACCCTAGTTTCTCCACATGGTTTGGTCTGGGGCCCGTTTCACAAAGCAGGTTCAACAAACTCTGAACCTAACCCTGAACTCTGAGTTGAACCAACTCTGAGATGGGAAACTCTGAGTTTTCGGTTTCAGAACAGCGGTTTTGAATTAGTTCACTCAACTCTGAGTATGTAAACTCTGAGTTACGCGCGTGCCTACCGACTCTACAAAGCCATCATCAATGGAGCTCCGATACTACGATTCACCATGGCAACGGGGAGAGCGTCATTAGATATTACCGAGTGTTTATGTAGAAAACGAGCTCATCCTGAGAAAGCGGAGCACCGTAACTGCAGCAAAGTAGTGATAGTTGGCGTGGCAGACAATTACTGCCCGATCTAATGTGTATAACTGAATGAAACAGTCTATTGATCTAAAGGTAAAAAGTGTTTATTTTCAGAATTGCACAGCGTCACTGTGGTGTAATGGTTAGCAACGCCGCCCACAGTGCTGGCGACGGCGGTTCAATCCCCGTAGATCGCAAAGTAGCGCAACACATACATTTTTATTTTTATTGGGTGTAATCCCCCCAGGCACAGAAAGAAAGTGGCTTCAGTTGAAAATTAAGCAGAAGAATATTGCGCAAATACGTTGACTAAGGCATATGATTTTAATCATATTTCACATATTAAACAGTAAATATAAGCAGGTATTTAAACACAGGAATGTACTTAAACATTTCATAAATCTCCCGTTCGCAAAAACACTACCTCCGCAAAGAATCTGGTTGCGCATTATGTCCGCGATATGTTAAAAATGTCGGAGAATATTGTTTAGATAATATCTAATGTGATTGAAAGGAAAGGTAATCAAAATCCTCTCCCGACGCAAAGCTGCTAGAATCACTTTTATTTCCATATCGATTAGGTTGACGATGAAAGGACGGCACAATTTTTCAGAGTTGGTTCAGATTCCGGAAAAAGGCGGAGACATGTAGGGAGAAACTCAGGGTTTGTTGAAGCAAACCTGCTAGCGAGCAGGTTAGTTTCACGGAGTATGTTACCCGGGTAACTGACTCAGATTTATGCTGAACTGGCTTTGTGAAACCGAAAAACCAGAGTTTCCCTCATCTCAGGGTTAACTAACTCAAGGTTTTCACTAAACCTGCTTTGTGAAACGGACCCCAGGTCTCTGGACTCTGGATTTGTTTCCTCCAGTTGAAATATTTCAAGAGACACAAATTTCGCATATTCGCCTCATTTGCTTCACGGCCCGGCGAAGGCCCTATTGTTTGTAATGTGTTAGGGCTCATAATGTCTGAAATGGAGTTTCTCTCACAGCACGTTCTATATTAGATTATTTAAAAATTAACATTTTTATAACTGCACAAACTGGCCAGCATATGCACTGATATATGCAAAACACTAATAATACAGATGAAACCAGCCAACTGATAAAACGTTTTGTAGAAGCTGTTTGTCCCTTTTTCAACACAGTATAGTGTTAACCTGGAGCCCATGGTCAGGACCTCTTGGTGTCACTTTTAACATGCCTCGTACCCTTTGGTGTGACTTAAGCAACAACGCTACATGGTATGGTTACGCAGTTCTGTTGCCTACATTACGTATACATATTGTGTATGTTGTGTTTTTTTTAGTTACTTCAAATAGGTTAATGTTGACTTTTGATTTCACACCGGACATGAACAATGGATCTACCAGGACATCCTCTTTATGCAGACTGTTGCTCTCTAGCAGGGACGTAAATATAGATAGTGCAGGCAGTGCATTTGCACTCTGAGGTGAGGGTCCATAGACAGCAAACCCTCCAACATCATGCTTCTCAGAGAACGGGCCATTAGGGTCATGTCATTGCATTTAATTGATTCCGATCCCCCTCAAAGGTGGGATGTTGAACTGTTTTACATTGAATGTCCTCAGCGAATGAAAAGCATAGACTATGTACAAGAAGTGGACGTAGTCACCATTATGTCACCCAACTTTGGGATTTTGGTCATGTTGGACTCTAAATGGACCATGATGTACTAAATGAACATCATGCTGGATTGAAGAAGACTTGAAACTAGAGATTGAGACCATAAACTCATGTTTACAATGATTACTGAGATATTACATCAAGAGTGAAGTAGGACCATTTTCTCATAGACTTCTATACAACCACACTTCTTTTTGCAACCAGATGAGTTGCCCCCTGACGGCCAGTAGAGCGAATGACACTTTGGGCCCTAGTTTCGTAGACTAGGCGTAGTCAGGGCGCAGCGCACTTGCGCCACGCCGACAGGGTGTGTCCGCCTGGACTTTGCAAGTTTTTTGCACCGCGCAGGCTCGCGCAGGCACACCTCCCGAGACCACCCGTGCAAGTGGGAAAGAGGAAGGAGAAGAAGGCGTGAGTGGGAGACGAGGAGGAGACGAGGCGTGGACTGGGATTCTGCCGATTCAGATCTTCACCAATCAAATGAGCTCCTCTCCTCACCTTTAATGCATTAGGGGAGGTTCAGTGCAAGTTCCGTCACTTGACAACCCGATGACAGAAGCAGCGCCGCCTCTCCCACCACACGCATCACGCGCTGTGCGTGCGTATCATAATAATAACAATGCCGATGAGAGAGAGGGAGATGTTTTGGTCCGAGAGGCTGAGTTTCCGTTACGCGTGCCATCCGCCTTTGATCTGACGTCAGATGTGATGGGACAATCTATATAGATATAAATTCACGTGTTGATTCAATTAGTTGCATTAAATAGTGTTTGTTGTGATTATTTATTGCATTTATGCGCCTTGAATGAATGGACTTTATTTACGCCTTGCGCCTTACGCCGAAATCTTAGCGAGGCTTTTTGCCACGAAACTTCCGCTACACCAAGCTGAATCTGTGACGCCTCCCCCTGCTGCGCCGCCACACCCATCCTGGCGCAGGCGATCCACCAAACTGCCAAACTGACCGTGCGCAAGGCTGCGCGGGTCGATACTTGCATTACGCCGGCTCCGCCACCCTGCGCAGCCCTGCGCTGCACCACGAAACTAGGGCCCCATAGGCTTCATTTATCCAAACCGGAGGTTATAGGAAAAAACATTAAGTGAAGGAAATGTTGACTCACTAGCGACTAAACAGAAGCATGAACTTGATCAGTATCTGCTCCGACACTGGCACCTAGGACCACCAACTGGAGAGGAATACAGCAGGAAGACATGAAACACTGCGCTGTTAGAGCAGCTGCCCCCCTGTGGCGGAACCCTAAGTGTAGTAACCTTATATCAAAGCTTGGCATGTAGCAGAGCAGCCAGGGAGGAGCACATTAATTATTGAGGAGCATACGGTAACAAGCTGTGAGCGGCAGCAACGGCCTTTTGTAAGGAAGACTAACACCCCATGTCCGATTATCTGTTGTTAACCTTGTTCTTTCCCGTCTCTGTGAACACGCCGGCTATGAGTGCAAGAGAGATATCCACTGTCGTTCTCCCTCTCTTAACACACATATAAACATTCACACGTAAGGGGGATGTGTTCTTTGGCTTCTATTATACTCTAACACAAACGCAATATCCAACACACTCTCTGTCAGACACACACAGACAGCTGAGTGGTAGAAAGGCCAAGTTATTGGAACAAACAGGGGAATAACAAGTTAACCTCAAGGGATCTTGACACACACACACACACACACACACACATAGTGACATGCATTTGTAGAACAGCCAATAGGTATGCAAATAGTCTGTTCTCTGAAAGAACTGTAGTAATAAATTATTCCAGACATGAACAAACATGTTCTGATTATCATATTTATTTTCAGATGAAACCAACATTAAGAACACTATCAAAAAGATGACGCAGTCTCAGAAACCAGAGGGAAAAGTGCAGCCCTCTGATACTGTAAGTGAAATAATACAAGAATGAAAGGCAATGAAAACCAGCGATTTTTCCATAAACTTTATTTTTTCAAAAACCTGTGCTTACTACTCAATTCAAGCAAGAGTGTAATGACCCATAATTCTCTTTACATAATACTTGTTTAACATTGACAGAGTAAACATGCTGTTTAAAAGTCTAAGACACTGCTACACACTCTTCTTTTCTGTGGCAAACACGGATGTCAACATCAACTGTCTTTGTTTATTTCTTTTTTCTTCCAAGCTTAATGTTGCTTTCATCTCTTCTTCCATCACCTTGTCACGGAGTTCCTGTGGATGGAGGGTTTGCTTCTAACTAAGTCAGAACTCCAATTAGGTGAAGGCTACCATTCCTTGGTGCCATCAACCCCTGCCCCCTCGACTACAAACGTCATACTGCATGTATCAATGCCACAAGAGAGGGAAGGGTCCAGGCAAGAAGAAGATATTTAAATGAAAAATATGAATGAAGAGAGCGGTCTCGTGGTCACATATCCACAGTACAATAACATACTTTCTGTTAGTCAGCAGTATCAAGACTGAAGAGGGAGTGACGATAGTGCTTTGCTGTTGTTTCAAGCATTAATGTTATGTTCAGTGTTCATGGTCAAACAGAATAAAGCATTGAATTGTGCCTGGGCAGTGGAAACAATGTGTTGGTCAAACAGAGAGAGAGGAAGACTTTTCTATGTATGATATTATTCTCGCACATGAATATTTAACTGATTTATTATTATTTGTAAGCATTATTAAGTTAGTGTTATGACATTGAGTTCATGCAAAGATACATGGTTAAGTAGAGTTTAAAGGTCTATACAGTTTGGACATAATGATGACGTTGATAAATGATGTTTGGCAATGGAAGTATGATGAAGTGTAACAGCTTGTCACCTACAGACGTTGGTGAATGCAACCTGAACAAACAGACTTTCCTGATGTGTGTGTCATATGTGAGTGGCTAGAACACATTAACAAGTGGCCCAATATTTAGTTGCCACATATATACATGTATTTGTTGGGTAACATTGATGAGTAATTATGAGCATCAAGTCACTAGATGATCAACTCTGTTATATGTACATACAACATGAAGGTATAACACAAACAACATGAAGGTTTCCTCATCAAAGCCTTCAATTCATTTTAAATACATCTGTGTTTATTATCTATGCCTACCATTGACTGAAGTTACTAAAAGCAATAACGGACACGCGTGGCTGAAAATGACCAGTTAATATGATCACTCAAGGAAACGTGTTGCTCTGAAATGGTGATGGAATAGAGAGACTAAGTCCCGCCCCTTCCAATGGACCACCACAGGACCTTATTTTGAAAATATGTACGGCAGTTAACGTCAAGAGACAACTAATTATTTGATCCCGTATTAATTGTGTTATTACACATGTGACGTTTGTCAATTTAAAAGATCATTTTGCATGTCAATAAAGTTGCCTTCAGTCACCCGAGAGTACCTAACACGGCAACATTAGAAGAAAAGAGTGTTGATGATTCAGAGGTATTATTATTATCATTATTATTATTATTATTATTATTGTTATTATTATTGTTTTTACAGTTGATAGATTTTTTTTAAGAATTTAGGAAAGTTATACTTTTCAATTTGAGAGTGAGAGTTAAATTGTCAGTCATAGATTCTGGCTGGAAATCCCATTCTCTGTGTGAGCTGAGGTTAACTTGTAGAAGTGAGTGAATGAAATGAGAGGTTGATGAGCGCTGTCCACCATTTGATCACACAGTGGTTGTTTCCTCGGGGCCTGTAACCTCCGACCCCAAAGATCAAAGGCCGAGGGCCTCTTCAGTGCCGTCCTAATGATCCGTTTAACACCCTTCAGCTGTGTTAGTGTGTGGTACATGTTCTTGTTGGAATAAGACAGTGTGCTGTTGTTATAATAAAGTCTCAACGGCAGTTTGTAAAAAACACACAGTTTGTGTTCGCAAGGTTGATTTTGGGACAGGCGCTGTTGAACACTGGTCCTGTGCTTGAAAGTCCTGTGTTGTAGAAGAGAAGAAAAAAACCCTCCAACAAACCGCAACTTTTCCAAGGCTTCCAACTTTGCACACATCGAGTTATACACCCCACACTGCTTCCTTTTTTATTTTTAATACCACATTAAAAGGGATTTTATTAATTAGATAGAAGAAGCCAGCGTGCCACACATTCAGCCTCTGTTTGCATTTGATTTCTGTTTAAAAAGAAACATTCCCCAATGTCGCAAATCCCCGATGCCACGACGCCTTAAAACAACTGCAAACAACTAAACAACAAAAACAGCGACTGAGTCAAAGTGGTTCCGTGTTTGCAGGGGCCAGGGCCAGAGTCTCTTTTCAAGTACAGTCGCAACAATTATCTTAAAAGCAGTGTCGAGCAGGAACCTTTGTTTTCCTCCCAAATCTGCATGGCTTGAACCTGACCCCGTTTCTTCAAGCCTGGTAGAGGATGACATGTTCCTACAGTTTGATAGCAAGAGTACATTTTCTTATAACTTATTCATCTTTTTTTCCCCTCTCTCCCTCTCCTTAATTTATAATTCATTTGATCTAAAATTTCATTAATTTTCTAAAATGTTCCAATTGGGGCCTTGCTGGGCTGAGCAGAGGTTTTTTTTTTCTTTCTTTCTTTGTCCAACCCTCTTTTGTAGTCGGCTATTATTCTTTTATGTAGCAGCCTTGTAGAGGTTATCGTCTTCTGAGGGCAAACAGCGCTCCCTGGAAAAGTTTTAATCAGCTTTAATGAGTGGGGTCAGTGCAGGAACCAGGGAGGGAGAGAGAGAGAGAGTCTCTGAAACATATGGACATTTTTTTTTTACGTTTTTCTTTCTGATTTGCACTTCTCACTTTTTTTTTGCCTGTCCTTCTGATAACCAGATTAAGTTCAAATTGCACTGGCATGTTTTGCACTGGAACATATTATAGATATGAAGATGAAATTAATTTGGGTCCAAGTATCATCCCAATCAGGCACTACAAGAAGACAATTAGAAGGTGAATTTTTCAAAGCCGTCTGTCAATAGTGATCAAAATATTTCAATTGTGACTCTACAAAGGGACAATCTTGTGAGAAATCCTCAACCTCGTCTTCTTTAAATTCCTCTACAATGATAAAGCTCGTTTAGCCTTTCTACGTCTACAATCCCTGGCTTTTTAGCATTCCCTGAAATCCTCAGATATCCCTATTTTACCTTCATTTCTTTAAATGACTTCGCCATTCTCTACTCAGTCTTTATCAAATGTCAGTGGCCATTCTTCTGGCTTTGGCCTTGGACTCTAATCTTCTTCCAGGCGATAGTCTAAGCCATTCCATTATTAGCATTTTACAGCCAAGGCCGCCTGGCTCATTGTGACATGGACTGTATCTTTTAGGCAGTATGTGGCTAAGATAGGACATACCTTGGTTGGAGGTAAGGCCACTGCAAAAGATTTAACATTTCCCAAATCTAATTTTTAGAGCTGCACAGATATGACTTAATGACAAAAGTTGGAGGGTTTCAGGTCGTATTTGACGTCTTAACACATGTGACTCATCACTTCTGCAGAAACATTGAGATACTAAGGGAAACTCATCTGTCTACAAAAACCTTCTTCTTCACCTGTACTATTATAGATTATAAGGGGCCCTAGTTTCGTGGCGCAGCGCAGGGCGGCGCAGGGTGGCGGAGCCGGCGCAATGCAAGTTTCGACCCGCGCAGCCTTGCGCACCGTCAGTTTGGCAGTTTGGTGGATCGCCTGCACCAAGATGGGTGTGGCGGCGCAGCAGGGGGAGGCGTCACAGATTCAGCTTGGCGTAGCGGAAGTTTCGTGGCAAAAAGCCTCGTCGAGACTGCGCTGAAAGCTCGCCAGCTCCGACCTGGTCTACTTTCAGCGCAAGGCGTAAATGAAGTCCATTCATTCAATGCGAATCACAGCTAGCGCAGTGGAAGTTTAGCTGACGGCGCGCAGTGCGCACACTTCACCAAGACCTCACAGGCAGGTTTCCACAGTTCCAGGCACATTTGAATGCAATACATAATCACAACAAACACTATTTAATGCAACTAATTGAATCAACACGTGAATTTATATCTATATAGATTGTCCCGTCACATCTGACGTCAGATCAAAGGCGGATGGCACGCGTAACGGAAACTCAGCCTCTCTGACCAAAACATCTCCCTCTCTCTCTCCTGTTTTTTATAATATCGGCATTGTTATTATTATGATACGCGTGCACAGCGCGTGATGCGTGTGGTGGGAGCGGCGGCGTTGCTTCTGTCATCGGGTTGTCAAGTGACGGATCTTGCACTGAACCTCCCCTAACGCATTAAAGGAGAGGAGCTCATTTGATTGGTGAATATCTGAATCGGCTGTATTAATCCCAGTCCACGCCTCGTCTCCCACTCACGCCTTCTTCTCCTCCCTCTTTCCCACTTGCGCCGGTGGGCGAGACGGGAGGTGTGCCTGCGCGAGCCTGCGCGGTGCACGAAACTTGCAAAGTCCAGGCGGACACACCCCGTCGGCGTGGAGCAGGTGCGCTGAAAGCTGAATGCGCCTGGTCTATGAAACTAGGGCCCAAGGTGTCACTCCCTTCTGCAAAGTCTACAGAAAAGTTGACATAAAGGTATTTTTATGCAACTACCCAAACTGGAATACATGCAAAGCATTCAAGTGCACATGGATTTATTTCATGTCCATGCGCTGTAAACAGGTAGCTGACAAATGAAAGGAATCCAACCTAGCGTGTCAGTAGGGTTGTTCCACCATGAGCCTCCACAAAAGCTTCACTGAGTCTTCAAATCTGTGAAACTCTATTTAGCCCACTCATTCCCAAGGTGTCACAGACGCTTGTTCAGAACCCCTTTACCTCACTTTTTAACACGCTCCCCTTAAGCATCATGTTTCAACATGCAGGGAAGTCAGATAGACTTCAACACAAGATTAAAGTTACCTTATGTATGTGAAATAATCTAACTATGTTAATTCATGTATGTTACTAGAGGTGGACACCCTGATGGATTCCTAATAACCAATGGGGTGTGGGGGTGTAATATAATTATTCCTTTTTAAGTGTCAACCTGAGCTAATTTAGGAATACTGTTGATGACTGTGACACACATGTATTCATGGTCGGGCTTGTTGTGAGCGGTACTGGAGCAGAATTCCGTTCTTTTATAATAAACATGCTGCTCTGCGCTCTGTCCAAAATCAGCTCTGATGCAGAGGCCGAGTGTTGAGTAGAAATATGTGCAGACGCGACTTGTCAGTAAAGTTTCAGTTCTCTGTGTTGTTCTCTATTGTGATGACTTTGAAACGGCGCTTTTTGGAAACTACGTGAAGCCTTTCGAGTATAATTTTACAAAGTGATGACGTATGTACAAGGGGCGATCGGGCTGAAGCCCGTTTGGGCTAGGAGCAGAGTGAGTGCAGGCCAGCAGGGGACTGGGGAGGGGAGACAACCTGGCCCTGGCACGGTACTGATCAACTGGGCATGGTATGACTGCGTTAAAACTTTGCATGCTGGTACTGAGCTAATATCACACATCTGTTTAAATCTTAATATTGATGTTGAGGAATTATCTTACTTCTGATGTGCTTTATTATTATTATTCAGATTTTCTGATTGCTTTCTCTATTAATGTGTTATGACAATACAGCTGTGAACTGTATTTTCTGTCTGCATTTGCATGAACAATATGTGTATTGGAGCTGGCCTGTTGTGTCTCAGAATCTGCTACTTTTGTACTTCTTGCACCTGAGCATGGTGCTGTAGGGCCATAGTGTTATTGTAAGACAGCTATAAATTGATCAAAGTTCCAACTGAACAAGAACTTTTCTTTGATTAAAGGAGGATGCAGCAAGTTGTTATATTTTCTATTTCTGTTGAATCTGAGTTGCAAGCTGAAGCAGTTGTCCGTTCTCCACAATAGATTTTAGATCCCAATATAAAATTCCACCTTACCTAGCCCATCTCTTTCACACCATGAGGCCACAAAAGCCTCACTGATCTTCCTCTTGCCAGCATTTCTATGTTTTCCTCTCTTGTATGCCAAGGGAAAAGGTTAGTGTGTGTACGCCTGTGTGTGTGAGTGAGTGTGTGCATATACTGGTGCCCATATCTCCATCATCCCTATTATCTCTTTCCCCACTCATCCAAATGTCACTACATCTGTCTTGCAAATGTCTTCCTGGCTGCATGATTTGTGAATGCATGTAGAACTTCTTTACACATGCATTTGTTCGTGCACGCCTGCTTCTCATTCTGTGTGTACGCGTGTATGCCTGTGTGTACTGAATGTCTAACATGTTGGGTTGTGTGAGCATTGGACTGTGTGTGTGTGTGTGACCAGATCGTGATGCGGACTGGCCTCACTTTGCTCCCACTGGTGCCACAACCCGAGCTCAGAGGGCTGGCGCTTAGCCCTGGTGTCGATAAGCGGCCGCTCTTCAAAGGGCGCTGAGGAAAACCAGCTCGGCCTGTTAAAGCTGGACAAATTCATCGCTAACACCCTGAGCCTTGCTTCTCCAACAGTTTAAAGAGTGTCGGGGAGAAAAACCAGTAACTGAAAGGAAAATGTATATTCGATCAGATAAGATTCAACTTTATTGTGACAACGAAACAACGATAATGAAAAGCAAACAACAAAAAGCAGTTGGCTGTTTAACCAGAAATGCAAAGAAAGCAGAAAATGCAAAGTGAGCGGTATCGACAGGTTGGTACAGAACAGCAGATAGCCTTAACACATGAGGAGAGCACAAAGGCACTAATCATGGCAGCACACAAATAGGCAAGATCTAATACAGGCCAGGGTCAAGGACAGGACCCCAGGTGCAGGGTATCCAAACTATATCCTGTGGGGCTTCCAGATCACTGAGAAACACTGTAGTCCTGCACAATGTTATACTTCCTCTTCATTATAAGGTCTTCTTGGCAATGATGGTTCTACAACACTCACACACACATGCACACACACACACACACACACACACACACACACACACTAACTAATACTGAGTAATCTATGATTTGAACACGCTGCCCAAGTTTGGCTGTAATATCAGTTCATTATTTATTCACAATAAATAATTTGTGTTTATTTGTGTCACAAAGGGGGAGGGACCATGTAGACACTGGCAATATTTCCTCCATCATGGCTGCAATCATCTCTATTGCTCCTTTGTACATGTCGGAGTCCCATTTACATCAAGAAACCAAACACCTTCCTGTCTGAGTTCATAACATCATCAAGAGGTGCTCGGTGGATTTCACCGAGCTGGATTAACTCTGAATAGCAAGCTACACACGCAGAAACCTTGTTGCTTGTACCAACTTTGTGGGTTGTACACATAGTTTTGAATTATTATCAAGTTTAAATATTTTTTTTATTTGAATAAAAAAAAAATCACCTCAGTTCAAAGCGTGAATTCACGTCTTTGCACTGACTTTAAATGCAATAGTGTCACAGTTGTGATGTAAATGTTGATCACATTTATGTACATTTGTATGTTTTTTTTTTATTTGATTGTGAGTTATGCATGAATTTAAAACAAATTGTAAGTAATTTTACTTTCACATCCTTGTATAATATATTGATCTGTGGTGTAGTTATGTAGGTTTATATGGGGGCCGGTGGATTTAGGGTCGGCCTTTTGCCAATACCCCAGAAAACCTCCCTCTTTTCCACAGCCCAATGTTTTCAGGTATGAACATGTAAAACTTGAAAGAGGAGCTAGAAAAAATATGAAGAGTAAAGGCATCAGTGGTACCGGTGGTAATTGGAGCACTCGCGGCTGTAACCCCCAAACTGGGACAGTGGCTCCAGCAGAGTCCAGGAACAACATCCCAGATCAGTCCTAGGAACAGCTATGATACTGAAGGCACTTAGGCTCCCAGGCCTCTGGTAGACTTTGGCCAGTCTGCACCAAGAGTTGGACAGTGATGAACAGCAGAGCATCAGACATGAGAGGTGAGTGTCATTCAGTGTCAAGAGTATTAATGACAGCTTCATACAATGCAGCTGCTTCAAATTTGACCATTCATTCATTTTTTATTGGTCTCGCAAGTCCCCTAACTTTATGAAAGTGTAATGCTACATAACTGGATTTATACATATTGTAATCTGGGAATGAATCAATTGGGATGTAAAACGGGATTTGTAAGGGTCAGAAAGGTGTCCAATCTGCCCTTTGACAAGTTACCTGTAGGAAATCCACTACAGGAACACCACAGTAATAAGCACTTACCACCAAAGATGGACATGATTTGAATCGTTGGTTGTAGGAAATCATGTCTACAGTAATAGAACTATACATCAGATAATTGGAAATTATAACAGGCCTGATTTATTACTATGGAGCTACAGCACCACAGGTCACAGTTCTATATATAGAAAAAGGTCTCGGTGAGCATTTTCTTTCATGTAGAACAAGGCTCAGCAGGTCTTCCATATCTGGGGTCATTACATAAAAACATGTACAATTAGGAAAAACACATTGGACAAACGGACAGTGTGGAACCAAGGGGCAACCTCTGACTTTACGGCACAAATAACATGTTTACAGCCTGGCAAAAAAAACTGTATTAGGGAGAATTTTTTAGTATAACTCATCCATTTAAATGATAGCAGGATTTAAATTTATACATAATTAGGGGCATGGCAAATGTGATTGATAGATGCGTGCTGTAACCAGCTAGCTGCTAGCTTGGGTTTCAAGTGTTGATGCCTTTTGGATAATTTTTCATGCAAATATCGGACAAATTAAATATTTGCCACTGTGACCTCACAAAACTTGTTTTTGGCCATAACCCAATCATTTATTTGCTAATCATGACAATTTATCACAAACATCTAAAGGGATAAAATGATTGTTGGTGTTTTGGAAGGGCTCGGTATGCGGAGGCATACAACTGCAAGGTGGTAATTCTAGTTTTATTTAGGCCATATGTTAGCACGAATTAACAGGTATCAGTGTCTGTGTAACCTGGCTTGTTAGTTTAGTTTGTGTTGCTAAAAGATACTTAAAGGAGATCCTTGTTTCCAGTAATCTACATGACAAACAAACCAGTTTTCACAACCCAGAGCTAGCAACCCAGATAATATCACGATTTATTTTAAGTACACATGGACATGGCCAACAAAGCTAGCCCTAGAGTTATTAGCTAGTAATCTAGTGTTTGTTATGCAAATGGTACCTGGCCCCGCCAGGCCTTGCTCCAGCTTCCACCTCTGGCTCCATAAAACCAAGGTGGCGATGGCCAAAATGCCAAACCTGAGGCGGCAAAACAGTAGAAAAGAAAACCTAAGGGTGAGAGCACGATGACTGCCTTCTACAGTCTATGTGGAGGAACATGAAAATGTATCTGTAATTGGTAGATTTAGCCTATGCTGCTAGCATGAGGCCTCTCATTAACATCCAGTAAACAACCAGTAACACCACTATCACAGCAGCTCCAGTGTTAGTTCTCCACCAGTCTGTCCTCCCAGTACACAGCAGCTGCCAGTCTGCTGTCTCCCGGCCTCCAACAGATGTTTCACTGTAGAAACACAACTAGATGACCAGCAAAGTTTTTCCTGGAACAAAGGAAAAACATTTTAACATTAGCTTTAATTTGTTCTTAATTTGTTCTGAACAACAAACGATTCTCAGCTGCTGTAAATTGTGTGTGTGTGTGTGTGTGGTGGGGGGGGGGGGGGGGATCCTGCGTCTTACACATTCATTATACATATATACAAAAAAGAGCAATGTTTGTAAAGACAAAGTGATTAAAAATTAAACAATGCAGTAAATCACTCACTGTTACCTAAAGGTATGCTACAGAAGTTTAGTTTAATTTAATTTTGTATCTTAATCTTGACTCCCTCTCGCCATTCCTGCGTTCATTATTTTTGGTTCTTTTGGTTGGAGATTTATTCAAAGAGTTCTTCTCTGCAGGCACGCATGTTTCCTGGCCCACAGACAGTGACTGAATGTGTTTTCTGCCTGTGTGTGTGTGTGTGTGTGTGTGTGTATGTGTGTGTGTGAGTGTGTGTGTGTGTGTTTGCATGCATGAGTGCGTGCATCAACATCCAGGCTATTTGTCATGGCGTAGGGTGTTTGCTGGGTCAGTCCAGATAAACTACTGTTTAAAGGCATTGCTGCTGACCAGAGCGGCTGCAATATGCAAAGACTTTGAATTATTTCCCTGCCCCTGGCTCCCCTGCCAAACACTATCCAAAAAGTAGAGAAAATAAGTGTATGTCTCTGTGGTGGGGGGGCAGAAAAAATGGAGGTGCGGGCCAGTTTGTACCAGTGGTTGCCCGCAGGGAAAGAATTACACAGCCTTTGAAGAAAGACAGAGATACTCAAGAACCAAATTGAAACTCACACTCCCACGGTCACAGGGTTGCTGGTCACACTTATTCGCGCACGCGTGTGTGTGTACCTGATGATGACCTTAAGCACTTCCTGTAAGTTGTCGACAAAGTCCAAAGGCAAAAAATTCAGCCTTGCGATGCAATTCAGTTCTTTTGATCAAAAATGAGAGTAAATACATTTTGAATAGCAGAATAAGGATGAGTATATTTTAATTAAAATCTCAAATGGCATTGGAAGCACAAAGCATGATATACATTATCAATGTGTCATGGGTGTGTACTTTCTCTTGTGTTGTCTTGTTTAAAGCAGGCACAACCCATTCACTTTGGGCTCCAAACGGCCATTTATTCTGGTAAAACAGACAAAAATAATGAAAATGTGGTCATAAGCTTTATTATAATGAAATGAAAAGTCTGGAGGAACAGAAGAAGATGTGACGGCCCGGAAGAGAAATGCAAAACAAATGTTTTCCACCCTAAACAAAGTCTGGAGATCTAGAGCCATTTCCTTTAAGACAAAGCTAAAGATTTTTAACTTCAGCGTCAAAATAGTCCTTCTGTATGGGTGTGATACATGGAAAATAAACAAGGGCGTCCTGACCAAACTACAACCGTTCATCAACAAGAAGCTAAGACATCTATGTGGCATCTGATAGCCAGAGAAAATTTCCAACGAGGAGCTGCAGACAAGAACAGAGCCAATTATCCTGCAACCCCAACATCACTGCTGTGGCCCGATCCTGCAGATTTGCCCTCTACAATATCCGCAGGATTCTGACTTTCCTCACAAAGGATGCAACGCAACTCCTGGTCCAAGCACTGGTCATCTCCCGCCTTGACAACTGTAACTCTCTCCTGGCCGGACTCCCGGCCTCAGCGACTTAACCATTGCAGTGTATCCAAAACGCACGCCTTGTCTTCAATCTACCCAAATTCTCCCATGTGACCCCCCTCCTCCGTGACCTCCACTGGCTACCTGTTGCAGCACGCATCCAATTCAAGACGTTGGCACTGGCCTTCAAGGCCATCAATGGAACGGCACCCATCTACCTTCAAACACTGGTCAAACCACACGCCCCGAAGCGAGCACTTCGCTCCTCCACTTCAGCTGGCCGGCTGGTACCACCATCGCTGAAATCAAACAAATGTCGCTCAGCAAAGTCCAGACTCTTCTCTGTTCTGGCGCCTCAGTGGTGGAACGAACTCCCGACCAATGTCAGGACAGCAGAGTCATTTGCCATCTTCCGAAAAAGGCTCAAGACTCACCTGTTCAGACTGAACCTCGACTCTGCATAGCATGACCCACTAACAACCCAACAAGGTATGTTTGCTGAACAGCTACTACTTTACTCAGCTGAGGACCTTGTTTCTGTTTTTTTGCTCTTACTTTATCGGCGACGATATGTTGTGGTTTCTTTCTTTTGACAAATGTACTTATTGTAAGTCGCTTTGGACAAAAGTGTCTGCTAAATGCCCTAAATGTAAATGTAACAGAGCAAGAAGCACTGGATACAACCAATAAAAGAATAAAATGGAAGTGGATTGGACATACACTGAGAAAGCCAGAGTCAAACAGCACAAGACATGCACTTGACTGGAACCCCCAAGGTGCGAGACGCAGAGGAAGGTCCAGGACTCATGGTGAAGAACCACCCATGACGAACTTCAGAAAATCAACACCCCCTGGAAAGAAGGCAAGAAGAAAAGCCAAGCTACGTGACGTCTGGAGGCAGACCGTAGAAGCCCTATGCTCTGTCCGGAGCGAAGAGGAATAAGGAAAGAATAAGGAAGGGAGCTGTTGGTTAATGAGTACATAGGCTTTAAGCATAGTTATAAATACCGTTGTGTGCTAGCCAATTTCCTCCACAATAACTCAATATCATCACAAACACATTTGATATTATATCCAGAACCAGTCTTTAACATAATGCATGCAAAACTAACAGAAACACCTTATTAGGGCCCAAGCACCAACAATGTTGATCTATTGAAGGCCCTATTGAAACTGTACGATTTCTTTTTTTTTTCAACATAGGCAGCAGTGTCTGCTCTACAAAAAAAAGCTTCTTGGAACACTAAAGCCTGTCCATATAATATTCCGCCATTCTGATTTTTTTTTAAAAACATGTTTTTTGCAACTCCTCATCATTACTACATTATTCCACTCAGCAGTCTTTCTGTTTCTTTGGTGTGGGTTAACCCCGCCCCAACCGTTTACGACGCCCACTTTCATAACTTACTCCATAACCTGTGTGAGGCTCCACTGCGCTCAGCTGAGTGCTCCTGTTACATTGTGCCTGGCGTGTGTCAACGTGTGAGGGCCCATTCAAAGCTAAAATTTCAACTGCCACCTACTGTATAATATTATCCATTTCCATTATTCACTTTCATGGCCTTTCCTACCACAGCTACGCAGATGACAACCAACTTATTCTCTCTTTTCCCCAGTCTGAAACACAGCTAGCATTACAAATCTCTGCTTGTCTGAATGACATCTCTCAGTGGATTTACGCACACCATCTGAAACTTAACCTAGACAAGACCAAGTTGCTTTTCCTTCCAGGGAAGGGACACCCCACCCAATAGCTTACTATCACCCTTGACAACTTTGTGGTAGCCCCCACCCAGACTGCAAGGAACCTGGGTGTGACACTTGACGACCAACTCCCCCTCACCACCATCATTGCTGCAACAACCCGATCGTGTAGATACATGCTGCACAACATCAGGAGGATACGTCCTTTTCTTACCCAGAAGGTCCAGGCTCTTGTCATCTCATGCCTCGACTACTATAACTCCCTCCCGGCTGGTCTGCCTGCACTCAACATCCGATCTCTGCAGCTCATCCAGAATGCAGCAGCTTGATTGGTCTTCAACCTAAGTTCTCTCACACCACACCGCTCCTCCAATCCCTTCACTGGTTACCAGTAGCCGCCCCCATCTGCTTCAAGACACACAACATTGGTCTTACATCCAGGACATGGTTAAAACTTACACCCCAGCCCGTCCACCCAGCCTGTCTTGGCGAGGGACACCAAGTCACTGGAAGACACCCATAGACACTCAAAATAGTGGAATAGAAGTTCCCCAGTGAGATTCGGACAGCAGAAAGTCTACACATCTTCCACCACAGGCTAAAAAAACATCTCTTCAGACTGCACCTTGGCTAAGAAGATGGTTTATATATATTTTTTTAAATTGCACTTAAATCCTGCACTTATATGTAGCACTCTGAAGCTAATTACGCACATGATTGTTGCTGTTCTGGGTTTGTACCCTCACGGTTGAATGCACTTATCAGAAGTTGCTTTGGATAAAAGCATCAGCTAAATATAATGTACCTTTGCCAAAAAAAATGCCCTCGGCACAGCGTCCGGCGCAAAGCAGCAGAGCACCCCGGGCGCATGGCACATCAAGCAGTTGGGCGCTCACTGACGCCGTCCTGCAACTTCAGCAAGACACAGTCACCGCCAGCAACAACGTTGCAGATGAGCTACAGCAAACGCGCACTGTGTTGCAAGAAATTGCCATATTAATAAAAGAATACGTTAAAAATGAACATTGTTGTCTTCCTTATCTTACAAACGCAGCATGAAATCCTCACGGATTCTTGCACCCTGTTGGTACCCCTCCAGTTGGGCAGGGGGCCGAGGCTCATCATGCTGGGGACTCTACCACCTTTGCCGGATGGTAGAGTCTGCCTCTTGAAGTTCAGTAAAGTTGCTCTCTCCACGCTCCACGACTGAGCGAGCACGAGCGTGGCACTCATTATAGCGCACTTCCTGCGCTCTGGTGGTTTAAAAATGAGGATAAAGTGTAACAAGTATACGATGGCTTAATGGCTGTATGTATGTGTGTTGATGACATATGCACAGTAAATAAGGAGAATATTTAGTTATTCCCGCTGTGTTCTGCAGTGATCTAATGGAGGGTATTTATTGTATCCTGTATTACATGCAGTCGGGCCATCTCCTCCTCCTCCTCCTGCGATGACAGCGCTGATTCAATATTTCCAAATTATTTTGATTTGAGATACGGGTTGCATTTTAAAAGAAGGTGTTTATGAAGTTGAGTTCTTCATGATAACGTGGATCTAACGTATGAAATGGAGTGAAATTAAATGTGTGCGAGTCATCAAAACTTTAACTTCCTACAATGTGACATCTGTATTGCTGATTCCCCTCCAGTCTCCAGAATGTGCGTACCGGTACGCAAGCCTCAGAGTTTGCTTACGGGTATGCACACTTTCCCGTCAAGTTTGGTTTTTATAGATCAAAACCTTTGCGTGGAAAGTGGCGTACGCACGTTTCCAGCCCCGTTTTGTGCGTACGCAAGCTTTATAAATGAGGCCCCTGGAACACAATCCTCTAAAGTGTGGAAGTATTTCAGACGGAGACTCAACAAAGTGCTGCTCTGTAAACTCCTGCCAGTGTGACAATTGGACTGTGCGATTGGCAGATGAATCAGGCTCCTTAGAGCTTATGGATGATAATCAACTATTAAAGAAAGCTGATTTGGTCTCATGAGGGACAGGGGTTAGCTCTTTGCTCTGAGCTTTTGTTTTTGGGAGTCTAAATGGATGGCTTTGTTCGAGTCGAATGAGTGAACGATAGTTCATTGTAATGGACTGTTTCTTTAAGGCGAGTCCACACCGGACCGAAAATCGGCGTCTTTGACAGAGTCGGCGTCCGTGACATGAGTCTGCTTGGTGTGGTCGCTCGAATCGGCCCACGTCGGCGTTCATTTCAGCCGATTCAAATGTCTAATCCGCCATGCGAGTCGGTGACTCTTTTACCATTCTGATTGGTGGAGGCTAGCAGCTTGACTAGCGAATCAGTGAAGCCCGGAAGTGACGATGTAAACATACCAGATAACCAGTAGAATCAAAGAAGGTGGTCTAGAGAGGACCGCCTACTTCCGGTTTTCGTGTTTTTTGGCGCACAATACAGATTAGCGCCGCCTGTTGTTTTGGAGACATTACATCTCGCGCAAGCGCAGAACGTATGGCGTCGGCTGTAGTTCCGTAGGTGTGAACCACCCATGTTGTTGTTCGAGTCTGCCATGTTAAGTAGCCCGACTTCACGAGTCGGGCAGTCGGTGCGGTGTGGACCCGCCTTTAGTTAAAACAAAAACAGGTGGATTTTTCCTCTTGTCCATTTTCTTCAAACTGTTAACATGATGGAACAGTTTTTGTTTTGCCAATTGTAAATGTCATGTAATCATGTATGTGGCCTTGTGACAAAGTGGATGAGTTTCCAGCACTCACCACTTGTCCCATGCATGTACTATCTGCCCACATTTATTTTCTACATTGCTCCAGTTATTTTCAAATTTAATTCATTTTCAGTTTAATTTAAAGCAATCACACAACCAGTTTAGTTTAGTTTCAATTAATTTTATTAAGTTGCAGGTTTGAATTGTAAATTGTTTGTTTGATTCATATTCACCATTTCTTTGTTCCTTTGTCAGGTCCACCATGCAGAAATGGGGAGGAGCCACCAATCATTTCTGGGGTTTTTATGGTGTAGATGATCACCGGACGAAACCAACTAAGGGGGTTTCTTTTGTTATGTAGTATTTAATGTTTTTTTCTTTCATTTGAGGGGTAACTGGGGGGATTTACTGACCTGTTGTAATTGTGTTTAGGAGCATTTAGAAAACTCCAGCTTTGTGGAGATTAGCCAGTATGAATTAATAGTGTTTATAGGCCCACCTCTGGGGTAAAGGGGCAGTCCAGGGTACATTGAGAGCCCTATAAAAGGCAGGGCATTTTGCTGCTCGGGGGGATGGGAGAATGTTTGTGAGATGGATTAGATTTTGTTAAAAAAAAATTAGTTTGCAAGTTTTCTTTTGATGGTTTCAAGTTTGTTTGTTTTTTACTTTTTATTTCTTTCTCATTTACACATGTATTCGGTTGCAAAAATAAAACATAAATAAACATGGCACTCACTGGAAGTGAGTCTGCCGTTCTATCATTAACTCTCTGGCTATGCTACATCACAGGCCTGTGTCATGTATATGCAAGCTCCCTTTCCCAGTATGTACATTGAGAATTATAGGTTAGCTAAGAAATAATTCTGTAATTTGAGTAAACTGACCAGTTTCATGGTAATTGACGATGTTTTGAGGAATACTGACTACTCTGAATTGTTGTCATGAATTATCTAAAGATAGGGAGCATATTGTAAAATGAGAGAATATCAGTTCCAACCCCAACATGCTGGTGCTGGCCAACCCTCAAAACACCCACACAAGTCAAAGACAACTGGCAGTTTACCCCAAACTTTGTAATCAAAATGACCTTGAAGGCACACGTTTGTGTGAACACACCGATACCCCCACCCATCCATCAAAACACACACACTAGCCTAAACACACACATACACAGCCATACAGATGCTAGTGATCATTATGTCCTCTGTTTCATAAAACCTCATATTTTTTTTTTTTTTTGCCTCTAGCTGTATGAGGGAAGATTTTTTTTTTTGCTTCATTTTTGGCAAAGGATCAGACAAGCGGCACAGTGGTGTATTAAAATGTCAGCTTAAAATGAAAATAAACAACTTAGGGGTGGAAAAAGGCGATACCGCTAATATCAACCCCACCCCCAGACAGACTTCTCCTGGACAGACTTGGTATGGCCTTGGGGCAGAGTGGAGATTGACAGGTGGGGAGGCTGGATCTCAAAGCCACAGGGAGGTTTCCCTGTTTGAACGGCAGGAGCTTTAGGTCTTAGCTTTAGAATCTAAGAATAAACATTGATAAGGCTCATTCTGCTGCACACACATATATATACACAAATTCAAATACTGTATCGCAACACAAATGCAAACATGCCACAGTGGTGCATCCCTATATTGGGATAAGCAGTCTGTTCTCATTCCCAGGCTTTCAAATACCAATGCTTTGTCACATCCCTCAGCTTCTTTTACTGAGCCACAAGGCACTCTTTTCTTGTTTCTGTGCGACACACCAGACTTTCAAGTTACTTGCTATGACAACAGTCTGGCACATGTGACACATGTGCCAGTAGCTCCCATGAAGTTTGCTACATTTTTGTCTTAATTCCCCTCAAAACACCAACGAAAGTGAGCCAACTGCCCAGGAGGAAGCTAACCCAGCTAGGACCTAAGTCAAGTCCGCTACCCAGCATACTCCCGTCTGATGTCTGGTGACAGGGAAATAACATGATGTAATTACACTTTAGGCAAACCTGAAGTTGTTGCTTCTGCTAACATTCTGATACAAATAAAAAATGCACTACATGAATACAGTTTTTAATGTTTTTATTTGTCATTTTGTTGTACATTTCGTTGTGTATCATTGTGTTACATAATGACAAACATGAATTCTGAAACTTCAATGTAAACCTTCATCATCATTTAGAGAAAATGATCCCAGAGGGTGGGCCGTTGGGCCTGGGGGGTCAAACAAATACTGGACTTTCAAAGACTGGTTCCATAAATCTTATAGCAGTGTGTCTCTCCGATAGAAATACAATGGGAGTAGAAGGGACATTCCCATTCAAATCAATGTAGCTGGATGTCAGTGCGGCAGCCATTCTTATGTGTATGGTTGCCATTGTGACCAGGGGCCCGTTTCACAAAGCAGGTTCAACAAACTCTGAACCTAACCCTGAACTCTGAGTTGAACAACTCTGAGATGGGAAACTCTGAGTTTTCGGTTTCAGAACAGTGGTTTTGAATTAGTTCAGTCAACTCTGAGTATGTAAACTCTGAGTTACGCGCGTGCCTGCCGACTCTACAAAGCCATCATCAATGGATCTCCGATACTACGATTCACCATGGGAACCGGGAGAGCGTCATTCGATATAACCGAGTGTTTATGTAGAAAACGAGCTCATCCTGAGAAAGCAGAGCAACGTAACTGCAGCAAAGTAGTGATAGTTGGCGTGGCAGACATTTACTGTTCGATCTAATGTGTGTAACTGAATGAAACAGTCTATTGATCTAAAGTTAATAAGTCTTTATTTTCAGATTTGGAGCGCGACACTGTGGTGTAATGGTTGGCAACACTGCCTATGGTGCAGGCGACAGCGGTTCGATTCCCCTAGTTCACTAAGAGGTGCGACAAATAAATCATTATTTTTATTGGGTGTAGTCCCCCCAGGCACAGAAAGAAAGTGGCTTCAGTTGAAAATTAAGCAGAAGAATATTGCGCAACTACGTTGACTAAGGCATATTATTTTAATCAAATTTCACATATTAAACCGTAAATATAAGCAGGTATTTCAACACAGGAATGTACTTAAACATTTCATAAATCTCCCGTTTGCAAAAACACTACCTCCGCAAAGAATCTGGTTGCGCATTATGTCCGCGATATGTTAAAAATGTCGGAGAATATTGTTTAGATAATATCTAATGTGATTGAAAGGAAAGGTAATCAAAATCCTCTCCTGACGCAAAGCTGCTAGAATCACTTTTATTTCCATATCGATTAGATTGATGATGAAAGGACGGCACATTTTTTTCAGAGTTGGTTCAGATTCCGGAAAAAGGCGGAGACATGTAGGGAGAAACTCAGGATTTGTTGAAGCAAACCTGCTAGCGAGCAGGTTAGTTTCACGGAGTATGTTACCCGGGTAACTGACTCAGATTTATGCTGAACTGGCTTTGTGAAACCGAAAAACCAGAGTTTCCCTCATCTCAGGGTTAACTAACTCAAGGTTTTCACTAAACCTGCTTTGTGAAACGGACCCCTGAGTTACAGAGGCGAGGGTTTGCAGTAACGACTATCAGTGGAGTAGCAACATGACATTTTATAACTTAATGCTTCATCCACACTCTCTTATCATAGCGTAGGAAACAACTAGATGTTGTGAGATGAAGTCGTGAAGTTGTTCATCTATTTAAAGATATATGCTGAAAACATTATTTTCTTTATAAAAAATGCAATACATTTTTCATTTTTACGCAATATGACATGTTTACATTAGCCAGAACCAACCAACTTCAATCAATAATTTCATGGCATCAATCAATCCAAATGTTTGCACTGCACAGAGCTAGAGAAGATAGTGAACTAATCTTTTCAACAATCAAATCCAATTGTTGTCACTACAGCAACTAACAACAATGACCATTTTCCTTCGCAAATTACCACTGAAAACTGCTCACTGCCGGTTTCTATTTCCATGGCTGTGACTTAGGATAGGTGTAGCAAAATGTAGTGTGGCATAAGGGAAGGAATTCTCTGTGTCTACTGTACATGGAGACACACAGGCATTCCACTCCATATCTCAGGCTATGTGCACCACAATGGCTGTTGTGAGTAAGAGATTCATTGTTGCAACCTATAATCGCTACACAGGACTCCCTGTTTTAAACTACCTAAACTAAGTCATGAGAATCTGGGTCATTGTATGGACATTTGTTTAAATTCATTGTTAAAAAATGTGTGTTGTCATTATGATTTATATGTGAAGCCACAGTGGGTCTAAAGTATTATATTTGTTCTGCTTATTTTTTCTGCATATCATTAGAACTGGAACCAACTTCAGAACTTACAAATAATCAAAGTGAATAAGACCACCACCAGGGGCCCGTTTCACAAAGCAGGTTCAACAAACTCTGAACCTAACCCTGAACTCTGAGTTGAACAACTCTGAGATGGGCAACTCTGAGTTTTCAGTTTCAGAACAGTGGTTTTGAATTAGTTCAGTCAACTCTGAGTATGTAAACTCTGAGTTACGCGCGTGCCTGCCGACTCTACAAAGCCATCATCAATGGAGCTCCGATACTACGATTCACCATGGCAACGGGGAGAGCGTCATTAGATATTACTGAGTGTTTATGTAGAAAACGAGCTCATCCTGAGAAAGCGGAGCACCGTAACTGCAGCAAAGTAGCGATAGTTGGCGTGGCAGACAATTACTGCCCGATCTAATGTGTATAACTGAATGAAACAGTCTATTGATCTAAAGGTAAAAAGTCTTTATTTTCAGACTCGCACAGCGACACTGTTGTGTAATGGTTAGCAACGCTGCCTATGGTGCAGGCGACAGCAGTTCAATTCCCGAAGTTCACAAAGCGGCGCAACAAATAAATTATTATTTTTATTGGGTGTAATCCCCCCAGGCACAGAAAGAAAGTGGCTTCAGTTGAAAATTAAGCAGAAGAATATTGCGCAAATACGTTGACTAAGGCATATGATTTTAATCATATTTCACATATTAAACAGTAGATATAAGCAGGTATTTCAACACAGGAATGTACTTAAACATTTCATAAATCTCCCGTTCGCAAAAACACTACCTCCGCAAAGAATCTGGTTGCGGATTATGTCCGCGATATGAAATGTTGAAAATGTCGGAGAATATTGTTTAGATAATATCTAATGTGATTGAAAGGAAACGTAATCAAAATCCTCTCCCGACGCAAAGCTGCTAGAATCACTTTTATTTCCATATCGATTAGGTTGGCGATGAAAGGACGGCACATTTTTTCAGAGTTGGTTCAGATTCCGGAAAAAGGCGGAGACATGTAGGGAGAAACTCACGGTTTGTTGAAGCAAACCTGCTAGCGAGCAGGTTAGGTTCACGGAGTATGTTACCCGGGTAACTGACTCAGATTTATGCTGAACTGGCTTTGTGAAACCAAAAAAACAGAGTTTCCCTCATCTCAGGGTTAACTAACTCAAGGTTTTCACTAAACCTGCTTTGTGAAACGGACCCCAGGAATGCTTCTTGATACATGTGTTGTTGTTTCAATTTGACTAATTAGTGTCAAAACTGTCACCCTTTACTTTTCATTGGAACGCATTTTTAAATGTAGACTCAATTCCTGAAGGGCTGACAAACAAACAGGCCACCACCAGTTCACCTCCTCCACATTACCAAAATCTTCCACTCTGAATAACAATTTTCTCCTTCGTCTCCTAATTACGCATGCTAACCTGTTGAAGAATGTGGCGCTTGGTCACTCTACCTTGCATTGTCCTCTTCCTCCTATTATTTTAATATATGGTTAACTTTAAAAACGTGTACGTCACAGAGAGTGTTTGTTGGCATTTACTAACACATACATTGAAAACAAACACCTTGCTCAAATACACTCCATTAATAAAATGTCTTCCTTTTGTTGTCAACTTCTTTCTGCTTCGTGTATTTCTGTAGTATCTATACATATGTAAACAATATAAAAACACCACTATAAGAAGATGATCCATTTTTACACTCGAATTGAGGAAAACAAGAGTGAACGTCTGTGTGTGTGTGTGTGTGTGTGTGTGTGTGTGTGTGTGTGTTTCCCTGTTCCTGCTTGCACCTGAGCATCATCAACCCCGTTTTTTTGCTGTATCTACAGAAAGCATGTATATGTGCATGGAAGAAAACTAATGGACAACCATCAAACCAGGAGATGGGCCCCTGGATAGTCCTGTCTGGCATTTGTGCACATGTAAAATGCATGTGTGTGTTTGCGTGTGTGCATGTATGTGTTTGTGTTAACTAAAGCTGGACTATTTTTGGCTTGCTGGCATTCAGAAAAAAATTGCAGAATGTCACAAGAAACAAATAACCCTTGCAAACCCACCATCCCCCTGCAAACAACAGAAAGAAGGAGAGAAAAAAGTTTTCATCTCATGAATATGCAAATATATCACAGAGGAGTCGGTGCTTGTTTGAAGAACTGCTGCTTTTGTTTCCAGCAATTAATAGTACAAACAAGGGCTCTCTCTCTGTATTTCTATCTGTCTGCCGTTCTCACTTGCTCTATGAATATGGTTATGAACACAGCTGATACAGTTCTCTCCTCACTCAGCTCCCTGGATGGATTGAGATTAGCAATGGAAATTAAAAGTATAATAATGATGCGAGTCAGATGAATGGAATTAGAACAATATAAAAATGGGGGGAAATGACTTGGTCAGCTTTTGCATTGTTTATAATCTTTGTTTATCCAAAGATTATCTCAGTAAAGTCTTTTAGTAAGGCAGCTCCTATGCTTGAAGGCGAGACAAAAACATGGTTTAGTCATATACCAACACATTTTGAGATTTGGGGCCACTTTGCTTCCATAAATGCCTTTTACAAACTGGAGGAAAGACAACTTTCTGCACATTCAAACAGCATTCTCTTCTAGAGAAAGAAAACATTTTGACCGCTTATACATGTTGGTCTATACGTTAATTTGTGGGCTAGTGTGCTGTGCATAATGTCAAACAGTCTGACAGGACTTCTCTCCTTGAGACAAAGACAAAGTGGAAGTGTTCTGCTCTTCATCAGAGAGAGAAAACAACAACTAACACTGTAAAATTTGTAAATGTAAAAGTTAATATAATGACAAAATATGACAAATATGTGTGAAACAGATTATTTAAGTTATTTATCAATTTAAATAAATATCTTTAATGAATAGCTTTTACTATTCGAAGTTAGAATGATTACATTTTATGTTCAAACATTCCTGATTAAATACTTGTATAAGCAATTTGTTTTCAGTACAAATAATATGTTAAGTATAGCTAACTTAAATGTTTTATCACCATTAAAATAAAAAAGTGATTGACTTTATGTTAATGGTACAAACACCAGAATAATAATAAATATTTATTATATATCATTATTAATTATTATTATTATTTCATTCATTTAAAATGAAAATTGCATCTTAGTATACTTTAATTTAAATCCATTTTTTAAACTAAATACATGAAATAAATAGCCTTAACTAAAAATTCTGCACACATATTTTGAATTATTGAAACAAAGTATGTTTTTACACAGCCAATTTAAATAAAAATTAACTTTTCGTTGAGCATTAGGTATTTAAATATTAACATTTACCATAAAACATGTGGCAAATCTGAATATAAAGTGCAAGGGCCTTGGTAGATGGCCTGAGGACTTTTTTAAACTATCATTTCTAGAAGTGGACAATGTGTACACAATCCACTGTTATGGTATTTGCTCAATTCTCTGGATATACATGATATCACTGAACTCTAATCACTGAATTACTGCAGATTAGAACACAAATCCATAAAACGTTGTCATTCACTGACATCCGTAAAAAACAATATTTCCAAAAACATTGCAAGACCAAAAAAATGGCCTGAGGAAATTTTAATTTATTTAGGAGTGAACAAACACATGGTATTGACCACATGGCCCATAAACACATACACCTGGGGTCCGTTTCACAAAGCAGGTTTAGTGAAAACCTTGAGTTAGTTAACCCTGAGATGAGGGAAACTCTGGTTTTTCGGTTTCACAATACCAGTTCAGCATAAATCTGCGTCAGTTACCCGGGTAACATACTCTGTGAACCTAACCTGCTCGCTAGCAGGTTTGCTTCCACAAACCCTGAGTTTCTCTCTACATTTCTCCGCCTTTTTCCGGAATCTGAACCAACTCTGAAAAAATGTGCCGTCCTTTCATCGTCAACCTAATTGATATGGAAATAAAAGTGATTCTAGCAGCTTTGCATCGGGAGAGAATTTTGATTGCCAATCACATTAGATATTATCTAAACAATATTCTCCGATATTTTCAACATTTCATATCGTGGACATAATCCGCAACCAAATTCTTTGCGGAGCTAGCGTTTTTGCGAATGGGAGATTTATGAAATGTTTAAGTACATTTCTGTGTTGACATACCTGCTTAGATTTACTGTTTAATATGCGAAATATGATTAAAATCATATGCCTTAAGGTGCGTGTCCACAGGGGCGATTTTAAATGCGTGTAGACGCGCCGCTTCCCAGTATTGCACACTTGGTGGGCTGCCACTAGAGGATGATTGACAGGCGCTCTCCTTCAAACAACACATTTTTGCGAGCGTTTGCGAGCGTTCCTGAGGTGGCGAGTTGAGCCCTGTGCCTCTGATTAGCATAAAGTAGATTCGACTTCAACTTTAGGCAAATGAGGAGCGGCCAACTCGCGCGCCGTCTCTCGACATTCGCCGCGACGCTACCAGAATGCATTGCACAGCTTTTCCCATAGACAATGAATGGGACGCAGGGAAACACCGCTGCCTGTGGACACGCACCTTTAGTCAACATATTTGCGCAATATTCTTCTGCTTTCAACTGACGCCACTTTCTTTCTGGTCATGGGGGGATTACACCCAATGAAAATTATAATTCATTCAATGCTTTTTGAACTACAGGAGTTGAACCCCGGTCCCCTGCACCGTGGGCGGCGTTGCTAACCATTACACCACAGTGTCGCTCTGCAAGGTTGAAAATAAAGAGATATTACCTTTAGATCAAAAGACTGTTTCATTCAGTTATATACTTTAGATTGGGCCGTAATTGTCTGCCACGCCAACTATCGCTACTTTGCTGCAGTTACGTTGCTCCGCTTTCTCAGGATGAGCTCGTTTTGTACATAAACACTCAGTAATATCTAATGACGCTCTCCCCGTTGCCATGATGAATCGTAGTATCGGAGCTCCATTGATGATGGCTTTGTAAAGTCGGAAGGCACGCGTGTAACTCAGAGTTTACATACTCAGAGTTGACTGAACTAATTCAAAACCGTTGTTTTTGAAAAACCGAAAACTCAGAGTTGCCCATCTCAGAGTTGGTCAACTCAGAGTTCAGGGTTAGGTTCAGAGTTTGTTGAACCTGCTTTGTGAAACGGGCCCCTGGAAATATCAAACACAGAGAAACAAACACAAAACCAAAAAGAACCATCACAGGAAATGTAATGAAAGATAGAGCTGCTGTTTCTTTTTTCCACATCATTCACAGGCTTGAGCTTGACACGATTAATGACAGAGGAATACTACTAAAATTAGTGAAATAATAATTATATTATATATATATATATATATATATATGTATATATTAATAATTAATACAAGCCAAAAGAAAAACAGCAAAAAAAAAAACATTGAAAAATAAAGGGAAGAGAATAAAAGGAAAAAATATGCTTTATAACATGTATTACTCATAGATTGTTCACCCTTTCCTAACGCACATTGTCTACGATCAAATCATTCATGAGGTCAATTTTAGATAGTCCTTTGGAACTTCCAGGTCCAATGTGTCACGTCCTCTTTGAACTAAGTCATGCAAATCATTTGTCAAGTGATTTATTATTGGCAGCCATACGTTTAGGAAGCTGCTCTCATGAATATGTCTGGGGGTTTCCTTGGATCCAATTTAATAGTACGCATCTCATTGCTAGGAAAATAAGTTTGCTTAGTATTTTAGATGTAGAGAGTCTAAAACCTCTGCCTTGGATGCCTAGAAGTACCAGCTGAAATGTTACACTTGGTTGAGCAGAGGAGGATCTGCTGGGGTCAATGTTGTTTAGAGTGAGTTGACTTGCTCTGCGAGGTCTCTGTAGTATCTGATATTCTATTCCTTAAATCTATAATCTATTACAAAGAAAAAGGGAGTGAGAGGCTCTGACACATTTCCCCGACTAATCGTTTTCATAAGCTGATTCGAGATCTTTCCCCACCTTTCTACTTCAATCAGTGTAGCTCAGGAAGTTGTCATAAAAATATGAAATAAAACTATTTCTTGTGTAGCAGATTCCTCAATTTGTCCAAGAAGGGTCTTGTCCTAAGCTTATTTAGTATCTGTAATAATAGTGGTGAGCCAGTAAATAAGCCTAGAATCTTTTTGTGGAACACCAAATTTGTGTTTGACCCTTTCAAAGGACATACTCTGTCATGATCCGCATCTGTCTGTTAAGTTACCATTTTTTGTCCCGTCTTCGGTGTTGTCTCGTCTTTTATTTTGAAGTAACTGTGTTCCCTCTCGTTTCAGGCATGTTTACTTCCTGCCCCTCTGTCAGCGTCTTGTTATGGCCAGTCCAGGAAGTCAGGACCCAGTTGCAGAGTTCAACAAAAATAAGTTTATTCAACAAAACGTGTGCGAACAGTTTCACAGCAAAAGCCAAACTAAAAATCACCAAAGATATGGGAAAAGGCTCAAGAACGAAAGTACAACTGAAAATAGTGACAAGGCACCAAAACTCGCTGATACAGGAAACAATCACTGGAGGGTTACTGCGAGGCGAGCGGCTGGAGACACACGGCGCACAGGCTTGCTGCTGAAAAGCAAAGGAATCATCCGGCACAGGAGGCAAAGGGAGAGTGGCTTAAGAAGCCAGCCAATTTGGGCAGAACGAGCTGCAGGTGTGCCAGGTGCCCCGTGCTCCAGGAGATCGCCCCGCCCCCTTGGTGCACACTCTGCATGACAGGGAGAGAGATGTCAGTCACAAGTCAAAACATAACAACAAAATTCAGGACCACAACCCGTCTCCCCTTGTCCTGTGCCTGTTCGCTATGTCCCGTCATTTCAACCAGCGTTCTTGTTCCCTTCTTACCTCGTTCACGACTCCTGCTGACGGTTTGTTTCGTTGTTACTTTGTTCATAGATCCTTTTGCTTGTTTGTTGCTTTGGTAAGTCAGCCTTGTTTAGTTTCCTCCTAGTTGCCCTTTTCTACCTTAGCCCTCTTATTGGTACTTTAGGTTCGATCCTTCTGTAAATAGTATAGACATTTTTGTTCCTGTCAATATAGTGTTAGCCAGATTAGGCCAGTGTTATTCTGTTTTCTTTCCTCCCTCCCTTTTGGAGGCGCTTTATGTTAACCCCGTATTTTGTAGCTTCTGCTTGTTTTTTGTGAAATAAATTCATTTGATTTGAAACTTTTTGAGTTGTGCGATTGGGTCCTTGCCTTGCCAGCCTCAGGTCATTACATACTCTTTATCTTTATTTTATTCACTGCTACAATCATTAAGCGGCAAAAGTAGCACGTGTTTCCATTCAGTGTACCTTCAGTAGACAGCGCAGCATAGAGGTGTGGATCCGCTGGAACATAAGCTACGATGCTAATGTTAGCTCCACGGGTTTTCAGGCCTGAACCCTTCTGAAGCATCAGAAATTTGGGGCAGATTTGAAAATTCCTATTTGAGTTATTGAACTTCTGCCATGTCGATGCTGAGTCATGCAATGAAAACTCAACCTTTTGATCACTTTTCATCATAAAGATCTTTAAAATGCACTGACCAAGTTTGAAGTCGATCTGATTAAAGCTGTAAGCGGAGTTTGTAAAAGTACTTGTTAAAGGCAAGAATAGCCTGAGATGGTGCATTAAACTCAAAATGACCAACTTCCTGTTGGGTTTACAGTATACATCCAAGGCTTTTTTGTACATCTCCATATGAAACATATACCTCCTAAATTTATTACATGAACATAAAATGTTAAAGGTGAAACCTGAATTCCTTATTACCATTTTTCCATCGTGAAAACGGATATTGTTGTTGTTGTTGTTCGCTGTCCACTATGTGCCCTGTCACATTTCCGAGTTGCCGAGTCTGAGAGAAGAGGGCATCTGTCCGCCCTGCACAGGCTACTCCTCAAATATTAATAATGATAACGAGCAAACGGCTGACCAGGGCCTGGGGCCCACAACTAGCATCCCCTTATTAGAATAACCCTCGAACTCTCTGTCACGCACACACATACACACATATGCACTCCAGTGAATATGGACATGAACTTGTGCACAAGACAATGTGACAGGCAATATGCATAGATATATGCACAAGCACATTCAGGCAAGCCAACAATGACATATTATTCAAAAGTGGAATAACATGAGAGTATGCAAACACATAAATGGGACAGACATGCAAATGGGACCCATTGGGACTGAGAAGAGGACTCCCCTCTGGCCAGAGAGCTGTACTCTCCATCACCCTCACCCCACCATACCCTCCTGACCCAAGTCACACACAATCAGCCTCTCGCTCCAACACACACACACCCCTGTCTGTGTCTCACTGAGACATGGTGGGTGCCCTGGCTCACCCCTGGACCCTGTCGGTCATTAGTATGGAGGCCTGTCTGTGTTTGTTTGGCTTCTAATGGACCATTTAAATGCAGAATATTCACAGCAGACAGGGCCTCCTCAGGGACAGCACAGAGGCCTGACTATGCTTCGGCTCCATTATCCTGGAGGAAGTTATCCATATTATCATCACACAATGCCAAACTGACTGGCAATGAGTGACTGGCCCTCGGCTGACTGTGTGTGTGTGTGTGTGTGTGTGTGTGTGTTTGTGTATGAGAGAACGAAGCAGGTATGACAGCACCTGCAACACCGACTTTTTATTGTAATCTGACTATGTTATACATTTTATTTTAACATCACACTTTTCTTGATAAATATACAATAATTCACATTGCCTTTATGTCTCAGTGAGTTTGCTTCTGTCTCCGTTGACATTTTATGTCACGCATAAACCTACATTATATACAATGTATTGTAAATCTGCCAATCCTGTTTTTAAAGCAAACAAACTTGTTTCAAGTATTTTCTCAAATCTAACTTCACTGAAGAGATTTGGCATATTATTTTTTGTTTCAAGTTTGGTTCAATCCAAGGATATTCATAAATAAAAAGGTTAACCTTCAGAAATGAGCCTTTACACAATCTAAACTTGCAGGAGTACGTTTACACAAAAAAATCAGAAACAGAACATTGCAGAAACTGAGCGACTTTAGACTGTCACCTAAACAGCTCTGAAAAAAAAGATAGTTCCATTTTTTTCTTATATCAGCATCAGATATTAAATTCCAGTGTCTTTCTGTGATTCTAACACAGGAACACCACATTCTATTTAAAAACGGAACTGATTAGGTGATCACCCAAACCAAATCTGATATAACAAGGAAAAGTATAAAAACATCATCAACATCAAGTGACCTACAAAAAGGATGGACAATGGCAGCTGGGCTGAAGTGCACAAGGAGGACGGTTGGAAACAGACTCCTAGAGGCCGGACTGAAGTCCTGCAGAGACGGAAACAAGCCTTTCAGAAATGAGAAGCAAAGAGGAGCCAGGCTGAGGTCTGTAAACGACTGTATAGGACTGGACAGTAGAGGACTGGACAGTAGAGGACTGGACCGTAGAGGACTGGAGTAAGGTCATCTTCTCTGATGAGTCCAACACCTGGTGGTCTAATGGTTAGACGGAGACCTGGAGAGGCCTACAAGCCACAGTGTCTCACACCCACTGTGAAGCTTGGTGGAGGACGGTGATGATCTGGGGTCGTCAGTGAGACTGGAATCAGGCAGATTTTGTGAAGGGCACTTGAATCAAGACACGTCCAAGGTCCTCCTGGAAGAAAAGCTGCTTCCCTCTGCGCTGAAAATGTTCCCAACACTATAGAATGGGTTCTTCCAGCAGGACATGTCTCCACACCACACCGCCAGGTGTATCAAGGTGTGGATGGAGGACCACCAGATGTAGACCCTGTCATGGCCAGCCCAATCTCCAGACCTGAACCCCTGGAATGTGATCAAGAGGGAGATGGAGGTCATAAGCCATCAAACTAAACCAGGCGGGTTTCATGTTTGCAGTAGGAGTGACATAAAGTCACTAGAGAGCAACGTGGGAGACTGGTGGAGAGATGCCAAGATGCATGAAAGCTGGGATTAAAAATCAGGGTTATTCCACCAGTCATTGATTTTAAGAAGTCTTCATATTAATATTGTGTTGTTTAAAAATAACTATAACTTGTTTTGTTTTTTTGTTATTGCGACCAGTTGTCATTTTCTGGAAATAAATGCTGTAAATGACAATATTTTTATTTGGATTTTATAAAAATTAGTTGTCAGTAGTTTATAGAATAAAGCAAAATTGTTAATTTTACTTGAAAACATAAGGAAGTGATCATTTTGCAGTGGTCTCTTAATGTTTTCCAGAGCTGTATAAAAGTACTGATGTCCAGAATACTTCTCGCAAAACAGAATGATGTCTCTTTCTCTCTCCGGTCTTCTTTGTGGTTAATCTTATAAAACTGAACGGGACTTTGGCATGGGGCCGAGCAGAGTTCCATCCTCTGCCACTGGCTGTAAATTAGCATAATGTCTTATACTTTAATGTGTGTGCATGCAAATTCTGAGTATGAGTGTGTTTTTGGATTTTGAGTTGTGTGTTGTAAGTTTGATGCATGCATGCCTGTATGCGTGCAGTTTTAAAATGTGCATATAGCTATCTACATGTGTGCATCCCTGCGCATGCATGCATTTGTACAAAAAGTGTCTATGCTTGTGTGTGTGTAAGTGAGGTGTTGAAGTGTGCAAATATGTATGTGCATGTATTTTTTCAGTGTGCATGTGTGTGTGTGTGTGTGTGTGGTATGTAGGCTCAGTGCTCTCTGGGGAGTGGTGGTGGTGGTGGAGGAGGGCTGGAGGGAGGCTGCTGGCCCAGTGGGAGGCTCCAGATGTGGGGCTACTGAGATGACAGGCCTGGGCCCCTCTGGGCGTATGTGTGCCAACCACAACCTCCCTTGCTCTGCAGCAGCCCCTTCTGTGGTCTGGTTATGGGGTATGGACATAGAGGGGAGAGAAATACTTTGGGTTATAAAAAATGAGAAAAGAAAAATAGGAAAAGGCGGAGGTGAAGAGCAGCTTCATTAAACACCCAGGCTACTTTAGGACAGTGAAATCTAGAAAATAGAGAATAAATATACACTCAACAAAAATATAAACGCAACACTTTTGTTTTTGCTCCCATTTTTCATGAGATGGACTTAAAGATCTAAAATTCATTCCAGATACACAATATTACCATTTATTTTATTGATGGCATTTTGAATGCACAGAGATACCATGATGAGATCCTGAGGCCCATTGTTGTGCCATACATCCATGAACATCACCTCATGTTTCAGCAAGATAATGCACGGCCCCATGTTGCAAGGATCTGTACACAATTCTTGGAAGCTGAAAATGTCCCAGTTCTTGCATGGCCAGCATACTCACCGGACATGTCACCCATTGAGCATGTTTGGGATGTGCTTGACCGGCGTATACGACAGCGTGTACCAGTTCCCACTAATATCCAGCAACTTCGCACAGCCATTGAAGAGGAGTGGATCAACATTCCACAGGCCACAATTGACAATCTGATAAACTCTATGCGAAGATGTGTTGCACTGCATGAGGCAAATGGTGGTCACACCAGATACTGACTGGTTCTGAGTCCCCAGACCCCCAATAAAGCAAAAAACTGCACATTTCAGGGTGGCCTTTTATTGTGGACAGTCTAAGGCACACCTGTGCACTAATCATGATGTCAGATCAGCATCTTAAAGTGGCACACCTGTGAGGTGGAATGGATTATCTCAGCAAAGCAGAAGTGCTCACTATCACACATTTAGACAGATTTGTGAACAATGTTTGAGAGAAATGGTAATATTGTGTATCTGGAATTAATTTTAGATCTTTAAGTCCATCTCATGAAAAATGGGAGCAAAAACAAAAGTGTTGCGTTTATATTTTTGTTGAGTGTATATATATATTTTTTATTTATTTTTTTTCCTATATTTTTTTTTTCCTATTTTTTTATCAAATTTTTTCCTCTCTCTGTAATTACTAGGAACATTTTTTTACACCCCTCCAACGAATCGCCGTCTTATTGTGGTGGAGAGTTTTGAGCGCCCCGGGTAACCGAGGAGTACTGTTTACGGTGGTAATAGCTCCTGGTAGGGTCTCCCAAGGCAAAGTGGTACCAGGGAAGGGGCCAGGCTAAGAGCACTTCACAAACACCTTGTGAATTGTCAAAGATTGCACCTCGCCCAGGAGAGGAAAACTGGGGTCCCCTCCTGGAGCCAGACCAGGGAGGAGAGCTCATTGGCTGGCATCTGGTGGCCTTGCCTGGGATGAGTTTCAAGCTGCAGCCACGCTGGTGAACTCTTCTGTCAGCATATAGGACTATGCTGTGTATGTGACATTAGAACTTGTGTCGACAACATCATGCCCACGATACAAGTGAGGAAGTTTCCCAACCAGAAGGCCTGGATAACCAATCAGATACTCGCTATCTTTCATTTAGATCAGGCAATGAGAAGGAGTACAAAGCTGCAAAGTATGGACTGAGAAAAGCCATCACAGCGACTAAGAGGCAGCACAGAGAGAAGCTGGACGGCTGACTCCAGGAGGATGTGGCAAGGCACAGGACCAGCACCATCAGCTCCACAGAAAGCCTGCCGGTTGACATCACTCACTGGGACCACCCAACCCCCCTCCCCTCCAGCAACCATCTCATCAGGCCAGGTACACAAAGCCCTGAGGAAGGTTAAACGCCGTAAGACAGGCGGACCAGACAACATCCCTGGGCGAACCTCAGAGCATGTGTCCCAGAACTGGCTGATGTCCTCACCTCCATCTTTAACCTTTCCCTCAGCCAGAGCACCGTTCCCTCCTGCTTTGAGACCACAACCTTGGTCCCCCTTTCCAAGAAGAGCTTGCCATTCTTTAATGCTACACTGGTTAAAGAAAAAAAGCCAAGCAGCTGACCAATGAATGGCAGCAGCACAGGATCAGTCCCTCCTCCTCACAGACAAGCTAACTAAGCTAGCAACAACACATTGCAGCCCCACTGATGTGCCTTTTCCCCATAACAACTAAAACAATTGTTATTTTCGTAAGTACTTGCCAAATAGAAAACACTTCAATGTCCACCATACTTCTATTCTATCTCTATGGTTGCTTTGTTGGGCAGCTCTAGACTTTAAGGGCCCTAGTTTCGTGGCGCAGCACAGGGCGGCACAGGGTGGCGGAGCCGGCGCAATGCAAGTTTCGACCCGCGCAGCCTTGCGCACGGTCAGTTTGGCAGTTTGGTGGATCCCTGCGCCAACATGGGTGTGGCGGCGCAGCAGGGGGAGGCGTCACAGATTCAGCTTGGCGTAGCGGAAGTTTCGTGTCAAAAAGCCTCGCCGAGACTGCGCTGAAAGCTCACCAGCTCCAACCTGGTCTACTTTCAGCGCTAGGCATAAATGAAGTCCATTCATTCAATGCGAATCACAGCTGGCGCAGTGGAAGTTTGGCTGACGGCGCACAGTGCGCACACGTCACCGAGACCTCACAGGCAGGTTTCCACAGTTCCAGGCACATTTAAATGCAATACATAATCACAACAAACATTATTTAATGCAACTAATTGAATCAACATGTGGATTTATATCTATATAGATTGTCCCATCACATCTGACGCAGGATCAAAGGCGAATGGCACGCGTAACAGAAACTCAGCCTCTCGGACCAAAACATCTCCCTCTCTCTCTGGTGGGAGCGGCGGCGCTGCTTCTGTCATCCGGTTGTCAAGTGACGGAACTTGCACTGAACCTCCCCTAACGCATTAAAGGAGAGGAGAGGAGCTCATTTGATTGGTGAAGATCTGAATCGGCTGTATTAATCCCAGTCCACGCCTCGTCTCCTCCTCGTCTCCCACTCACGCCTTCTTCTCCTCCCTCTTTTCCACTTGCGCCGGTGGGCGAGACGGGAGGTGTGCCTGCGCGAGCCTGCGCGGTGCACAAAACTTGCAAAGTCCAGGCGGACACACCCCGTCGGCGCGGCGCAGGTGCGCTGAAAGCTGACTGCGCCTGGTCTACGAAACTAGGGCCCTAAATGTCCAACAATGTGAAAATGAAACAAGGCAGTGTCGAAAAAGAGCAAAGTGCTCACGTTAAAGAACCATAAAGAAAGCTCCATAATAGCAGTGGTGGGCTGTTTTATTGAATCAGTGGAACAGAGTGAACTGAAAACACAAAGCATTTCTTAAACTTTTTTTTACAGTAATAACCCCTCATAATCTTCTGTAGGGAGGCATGCACACAATCCCACGTGCAAAAGATTGCTCCCAGACACACAGATGTACGCAGTTTATGGACCTATATGTCTACACACACACACATACACACACGCACACACACATACAGCAAGAAAACACATACACAGCATTGTGTGTAATGTGAAGCTTGCAGCAGTTCACCCAGTGAATGTTATCTGCTCTTATCTGTATGTGTGACTAGCCTGGTAACACTGGGCCTGCTCCGTGTGTCTTATCACTGGGACAGGCAGAAACCCCCTGGACACACACACACACATATACACAGATATGCACACATGCCCTAACCCAGGCAAAGTCACTGGTAGAAAACCAAACTATCAAGTTAAACATACACAAAGATGGTGTCTGGACTGAAGAGGATGGCTGCACTTCACTTGAACAGGAATAAAATGGTCCATGTATCAAATATTGTTGGTCTTGTGAGAGCAAAGAAATGAGTTGTTTCCCTGCAACACTATGGTTCCCTCCAGATCATTCTGACTCCCAACTTGTCCAATACCACAGATTGGTCAGTACCCCTCGGCGTTGGATTGATGCACAGAGGCACTCTTAAGCGTTTGTATGACACGCACCCCGTGTGCAGCAAACTGCAATGTAAACCCATCCATGTCATAATTAAACAGTTAGTGCAACATAGTAGAAGGGTTGAAAACGTCTGACAACCACAGGACTTTTTAAGTTCATTTTGCATGGGAGTGTAACTTGAGACACAACCCCATGTAATGACCAGAAACTGACACACCATCCTTGACACATCAACAACTGCTGCCATAGGATTAGCTAGCTTCATAGTGGTTCACATGGTGATTTTCAGGTCCAATGTTGTAATAACAACAATGCTAAATAATGCTTATCACACTGAAATCTATGCATAATTGCCTGGATTAACATCTAATCCTGATCTACACCAAGAACTGACTATTTACCTTGGATCAAAGTTGTACACCAAATGTTGTTGTTTTTTATGTTAAAAGGCTTTTCAACATATGGAAAATTGCCAGACAGACTTCACTGTCCACCATTTTCAATGAAAGTGCTTATTGGATACTAAAAAAGCATTTGAATTTTCTCTCTGAATCCCTTTGTGATGCTGGAATCTTGGTAGACGTTGGGAAACATTGGGAGACGTTGGGAGATGCCAGCTCTTTATTCATTCTTTTCACCACTACTTCTCTCACTAATCGTGTGATCGTCCAGGTGCAATGCTATGAATGCCTTCCAGGAAAGATTGTCTAAAGGTGTGCGCCATTATCCCCATATTTAAACAATTATTATGTCTCGCCCCTCTCAATGCGTTTGCCCCATTGGCCATTCGGAACAACAATAAACACTTTTGCCTCCTGACATTCTTTAGGAGCATACCCCCACCTTAATTATTCAGTAGAAATAAGTTCTAATCAAAACTGTCAGTTGTCAAACGCAAAAATTGCCTTTCAATTGCTTTGCGTACATCAAGAAAAATTCTATTCACCTTTATTACATTGGACTGGAGGATATCTAAAAACTGGAACTACAGTAGGCTGTCACTTAGGCTAAATGGGTGTAATTTAGATTAATTTATTAGAATAACATATATTTATATCTAGCTTTTTCCATAACAAACGTTTTTAAGTTACTCTCTCTCTCTAATGTAACTGTATATAAACCACTTTAGTCAATGTTTGGTCAGCCCACCTTCACTTTGTCACAGTGTGGATGGACATGCATTCACACACACACACACACACACACACACACACACACACACATGGTTTCCCCTGGTGTGCCGCAGGGCGGGGTTGGGGCTGGGGGTAGCGCCTTGGGCCATATGGCAGAGACACAGACATTTACATAATGTCATATTTTATTTAATTAGGCATTCTAAATGCAATCAAAAGCTGATGAGGGCTCTGAGCTGCCTTGCTGATTGGCAACATGATAGCGCTCTGACCCCAAACACAGCGGCTGCGCATCTCAATGATGCAATATTGAAACCATCCCTGTGCTCCTCCACAAACCCAATACACAACTTATGGTGTGTGTGTGTGTGTGTTAGAATGACAGGGAGAGTGTGGGTGTGTGTTCTTTGTTGTTTTACTGTGAGTGCATGACAGGATAGTAATTGAGAAAGGGTGAGGAAAAAACACTTCTGATGAACTGAGAAAGAGAGAAAACAGAAGAAAAGAAAGCATGGAAGGGAAAGAAACGCAGAAAGGAGAATAGGTGTGAACGGCAAGTGGCTCAGCCAGGGTGTATCGTATGCTTTGGGTTATATTTGGGGCTCTTGGCTGGTGAGATGGTGCAGGTGCAGAATGGTGTGTTTCTGAGAATCAGGAACTAGACCGATAGACTAGTCCTTTAGGACCACCCTGCTCAGCCAAGTGTCAAGCATGTGAGCATGCACACACACACACACACACACACACACAAAGAAACTGCCATCCCAGAGGAGAGAAACGTTGGTGGGTGAAGGGTCCCAATCGCCTTGAACAGGAAGGAAGGAAACAAGGCCTAACGATGACACACGATGACTTGATGACTTCACTATCTTGAATGCACATGTACTGTACTGTATAAAGCAATAGTATAAATCAAAGTCAGTGTTCAAGCACATGTCAACACACATTTTACTTCCCCACATGCACACACACACACACACACACAGCAGTGCTCTCAGCAGCAAGTCAAATAAACAGTTTGAGCAGGGCGGTCAGGTACTGCCTGGTTTAACAGGGCCAAAGTGTTTTAAAGAGGCTGCTGAAAGGTGCTCAAACTGGAATGAGCTTTTTTCCTGCTGGAATAAATCATTCTTTGTAGAGCTCAGCTCACAAAACCATAGTCAAATCGTGCTCCAAAATAAAGTATGGAAAGTTAGACCTGATGCAGTCATGACATTTTTGCACTTCTGTCCATCCTGGTAGAGGAGCCTCCTCAGTGTCTCTCTAAACTGTCTTACTTATTTCTCTGTTAAAATAGTTTTTTAGGGAGTTTGCCCCTTTTTTGATGGAGGATTCTGGGACAGAGGATGTTATAAGGTTTACAGATTGTCAAGCAGCACGATCACGTGCATGTAGGCCGCCATTGTTGTTGTTATGAGAAGTTGCGGGGGAAGACGTCAGGTTAGAGGGTCGAGGGGTGGGGCGATGACGTCGTATGCGTATTTGCCGTCTACGTGAACACGAAACGTTTTTTTCTTTACACCCTGGAACCTGGTTTCAAAAAAGTGCGTTTACACTCACCTGAGGCCAATAAAACCTCATCCTGCATCACTTTGTTGTCACTTTACAGCCCCCTTGAGGTCTATTTACATCCTGGGACAGAGGACTCTCTACAGATTGTAAAGCCTTCTAATTGAATCACCATAACAGATAATAACAATCTCCATTTTCTTTGGTACTAGTCATGTGACCACTGAAAACAAGTGTTCCACTTGTATTTGTACGTACAAACAACAAGACACAGAAAGGCATTATCTACTGGCGAGGAGAAAGAAGTCTAGCAAGTTACTCTACACAAGGATGTAGCTGGCTAGGTAACAGTACACACAGTCTTCTGAGATTCTGGTGGTCCTTCTATTGTTTGCAGAATCAGCAGGGCTCTGGTCATTGTGTTTGGCAGGTGTGTGTGTGTGTGTGTGTGTTTGGGGATAGGGTGTCTGATTAGGAATTGATTCAGTCTGGGAGTTAGACAGGGGTGGAAGGTCTTAGTCTTGACCCCCCCCCCCCCCCCCCCCCCCTGCCGAGACAGTGATTGTGTTGTGTGTACAATTTCTATAGAAGCATTTTTATAAATTTGAAGATCTAAAATTTCATTTCATACATTTTTTTTTGTGTTATTACATTCATACTTTTTTTTGTGCATTTTTTGTGCATGTATAGTTTTTGATTGTGTGTGTGTGTGTGTGTGTGTGTGTGTGTGTGTGTGTTGTTGGTGTCTCATTAGGCTCAGGAGGAGGCTCAGGATGAGGCGCAGGGTCACTCCTAGGGGAGAGAGGAAATCGATGAGGAAAGTGACCCTCCACAGCCAGCACCATGCCGTCACCTGCTACACACAATAACACACACACACACACACATGAACAGATACACACTTCAGCAGTAACTACAGCACCCCAATAAAAATCTCCTTTCACACACATACATACACGTTTACGGGAGTTCATCACACATACAAATTCCACTCATACCTATGCAAACAGTCAACTCTTCACTGTTCCTGGCAGGTTGCTTTGCTTTGACATGTGACAGACAGGCACATTAACAAGTGAATGAATACAAAAGAGATGTAGGCACACAGTGAAGGACAAACACTGTGCAAAATGACCTCCACGTACACACATATGCATGCGCACACAAACACCAGCACACTCCAATCTAAATTACGGGTGCAAATTGGGTGAAGGGGGAGACGCAGAGGGGGTTGGAGGCAACTGAAATGGAAGAGCCGGACTGATCAATACTGCTGGAGATTTTCCTCCCCTCTACTCTCCCCCAATTGTCATGCTCTCTCCAAGCAATTAAAGGCTTTCGGCCTCTCCAGCTCACACTACACCTATTCTCCTCTCTTCTTTCTTGCTTTCTTTCTATCGTTCATCACATCCTCATGTAAAATAAGATAGCTCGATTAGCTCGATAGCAGATTAAAATTAAACACTTTCTTCATTTATTTACACATTTTCACTGAAGTCCATTTCTTTACTGGTCAGTGTTGCTTGTATATTTTCATAAAAGTATTAAAAAGCTTTACTGAAGGAAAAGTACTGATAACACGCTGTGAAAGTACTTCACAACAGGTAAAGGTCACCCCAGGTGAGTCTTGTATTGACGTTGCTGAGAGACATGACGGACTACACATTGGTTCCCAACCAATCATGGCTGCTTGTCTTCTATGATGTCTTCGATGTTATGTCCGCCATGATAGAACGTATTGTGGAACATGCTAGACTTTCTATCGGGGCACTGTTAGGTGTCCCAGACTTGCCATCGGATGTCATCTACTATAACTACCCTTGACACGTTGCTGATCTGAGTCGGCATGGCTGTCGGGATCGAATCAGCTCATATGGTGTAGTCTGAAATGCTTTTTTGTGATATTACATTCATATTTGCACTTTTTTTTGTCTAGTTTTTGTCTGTGTGTGTGTATTGGTGTCTCATTAGGCTCAGGAGGAGGCGCAGGAGGAGGCGCAGGGTCACTCCTAGGGGAGAGAGGAAATCGATGAGGAAAGTGACCCTCCACAGCCAGCAGCAGCACCATGCCATCACCTGCTATACACAATAACACACACATGAACATGAATATTCATTCAAGGAATATCGGGACAGAATCAGCTGATAAGGTGGCGTCTGAACGGTTATGAAATTAAACCACCCCAGTTCATCCATTACATTAAGGCAATTCTCTTTTTTTTTCGACTACAAGTTTTCTGCAATTGATTGCTTATATAATATACAAATGAGGCATTATATGATCAAGTATGTGCTAATTTGCATACATCCAGAACAGGAATCTACCCATTGGATAAAGCAGCAGTCTAAATTTTACTGACTATTAGAATCAACGGGTTTTACCGAGTGGAGTTTGGATATCTCTTTGTATCATTCCATAAAATACCATAAAATGAACAATTTTTGCTGTTTTTCCAGTAAAATTGAATAAATCACAGGCTAGAAATGACATATGATACAATGGTGTTCTAAAATTCAATTGCAAGACACTACAGATGTGAATGATGTAAAAAATGTTTTCTGAAATATCAGACATCTCATGAAGTGGCGTATGTATGACACGCCAACTCGTATGCCATTATGGCGTGTTATCACTACGTACAATCACCTTTTCACGTGTTTATCAACGCCAAACCCTAACCCTAAAGGGCGTTTACATACACGTGGATGTGATGGGTCGTTTCGCTCAGAACGTACACAAATTGCGTACAGATAACATGCCACAGGAAGTGGTGTGTATATTTACGAAAAGTCATAATGCCACGTTGGAAATATTGATGTTTAAATATGTGATTGAGGCATTATCTATTTATTTAGGAGAAATACAGATGCAAATAGAAAAAGTGTATAAAATAAGCACCTAAAGTGCGACACGTTCTCATTCCAACTTAGGATGCTTTGTCAGACCCCTTGGCATCAATCAGAAACACTTGCATAGGTTATGTCAACATAATGACTTAGGGAACGTAACATCAATATGGAAAATGTGTCACAAGAATCATAACACCTAAATAACTCACCAGCAGTCTAGAACACTGGTGCCCATACATTGTTGTCTGACACTCCTGGAGCTTTTTCTCTGAACGTCTGGTAATCATGTAGAAGGGTTTACAGCATCTCATACAGATGCTTAAGGGTGCCTTGGTGGAGTAGATATTAAATGACATAAAAAGGAAAAAGTGACGATGCACTTGTGTAAGGTGATTAGTTGCACCACTTGTGTCTTGCACATAAGTGGGTTTAAATGAGTGCATGCCTTAGAGACTCTCGGCCATCATTATTACGGAGTGCGTGTGTTCATACTGTAACAAGATGTAAGATGATGGAATGAAGTAATGCTCAGCAGAACTTGGCTGTACACGGTGACACAAACACAGGGCAAGGATCAAACTGCAGACCAGCGAACTCATCAGGACCTGTGGAGAAGAGGCTGCTGGACCTGAGTGAGTCCCAGCTTCCACTAGGACAGTCCGGCACCACCCCGGATAAACTGAAAGCCAAGAGGAGCCAAAAAGACAATAAACTGATGATGTAAATTGACACTTAAAGCAAAACAATTGTAATTGTACTTTTTCTGTGTATCCACTTTATTGCCCACAGGGGCAGATTGTAGGAGTTAATAATTGTAATAATTGATGTATATCTCTTTATCCATTCAGCAATAGACTCCATCCCGAAAGTGAATGACGAGCTGTCAGCAAGAAAACTGCTCCTTCAAACCAGGGTCAATATAACATAAACAGTACCAGTCAAACTTTTGGACACACCTTCTCATTCAATGGTTGTGGTTGTTCAATGATTTTTATTGTTTTCTACATTGTGGATTAATACTGAAGAAATCAAAACTATGAAGGGACATGGAATTCTATATTAAACAGAAAAGTGTGAAACTAAGCAGAATGTTTTATATTTTAGGATCCTCAAAGTAGCCACCTTTTGCTTTGATGACACTCTTGAATTCTTTCAATCAGATTCATGTGGTCGTCACTTGGAATGGTTTCCCATAACAGCTGTGCCTTCTCAAGAGTTCATCCGTTGAATTTCTTGACTTCCTAACGTGTTTCAGACCATCAGTTGTGTTGTGCAGAGGTTGGTTTGGTACACAGTTCTTTACAGCAAATATTTGACGGCTGTTCTCATCCAGATTATGGCAAGAACCACTCAAATGATAAAAGAGAAATGCCAGTCCATCATTACTATTACATTATTCCACCATTATTAAGACATAAAGGCCAGTCAATCAGGAACATTTCAAGATCTTTGAGTTTATCCACAAGTGCAGTCACCAAAACATCACACGCTATGGTGAAAGTGGTTCTCATGAGAACCGCCCTGGAAAGGAAGACCATGAGTTACCTCGGTTACAGAGGATAAATGACCAGCCTCAGAAACCCCAAAGTAACAGCAGCTCAAATTGGAGGCCACAAAATCCTCCACAGAGTTCAAGTAGACACATCACAACATCAACTCTTCAGAGGACACTGTGTGAATCGGGCCTTCATGGTCAAATTGCTGCAAAGAAGCCACTAATGAGGGAGAACAAGAAGAAGAAGAGACTTCTTGGACCAAGAAACACAAGGAATGGACATTTGACCAGTGGACGTACTGTCAAACACAGACAACAGAGAATCCACTTGATGAGGAAACTGAACTCTTTCAATGTTAATCAGATGATGTTACAGTAAGTCCTTGTTATTGCTCATTTATTGAAAGTCTTTTTCTTTCCTCTGTTGGTTTAATGGATTATCCATTAAGGGCAAGAACAGCCTTAATAGTATTGTTAAGGTTTGTTCCAAGACCATTGGAGTCGAGCAAAGAGACTTGTGTTTCCTCTGGGAAATTCAGGTTAAAAAGAAGGCAAAGAATATTCTCAGCCAACCTGATCACATTTTGTCTTGTCAGTTCTCTGTGATGCCTTCAAGCTGCGTTATCATGTTCCTCTGAGGAAAACCAACAGATATTCCTAATCTGTTATTCCTTTTGCCATGAGGCTGCTAGACGGTAGCCATTTTAAATGATGACTTTTTAATTTTTTCTGATATGCATTATGCCTTTAATATATATATATATATATATATATATATATATATATATATATCACTGATTTTGGTTTGTTTGTTGACCTGTGTGTTTTTGACATAATGCTGATGTTGTTTGTTGATGTTGTTTGTGTGACTGAGGACGGAGTAAGCTGCTAATGAATTGACCTTCTTGGGACCAATAAAGCTGTCTGAATCTGAATGGTTAGTAGCTGTACTTGTTGTTTGGTTGTTGATGTTTGGTTCCACCCATCATGTCTTTGAAAGACGCAGAAAAGGTAAGCGATGGTTTCTACATGTGTGGTTCCCACCCTGAAGCATCATCGAGGAGGAGGTGTGATGGTGTGTGTGTGTATTCAAGGGCCACTTATCCAACATGGCTACCACAGCATTCTGCAGCGACATGCCGTCCCATCATTTGTTTTCAACAGGACAATGACCCCGACCCCACCTCCAGGCTATGTAAGGACTATCTGACCAAGAAGGAGAGTGATGAAGTGCTATGTCGGCTGACCTGGTCTCGACAATCACCCTAAACCCAAGTGAGATGTTTTGGGATGAGTTGGACCGCAGAGTGAAGGCAAAGCAGCCAACAAGTGTCCAAGTCTGTCATCAAAGCAAAAGGTGGCTACTTTAAAGAATCTAATATAAAAAAATATATTCTAGTTTGTTTAACACTTTTCTGTTTACTACATCATTCCATATGTGTTTCCGCAAAGTTTTGATGTCTTCAATATTAATCTGCAATGTAAAAAATTATGAAAATAAAGAAAAAACATGGAATGAGAAGGAGTGTCTAAACTTTTGACTGGTACTATATAATCGGATGAGGATCACACATAAACATATCTATAGTACTCCTTCAATAAATATAAATGCCAGCTATATGTATGTAATAGCCTGTAGCCTTCTTAACATTATGATTTTCATTTTCTGATTACAGATCAGCTCCAATGACTCGTGTGAAGAACAGGGAGCTGCGTTTGATGCAAGCGTAAGAATGGAAAGTGGCTGGTGAAAAGTTTGACAACGTGTTCTTCACGGATGAATCAACTCTGGCGTTGGAGCAGTTTGCCCTACAGTGCTACAGGAAAAGAGGCTTCGCTGGCACCAAGGAACCATGTGTCAAGCACCCAGTGAAGCTTGATGTTCGGGGAGGAATTTCACATCAAGGACCAGGTTCATTTCTGATGGTGAGCTGTAAATTATTTTTTTTCTTTCCTTATCTTGTCAAAACATTGCAAAAAAATGTCACCAGCAGGTTTTATGGATCGGCACTTTTAAGAGGAAGAGATCATCTCCCAACCATAGATATAGAAAAGTAGATGTCATAAATCATGGCAGAGCCGTCCACCATCTTACCTGGGAACTGTAATTGCCACAAATAGCAAAGAACTGCACTATCAGAAGGACCAAAGAGACCAGAGAGGCTAACATCACTGTCCACACATCCGTACAGTCGATAAAAGATTTTGTTTTTACATTCAACATGAAGTCACAGACCAGCCGTTACTGAGTGCTAGCTCTCAACAGCATAAACATGTTAAATTAAAAGAGATCAATTAACTTAACGGAACAAGCCAAGTTCAAAGTTCCTGATATACCTTAAAGTCCCAGTCGGCAATTCCGGCGGATGGAGGGCACTCTGTCAGATTTTGAATGTTTCCAACTCTCACGCACCTCCCCCACGACCACGAGCTCCTTCCCCTCGACTTCGTGCCCTTTGAAATCCCTTAGATCACGCCACCTTTGAAACGCGGGTCCGATGTTGACTCTGGTTTTATCACGGGCACCGTCACCATCTTTCTTTTTTTCCTTCTTTTCCACCTGTTTTGGAACTCCTCATTTCAGTTTTTAACAAGGAATTGGAAGCTTGTTGCTACTTCCCTCCGCCTCCCCCCGTGATAGTGGTACGACCCAAGGGGGGAGGGGCTCTGTGTGTGCACGAAGACAGCCTTGCGTGCTGATTGGACAGGATGATCTGGGCTCTGTCGACGTGCACATATATGTGCACTTTTTTTCTAAAACAGGATAATTTATGTTGTTCTATCGGAGCAAGTGTCGGCTTCAGTGAATATGATCAAACAAATGTTGCCGACTGGGACTTTAACATTTGACTGCTAGCAGCTGATTCCATGCCAATGAATGGGAAAGTAAATTTATGTTACTAGTTAAAGTTACGTTATTGACATAATTAACCTAAAATTCACCTTGAATCGTTGAATCAGTCATCTTACATTCAGCTTACCATATGCCTTCACCCAGTTTCCCTTTCAGTAAAGCAAATCAAATACAATCCATCAGAAATCTGTACTTACACAGTTATCATCAAGCTTGCAATTGTGCAAAACTCCCAATATTAAAGTTAAATGTCCATAATGCTTCTTTAAATCAAGAATAAAATAAGGAATTAAAAAAAAATGTATATGTAACAGATAGAATTTAAGAGGGAAGAGACAGGAAATATATTATATAAAAAAATATATATTATTTTATGTGTTAAAGAGGGACCCATTATATTTACCATCACTATTGCAAAAGGATTCGTGTGACCTGTGGATTTCTTCATTTTCCACCAGCTACAGAGCTTCCAATCTCTGTGTGACCATCCTCATTTTGCTATGAGCACCACACACCAAGCTGGAGTTGGGCTTTGATCAGCTGCCTCGCCAGTTACACACGTATCCATTTGAGCCTTTCTAAACTGCTCTGTGAATGGAGCAAATGGGAAAAGTGTGAAGCGCTTTGTGTGCATGTATGACTGTGTGTGTGTGTGTGTGTGTGTGTCAAAGAAAGAGACAATTACACTGTATTTCTGTTCCCATTTGCACCTGCTCAGGACTGTACATGTAGAGATGTGTGTGTGTGTGTGTGTGTGTGTGTGTGTGTGTGTGTGTGTGTGGGCTTCTTCCATCTGTTTGTGACCTTGCTGTGAAGCCGGAGATACTGCCCATCAGGTGTGTGCTTGAAACATACACGCATATTTCCATGCTAACACCCACACACACACACACACACACACACACACACACACACACACACACACACATCCACATACAAACGCAGCGGGTGGCCACAAACAGAGACATACAGATGCCAGGTCAGGCTGTACACAGCAGGTCAGTGTTGGCTCTGTGTAACTCAGCAACATAGATTAGCACCAATGTGTAGAGGTAACACTTTGTTAAAGAGCTGCTACAGCAGCATTTTACATACTTATTGACCCAAACACCCACAGATACATGTACCAAAGCCAAAGGACATTATGGTTTAAGATGGAACTAGACTGTGTTACTGTCTTCACCTGGACACTCTCGAAAAAGAGATTTTTCATCTCAATTAGTCTTTTTCATGATTAAATAAAGGTTAAATAAAATAAATAAAAAATGTGTATGGCTGACATTTTTTTTGTCTATTCTCTGTCATGCTTTGAGTCTTTTTGACCATCTTTCAAAAAGCAGTCTTACTATTTATTTGAATCTATATTTTATTTGTGATTAAAGGTTATTGTCTGAATTATTGAGTTATGTTACTGTGGCATATACCAAATGTTTGTTAAACAAATCTCTTTTATGGATTAAAATTCATCACTTTTCGCTTCCTGGAATATCTTCAAGTTTCCTATAATAATGCAGTGTTCACAGCAAATGTGAAGCAAATTCACCTCATCTTAGAAGCCGCAGAGGAGGCGGGACTTACCTCCATGAAAACACCAACAATGTTTCCTCCATCATAGCTGAAATCACCACTATTGCTGTTTTATGTTGTAAAGTCCCAGATCTACCAGGAAACTAAATACCGTCCTGTCTGGGTTCATGACATCATCCAGAGTTGCTCTGTGGATTTCATCAAGCTGGATTCACTGGATCTAGTTAGACACATGTTGGCTGGTTTACCACAACTGGAGGAACCACACATAAACAAATTAGCTGTGATTTAATAGCAATAAATAGATGAAAAGGATGCTGAAAAAACTAAATAATGCATTTTGCGGGGGGGCAAGAGGGCAAGCCATCAAGTGACCTATTCAAATGGTTGTTGGATGGGTCATCTGAGAGACTTTGACCAATCCTGTGACCTTGTGAACTGTTAGGGTGACATGAACCCAAGTGTGGTTGTACATTTTTCTAGGAACTGATCTGAGGACTGTATTGCATGTGGCTACTCTGTTGAGAAACGGTTGTTCCAGGATGACATCTGTCTTCCTTGAGTCCTGACCTGAAGAACTGGCTCTCCTGTGTTGTACCTGCATGTGCAGCAGTTGTTCAGTTTTCTCAATGTAAAGGACTGTGTATTCCTCACTGCACTGGACTGCATACACCACATTGTCCAGATGGTTTCTGGGTATTTTTCCTTCGGGTGAACAAGCTTTTGCCTCAGGGTGTTGCTGGACTTGAAGTACACAGGGATGTGGACTTTCTTCCGTAATGAATGGGATGACAATTGTGTTGAGTTTTTTGTTGCTGTCTTCTCTGTCCATGTACTGTCTCCTTGATGAAGGCTCAGTTAGGGGATCCACCAGTTTTAAGAGCTTCTCTGATGTGTTTTCTCTCTGTACATTTTGGGCCTGATGCTGGAGGGTTCTCATGACCCCTAACTTGTGTGTGGGTTTCCTATGTATTTAGATGTTGAGGCTTCTGTCATCTTGAATGTGCACAATCCAATCCATAACGGCCAGACTATTTCCTCTGGAATCCCAGGTGCACTTGATATTGTTGTCCACCACATTGATGTGGCCTGTGAATGATTCCTCCTCTGTCATCCACGTATCTGAACCTGTGGCTCAGAGAAGTTCCAGTGAAGGAGTGCGGGGCTCTGCTCTCTACCTCTCGCATATAGAGGCTATAGGAGACACAGGTGAGCCCATGGCACAGCCATGCTTCTGCCTGTAGAAACCTTCATTGTATTGAAAGTAGGTGATTATTAGGTAGAGGTAGAACAGGGCATGTATTATATGGCTCATGTTGAGGTTGGTGCTGTTGGCCAAGGTGCTGTCCTGTAGCAGTCATTTCTACACTGCTGTCACTGCTTCCAAGTAGCGTCAAACAGGACCACAAAGGCAGTGCAGGCAGGGTCAGGTTCCAACATGATCCAGGGAAACCTGTGACAAGAAAGCACAAAGACTCAGGGGAACGCATAAAGAGGGACAGAGAGAGAGATGGGGGTCTCAGGTACGTTATAATAATTCCCTGGGAATCTAGGACTACAGCAGCATAACTAAGAGCTGGTTCAAGGCAAACCTGAGCCAGCCCTAACAATAAGTGTTGTCAAAGAGGAAAGTTTTAAGTCTACCCTTAAATGTGGGAAAGGTGTCTGCCTCCTGAACCAGAACTGGAAGATGGTTCCACAGAAGAGGAGCTTGATGACTGAAAGCTCTGGCACCCGCTCTACTTTTGGAGACTCTAGGAATGTAACCCTTTATTCTGAGAGCGCAGTGCTCTAGTAGGACAGTAGGGTTTAATGAGCTCTTTAAGATATGATGGTGCTTGACCATTTGTAAGTGAGGCTAAGGTTTTCTATTCTGGATTTTAAATGGATCCAGTGTAGAGAAGCTAATACAGGAGAAATGTGATCCCTTTTTCTAGTTTTACTCAGAACTTGCGTTACAGCATTCTGGACCTGCTGGAGAGTTTTAAGGGATTTACTGGAGCAGCCTGATAATAAAGAATTGCAATAATCCAGCCTCGAGGTAACGAATGTATGGACTTGTTTTTTTGCATCTTTTTGAGACAGCATGGGCCTGATATTATGTTTATATCGTGTTACGCAGGTGAAAGAAGGCTGTCCTTGTAGTTTGTTTAATTTGTGAGTCAAAGGACAGACCCTGATAACTCTGAGGTTTCTTCCCTTAGTTTTGAGGCAATAGCACTCCCATCAGCAGTAGCTATATATCTTCAGACAATGATGATTTTCGGAGGAGTTCAGGCCCAAATGCAATAACTTCAGTCTCATCTGAGTTTAACATAAGGAAATTGCAGCTCATCCAGGTTTGTATATCATAAATACATGCCTGGAGTTTAGCTAACTAATTGGTTTATTCAGGCTTGATCGAGAGGTATAATTAAGCAGAGTTATAATTAAGCATCATATTGCTCAAAATAAGGCTGCACGGTTGGTATTGGGCTGCTCAACCGGATCAAATGTTAACTGCATGCATGACTCCCTCTCATGGCTGATGGTAGATGACAGGTTAGCATGAAGTACTGCTGTAATGTTTCAGTCAGTCTTGATCAGCAAAGCGCCTGACTTTTTATTTGCTCAAATTATTTTTAGAAACACTGTGCACAATTATAGCACTAGAGGGTCCAGTAATGGTCAGCTGGAAGTGCCTCACCCAAGAACTAAGGCTCTATCACGATCTTTTATCTATAGAGCAATAACTCTGTGGAATAATTTGCCTCACTACCTCTGTTGTACTGAAAGGAAACAGTGATTTAAAAAGAAATTGAAATCCTATTTTATACGAGTGGCCCCATTTTGCTGTCTAAGTAAAACTCTGTGGAAATTTTCAAATGTTTGTCTTAACTTTTTAACATTAGGTATATTGTGATGGACTGGATGTGTAAATGTATGATATGTTGAGGATGTGATGTTTTTGTATATGTATATTGTGACAGCCGGCCACGGAGGAGCCTTAAAGGAGAGGTACTAAACCACCAGTATGTGCCATTTCCGGTATTTACACTCCGGTCCCGAGAGGGAGCCCATGGGACACAGTCAGCTAGACCTCCAATCAAGCGTATGCCCAAAGATGGAGTTCCTGTGAAATCATTACAATCAGCCAGATGGAAAACACCTGAACCCCGTTGGAGAAACTCGATGGCAGCCAATCACCGCCCAGATTACAGGACACAAAAGGGGAAGTGAAACACACACACACAGGAGAGTACCTTTGGGGAAATCAAATGGTGGAGTTAGACGAGAACATAAGAGTTAAAGTGCTGTGTATGATCGTTGTCTGTAGGAGAAGTCTGCTGTGTGCCACTGCCCTGGAACGTCTGAGAATCTGCTTCGTGTATGACCCTTGCCTGCCTGACCACCCCCTACCCGCAACATGGGGCCGTGCATTATCTTGCTGAAACATGAGGTGATGTTCATGGATGTATGGCACAACAATGGGCCTCAGGATCTCATCACGGTATCTCTGTGCATTCAAAATGCCATCAATAAAATGCACCTGTGTTCTTCGTCCATAAGAGATGCCTGCCCATACCATAACCCCACCACCACCATGGGCCACTCGATCCACAACATTGACATCAGCAAAGCGCTCACCCACACGACGCCACACACGCTGTCTGCCATCTGCCCTGAACAATGTAAACCGAGATTCATCCGTGAAGAGAGCACCTCTCCAACGTGCCAGACGCCATCGAATGTGAGCATTTGCCCACTCAAGTCTGTTACGGCGACGAGCTGGAGTCAGGTCAAGACCCCGATGAGGACGAGCATGCAGTTGAGCTTCCCTGAGACGGTTTCTGACAGTTTGTGCAGAAATTGTTTGGTTATGCAAACCAATTGTTTCAGCAGCTGTCTGAGTGGCTGGTCTCAGACGATCTTGGAGGTGAACCTGCTGGATGTGGAGGTCCTGGGCTGGTGTGGTTACATGTGGTCTGCGGTTGTGAGGCCGGTTGGATGTACTGCCATATTCTCTGAAACGCCTTTGGAGCTGGCTTATGGTGGAGAAATGAACATTCAATGCACGAGCAACAGATCTGGTTGACATTCCTGCTGTCAGCATGCCAATTGCACGCTCCCTCAATGCTTGTGGCATCTGTGGCATTTTGCTGTGAGACAAAACTGCACATTTCAGGGTGGCCTTTTATTGTGGACAGTATAAGGTACACCTGTGCACTAATCATGATGTCAGATCAGCATCTTGATGTGGCACACCTGTGAGGTGGGATGGATTATCTCAGCAAAGCAGAAGTGCTCACTATCACACATTTAGACAGATTTGTGAACAATGTTTGAGAGAAATGGTAATATTGTGTATCTGGAATGAATTTTAGATCTTTAACTCCATCTCATGAAAAATGGGAGCAAAAACAAAAGTGTTGCGTTTATATTTTTGTTGAGTGTATGTACAGGCACATACTTTAGTATTTTGCACTTTGTATCTTAGCACTTATCTCTGTCGTTTACCAGCTATGGGTTAACTTAGCAAACTTGGTCTTGTGAAATCCTTTCTGTACTGATAGCGATATACTGTTGCACTGACAAATGTACTTATTGTAAGTCGCTTTGGATAAAAGCAAAATGTAAATTTAAATGTAAATTTAAATCAGATATGATAGCACAGCTGCTATCAATCTTGGGCAGCACTCAGCAGGCCGGGCAGGCTGGTGGCTACTGAACATTGCTCTTTAGAGTATTATCCATAGGGTCCAGTAGAGTGGGACCAGCTAATCACATGCCTCCTCATTAATCACAAATGCATAAAATAATGAATAAATGAATAAACAAAAGTAGTGAAGTGTGAGATGAATGTATGTTAATGTAATGAAGTAAAAATAATGATTTTTCTCTAAAAATCTACTCAAGTAAGAGTAAAAATTATACTTCATTAAAACTACTACAGTGAAATGTAAGTTATCTTAGTAAATGTAACACGATACTCCCCAACATGAAACATGAAATACCTATGCTCGACCAGTGCCCCCTTCTGTGTCAAACTATGACCCCTCTCACATCAGTTGTGGACGTGTCACGGATGGGTGTTCATTTTTTTTCATTACGTGCATAGTGTCTTTTCAAAATAAGCTTCCGTCTCAACACAGGAGTTTAGGTTTCAGCATCAAACTACTTAGTAAGGTTCAAAGATTACGGTTGATGTTGACTTGACCGAATATCGAGTCATGTAGCAATAGCGACTCACGTGACTTACAAATGAATAACAAGTCAGATGACTTACAACTTAATGGACAAAAAAGGCAACTAGACTTTAAGGTTTACACGGTGCACAAACAGCGGACTCCTTGGTCAAAGTCCTGGAATTTTTCATAATGCTAGTATAATTTCTAGTGTTACATTGTGGGTGGTGGATTGAGGAGTATTCCAATGTCACTAAGAAGTATAGAATTGTGGTACTATGAGTGCGTTTCGCTTTCACAGACAAATCAATTAGAGACAGTTCAGCACCATGGATGCTCAAGGCGTTTCACATAGAAATAGAAAGAAAAGGGGAAAAGTGGAGGATGGGAACAGAAGCTGGCCCTCCACCAGGTCATTTTAAGGGAAGATTCCTGCCAAAAGCATGCAACCTTGCAGACTGATGACATCAACACTAGGACAGTGATCATCTGTTTGTTTTCTCTCCAAATAACTACTACTTTTGCTTACATTTTGACATCAGTGCTGTGCTTAATAAGTGATATATTGCCCAAGTGATGTATTGCTCAGATATCATACAGGGAAGATATCAAACAGGATTCCACTGATTGATATTGATATTATCTTTGGTTATATCATATTGCTAAATTATTGTGAGTTTTATCACAAGGACCCAGATTCATGTTTATTATTTCACATTGGAATAACACTTAATGCACCCTAGAAGTTGACAATTAAAGTTCTTTCCTGACTTTAGAAACAAAACATACAAAAAGTCTTGCCATTAGGTCCATTTAGTAGCTGTTACCGTAGCTTCTGATTCATTTCAATCTGCTAATATGCTAATCTCAACAGCTATATTTTCATGGCAACTGATGAAATTATCTTAAAGGGATAGTTCGGAATTTTGGACATAAGACCTATTTTCCAGCTCAGCCGGTGTGTTGGAGACGTCTTCTAGTTTCCGAGTTCGCTTGTGCTATGGCTAGTGCAAGTCAATGGTTTTAGTTAGCATTGGCATTAAAAACAGTCTTGCCCACTCCACAGTGCACCCGAGGCAAATCAATTAAAACACTAGACTGTCGATGTACATATCTGTGTTGATAGAATAATATTTGAAACAAAACTAACCTCGCATCGCATGAATCATCCATTTTTTGAGGGACTAGTTTCTCAGCAGCAGCGGAATTTTACTTTGCTCCGTCGGACTCAAAACTCTAAGACGCGCTGCTTGGAATCCAGCCGGTAAATACACACCTGAACACCGCCGATTTGTCGGCCCTGAAGCCCCCAAGGCTGTCTGAAAAGCTCACTCAAACACCGGGCAGAACACGGCCCCGAGAACCCACAATTACGCACCGCAAACCCGAACCTCTGCTCCGTCCAGAGAACTGTAAACCCTCGGGGGCGTTGCGGGAATCCCTCCGGTAAATACACACCTGAACTCCGCCGAATTGTCGGCCCTTATGCCCCCAAGGCTGTCTGAAAAGCGCTTGGACCTCACACAAACACCGGGCAGCACACGGCCACGCGAATCCACACATGCAGACTCTCCGTCGGACTCAAAACTCTAAGACGCGCCGCCCGAAATACTGCCCGGAAATAGGCAATCGAACTGGGCCGAATTGTCGTGCCTCATGCCCTCAGACCTGGGTGAAAAGCTCTTAGACCTCACGCAAACACCGGGCAGCCCACGGCCCAGCCAACCCACAATTACGCACCGCAAACCCGAACCTCTGCTCCGTCTGGAAACCGGACACGTTGCGGGGGATTCCCTCCTGGCAGCACCAGTCTCAGTTTGTGCGGTCCTGGTTCTCAGCTCCAGCGGGGGCTATCTCGGCCTCCGCAGACGCTCAATCATGTTCTGCCCTTTGAGCATCCCTCTCGTGCAATTCTTCCTCTGTATATTCAGGCTCGTACAGGTACGGTTGAGTTTGGGTGGAAAGAAACTCCTCATCAGAATCTTCAAAAGTCTCAGTATATTCTCCAAAAGTGTCCATTTCTGTGAGATTGAAGAAACTAGCACTGCAGGCTACTCTGCGTCTGTAGCAATGACAGCAGGTAAACAAACTATTATAGAACCGGTAACTTTTAAGTGCTAGGTGATATCAGTCTGCCGCTGCGATAGCCTACTAGGAAGTATGACACGCTGCTGCTGCTGCTGAGACATAAATCCTAAAAAATGCAAGGTTGGTTTTATTTCAAACATTCTATCAACACAGATATGTACATTGATAGTCTGCCGTTACAATTGATTTGCCTAGGGTGCACTGTGGAGTTGGTATGAGTGTTTTTAATGGCATGCTAACTAGAACCATTGACTTGCACTAGCCATAGCACAAGCGAACTCGGCAACTAGAAGAACTGAATGAAATGTCTTGAAAACGTCTCCAGACGTCTCGAACACACCGGCTGAGTTGGAAAATAGGTCGTATGCCCAAAATTCCGAACTATCCCTTTAAAATCTCCACAAATGCAACTAAATGGTGAGACTGCTTTCTCCACCACTGTTTCCAAGGAAAATAATCAACTTCCATTGCAAACATGGACTAAGATTCGACTAAGATATTTATATTTCAACATCCATTGCATGAGTGTGACCTAAATGGGCAAACTCCATCTCATTGTGTGATCAAGAGCTCCAGAACTGCCATTAAAATGACCTTCTCATGACATTGTTTTCTCAACTACTGGATCCAAGCTTAGGGATATACAATCTCAACTTAGACGACAAGACCTTGATATGCTCAGATACATTTCATACCTGAAGGAGGGACTCCATGCAGGGTGTGTGGAAGTGCCTGGTGGAGGGGTGCAGGAAGTCAATCAAGCCGAGGCCGCTTGGGAGGACGGGCATGAGGGCGAAGCGGATGGTAAACCAGAAGGGACTTCCTTAGACCTATGACAGACATAGTAGTGCTTCTCTCCCCAGATGCCTAGATAGAGAATTGTCATAGATCTGTTGAGTGATGTGAACTCACATCAGGCAGGTAGTGTTTTGTTACAGTTCAGAAGTTTGGTAATTTTCTGTTTCTTTATTTTCGCTGAGGCCCCTTTAACAGATCCAGGAAGTGTCTGTGACAGGAAGTGTCTCTATCAAGAAGTGTCTGTGATTAGAGCGAAGCACGAATGTTTCAGACCTGATCACTGCTAACTTAATCGAGCTCCATCTGCATACATCTTTTGCTTTTTGGTTGCATCGTCGGTATGCATGATTTGTTTTAGTGCACTCTACATTCCCTGTTCTGCTTGTGTTTATGGAGTTTGACGCTGGATATTTTCTGTGTCATTAATTTAAGCTGTTCTGACCAGGTGTCAGGTTATACATAAGTAAATGAATACATAAATAATTCATGATATCTTTAAATCTAATTGATACAGTAAATTTGAGGTTAGAACATTATAAATACATTAAAGATGGAACAATGTAAAAATGTATGACTTAATTTCATAGTGGCAATTTAGGTCTTCTCCATCTTGCCCACTCTCTCTCACACACAGGTGTCAGGAGTTTTAAAAGTTAAAATGACAGACCATGACAGCACTCATTCTCTCTCTACACACACACACACACACACACACACACACACACGGGTCCACTTTGCCCTGTCCAGGTCAGTGTGTGCCTGGGAAAGTCATAGTGGGATCCCCTAAAGGTCACTTGAGATCTGATACACACAAACACATGCAGACACTATACTTCCATACACACATTCAAACATGGCCACTCAAAGGTTCAAGCACTGCATGGGAACATGGTTGTTGCTATGTTTAGCTTGTCTTTTTTTTTCAAATCAGCATTGTCTACATGAGAGACACTTCTGTTGCCACGGTAATAAACAGGAAAGTACATACAGTATCATCTAAGATACAACAACAGTGGCAGATGGCTTACTTATTAAGCTGAAAACATCCAACAACAGTGTTAGCAGTAGTGATGGTGAGATGAAGCCTCATGAGGCATCGAACCACTTGAGCCAATTGGTTCGAGAAAGAGTTCATTTCTCGAAGCTTGATGTGCACACGAAACCACCTACTGGCCAAGTGTAATCACAGGCGGCTGTATCTGAACCACATAATGTGTGATGCATTGAATTTTTGTGTCTGTTATGTCTGTTGGGAATGACTATGAATTACAAAAAATGGATGACCAAATAATTACTTGAAGATCATTCAAGCCGTTTTATTATTCTATACAGACAGTGTGGTAACAGGGAGAAGACATTGGGGGAAACCAGGCCGGGAGTCGATCGCTGCCCTAAGGACGTTGAGCCTCTGTACATGAGGCAGCTGCCCTAACCACTGTGCCACCGGCCGCTCCATGATGAATTAATTTCTGTACATAAATGATCACATATGTGTATGATAAATTGTTTGAATGTATTCTGCGTGTGTAAATTTTCCCCAAATGGTAATATCATCACTCTCCTAAATCTCTCTCTCTCTCAACCCTAAACTCTCCAAACTATCTCCAAATGATATAAACGCTATCCAAACTCTAGTATCCAAACTCTCCAAACTCTCAACTGGCCGCAACTCTGCTTCAAAACCTACATTTTGAATGGAGCCTGAGGGGTCTATATAGCTGTAGAACCTCGTGGCAAACTCTGAACCACTTCCCGAAGCAGTCAGTGGTACAGCCGGGCAGCGATGCTTCGGACGTCATCATTTTTGGCCCCTCCCCTAAATGAAGCAAGCCTCGATACGCGCTTCGCGGAAACGCCCCCTCCATTACTCGACACACGCTTCGAAGCCTCGGCCCATCTTGCATTCTCACATCACTAGTTAGCAGTAATAATATGATAAAAAAAACTCTTAATGTTATTATTTATTTACTTTATACATAAACATAGAGAGAGGGGGAGCACGGCTGTGGCTCAATGTACCAATGTGGTCTTAAAATTCACGATGTCTACATCTACATGTTAAAATTATAAAATGGTCCCAGAATTATGAAGTCATAGAAATTAACTGTGTTGTAATGCTCCAGTCTCCCTAAAGAGTCCTTGATATAGCTGATTGAAGACCAGAGGCCAGAGCTGTGCTAGTTGATTATGATAATGACAGACTGTATTAACAAGGGTTCAGGTCTGAGATCAGAGAAGGAGCTGTGCTTATCCAAAAACTGACCCCAGTTTAGCATAACAATGGAGTCCATGTCTGGTATGCAAGACTTTCTCTGGTTCTGTCTGTTCATCGTCTGCAGCCAGTTATATGGGTATAGTTTAAGATTTTACAAACAAATGATCGATATGACCCAAGGAGATTGTTGGTATATCAGTCCTTCGTGCTAACAATCATTTGAACTGAATTCATGCTTTCAAAAGGAAAACTTTCTACTTTCTATATCAATTTCCAATTGTATTTGATGGTAAATGTTGTTAATTTAGAAATCAATTCTTCACTGCTATAATGGCAGAGAAAGCATAGTTCTCCTGCTTGTGGTGCTATACCTACAACTGACCACCATTTTATTTCTTTATATATATATATACACACACACACACACACACACACACTGGGATAGTCACACACAGGAAATAAGGCTCCGTTGTAATAGACAGATACTTTGTTGTGGCTGTAGCTCTATAAGAACATATAATTCCAGTTTGTTCTGGCAGCTAACATCCCCAAAAAAGAGATGAAGTTATTTATTTTCTATTTTAATTCCCCCCCTTAAATCACTGTCAGACACATACATTGGGACTCATACAGACCATCACACTCCATTGTCTGGGTATTTTTCGAATAATTATGAATAATACATGAGTGTCTCCCCTCCCATTGCTGCCTCTTATTGGCTTTGGCACGCAGCCACTCATTCAGCAGTGTCGGCCAGCCTGTCTGTACGTCTATCTCGCTGTGGGACCTTGACACAAGACGCGCCTCCAACAAACAGACCTCATTTTCTCTCGTAAAAAGGAGATCAGTGCAGGCCCATGACCACAGCAATCACATTAGCAAAGCCCTTTCTTATGGAAACAGGCCAAGTTTAGGGTGAAGGGTGGTATTTGGGGGCACGTTCAATCACAGAAACAGAAATATTTTGTCCCTTTACTTGCTGTCGATATGGGTATTTCCAAGCTGATAACATACTATTGTTTTTGGTTTGTAGCTGCCGATAGACAATAATTTGTTCCGATATATATTTTCTTCATTACTTTAGCTTTTTACAGAATGTCACTAACATTTAAAAAAATATATGAATTTAGCTGCATAAACAAAGGGAACTCCATATGTTTTGTACATCAGTGCTTGAAGTTGTTTCAAATGCTTCGACCACTCAATCCTCACAGTGGTTCCTAAAGATTGTTTTACGTCAATGATCCCTGACACAAACGAAGTCCAGACTTAAAATACCTTCACTTTGAGCAGCAAAGCTAATGTACAATGCCAAGATTACGACTGGCTCATTGGATTGCCGTCATTGCTTGTGTGCCTGTTTATTTGTGTGTGTGTGTGTGTGTGTGTGTGTGTGTGTGTGTTACATGTGGCTACATGGAAGCCCTGCAGTTTTCAGTTAAGTCATTTTCTGGTTTGATAGTTTCGGGGGAATGTTGGTACGGCCCATGGCGAGGATGGCTGTGGATCTTTCCCATCTTTTGTTCTGTTTGGGATCTCCAACCCCCTTTGTCTCTCTGCTTTGTACTTTGTTTTGTCTTTTTCGTGGTCCAAATCCATGAAATTGTTTCATTAATTTAGTTAGGTTAGTTATTTTCAATACACTTTGGACAGAAGGTGAAAGAGAACAGTGTAAATTTTCTTTTACTTGAATTAAACATTGTCAATAATCATTTTTGAGATGTTTGGAGTGTCTTATGTACTTTAGATTATACTGTGATCATTCACTGTCACATTTAACCTGATTCTAATGATGATTACTGCATGACAGATCATTCATGCTTCTGTCCACTGACGTGGCTTTAAAGGTATTGTTGGTATTATTTGTATCAAATATATTGGGCCCTAGTTTCGTAGACCAGGCATAGTCAGCGCGCAGCGCACCTGTGCCAGTCCTGTCCGCCTGGACTTTGCAAGTTTCGTGCACCGCGCAGGCACTCCTCCCGTCACTCCCACCAGCGCAAGTGGGAAAGAGGGAGGAGCCGATTCAGATCTTCACCAATCAAATGAGCTCCTCTCCTCACCTTTAATGCGTTAGGGGAGGTTCAGTGCAATTCCGTCACTTAACAACCCGATGACAGAAGCAGCGCCGCCGCTCCCACCACGCGCATCACACGCTGTGCGTGCGTATCATAATAATAACAATGCCGATATTATAAAAAAAAACAGGAGAGAGAGAGGGAGATGTTTTGGTCCGAGAGGCTGAGTTTCCATTACGCGTGCCATCCGCCTTTGATCTGACGGGACAATCTATATAGATTTAAATTCACGTGTTGATTCATTTAGTTGCACTAAATAATGTTTGTTGTGATTATTTATTGCATTTAAATGTGCCTGGATCTGTGGAAACCTGCCTGTGAGGTCTCGGTGACGTTTACGCACTGCGCACCGTCAGCCAAACTTCCACTCTGCCAGCTGTAATTCGCCTTGAATGAATGGACTTAATTTGCGCCTTGCGCCAAGTAGACCAGGTTGGAGCTGGCGGGCTTTCAGCGCAGTCTCGGCAAGGCTTTTTGCCACGAAACTAAGCCAAGCTGAATCTCTGAAGCCTCCCCCTGCTGCGCCGCCACACCCATCTTGGCGCAGGCGATCCACCGTAGTGCCAAACTGACCGTGCGCAAGGCTGCGCTGGTCGAAACTTGCATTACGCCAGCTCTGCCACCCTGCGCCACCCTGCGCTGCGCCACGAAACTAGGGCCCTTGGTCTCCAAACATCTTAAAACGCACATATTTATTAAGGGAAAGCCAACATTTTATGCAGTGCATGCCCTTGGACCAACCTAGTAAACTGGACACAGAGTTTATTCAGATAGGATTTTGTCTTGATTCTTTATTACAGAAAACATATGAAACCTATGACTATAACAGTCATAAATTCTGTCATTTTGTTTTTTATGAACGAAGAGTAAAAATAATTGATTTCTCTTTCTGCTGGGAAACCCCTGGAACCCCTCAAGGACCCCTGAGGGACTCCAGAAGTACTACAGAATAGACATATCTGGAGGTCAGCAAGAACAATAGAAATTAAAAAATAAATAAATAAAACATCCACAGAGTTTTTAGAAAAGTGCAGAATCAAAGTATCACTTCTCATGAAAAAGAATGTTTTTATTGTGAATTAATAATTTAAAAGATTTTTGACGGTTTTTGTACCAGTCCCAAGTGCTATGTACTGGCAACCCATTGAGGGCGCATGCGCTTCAGGCAACAGCTGTATTGTGTGACGCAATGGAGGGGGGGGGGGAGATCTAGTGGCTGGATTTTATACATTTTTTCAGTAGCACCTTTAATATATATTATATTTGAACAAATCTTATTTTCCCCTGATTGTCTGAGTCGCTAAATTTGTCACAAATAGACAAATTTGTCATTTGTCAATTTGTTGAATTTGGGCAACCCAGTCACCTGAAAAAAAAAATAGGAAAATGTGGAAAGCCAAAGTTTCTGAATCAAAACTAAGTTTTATGTCCTGTGTTTATTAGACCAAACCACAAACTAGCTGTCCACATTTGTGAACATTGTCCAGTTGAGGATTCATTCTCAAATTAGCTCACATTTTGATTTGACGTTCTATTCATTCTTTCACATGTAAAAATCTTTTGTGAAGACAAAGAAAACACGGTGTAATGCAAACAACAAACTTTATTGTTGACATGATCTTCCACTTTTGAGTGAATTTTGCCGTATTTTGATGATCTTTTCTTATTGATCTCAATTAAGAAAAAATGGTTTTATGGTATTGTTGTAGTCTGTTGTTTGTCATACTGGATGTTGCCTTGAGACAAAATTGGAGGAGCAGATATTAAATTGATATTCACATTCAAAAACAAAGTTGTTGTAAACAGATATTTACCAAACAAATGTCACTACAAACTAAGTAACAAATGGCTTTCTATCATAACTTATTGCATGATGTCTTTATTCATGCCCCAGGATAGAGTGTTAGAGTGTTTGAGTGGGTTTATATATATATATATATATATATATATATATATATATATATATATATATATATATATATATATATATATATTGCAAACAAACAGGAGGGAGGGGAAGTTGGAGGGGAAATCAATAGCTCCTCTGACCACGCTGCCTGCCATAACCTTGTCAGGCCCGGGCAAGGGTACATTAGGATACTGAGGGAGAAGGAAGAACCCTCATCGTAAAATGTCAATAAAAATACAATATATGCTTTTGAAGTGGAGAACAATTCATACTTCACCAATAACTGTGGGGGAAAGTCTCCCTTATAAAGACTGTATTACCCATCAACCGTGTCTCCTTCAAAATTGATGTTCCCATACATCTAAATTACATTCTCAATGATGCTTCGGGGGAAACATATTTTCTCCCAACGTTATGCTTACAGTTTTAAATACGTGGTTCATGTTGTAAATTGAAAACTGGTTGGGCAACAAAACTACTTTGTTAGGTTTAGTTCTTGGTTTGGCTTAAATAATTAATGTATTCTTTTTTTTAAGTTACAGACATAATTTAAAATAAGTCAACATTGACTTTTAGCCATATAAGACATGAATAAGCGGTCTCTTGGGTGAAAGTCTTGTGTTTGTTAGACCCACCCATCCAACCTGACCTTCTATGCCCCATCATGGACTTCTGCGGATTAAGATTAGGAATGTATTTTAGATACGTCATAAAACATAACCTGGGAGAACCAGATTATGGTTCCTGTAAACTCCAACGCTTTACACCACAAGTCCATCTTCTTTGGAGAAAACAGGATTTTGATACATGGCTGTTGAGCTGGTCTGTGTCCAGTTAAAGGAACTAACTGAAACCTGAAACCTATTAACTGATTATCACCGATTATCTCCATACCTCCCCCTTCCTTGTCTCTCACACCTCCCCCTTCCTTGTCTCTCTCTCACACACACACACACACACACACACAACTGCAGTAATATTATTCAACAATCTAATCACTGGCTCAGACAGTGCCACATGGGGGATTCGGGCCAAAATCTCTACTGTGAAAGGTGATTTAGGGTCACCATGTGTCATGTAGTGTATACGTATGTGTGTTGGTGATAGTACATGAACAAGCATGCACTCCCTTAGACGGGTAGTTGGAGGCTTTAGTAGTCAAATCCTGGTCAGTCATCTGACCAGAGGACAGGCAGCAGCACACACAACATATTCTCATAAGAGGACATCATTATGCTGCACAATCCATCTTCTGCATTGGCAGGACCATTTAAAATACATGGTGCTTGTCTTTGCTTAATGTATTTCTATGGAAGCAGAGGAGATCAGCCTAATGATCACACGGCTCCATTATTTTAAATATTAATGAAATATCCCTCCTTTGTGCCTCCTTCTAGAGCAGACCACCATCACCCTGTTGTAAAAAGGAGAGGAATCAGGCCATTTACTGGATGTAAACCAAGCAGATTTGCTCAAAGTTTGTGCGGGTTAACAGAATCATGTAGTAAGTTGACAAAGAAAACTGGGTACATTTTGACCTTCGGTTGGTTATTGGGTTGATGCACCAATCCAATGTCAGATTATCATATAATTTGCTCTGGTGGATCTGCTGCAGTTCTGTAATCTTTTGATTAAGTCAATTCAAATGTTTAAACTCAAGCTTTACGTAATGAAAATCAATAGTTAAACATATTTTTGATGAAATATTGTATTAAATCTTTGTATTCACTAAAAAGGTGGCAGTGATGGTATCTTATTGTATCTACTGGTTGGACTGGGACAGGCAACCAAACCAAAGGCCATATGTAAAAGTATACTGAATGTAGAAACTACAAGACACGATTAGATGTCAAGCAATTTCTTTTCATCTTAACGGCTTAATATCGTTTTGGAATTACTTTTGAAATTTAACTGATATTCTAAAATGATCCGTAAATAATTTATCTCTGTAACCTGAATGACTGTGTCATCAGTGTACATGTAGGGACCTCTATCAGCACATAGTTCTGAAAAAGGGTGGGACCTAAGATAGTTCCTTGTGGGATTCCTGTTTCAATTTTGCAGAAACAGATCTTACGCACTCCCCTTCCTTTTGTCTTTTCTCCCTCTTTGCTTCTCTCTCTCTCTCTCTCTCTCTCTCTCTCTCTCTCTCTCTCTCTCTCTCTCTCTCTCTCTCTCTGTAAGGTATGCTGAATCAGGTGGGAGGACCCTATTTTGACATGGAGGGGAGGCTGGAGGGGAAGTGCCCCCCCCCCCCCCCCCCCCCCCTGCTGACCAAGCGTTACATGTTATGCTTTGTTCTGTGTAAACTTAAGGATGGAGGTCTGGTAGTTTAGTTTCCGTGGCCTCATTTCTAAGTTTAGTGTTAGTGTTCACGGAGGGAAGCTCTGGGTCCTAGGGCCCACTGTGTAGCTGGCCCAGACTTAACCCATTTGTTTTGTTCTTTTTGGCTGGACCTTCAAAATCTCATTGTTTTGGTTGATTTATATTATTTTTTACACAAAAGAAAAATCATCTTGTTGTGAACATGAACTTGAGTTGGCAACCTTTCAATATGTTACAGGTCACAGGATGAGCCGTAATATAGACTTGATGTTTTTTATGACAACACACTGTCTCCTTACCGTATGAATTAAACCATGTCACGTCATTCCCATAAATTGTATATTGACAGTTTTTTTGCGAACTGACAACGTGACAACTTTACTACAGTATTAATTTCTTTGTCCTGTTGTAGAACCTCTTCCCAACCTGAGGTCAGATAATACACTAAAAGAATATAAAATGAATACGTGGGGATGATCAAACATTTAACAAGCATTTAGTTGATATATTATTGTCTCTTCATTAAAAATGTGTATTGGATAAAGGTTAATTCTAACATCATCATGATTTCACCTGCTAAAATGTTGTATGTGTGTGTGTTTGTGTGTGTATTGTTTCAAAGTCTTCTCCACGCTACAAGTATCACAGTTCTTTCCTTTTCTTCCCCCTATTTGTGGGGATTATGGTCTTCATCATTTCCTCAAATTCTCCCTCTTGTCACACTTCCTCTTCCTCCATCTCCATGCAGATCCTGCTTCAGTTTCAGATCAACCTTTGCTGAGTTTTCTGCTCCCTTGTTCCATCTGTTTCTACTCCCTCACATTCTCCCTCCTGCTTCGTCCTCCTTGACACCTCCTCTTCTTTTAACACCATCTCTCCTCGTTCTTCTCTCTTGCTCCTTCATCTCCTCATCCCTCGATCGTCTTCTTTTACTACCCTTCTCTTCTTTCACACCTATTTTTTCTATCTTCTCCCTCCTCTTCCTCCTCCTCCTCCTCCTCCTCTTGCCACACCTCCTGACCTTGGCTGCCACACTTTCAGACCTCCTCATTTCCTCTCCTTCACCAGAGAATCAATTTCTGCCCCAGGCCTGGCCGATGCGCCCTTTGCTGCCAGACACACACACACACACACACACACACACACACACACACACACACACACACACACACACAGGGCTGCGCTTTTCTTTGGGTCTCAGCATCCCATCCTTCTATGCCTCCTAATTCATACAGGAGACTTTCCAAAATGCATCTGTGTCTGCTGGTTTGATGAGTTAAGGTTAGCTGTTTGCTGCTGGGGGGCAGCAACGTCCTGCACGCAAAATAACAGAGCTAACGCTAACGGAGATTGCATTGAGTAACATAATGATGCATTCATGGTCAGTTCTGTATAAAGGTTCTGTAAAAAGGATTTCAAGTAATACAACAGAAAGTGTTTCTGAAAAGAATCACCTGCTCAACCTTTAAGCACTTTGTGACAATGTCTATCAAAAGTGCTCTAAAAATACATTTTACTTATTAACTCACTTACTCTTATCCAAGTTTTGTATGTTAGTCTATTTTTAATGTGTCTCCACTGATTTTACACAGAAAGGTTGGTTTTGAGTATAACCTGTAAACAGTGTAGTGCTTTTAGTGGTTCTGGAGGGGCTTTGTCAAGTCTGAGAAAATAACCCTGATGGCTATTATTATTATCTATTTCATGCACTGTTCAAAAAAAAAACTGGCTTATTTCTTCAATGAGAAAAGGTAACGATCAGCATTCAATAGTGTGGCAAAATGACTGTCATGGGTGCTAATGGTCTGCAGCTCTGATGGGCAGTGATGGAAACACACATCTGGCTGGCTCCACTCCCATGCATAACTCTATCAACCGCACCATTTCTAATTGCATCTACTCAACTTCTATCTGGATTGTAAACAAACTATCAAACGGTGCTCTGAATCCGTGTGGTAAAAACAGGAAAAAATCCGATCATCACAACGCCAATCTGCACCTTCTCGTGTGTGGCGTCCTACTATTGGTGCCTGCTCTGTCCACCTGCAACACACCTGGGACAGCAGCTGACAAAGCACAATACTGCGTGGATAACGCTGCAGATGACCCATTTGACATCTTATCCGGGAAATCACAACTGAACTTCCTAGGATGTGGCTCAATCGCGATCTTTGCACATGTCCTCAGGGATGGCCGAGCTCGGATCCCCTAGCCGACATGTAAGACCACGCTGAGAAGAATGAACGATGGCTGGCGTGCACGCCACACAGCCAAGGTGCTGCTGCTGCTACTCCTTCTATCAGGGGATGTTCACCTGAACCCTGGGCCTGTTTCCAAGCCGGCGGAGTGTTTCACCACAACGAGGGATGTCGCTCCGACGCAGATCTCATCCCCAGCTACTGAGCGCGTCCAGCCTGCATTGGCGTGTGCGGCGATTCTCCAACCCGCTCCTTGGACTCCGGTGCCGCCGGGAGGCGTCCTTGCTGACGGGGTCAGCGGGGGCGCTACTTCTGGGGGTTGGGCAGTTGGGATGGCAACCCGTCGGCAGGATGGTTTGGAGACACGGACGGATGGGATGCACTCGGCTGCCGTGGCTGGAATTGACCCACCTGAAAGCCAGGAATCTACGTGTGCCATGGAAGCTGCGGGGCTAACGCGGCAGCTAGCGCCCAGAGGATCCGCGGCGGACTCAGCGCTCTGTCATCTAGCACAACCTGAGCACTCTAAGGACGCTGTCACTGACACTGGGGTGAGTCCTGATGCCCACGGTTCTGCACATAAGCCGACAACAACAGACAGTAAACATGAGGACAAACGTGGGACCGTAGGCAAGTGTAAACAAACACGGAAACAAACGAGGGACAAAATAGCCTCACGTCTTTGTGCAAACTCAAAACAAAGAGAACTCAAACTTTTTCAAACAGTAAACCATGCACAAGTTATCTGGAATCCCGAATCGAAACCCAAAGGCCTGCTGGGTGGCCATATAAATATTAGAAGCTTATTACCAAAAATAGATCAGATTAGGAAACTGCTTATGGAATCTAACTTGGATTTTTTATGTATATCTGAGAGCTGGCTTAATTGTAATATCTCTGGTGATCTAATCAGTGTACTAGGATACTCATGCTATAGGTGTTGTTATTTACATAAAGGAGCATTTCAGATGTTTTAACCTTGATGTCAGCATGAACCTAGAGTGTTTGGGACTTAGTGTGACTCTCTCACCAAATATGAATTTTATTATTGTTGTTCTGTATAACCCTCCATCTCATGGTGCAGATTTTTATAATGAATTAAATAGTCTTCTCTCTATTTGTGATAAATGTAATGAATGTATCTTACTTGGTGACTTTAATATAAACTGGATGGAGAAAAGTGAAAAATCTAAATTGAAACCACTCATGGAGAAATTTAAATACAAACAGCTGATTGACAAACCTACCCGCATTACAAGAAAGAGTGGGACACTCATTGATCTGATTTTCACAAACAGGCCAGAGAGAGCAGTAAAAACGTACAATCTAATCACTGGTCTTTCAGATCATAATATGGTACTAATTGTAAGAAAGTTAACAAAAAAACGCTTTGTTCACCATAGCAAAATTGTAAATCAAAAGACAACAGGAATTCCTAAGTCAAAAATGGCAGATTTTGAAAATGATTTATCACTAGTAAACTGGGAAACCATAACTAAAGAGTCAACCTTGAATCACAGTGTAAACAAGTTCACCTCAATTTTAGGTAATCTGATAAGTAAACATACAAAAACATGGAAAAGCAGGCCGAAGAAATTATCTCTTCCATGGTTTGATAATGGTATCCACCAACTCATGAAAAAGAGAGATCTTGCCCTTAAAAAGTCCTTAGTGACGAAAAACAACACAGACCACCTTACCTTCACTAGTCTGAGGAACAAAGTGGTGTCTGAGCTACGGAAGGCCAAGAGTAACTACTTCCTCAAACTCATTGAAGAGGCTAATGGCAGCAGTTCTAAACTGTGGCAGCAGATCCATAAACTAACAGACTCAAGTAAACAAAAACACCCCAAAATAACCAGTCTTAAAGTAGACAATAACCGAATTGAAAGTAGTGAATGTTTTTAACCATTTTTTTATCGATCTTTTATTTATTTTATTGTTTATCTGTGCATGAACTTGCTAGTCATTTTAATTCAGCTGACCCTGATATATCCCCTGAAGAATGTGATAATGTCTCCTCAGATGACTTTTGCATTAAAGAGGCATCCAGTGATACAGTTAAAAAGGTTATTGCAAATATGAACAACTCAATGTCAAAGGATATTAATGATTTAAATGCAGGTTTAATTAAGAAATATCAGAAAGACTTGTTGTTGCCTATTACTTATTTAGTGAACCTCTCAATAAGAACAAGCACATTCCCAGAAAGCTGGAAAACAGCAATAATTGCTCCTATTTACAAGTCGGGAGACAAAGACATGGCGAGTAACTATAGGCCTATTGCTATCCTCCCTGTAGTCTCAAAAGTCCTGGAGAAGATTGTTGCGATACAACTGACGGATTATTTGGAGACCAACCAACTGCTCCATCCACAGCAATTTGGATTCAGGCCTAAATATTCCACAGAATTAGCCAACTGTTATCTTATTGAGAGGGTCAAGGGTCTAATGGTCAAGGGACATGTTGTGGGGACAGTGTTCTTGGACCTCAAAAAGGCTTTCGACACTGTCGACCACAGTGTCCTCTTGGCCAAGTTAAAACGTTTTAAAATGTCTACAGATGCCACTCAGTGGTTTAAATCATATCTGGGGGAAAGACAACAATGTCTCAAGGTAAATGGGGAAAAATCCCAACTTCTCACCAACAACATGGGAGTACCACAGGGGTCCATACTTGGACCACTGTTGTTCACTATGTACATCAATGACCTGCCACTAAGTTGTCCAGGTGTCAGCTGCCAGATGTACGCTGACGACACAGTCATCTATGCATCTGCTAAAACAGCTAGCAAAGCAGCTGACCACCTCACGCAAGCACTTAAGAGAGTCACTCACTGGCTTGAAATGTCTCACTTAACCCTGAATGTCAAGAAAACTGTTTCTATGTGTATTTCTATTCGCAATAGGCCTGTGAACGATCTGTTTGAGGTGAAGATCAAAAATTAAATAATTACTGTGGTGAATGAGGTTAAATACCTGGGGATTTTACTAGACAAAAATTTAAAATTTGATAAACAAGTACATCACATCTGCAAGAAGGTTAAACCAAATCTCAATTGCTTTCGTTTTATTCGAAGAGACCTGTCATGTAAAGCTGCACAACTCTACATGCATGCTATGATTCTCTCTCATTTGTCATATTGCATCACGTCTTGGTCTCAAGCCTCTCAAGTCACTTTGAAACCCATAATAGCAATATATAAGCAAGCAATAAAAATTATAGATCAAAAACCAATGAGATGGCACCACTGCGGCATCCTGAGTAAACACAACCTTCTTGCATTTGAAAACTTTATAATTTACTGTAATATCAGACTTGTTTTTAAATGTCTTCATAACTGTGTATCATCCCTGTTTTCTGCACTGATAAAAAGACGCTGTAGCTCAAGCCGAGTAAACACACGAGCCTCCCACAATGGCGACTGCATTGTTCCCAAGTGTACAACATCATTTGGACAGTCTGCCTTTTCAATAAAAGGGGTTAACCAATGGAACATTTTACCCACTCACCTGAAACTGGAGACTGACACAAACTTGTTTAATAGAGGACTAAAAGCATGGTTTAAAGCAAAACAACAATGCTCACATGTATAAATATGGACTTTTTTATTGTTACTATTTTGATTTCTGTTTGCTCAATCTCCTCTCGTTGATCTTGTGCTCTGTATTTTTTAGTATGCTACTGTCATGATGTAGTGTCATGCACTTGGTTTTATCTAATACTGTTGATAATATGTTCTGTATTTTTAGATTAGCCGCCTATGGACTGGTGTTGAAAATTAGCACTTGTGCTAAACACACTCAAGCAAAGCATCTGGTCTGTCTACTGGAACAGTCTTAATGTATTTGTGATGTCCATATCAAATAAATAAACATAACATAACACCCCTGGTGGACACGCTGATTCCTACCTCTTTTCCAACGCAATGCAATGATGCGCCCACAAATTCCATCCGCCCGTCTCAAAGGGAATAAGAGGCATACTCATTGACTGGCAATGGAACAGTCTTTCTTCTCCATTTGCCCTGCATAGTCAAGCTAATTTTGGTGGAAAAAAGGTATTAGTTTGTAAAAATGTATAACATAAAGCCAACAGTACAAGCCCTTGGCCGCCGAATCCCATTTTAAGATATTTTTTAAGGGACTTTCTGCACTTCGCTGTGTGTTAGGAATGCTTTAAAGGACAGCGACTTAAAACAATGGCAACACATTCTCTGGCGAAGCCTAACGTTCCACTGAATATGAAACTTATGATACATGAGGATACAGCTTTTGTTTCTATTGTTCTTTAGCATTTAGTGAATAAAAAACCCAAATTAAACCACCATAACCCTCAAATGTTTGTAGCTAGCCAGGCAAAAAGCATAGTGATGGAATTAAGCATATACACGTATATGGATTTTTTATGTGTGAACTAACCATAAACAGTAATTGAGCATAACAATACACTTACATTGTTCTTATTTCAAATGGGCCTTACTAATTACTGCTATTAGAGTAACATGGTGCCCAGGTTATTGGGCACACACACAAAAGCAGCGATAGAAAGAAAGAGAGATGAAATGAAATCAAGCAGTATACCGTTTTTTTTTTTTTACTGTTAACAGGCTCAACAGGTGGAGAGCAGGAAGGTGGAGCAAAGAGGTTAAAGGAATACTTCACCCATTTGCATTAAGCTTTGTATGGTTAGAAAGCTGGTAGTGTGTTTGAATGGTCGTACATCATTCCCTCATTTCCCAAGAGATCTCCGTTAAAAAAAAAAATATCGTCATGTTGCCTCATCGGAGGCTCTTTGGTTAGAGGGGGTGAGACTCCAACATTAGTTCCTCATGTTTTCAACCCACCTACAGGGGGCGGGACCCGATGAGACTACAGACCTGTTACAGACCAGTGGTGGGACCCACTGAGACTACAGACCTGTTAAAGACCAGTGGTGGGACATTACTTCAGATTCTGGGTGTATGTGGAACTGGACCGGTCATTTTAGAATAAAAACGCAACGTAAATAATGTAAAGCCATGCGTGTCGTATTACGACGGGATGACGTAGAGGCCGATGCCTGTTTGGAGCAGTGTGAGTGCAAACCAGTGGGGGACTGGTGTGGGATCAGTGGGAGTGGCCTGCGGAGCTGTGCATTGTGGGAGTTGTTGTCTTCCATCCACATGCGCCAAAAAGTCATGTCTGCCTTTTCACGGTCAAGAAGGCACCAAATTCTTATTTTACATTTCGACTACATATATGACCCACTTTCAATACACATTCATGTTTCCACCGGTAAAGTATCCTTACACATTGTGTCTGAAGTTGAATGATCCTATCTTCCAGCACATGGGCCTTGGGCAGCAGAATCAGGGTATCTACTGTTTTTCACCAGAACAATGTGAAAATGTGTTGAGGAAATACAAAAACATCCACATGCCAATGTCCACTATGCACACCAGTGTCCTTTCCGTTTTATGTGTTTTGTATTTTCATCAGAGGCCCAATGAGTTTCCATGTCACGCAACAAAAACCCGTCCATATGAGAATGTCCAACAGACTAACGTCCCTACGAATATCAGTTTTGTTTCATTGTGGTGAGCAAGCATTCATAAGAAACCCACAAAATCATTTATTATCCATTTAAAGTGGCAGTCCTTAGGATTTGAGATGCATTGCTTCTAGCGGCATCTGTGGCAGTAGATGGAACTGCAGGTGAGCCTCTGGGACTCATCTCCCTCACCCAACCCAGTGTCATCTGCGTGATGCCTTCAAATGCTCCACACTGAAAGGAGGTCCGTGGTTTTCCTTCTTTCTCTGGCTGTTGATCCTCCATTGTGAGTCAGCAGTAATCAAATGTACCTGGTCAAACACTTTAGACCCAAGGGAGCCTGACTCAGCAGTTGGAAGTTACCGATTTCCGATTACAAGTGAATGCAGCATACTTCTGTGAGTAGCTCCACCTGCAGACCAACCGCTGCTGACTGACAGAAAAAAACTTAAACTAATTTTAAAGTTTACACGGGGATGCAGCCACAGACACAGAGATCCTATTTCTGGACAAAGCAGCAAGTACAAGACAAACAAAGTCTTGGAATGAGAATAATGCATAAATAGACAAGTCATTTGTGTGGAGGAGGTGTACTACCATAAATATTGGAGTGCTTCTTTATTTGTCTGTGATGTCACTCAACAGGCTTTTGTGCATGTGTGTGTGTGTGTTAACTATGTGTGTGATCTTGTGTACAAGGGGGGAGGGGCCAGAAGATCAGGTCGAGCATGACACCAGTGTGTGTGTTACGGGTTTCATGGGAAACACACTTTGCCTGGGAAGCTACTTCAAAAGACTACTTTTACAGAATTAAAGCCATCCACTAGGTTTGTTTCTAAGTGAAACAAAACAAAAACACAACAGTTATGTTATGTTATGGTAAGTTAAAAAATGACTTGGTTAGGTTTAGTAAACATGGTGTCAATGAAAATAAGTTGGCCTATATTTGTTGTGTAATTTAAGTGACAGATTAAGTGTGTTTGGCTGGATTGTGTGTTATCATGGCTGTAAATGTGATGTATGGACTCAGTAGTAGAGCCAAAATGCTGCTGCATATTTGTTTCTATCTCGTTGCCCCGTCTTACACATTGCACCTTGAATTGTTCATATGAAATCATTTTTTGTTGAAATTTGCCCGTTGTCCTGCTCAAACGTACAGCTGTTGATTTCATATTGAACATGAGTTTCAAACAGTGTTTGGACACTAAAACGGTGAGGCAGGTTTCACTCCAGGTATCACCGACTACCCTGCAGGTGTTATGAAAAAAAGCAGATGTTCAGAAGAACCTGGGTGGGGGTGGCTGTAGTGTCCACCATGACTCTAAGCTAGACACAACACAGTAAGTATGCCCCCCCCCCACACACACACACACACACACATGTTGAGCCTTCCGCCTGAAGCAAGCAACAAAGGTGTCCAGTCATGTGAAACTTACACCTCAAATGCGCAATTTGACCTTTGACCCTTCACATACAGAGGCCCACATGAACCCACAAACGGAAAAGGAGTGGAAGAGATTAAAAGAGAGGATGGAAGCATTGTGTGTGTGTGTGTGTGTGTGTGTGTGTGTGTGTGTGTGTGTGTGTGCGCGCGTGTGTGTGTGTGTGTGTTTGTGTGTGTCACAGAGGCATCTACATATTGGTGACAGACATAACGATCTCAAACACAATATCCCTGTATCCACGTGTGTGAGACATCATGATCTTTAGCAGTGTCCCATCTCTCTCTTTCTCTCCCTCGCTCTCTCTCTCTCTCACGCACGCACGCACCACACACACACACACACAGCACACACACGCACACACACACGCACACACACACACACACACGCACACACACACACACACACACGCACACACACACACACACACACACACACACACACTTTTCTACCAAAGGTGACCCTACTCCCTCATCTGTGTAGCTGCAATTAACCTCCATAACCCCAGTGCGTGCATGTGTGTCACAAGCTGCACACACACACACACACACACACATACCCTTACACATGCACACTGTTAATCCATGTCTTCCCTGGACATCCTTTTATCCAGCTCAGGCCCCAGGGATTTTGCATTGGCCCGGCCTCTTTCTGGGGTGAGGAGATCAGAGAGGTGGCCTTCATGACCCTGGAGGATCCAAGCACGGCCCGGCCCTGACAGCCGTTGCTGCTGTGGGAGGTCAGGGGGTTAGTTGGGGAGGATGATATAACACCGAACACAATCTTATATCATTGACCAGTGAACTTTTATTTATTTATTTTTCATCATTCAGCCACAGTGTAAAAAAAAACAGGTTATAAAGGCCTCTTTGTTTCACCATTTTACAGCAATGAAAGCAGGCAGAATGACCAATGAATAAGACTGTCCTTGAAGTGGCACCCATAAGACATCATAAACTGTTTACAAGAACATCGCAGTTGCCTGATAATTGTTATAATTGGAGAAAGAGGTCATAAACACAATGTGAGAATGATTCAGGGTTAAGATGATGTGTAATAAGGTCTGCCTGTTGGAAGATTACATTGCACACTTTCTCTTTTTGCTCTTTTGTTTGCCCTTATTCTAGACAGGACAGATGGACAGACTGGAAAGAGGAGACACACATAGAGCCAAGGGTCCTGGGTGGGATTGGAACCCAGGACCCAGCCTTGAAACAGGTAGGCTGTGATTCCTTTATGTTGGCTTTAAATGGGCTTACAAACTGCATGTGAAACCTGTATAACATGCACATTAACTTCATCGTGGCATGGCTCTATACCATAAAAACCTCAGATTGTACCGTTAATGTTACATTTTCAATTACACTGTGATGAATAACACAGATCATGCACCTGCTACCCCCCTCCCCTCCCCCTGCTCTATTAATTAATTCATGTATTCACATTCCCCTTGACAATGAATGTGAACTTCAGACTGAGTTCAGGGTGGAGTGAAAGAATGAAAGAATGAATAAGAGAAGAAAAGGGAGGGAGGGCACTTTCTTTTCATCTAAGCCTGCTCCCTGACCTTATGACCCGCCCCTCCCCCGGCTTCCTCACCCCTTCAAACCTTCGGTTACACAACTCTCATACAACATATTGCGTTTCTTAATATCACTGCATGAATGTGGCAAAGTTGGCAGGGGAGACAAGAGAAACGGACACAAATCAACCACACCTGTCATTACTTCCTTTGACTTGCCTTTCCATTTCCATTCCAGCAGTGATGATCTAAACTAGAATAGAAGAAGTTATCTTCTATTGCGTGTGTGTGTGTGTGTGTGTGAGAGAGAGAGAGAGAAGAGAGAGAGAGAGAGAGACATAGACGGAGAGAGAGGGAGAGAGCTGGTGATTGTTCATGAAAATATGATCAGTATGAGTAGCGAGTGAGCAACTGCAGTGTAGATTTCAATGAAATAAACACAATCTGAAAAGTGACACGATTCAACTTTTGCAATCCGTTCTCACCGTCCGAGAGATGATGCAGGAGTTTGAGCGTTGGCAGAGAAAAGGGACATTATTTTTAGGCTCAACGAAGTGAGATTGAATAACTTCTCAACAAAAGGTATGTTTGGTGGTGCATTCTTTGGATAGTCTAAACAGTCTTTGTGGCCACGACATAACAATACCCAAGGTCAGATAAACAATGCAGCAGCATGACCTTTTACCTCATGACATCTCTTTCATAACATCCAACAGGCTGAAAACACACTGCAGCTCTGCCTGGTTCTGCAGGACTGACGCATTCTGCACTATTTAAACAGCTGTTTGGGGTCTGAAGACTTATTTGGAGGGGAGAACCTCGTCAAACAGCAGTCGTGTTATTAATCATAGTTTGACCTACTGTATTTGCCACAGTTTGGTTTTAACTCAAAACATCTACTCATAGGCTGAATGTGCAGCGTGTACAGGCTGCTTGTGTCCTGTGTCACCGCAGCGACGTCACCGTGCTCCTGGATGTCACATATTCCTGAGTTGAGTGTTCTTGCTCAACCAAAATGACAACAATCAGACCCACATGAACTGAAAGTCTCCCTGAAGGAACATTGCTCAAATTCCAAGAAGGTCTTTTGTTTGTGTTTTACATATTTCAGTCAATGGTATTGTCGCCCGAAGCCCGTCCCGGGTGAACCTAGAGCTCATTCAAGTTGATTCGATGGCCTCACTGGTATGAGATGAACCTTATTTTCACCTCCAGTGATTGAGTTTCATTCTGTGGTTCTTAAATCAGTGTCTTAACTCCTCCACGGGGGCGTTAATTGTGTTGTGGTCAAAGGCGGTCAATGTCCATGGATTATTCCTTTACTGACTTTAATTGCAATTTTTTTTACATGCCGGGCTGGCCTTGTGGCCATTACGTGTGCCAAGTAATGCTCAACGATTGTCCATTACAGTAAGAGCCATTTACTTTGCAGCCGGTTCCTATAGACCGCAGTGGTCAGCGCGTAGTAAAGCACTCAATATGTATAGAGGTAGCCGCTCCTCTGTACGGCAGGCTGGCCAAGACAAAAACGCACTTCTGTGGGGCAGCACAGTATGTACACAGATACCAAAGTACACTCAGTACGAAGAAAGACAAAACACACACACTCTCACACACACACATGCATTCCTTCCTTTATCTAGATTCCACTGGTACACTGTTGCACTAAGGCCATATGGTGACAGAAGCAGTGTGGAAACATGTTCTCTCTTTGGAGACTTTTTTAGTGTTAAAACCCTGCTGGCCAAAGACAAATCCATGTGAGTTTATGGGGGACTGCAGGTCATGGTTGTATAGATTTTATAACGGTGACAAATGCATTATGCTTTTCACATAAACCAGCACAGTAGAGCCCCAGTAAGGCAGAAAAGGCCTGAATGCTCCGCAGGTTTATAACACAATGGATTTATCATAGAAAGAGAGAGGGAGGGAGGCAGCAGAGACTGAGAGAGAGGAAGTGAAAAAAATATATTTGTGATTAGTTTTATTTGCTCAGGCGGCGATGCTGGTGGCTGGTTGCATTGTTTAACTGGGACTAAAAAGGAAACTGCTGCCACTTGTGGGTCCTGAGGTGGGAAATAAAGTCTCAGTCCTCCCAAGTCCAACGCTCCTGAACCTCTCCTCTGGCTCTGATGGCATCCAGGCAGCTTGGCGGACTAAGTTGCATAAATGATACCTCGTTGGTTTTGAAGTTGGTTTTTATTCATGATCTTTGGTCGACTTATTGTCAGTGATACCGTGCTTGGTGCGACACATTCACACATTCACTATCTTCCAGTGCACTCCTCCTGCAGGAGTTCACTTCCTTGGCCAAGGTCACCTTAGCAGCAGCAGCAGCAACATACGGTGTAAGGCCTTTGCATGTTTAAAAAACTAAATATGACCTCGTGACATGTCCGTCACATTTACACACCACTCTTTTGTCTATTCTTAATGTTTTCAGGACAGAGTTTTTTTAACCACACATGGCCAAATAAAATGGCACCTGATAAGCTGATTTAGTTTATCATTACAAAACACGTTTGAGCAAACAAAGCAAAGAATACAGAGGTGTGGAGTTTAAGGATAGATCAGAATTAGGCATGGTTGCAAAACAGTGGGATGTACAAACACTACTAGCTTCTTGCTGATGTCATCCATTTTTTCTACTACTGCACTGTGTCACAAAGTCCAAATGCCCCCCGGGGAGAATGCACCTCAAACCTCTGTAAGAGACTCAACCTGTTTGGGATATTTTAAGTTTGTTCTTTTGTTCCAGGTGTTCCCTTTTGAAGTGAGACCAGAAACGCCTTCAACGACAGCCTGAACAATCTCTGAGTAAAGCTTGAGAAAATGCAAGTTGTGCATTAACTCTTCCTGTTCTTGAACTGTTAAGGTGTTGTATTTAATAATGTACAGGGAGGGTTTTATGGTATGTGTATTCGTATAGTGTGGCTTTATATCCCATTGTGCTGAGTATGCATATATATTTTATTGATGTCTAATGTAGTTTTAGCATGTTGATAATTTCTATAATGTTATGCTGATTATTTTGTTGCTCATGTAAAAGACTGACTAGGGAAGAGTTGAACATTAGCAATAGCTATAAACTCTCTGTACAGAACATCAGTTGCATTCTTTGTATTGGGACTATGTTAAACTGTATCTTCTCTATTTAAATCAAATTTAAAAAATCAAAATGCATGAAAATGGAGATGCATAGACTTGGCAGATATATGGTGTCTATACTCACATTTTATTTCACGCACGTGGTTCTATTTTCAAAAGTATTGTTGGTGCTGAAGCAATGATAGCTCATGTTTTTTTTTTCTTTGGTGGTGAATGTGCTTTAAATTATTGACGGATTATTAAACAGAAGGTCCAGGAGGGGTTACACAGGACACTCAAGTCAATTGCAAGTAGGATCGTCTTTTTATTTATTGATCAAATCCAAACCTTTGAATCCTTTTTTTAATGATTGCATCCTCACGCTAAATGACATCCAAATGAATGGTATATGTGATCTCTCCGAGGAGACCCAAAGGATGTGAGAGAGCTGAACAGCAGGGCGTGGTGCTAATAGAAGCTTCATAATGCTTTGTGACTCCAGAACAAACAGTAGGAACATCATGATATTGACTTAAGGACACTGTAAGAGGAGGAGGTCATACACGCTCATGTACTGTATGTTCAAGTGTGTGTGTGTGTGTGTGTGTGTGTGTGACTGAGGCTGAATGACGCATAGGGAGCAGCTATTATCAGCAACAGATACTGTACTGTACTTTGAGGAGTGACATGTATTGTGCACACATGTGCTCTGAGATAGCGTGCAAACTAAGTGAAAATGCTGGATGCATGTACACACACACACACACACGCATGCATGCACACAAGCATGCACTACATCAAGCTAGGCTGTCTGGAACAACAGGTAGGATGACACTGCAGACACACAGGTGTCAGGAGTTTTACAGGTTTTAATGCACTTGCATATCCACCTGACAGACCATGACAGCACTCATTCACTCTCTCACACACACACACACACACACACACACACACACACACACTAGTACATATAGTACATATAGTACAAGGCCGAGTCAGGTGGTGGAGGGTTGAGTTCATTGGGTTCAAGCAACAGTGCGAGATACTGAGGCCTCATTAGAGAAAGTCATTACACCACCATCAACGCCTAAAACACACACACACACTATTATATACTTTTAGGGGGTAGGACTATGCCCTTTGAACATATCACATATCTTTACATATCTGTAACTCCTAACTTGTGAAGTCTCTTCAATTTAAACAGATTTATGAGAAACAGAGAACAATAAATGTACATTAGAACATGTAAGAAAAATAGTAAGTAATGACAATAATCCTAAGAAGGTGAGTGCAGTTTCAGATAAAAGATAGAAATAAGCTTGAAGGTGGGAGATAATAACACACATACTCATGCACACGTGATTTAACACACAGTGGAGATAAGGGACAAGTGCCATAATACTTTCATTTTTTTTATTAATTGTTTTTCAATAAAGGGACAAAATGGGTGTGTGAACAGGATTATGCAGACATCTGCCAGAAAACACAGACAGTGGATTTTCCCAATATAACTGAACAGAGACCCCAAAAGTACAACAGAAATAAAAGAGCTAGGTTTGTCCATTGACCATGGGCCACCATTTCAAAAGAAACATAAATCCAAAATCATATTATAACCAAAAATAAAATCAAAGGAAATCAAAAATAAGGATCCATTTCATGTCTCTGTTTTGAACAGAGCATAAAAGTAATAATAAATAGCAACTCCCATAGTAAAACATAATGTTCAAGTTCAAGTTACAACAAACAGCTCTCAGAATAGGAATAGAAAAAGCTGATAACAAAATATTCCGCATTGCCATTTACAAAAAAGTCTCAACTCAAGCAGGCTTCTTCACGTCCCCCGGGTCATTTTTAAATATGCTTTGCATATGAAAGTATACCCAATCTAAATATAAAGCACCATTTAGTATTTGGCAATGAAAAAAAACTGGAAAACATTTAATTTCTTTTTAAATGTATTTATTTTGAAGCTTTTTTCATAATCCATGTACTGCATATGAGGGTTGTTTTTTTTTTTTTTTTTTTTCTCTTCTTGATGTTGGAATGTAGTCAGGTGGGAGGGTAAGAGAGACAGAAGCACACAACAGAACAGGCCGACGTCAGCTTGCATTACTGCATACAAGAATGGCAGCGGGGTGGGGGGGATGAGGTCCGAACCAAAAAACCAGAGAAGATATGTACAACCACCTCTGTGGACAGGAAACAGAGCGGCGGCCATCTGATGGCCCATGATGCCTCCCAATGCCACATACTTTAGCTGCTTTTTTATGGGATTTTTCCTTTTATTTCTTTAAACATACAAATAATTCGCACTATATTATCCTGCCAAATTAAAAAAATATACCGTGGCAGCTTGGGATTTTTTTTCCACTACCAAAAAAAGGTATGGTAAATACCTTTAGAGAGAACAAGCAACAGTTAAAAATACGAGCCTCAATATAAATACTATAGTGCCTACTCTAAGTGAACATTGAATTCAAATACAATTCTAGAAATACAGAAAAAGTAGACCATATATGTGTTTAAGCATAGGAATCAACATGAGTGTGCATTTTCCTATATTTTAAGTTCTTTGTTATATATTCATATATAATCTTAATCCTTTCCCCAATGCAAATTGTATTTCAACCTGAAGAGCTGTGAAGAGCCAAGGCAAAATAAAATACAAAACCATCACAGAATTTTTTTTTGTTGTTTTTTCGTCTTTTTTTAAATCATTTCATATATACTGTGATCGGAATCTTGAACACCAACAAGACGCTGAGGAAAAGAGAAACGACAACAAAACTTAAATGCAGTTTCCCCTAAAAGATAGTGAAGTGTTATTTGCAAAAACGTTTATTTTCATATCTATAATTAAAGGAATATTTATACAAAAAACGGTTTCTTGCAGTGTGAGCAACAAGATTTGAGTGTCTGTTGTCTAGCCAGCAAGGTCTATAGATTATTCAGGTGTAGATGACAACAAAGTTACAATACAGCTCCTTTACAAATGTTCAGTGCTTCGGTGGTAAATGAGAGCTGCATCCATTCTGGGACGTCGGAGTGCTGGTTACTTATCGCATCAAACCTTGTTTTATTTACAGACCTTGCCGACATGGTGAATTTTCAGCCCAGGCTAAGCACTAGGGTTTCTAGGGGTAACAAATTGACAAATGGTCAAAGGTGAAACAGCAAGGGTACAAAGGTCAAGGTTCATGAGGGCGGAGTTGCTGACTAAAGATTATGTGTCTCATCTTTTACTGCTTTTAACGATGGGACCTTGCTGTCATATGACAGCATTTCAACAGTGTTTTCCCCTTCAGCGTAACTTGTAAACTGGGAAAATTGAAACAGTGCACTTCATGTCCTATAAATGACAACCTAGCTTTTAGTCTCAACCCATGTACCAACATTGCATCAGCGTGGGAAGAGAGAAATATTGGTACATACTTTCAGGCAGAGTGACAAGTGCTATAATATGAACAGCTTGAATGAAACTGGGGAAAACTCTCCCTTTGGGAAAAGCAACAGCAAACCAAAAAATGTGCCATGTATTAGCCTATGCATACTGATTAAAATCGCATTCACTCTTTTCAAGAGCCGTGGAGAAGAGATTTTTTTTGTTTGCAATTCTTTCTTTCTTTTCTGCAATTCATAGTTAATGACCCTGTTTTGATACCAGAAATGTAAAGTGAAAGAGATTGCCTCTGATCGCTGTAATATGTATGTAGCTTCCATTTCTTCATAGCTTTCTGTCCGTCTAGCTTGTCGTTATTTCAATGCAGCCAAAGAAGTTAGCCTCACTTGGACCTCATATATTACTTTATGCATTGTTCCACACACTGACATATTGAGACAGCGTTGTAGGTTTGTGCTAACGCAAATACATGACCCTTCTCAGCCATGTGCTGTATCCCTCAAGTTCAGGATTGTACATTACAGATTACCTTTATCTCAAAAGTACCTCCTTACCAGAAACAAAACTACAAATAATTCAGATATACACAATACTGCTTGTACCATGCTTGCCATGAAATCCACATATCAAAGATAGCCTATTGAACATGTAATAGGTAGCTAAATGATGATTGACGAGAACTCTTTCATCATGAGTTGTCACAGTTCATTTGAGCAGTCAGGTACTTGATGCAAGAACCTTTCCTGGGTGGCTTAAACCTTTTAGCTTGATCTAATGTGACCCCAAACTTATACCAGATAAGATTATGGCCAATGCAGTCTTGAGATATCAAAGGCACTCTTTCTTATTCTACCAAATGATAGTACAAATTGAATTCTTAGCACACCCATGTATTTTCTGAAAAAAATTTGAAGGTTGTCATTACTTTCAGTTTAGTCATCAAGCCAATGCAAGATCATTTTTTTAACCCTGTATGAACATGCTGTCTTTTATAAAGATCAGGATGAGTGCATTTCCAGGGTTGTATGAGAAGGGTCAAGTCACAGACTGTTCACTTTCCATGTTACAAAACAAAACTGTACATGATATGTGTTACAGAATGTATGCAGCATGGATGTATCTTTCTTGTCTTTTCTCTTTTTGAAGAATAAAAAGAAAAAAACAGAACAAGAGAAAAACAGTAACACATTTACTCAACAACTAACCAACCAGGAACAAGTTCTTTTCTTTTTTTTTGATTAGCAAAAACATACTATGCATGCTGACTAATTCTTAAAAATGGAAAAGGAAAACTCAAAAAAATAAAATAGTACACAACATGTAAATTATTGCACAAGAGAAAGGCTCCAAGTTTTGCGTCAATGCAAGAGTATTGCCCCGATACAGATCATGCATTCAATGGGTAATGGAAACGGGGTGTGCTGGTGCAGAGCACATGGTCTTAAACTTCCACCAGACTGGCGAAAGTGAAGTGTTAGGGTTGGGGTAAATCTACAAGGGGCTGGGAATAAATGGGACTAATGGCAGACATAGCTGTGGGGGAACGTTCCCACCATAGTTCAGCCTTCTACTCTGACTTTATTTCGGTACTCAAAGGACGGTCACTGTGCCATTTTTTCATGTGTTTCTCCAAGGTGCTATAGACACTGAAGGGCATCTTGCAAATTTCACACTTGTACACGTCTTTGCCCACCTGACCGTGGGTCTTCATGTGGCGAGTAAGTTTGGAGCTCTGGGCACAAGCATAATTGCACAGCTCACACTTGTATGGTCTCTCCCCTGTGTGGCTGCGCCGGTGCACTGTCAGGTTACTGCAGTTCTTGAACACTTTGCCACAGTACTCACAAGTATCACTCCTGCGGCCATCCTTGGAGTTTGGCCGCCCGTGACCACCGAGGTGTGGTGTGCTGCCCCCACTGCACGTACCACTGCGGCCCGACATCCCGCCGTCCAGTTCCCCAGGAGGGGTTGAAAAACGCAGACTGCCATTCTCTGAAGAATGCTCGGACGAAGTGGCGAAGGGCGATTGTCTGGAATCCCCAAAGTTCAGAAAAGGGTCCTTGAGTTGTCGGGAGGCAGCGTAGCCAGCCAGCCACTGGGAGTAGACATTCTCCGTGTTAGGAATTGTGGGAGTGGGCAGGTCAAATTCCTTTTCCAGCTTGATGCGTTTGGAAAAAGGACTCAGTGGACTGGGGCTACCCAGAAGCAGTTTTTTAGAGAGGCCAACAGAGGCAGATTCGTTAGGGGATGCTCCCCGCCCGTTAACTGTCGAGACAGAGCCCTCCTCCCCACGATCTGTTTCCAACACCGAGTCCCCATCACACATCTGGCGATTGTGGTGATGGTTCTGGTTGTGGTGGTGGTGGTGCAAGTGGTTCTCCTTGGCCATGGCATTTCGTTTGTGTGCGCTTAGTGCTTCGCTGAAGTGATGCATGCTGGCAGCCAGGCCCATCCCCTGCATCACCTCAGGCAGTGAGCGAGGGATGGAAACTTCATTGACAACTCCTCCCAGTCGGCTTCCAATAGCGCCATTGTTTTCATGCTGACGTGCTGCTTCAAGGTTCAAACCAAAGTGATAGCTGCTGTTGTTCCTTCTGACTGCCCTCTCCCCGTTCTGCTCTTCTTCTGGTTCTATCTCCTCTTCCTCCTCCTCCTCCTCTTCTTCCTCCTCCTCTTCCTCTTCTTCTTCCTCCTCTTCCTCCTCTTCCTCCTCCCCATTCTCACGTAGAATGCGGTTATTCTCACTTTTCAGCTTGGCCACCACTGACTTAAGGGCATTGCTTGCACTGCCCAAGTGCTCGCTGGTGCCAGGCTCTGGAGAGGAGGCTGTTGAGAGACCATCTTCTGACTTGCCTGTGTTTGGAGAGGAGGATTTATGCATATGTGTCTTCATGTGGCGTTTCAGTTTGCTTGCTTGTGTACAAGCATGATCACACAGGTGACATTTGTACGGCTTCTCTCCTGTGTGGCTGCGCCGGTGAACTATAAGATTACTCTGAAACTTGAAGGCCTTGCCACAAAACTCACAACACTTTGATTTCAAGGGGGTGGTGGAGGAGGGAGTTGCTCCTGCTGAGGGTAGAGGGGTGGTAGGAGTGGTCTGAGAACCCACAGGTGACTGCATGGAGCCTGGAAGAGGGGGTGGGGTGGCAAGATATGGAGGTTTGCTGCCCCCTGCTCCTCCTCCACTTCCATTTCCTCCACCTGTCTGGAATGGCTGGAGCAAGCGCTGCATGGGGCTGGGCCGGCTTGGGGATAGTGGGGGAGTGGAACTGTTGCCTGCCAGCTCCCGTAGCCGCCGCGAGAAGTCCATTGTCGGAGGGGGGTCAAGGGGCAGAGGGGGATTGAGGCGCAGCACCCTGTCAAAGGCACTCGGGTGGTGTGCTGCAAGCGCCAGCTCCTCTGGGCTCAGGTGGTGGGGATCCAGGTGGTTCCTTGGAGGGGGGCTGAAGAGGGGTGGTGTGGGAGGGAAACGCTGAGGATGGCCCACACCAGCGCTGATGGCACCAATTCCACCCCCTATTCCAACACTATCCCTTCCCCCCGATCCCGAGCCAGGCATGCGCAGGAGGTTGAAGGGGCTTGCATCCGGAGGCAGATGGAGGCCATGAAGAGGAGGCTGAGAAGGGCAGTCTGCTCCCCCACCTAGGGAGGAAGGCCCACCCATACGTGGGGTGAGAGGGTTCCCGTGTTCACTTTCCAGGTATATATGGAAGCCATGGGTGTTCTGAGCATGTTGCAGTAAAAACCAGGCGCTGCTGTACGACTGCTTGCATGTAGTGCAGGTATAGGTGGTTGGCTCCTCCTTACCTGATGAAAGAAGAAAGAATCGGGTTAGGAAAAGGTTTAACTGAAACATCTGTTCAACAACTTTAACTTTAGGAATTACTTTATGAATAAGCCACTATTACAATCTGGTGTAAATACTTTATTTATTTTTAAACATTTTAGTTTCTATTGAAGAAAAGTTCAATTCTGAATTCCGGAAATGTATGAACAAAGTCCAAGAAGAACAATACTTTTCAACTCGGTTGAACCAATTTTTTATCTGAACCTTAGGCCTAACTGTTACAGCTTTTAAAAGTGGTCGGCACATGGTGTTGAGGGCTTTCCGAATACAACAGCAGCTGTTATTGAGGTCATGCCCCACATGAGTAGCATGTGAGAAGTAGTCTGTGTTAGTGTGTGTGTGCATTTGTTCTTCTCCCAGACTGCTCTGGGACATAATTTCTCCCTTTAGACTGACTGTGAGTCCTCCATTGTCAGCAGGAGAACAAAGAACCAGGACTATCCCGGTGGACCACCACTTCCCACTGATCTACCAAAACAGAGGCTCACTGACTAACACACATACACTCACATGCAGGAGAGGCAACAGAGGAGAATCCTTTAAATTGTCGTTTCCTTTGTAAAGAAGGGAAAAGGTTAAGACTGATGAATTATTATCTGGAAATAAACCCCATCAGTAAATACTGGCTATGATGAGATTTCGGATTTTGGCAACAAAAGAATAGAAATCAACAATTTATTCTAGTCGTATTTTTAATATATAGTGTACATACTCCTATCAATGCCAATCACTCCGGTCTAGACAAATGCATATAGAGCAAGAAGAGAACAACCCGACTGCCAGAGAAAAGTAAAACAGTAGGAGTGTAAAAACATTTTGGCTCCAACCAGAGTGGAAAAATAAGCCCTCCAGTCTGCCTCAAAGCTTCTTCCTTCACAGAAGCACGCAGAGTCACTTTCAGACGGCTATGACAGGGAGCATTTAAAATAATAATTGCCTTTGAATGGCCTCGGCGATGATGACCAGGAGTGGGAGTGGCAGTGCACATGTAATCTCTTTAGTGGACCTAATGGATGGCCATCAGCTTATTTACAAGATTAGATGACAGAAACCCCCCATCAGAGCCTTCCACTACGAAGCACATTCATACAAAAAGACACACACAATCTAAGAGAAATACACTTGGATATGGAAGAAGTTTATACATGTATGTTTCAAGAATCATCATTAACAATGCAAACTAAGGTTAAAAAATGAAGTGCTATAACAAAGTACTGAAATAAGAGCTGAGAAGATATATTTGAAGGGTACTTTGCCACACAGAGCTGGTTACAAACCTGCAAACTATCTGTTTTAAGGGGACAATGCTGGTTCAATAAAGGTATATCATCCATCCATCATCAACCGCTTATCCTGTTCAGGGCTAACCACTACACCACCATGCAGGTGTATCAGAAGATACTGGCAGACAGCCCTAACACTCCAGCAATTATTTTGCTGATAATAGTTTCCAAAAATTATCTCTCTGAATCAAGTCAGTGGGGAAAAAAATCGACACCCCCAAAAATGTCAAAAGCTGCAATACATAATAAATTAAAACGTGCTGTAATATTATTGCAAAAAAATTGGAATAAATAAACAGGTGCAATACTTGTAATATTGATGCTAATTATCTCAGAAGGTTTTTTTTTTTTTTTGGTAAAAAGCTATTTGGTAAAAAGCTACTTTGCTGAAAAGTGTCACGAACAATCAATTACAAAACACCCCATCAATATGTAAACAGGTAAGGTGGGTTGTAAAAAAATACACACAACATAGCATGAATCACTAATTACACTAATTACCGACAGAACAAATATGAGAAATTAGCAGTGATACTAAAAGGATGTCATGGTTTACATGGAAGCTTTTACACATCAGCACACTGCAATTTACCTCTAATAGCCAGAAAGAGAGTCAAAGAGGTTGTAGTGAAAAGTATTATTCAACACACGTCTGCAAAGGAATCATTTGTGTTTGTGCCTGTGAGCGTGTGTGTGTGTGTGTGTGTGTGTTTTCCCTCATGCTAGGGGACTTACTTCATCCCGTATACAAACACAAAGGTACACATATTGAAGTGTGAACGTGGTGTTGTGAGTGTGTGGACGAGGGTCCTGTCTTTAGAGGATTCCCCTCCCCCTGCTTGTCTCACTCCTGGTGTCCCTGTCTCTCTCTCTGCACACAGACACTTATCACACATGACCAACAGTTTGGAAAGACAGCTAAATTGTGGATGATTAAAAATTGCCACAAATCACCACTAATTGTGGCCACCTGCGTTGGACCTAACCACTTTTGGGGGTGTTGATATAATTGTTGTGGTTGTTAACTGAATTTCTACCCACATATGAAAGGCAACATTTTTCGCTATCAGTTAAAGTTAATGAGATTATATGGGAATTTGGGGCAGGCAACGCAAATTACGCACATGTTTTATTTGCTCAAGTTTAAATGTTTCAACTTGAGCGACATTTGCGTGATGCTGTGAGACAGAAGCCAATCAGCGTTGAGATTGTCTTTCATCACTGAATCTGAAACAGTGAACACAGATGGACGTAGCGGCTGGCTCTACGATAGAACCTCACATTAGGACAGAGATTGAACCAGACTATGTGGAGAAACCAGATAAGGTGTCTACATGGAGGGAAGCCCCCCCCACCCGTAACATGAAAACACAATCCTTGATCCTGCGGTCAAACTCGAGTAGCGCAAGGTGAAAATTCTCTTCCCGTTCGGCGTCTTCATGACTCACGTCGGCTCACGTTACCAACCACTGATGTGTCGAAATGTGACAGGATCGAGTTGTATATTGGAAACGTTGGCGGTAAGTACAAGTTGTATGTACAGGGTCAACATCTGTGTGCTACGCCCTCAATTCAACCATATCTGCTACTGTCAATTGCTGAAAATCAGACGGTGTAGTACTGGAGGACGTCGGCACAATGAGTGACAGAAGGACTGTGATTTTTAGACAAAAGATTGAGGAAAAACAAGAGCAAGGCATACTCGTGTAAACCGTGAGCTAATATTCTCCTTTTTGACTCATAGCTCAGACTTGTCTTCACACTGATTGAAACTGTAAGGTTAATGGATTTTAGAGTAGGCGACCGCTCCACTTTGTCTCTCTGTAATATACTCCCATCAGCCACTTCATTAGGCAAACTCTCCACCACTGGGAGGTAGAAAAATGAAGTGAGAAACGGGAATGGAAAACGCTAGATGAAGACAGATAGTCAGAGGAAGGGAGAGAAAGAGATGAGATAGAAGGAGTAATCCCTCCGGTTTACATGGAGGTGACAAATACCTGACTGTGACTTCTAAGCTCGGCTACAGCAGGAATGTTAAAAGGGGGAAGAAGGGAGAGACGGAGAATGGGGGTAAATAATAGCATCCGGTGCTTTACCTGGGGTAAATGTCAAAGCCATACAGCCACTAGTGAGACTCCAGAGAACACACACACGCTCAGTTCCACAAATGTCCTACAACTCAATACCAGCCATGCTACAGTGACAAGCACAGACATTAAGCCCTATTAAGCCAAGGGCATTGCCTGGACACTTGTGGTACGAGATGGGAGAGGGAGGCAGTAAGGCAGCTTGGCTCATGTTTCACCACCTCTCTCTCTCTCTGTGTGTGTGTGTGTGTGTGTGTGTGTGTGTATGCCAGCCTGGCTCCATCCATCCCCCTGAAAAGGAAGTGTAGCTGAAGTAAAGCCAGAGCAAACACACACTCAGTACGTCCAGAACAAGGGACGAACTGAGTTGCCATCGCTCGTCAACCAATAACACATATTTTTGTATTATTTGACGTTTCCGTAGTGAACAATATTCCCCTATACACATTCTTGACTTTATAATTTCCAATGTCGACTGTGTTGTTGCTCTAACCGGTGACAAAAAACTGCTTCAACAATAGAGGTTGCACAATTCATGTCACAATGAAATATATTGTGGAAATGCCTGCAGCTCATAATAGCTCTACTGTGTAAAGTAATGTGTCACAGATGTAACTTTCTAAAGGTTCGATTATAAAGATCCCCTCTTCTTCACATAGTCTAAAAGAGTTCTTTTGTAGCCGACAGAAGTGACTTGAGGTAATTTAATATTTTCTGCTGCAAGGACACATGACCACCGACTGCATGGCATACTTGTTGTACATCTGTTTATGCCGCACATACTCACGAGAAGCAATATTTCCATTTTGATGTTTGGAACATGTCAGCTGTGTTACATTATGGTGACTTTATATGAACTACGTTTAAGACAGCAGCACATAAGGCCAGCAACGCATTTACATTCAAGACATTTTCTCCATCTCCTAATGTCAGCCTGCATAACTTCTCTTTAGGCCAGTCATACATCCCTGTAAATTAGCTGGATCGCCACCATTACATTCCCTTCCGACCAGCTGGGAAACAAAAATGGATGCTAGAGCTTGGCTCCCAGCCAGGACAGACCTTCAACTATCTTACTGGCCTTATACAATTGAATCCATCTCTACATTCCCCATTTGTTCTTCTTTTACTATCTATGTTCTCAGTCACTCCTTTGCTTCTGTCTCTCTATCCTCCATCCCTGTATCAATATTCCCTACCCCTTAGTTTCTTTGTACTATATAGGACCCTCTCCTGTACAGCCCCCCTCCCCACCTCCCCCTGTCTTTCCACCCATCGGTAGCTCTCCGGTGGTGTCCTTGGCTGGCTCCACCTCTGGGTGAGATGATAGTAATTGAGATAATGGAACATTGCTGAAACAGGATTAGGTACGCATACTAGGAGTGAGGGACAACGTCCCTTAATACAATTTGGGATTTCTGTCTGAGCCTCAGGCTTTCAGGATCTGCTGCTTGTATTTACATCTGGGCCCCGTGACTCAGCCCTGATCACCCGCTGCTGGATCTTAAAGGACTACCTGGACATTTCACTCCAATTTTGGCCTTTCATGTTATAGTATCTAAAATAGGTTGCTTGAGCAAAATAGATAAATAATTAATCTATTTGACACATATTTTCTGCATTAATCCAACCTCTGTGCAGAAAGGGAAAGAAAGAGAATGACCTAAATCTTCATTGCTACCATATATATAAACACTGTGTCATATAGATCCCAATATCATAACTATATTTGAACTAACAGTATTAATTTCCATTGTGGATTACTAAACAGTAGATGGGCAAATGCAATATGGCTGCCTGGTCGAACGGGTATAATATCCCTTTAAAATAATGCTAATTACAAGTGGTTAAAAAAATGTGACATGATCATAATAATTGTGTGATAATAAGCAATAAGTATAAGTTGTTGCTGATCAGATACACATATCCACAATACACTCATACTGTAACCGATACACTGCTCTACTTAAATAAATACTCTTTCAGGACTCTGGGAACGAACAATACCAGTGAAAATTAGTTTCAAATGGTTTCTGCAGCACATGGATATTATCGACTCCATTGTTGTAACCCAGCCTTCCTCCCTCCCTCCAGTCCAGCGCATGTGGGTCTCTGCTTCCATCCCAGTCGGCTAAACATCCTAAAAGCACTTTACCATATCCTCGTTGTCATGTGAAAATCTTGTTACCCTAATTATGGCTATTTTCATGTTGGGCATGTTAAACTCAAAAACACATGGTGGCCGAGTTAAAAAACAAGACTGTTATATGTTCCAGGATACCAACAAAAAAAAGAACATTGTTGAATACTTGAGTGGCATCCTATTAAATTGTCACGGAATTCCCGGAATTGCAATTTTGGCATCATAAATTGTTATACCAATGTGCTGGACTACATTCTACCCAAACCTCCAGTGCAGTCCAGGACGAAGAGATCTAGCATCCTCCTCTCCACCAATTATTTCCTCCTCTACACTCAAGCGTCCATACGAGCTGGACAGCCAACAATTGGAATGCAAACAGTGGCAGCTGGTGTCCAGTCCGCTCACTGAAGGGAGCGAAGCAGTCACATGACAACATGACTGCAGTTGTGTTTAAAGGAGCAGCGCTCTGCTTGGAAGGAAGCAGACCTGATCACCGGCTGTGAACTTCATGAAGAACCAGCTCTACTTCTTTGACAAAAGAACAGGATTAACTTCTGCATGGGGTGTATGTGATCCGACCTCATTTAGGTCAACAGATGGACCCTGCATTCATGTAGCACTTTTCTACATTCACCCATTCACACACACATTCACACACCCATGGCATAGCCATCATAGCCTTTGGGAACAATTTGGGGTTCAGTATCTTGCCCACATGTGGAGGTGCGGGGAACCCACTTGCTCTACCTCTGAGCCCTTCCAGAATCCTCCATAGTGATGTCACTAGAGGGCATAATGATGGCACAGCGTTACAACTTAAAGTATGCTTCAAACAAAGTGTCTGTCGGATAAGTTTAATGACGTCTGCTTCATGCAAGCTTTCTTTTGACTTGTTACATTCTGAGGCAGACCATCCAACAAGCATACCTGTGTTATCAAGGGACTAGATGTACAGAGGTGTGACAGTCAGCAGCTCTCATTCTTTACACAACTACTTCCATAACTTTTTGTCCATAACTGTACAATTCACTGCTCAAAGACAATACGAGGTACTCAAAGGAGTAGTGGTCTTGGAGAATCACTTTAGCTTTGAGATGTTCTGGGATGATACCTGGACCAATCTAGTGTGTTTGAAGCATAAACCCTTAAGGAGCATCATGGGCTGTCAAGAACCTGGTTTGTCATCTCCCTGTTTGCATGATCCTACTGATCCAGGTTCATGATTGTCTGCTTCTGTCATCTCCCCAGTATCTGAGTACCTATGCTGCCACTGTTTCATGTACGCTCATATTTTTTTAAAATATCCTGTTTAACCGACTCCATTTACAACTCTGTCAGATTTGACTTTTTCATCTTATCACTCATCTTGATGAAAGATTAGAATCCATTTTCCATCTGAATTACCAGTGTCAAGGTTACATTTTCAATTTTGCTTGTGTGCTTTACTATCATCATCAACTACGTTGTGACTTAAATCAAAGACACCCCAGCGTAGGGTGAAAAAGCTGTTTCCATGCCGAGTGTATCTCAGAGTATCCCAGCTAAGGTTGATCTGGGCTTCAACCACCAACAAGCTTCAGAGTCCCAGTGAAACAGAAGTTACTGTCTTTATCTTCTGTACTGCCAGTATTCCCCAGGGAAACAGAATATTTAAGCAGTGTGCAGTTAAAAGATGGATTAAAGACCCCAATTCATGTGAGAACATCTTGACAAGCTCAATACAAACACTGTGTGAGTTCTGGCCATAGGTTCAGTCGTTGTTCATGTACTCCTCTCACCCATGCTCTCTTATAATGTGCCTGCTGTCAATCTAGATAGCAGCTTGTAGAGCCATGTAGAGACTCTCATCATGACTTTATCAGGACACATCATCTGTTTACAATAAACATTTATCTCTTCTTCTTTTGCTTGTTTCTCCTGGTTGAAACGCTGTAATAAAATACAGTTCTGCTCTGTACTGGAAACCTCAAAAACACCTTTTAACATCCTTTAATTAACTTTAAAGTTTTCAGATTCAAAGATATATGAGATATATGAAGGGTGGAATGCAACAAACACTGTCATCTGTTAAACCCATCTCAGTCTTAAAATAGCTCCAAACAAGTTCTGCCTCCGGGCCTGACAATAGTGATCTGGTGTTTTTATGAAAGGAGGAACTATGAACACATTTGAATTTAACAAAAACAACAATAGATTATTGAGCCTGTCTGATTGCATGCTGTGTGTGTGTGCCCAAGAATGTGTGTGTGTGTATCTGTGTGGTCCTGCTGAACAGCCACTCTCCGCTGACGAGCAAAAATATCAATACCGTCTGTCCCCCGTGTCTGTCTCTGTGGTGTGTGTGTGTGTGTGTGTGTGTGTGTGTGTGTGTTTGTCACAGGGATATATCAATACCTTCTGTCTCTGGGTGTGGAACCCCTGCTGGACTACAGACTGTGCTATCTGCAACTCTTTCACCAGTAATCTACAGTAATCAGTGTGTGTGTGTGTGTGTGTGTGTGTGTGTGTGTGTGTTTGTGTGTGCCTGGGTGTGTTGTGTGTTGTGTGTGTGTGTGTGTGTGTGTGTGTGTGTGTACCCGTGTCCATCCAATCACCCATTATAGCTGCCATGTGACAAAGTTTCCTTTTCTTTCTTTGTCTCTATCTCTCGCTCTCTCTCGCACACTCACATTCACACACACAGACACACACAAACACACACACACACACCACACACTAATGTATCTTGTAAGGTCTGTTCTAATGACACAGCCAGGGCCCTTAAACCGTGTTTATAAATGTAATTAAATGGGCCGGCCTTTATAAAAGCATCCAAGCGCTCTGCAGCAATGATCCAGTGTGTGAATGTGAATGTGTGTGTGTGTGTGTGTGTGTGTGTGTGTGTGAATGTTTCCATTTGAAAGGCCTGTACTCACGATGGCAAGGACAGCCTTCACTTAACCCAAAACCACCATGGTGAAATTACAGAGCATCCAAATTAGAGCAGAGAGAGAGAGAAAGACAGACAGAGAGAGACAGACGGACAGAGAGAGAGAGAGAGTAGGACAGAGAGATAGTGAGAGAGAGAGACAAAGAGAGAGAGTCAAGGCGGTTTCACACAGTGATTCCACTATAATCACGGAGAGAAGAGCCCTCCACATACCGCGATGGCACCGTTTATATACTGAACTTTAGTCGGCCCAGCGCTGCAGAGGTGTCTCCTTGGACACAAGCATCTGGGCGTCGTGGAACCAGAGAGGGCGTGATGTGTCACACATCGACGGCAGTGTGAGATATTTGAATAAGATTCGGTAATACACCCAAACAAAGACAGAAGGTCAACCTGATAGTTGAGTTTCTTTTACACGACGCTTTAAGTGTAAGAGAAGGTGCCGTGCATCAAATGCAACAACTACCGGCTTTCTATCTTTTTTCGGATCAATGTTCTGCGCTTGACAAATCCCCTGGTGGCGGATCACGCACATTACACTTTTAACATTAATTATTATACAAAATATAGTGGAGTCAAAGTATCCCACAATTGATCTTGTAAAGCAGTGGAGAACCCGATGGTCACTAACCAAGCATCATAGACCATGGTGAAAATCCTGAGTGTTCGAGTCCTGCTCCGTGTGGAAAGTGTCCTGCGATAACGTGTCATGATATCACACTGTCAATAAATTACAAGTGAATTGGATTGAAATGAAATATCCCATCATGCATTGCTCAAAAGGAAAGATGACAGATGAGAGTAGCGAGAGCAGAGTGATTGAGACAAATCAATGGAAATAATATATTTAATATGAGCAGATCATCATCAGCACAGATGGTCACAAAGTGCTTTGTATTTATTTGTTCATTTGGGAAAATACGCCTCTTGCCTCCGTATTTACAGTGTATACCACTCCTTTACACCTTTTTCCTTTTCACAATAAAAGCCCAAGACACACATGCAGTGTTACTGCTTACCAGAGTAGCCTAAAATATGTATTTATGAGGACAAGTTTCGGACAAGACCGAAGACCTGCTCTACATGGTCCTCTACATGGTCCTGTACATAGTCCTCTACGTAGTCCTCTATATAGAACTATAGGGGAGTGAATAGTGAGCGGTGAGTGATTTGGGACACCAGCACATGTTACACACTAGATGCCATGCTGGTCCCTCTGCTTGAAGCTCAAGCACCTTGGCCAGTTCCCTCGACGACCTCATGAAAACAGGGTGAGATGTGTGCTGTAAGAGTTCACTCTGTCACAGTCTCTAGACGGTGATTCAGACAGACAGTGTGTGTTTCTGCAACGCTGATATGAAACATATTCATGAAACGTATTTTGGGTTCAGACAATGGCCTCACTGTTTCTGACATGCGGGTCGAGATTTCATGAGATAGTTTGAGTGATTTGTTGATTTCAGAACCGGAGAGTTTTAGTGTCCCATGTTCTACATGCTTTTCACAATGTCAGGAAAAAACAATCAAAGGTGTAGGGAAAATATGTTGAATTAATTCATACTTAATATTACTTAATTAATAAATATTTCAATTAGTTTTATGTGTGTGTGTGTGTGTGTGTGAGTGTGAGTGTGTGTGTGTGTTTGTGTGTACATTTAGAAGAAAACGTAATATTGGCAGCTTCAGTTAAAAACTGGGTCTTCAAAATCTGTCTAAAGCTTGAGTTACCAAAATTGAATTATGTTTAATAACTAAAATTACATGCTTAATTTTCCCTGGAAGCGCACACACACACACACACACAGTCATATCTCACAAGCCTGATGAAACGAGTGCACGCTGAGAGGAAGTAGATTCTCCTTGGTGAACACGCACACACACATTTATACACAAAGCCAGTTTGGTATTGAGTGATCTGTAGGGACCTGCAACAGCTGCCAAGCAGGAAGATTCGGACATCTGTGTGTGTGTGTGTGCGTGTGTGTGTGTGTGTGTCTGTGTGTGAGAGAGAGAAAGAGCCTTGCAGTGACCACAGTGGGAGATCACTCTGAGCCGAGCAAACACCTCAGCTGGCCGGAGGCCCACACACACACACACACACACGCAGCTCTTTGCTTCCTCCCTTCATCTAATCCCTGCTCCACCCAGTTGGTTTCATCCTTCCATCTGTCCATCAACATTGCATACAGGTGGCTGCCCTCTGTGTATCTCGTTCTCTGTGTATCTCGTTCTCCCGCTCCATCCCTCTTTTTTGTTTCCAAATCCACTCTTTTTCTCTTCCCTCCATCTCTTCCTCTGCCTCTTTACCTCAAAACGACTTGGCATTGAAGAGAAGGGAGAAGAGAGGGGAACTCAAGGAGGGGGGATAAGGAAGACAAATATGATGAGAGAAGATGAAGCACCAAATGATACCGTGCCATAAACACACACACACATACACACACACACACTAAAGTACACACAACCACACACACACACACACTAAAGTACACACACACGCACACAAACAAACACACATTTACAGCATTTACTGCAACTTGACCAAAGAAGCTGCCAAAAAGCCCTTTTGCCTCACGTATTCTTTCACCCACTTTCTCCCCATCCTTCCCTCCCCTCCTGTAATCCCTCCATCAATCCCTCCATCCTCCCCTCCCAGGTGGGAAGCACTCAGCGCCGTCTCTTTAATTGTATTCATCCGACAAGGCCAATCGATAGAAGACATATTTAATACAAATTTATGACTATTAGCCATCAGCGATAAAAAGCTAATTTTTTTTCCTCGATAGCTTGTGGTGAAAGAGAGAACGAGAAGAGGAGGACGAGGAAGGAGAGGAAATACAAGCCATCCTGCTTTTAACACAAACAGACTCCCACAGTCGGCTGTCCGACCTTGGAGAGATACAGTTTAAGCTGCAAGAAAAACATGCACATTTATTTATTTATTTTTCAGACAAGGCTTCAACTTCAAGTGGGTCCCGTGTGTATTTGGGAGGTTTTTCAGGCATTTCATTTTAGTGCACAGTTCACAAGAGGATCACGATCGACTCCAGTACAGCAGCACTTTTTTGGCAGAGATTATATATATATATATATATATATATATATATATTATATATATATATATATATATATATATATATATATATATATGTGTGTGTGTGTGTGTGTGTGTGTGTGTTATTTTCTTACTGTTTAATAATATTAAGATAGCAACATGATATATATGATACAATTGTGGCGAACACATTCAAGTACCTTTGCTTTGCCTTACAAAATATCAAAAAGATTCAAGTTAATTCCCCCCCAAAAAAATTAACGACTCATTTAATAAAAATGCTCAACTAACTCTAACATGCCCAAATTATAATCAGGATAATGAGAGTGACTCCCATGTAATCATGTACTAACAAGCACTGACAAATACCAAAAATATCAATTCACCTGTTCCTGAATGAATTCACGGCTCTGACCGTCGAGGTTTGAATCACACGCATTTCTCGATGTTTCCACTAAATAATTGTGTGGTTGTGAAAGAGAAGCTGCCCTGTTCCGTACGGAGACAAACAGAAAGGGAGTGTTGCGATGAGATAAAGCTCAAAGACAAACTCCCCTCCAGCGCTCCTTCACAACCTTGTCTACTTAACAAACACATTGGTTTGATTCATTAGAGCTGCAGTCACTACGCCCTGAGAGGCCTATCGATCCCCCAGACGTTTTCCACAGGCTGGGGCCGGGGGGTGGGGGGGAGAAACAGAGAAAGTGGTGGAAGAAGGGAAAAAAGCCAGAGACTGAATATATGTTTCTGTTAATACGAAGCGAGCAGCAGTTTACCTGCCTCTTTAAATTCATTCTGCTGTGCGAGGCGACTGTGACGGCTCCCGCAGAGAAAAGCTCCATGCTCGTGGCCAAAGGAAATCTTTCCCCCTCCAAGAGAAATACGCCGCGCATGAGCTGGAAGTCAGATGATGGAGAGACTTTTGGTTTTTTGGACTTTTTGGTCAAAAACATTGGAAAGACAACGAGGCTTAGTATGTCGGTGGTTTGACTCATCCTCAGCGTGCTGATGGATTTCATCAATTTACTGCACTTTTTCTTTTTTTACAGCTTATTGCACCAAATTTATGGAGTGACTTAATGTTAAATCAGTAGGAAAATGACCAAATGCTATTTTAAGAGAACTATAAAAAAAGTCCCCCATAGTATTTATAAAAATGTGCGTCGCCGTCTCATCCAATGTGGTTATGAATAAATGGTTTCATTGAGCTTGTGACTGGTCAAGGCCTGCGTGATCACATGGTATAGATATGTTTCTGGATGATAACACACTCGTGATGCATGTGAGTCACATTGTTTGTGTGTGAAGTGCTTTTCATTTCTATTCATTGTAGCAATACTGTGCATCGTTTTGGTGGCATCTCCAATCTTCCATCAGTTGCCGTCGCTGTGGGCCAATCACACGTCACGCTCAATTAAAGAATGCTTGGCTGCAAGAAAAACCATACAAATAGTAATTTTTTTTGTTGGACTTTTTTATTATTATTATTGTTGGACTGGAGAAGTTGGGATACTTGGTACTATGTTATTTCACTGGATGCCATAAAAGCTACCGATACCAAGCCCATTCTTAGGTCTGAGCACATGTTAGTATTTGTGTATGTGTGTGTGTGTGTGTGTGTGTGTGTGTGTGATCCCAAAGATGCTCCATTAGTGATTTAGAAAGTGGTGTGGGGGCCTGGCATTCCCATCAGGCCGTGCATGGCCTAAGTGCTGCACCACACACACTCCCAAACCCTAACCAACCCCACCCTCATGGGCACAGCCTGGATGCCCCCCCAACACACACACACACACACACACCAACTCATCTAGGATGCCCTAGTAGCGCCTCTCAGCCGGGTCCAAAACACCACACACACACATAACGACACACACACACTCATGGTCCACTAATGACCAAACCCAAACAGCTCCCAAACAACTCTAAAAAGCTATTAGGAGAGGGCATTTTGATGGGGAAGTGATTTTTTTTTTATATGCCATTAAAAGCCATGGATAAAATGGGCGTTCGCGTAAATACAGCCACAGGTTGGAAGAGAAAAGCCAAACAAGGATAATTGAGAAACCATACTTCCCCCTGAGATAAAGGTGGAGGAGTGTCCACATGTTGCTCTCTGCCAGAGTGAATGAAGAGAGGATGTAGAGTAAGTAGCGCGCTTTGGGACATTCTTTCCTTTTTATGCATCAAAAGTTTGTGGACACGTGTGACCGTGTCTTTTTAAATGAATCTATTTGTTTTACATACTTCAGAGCCCGACTGGAATGAGATTAATAATACTGACCAATGAACGATCCAGCAGAAAACTTCAGTAAACCAGTCACAAACCTGTGGCAGTGTATGTTTCTGCAACAGGATGCAGTGAAGGTCAATGTTTCTGAACTTCATTGAATATATTTCATGTATATTCTTGTAAAAACACACAATGTCACATGGTTAATGTTGCAAAACAGCTGGTTAACTTTAGACAACAGATCTATTTGGTTACAGTTAGAAAAATACGATCCTGGTTTGTAAAATAATAATGTAGTGTAACAAATGAGTGTAATATCGTCTTGTAACTGTGACATAATCACTGTAAATACCCAATCAACCTACACAGACCGAAACATAACTTAAGGTTATGTAACAAGCTGAATGTCAACATTTACTTTTTGGTTTTAAGTCTTTCCAGACGGGACGCATGGGACGATGAACATGAGCACAAATAATAATGTAGTTTAATAGTAATAATAATAGGGGTTGAGTGAAGAACCACAGACGTCTGCTCCGTATGGGATTAAAGTGACCAGCACTAAACTCAAACCACCTCCATGAGACCCATTTCAACAATTCTTGGAGATATTTCTGGGAATGTTGGTGCCTTTCATTAGTTGGACGGACTGGTCAAATGGTTTGGATTGTGGGTCTTAATGCAAAACTGAAGCTATAAACACTCTCCCCGAGCACTTTTAGCTCTGCTGTGGATCTTAAACTGTGGTTTCAATGCACGCAGAAAGACTATCTAGGCTCCCGACAGGAAGAAAATAGCTCTGGTTCCAGGATAAACCAGATCCATTCCTAGCAAGAGGAGAGCACTGGGAATCCCATCAGGTCAGGTTCAGACACGATTTAGAGCAGAATACGCACTGAGGCAACTTTTTTTTCCTCGAAGGAGCTGAGGGGCCAAGGCATACCTGCTTATTACCCGGCCCACCTCTTCGTCTGTCACTACCTCCTCCATTGCTTTGCCATTTTTTTTTTTCAACTCTTTGTCTCCTTCAGGAAGGATGAGAGAAAGACAAAATATAAACATCACTCATCATGGAGCAAATCCACCTACACATACACACACTCCCGACTCAACCTTATTCAGCATTAAGAGCAACTCATTCAGCACTTCAGCAAGATTTCTAAGCCCTTATGATTAAAAAAAAAAAGTGAAAGAACACGAGCAACAAAGAGCAAACATTCAGGCCCCCTCGGGACGACACGCACACTCTCCTCACATTTAGGGTGTCTTTCTCCTCCTCATTAGCTCTTAATAGCTCAGAAGGCCACCATATTCATAACAGCTGTTAAGCAATCTTTAAAAAAAATGCTGATGGGAAGGTCACTCGGTCTATGAGGAAAACGTGGCAGTGTTTGCTGGTTTGAATCCTGTAGAACATGGGAGTGGCCACGCAGAGAGCGATCATCTTGCAGCTGACGTGTCGGTACATGAAATGATTTTCCTGCTTTGTATTGTCTAGACGTTCCTTTAGTGGTCAAAATAATGGCATCATTTGTGGGATAAAGAAAGTCAAGAGGAGCACGGGTTAGTTTTGATGCTGGTCTCACATCAGCCTGTGAGAATAAAGATCCAAATGATTCTGGGTCACCTCACCTGCATGCGTGGAACCAGCCTTTGTGGAAATTGTAACCAGAGCATTGTTGTGTGACTTTGGTGGATCCCAGCTGACCCTTGAAAATATGGATGAGGGAAAGTGACTTTTGCTGTTAAAGTCTTTGAAGAGAGCATACAAAACATAACGGCTTCAGTGTGACGGCAAAGTAAAGCAGCCAAAATATTCTGTGTGAGACTTTCCCTCAACAATCCTACTGGCGTTGCCATGGAGTCTGGACTTATTGATGAGACATCAGCCATGCAAGTGTTCATGATAGAAGGACCACTTCAACCAAGTAATTATTATTGTTATGAAAATAATTGAATCAATGGAAGCCACATATCTTTCCAAAACATCCGTATTCCTCTCGTAGCTGTTGGATTGGTCGTAGCAGGTGTTGCTAACAACATTAACAATGGCTCTGTTCCAGTAAGTGTCCCTGGAAGCCGTTTAGCCCGCGTGTTCAACCTCAGGACCCCGAAGCTGGCTCAGCCATGTGGTCTACAGCCTATATTACAGTCATGTGATTAATTACACCTGTGCTTTACCTCTTATGCCAAACGTCTGCTGTGAACAAAAGATCTATTACTCCAGACCTCCCGGTGAACTGCTTTCATTTAGCTAGCCTATTGTGAGTATCAAACGCACTGTTAATGGAAAGAAATATTTCTGTTTAAAAGTCATTTTTTAATACCACAATAACTTTCACCTCTGTGGTACTTGGGTGAGAACAAGGACTCAAACCTGGACTTTTACGTGTTTTCTATTCCCAGACATGCTACCTGTAAGTTATCCTCCCCCATGTCCCTCCGTGTCCATCAGTCTGTCCATGCACCCCGCCCTCTCTCTCTCTGACTTCCATTCCCTGCAGCTGAGGCCTGTAAATCAAGTTGAAACATAGCTGTGCATGTGTATGTGTGTGTGTGTGTGTGTGTGTGTGTGTGTGTGTGTACTGTATGTTGCCTACTAACCACTGCCAAAAAATGTGTCCCAACCGCCCCCTTACCTCCCTATACGTCTATGTCTATAGGAGGAGGAAGAGCCTGCATGTGTGTGTGTGTGTGTGTGTGTGTGTGTGTGTGTGTGTGAGGGATTAAGTTTGGTGCTATCTGTCAGGGTCGTATGGGTTGAAGGAACATGTCCTGCACGCTTATCTTAAGTAGTGCACGGAGAAAAACTAATCACACTGTGAGTCCTGGTTGTACAGAAGGAAGGAAAGGAAAGAAAGAAAGAAAGAAAGAAAGAAAGAAAGAAAGAAAGAAAGAAAGAAAGAAAGGATGTTAAATCAGGCAATAATGTTAAATCAGGTAACTTAGCAGTTTGCAGCTAACAGTGCAAACAATGGTGCTAACAGAGCTCAGAGTGTTTCCCGGTGGGGTATGAGAGCGGTGGCTATGAGCGGGCCGATTGTTGATCATCATGCACTAAAAGGCCCGGCTGTAAACGCTTCACAGGGAAGCTGGGACTCCAGCACACACGGAGGGGGAGTCGGTAGGCAATACTCCACTATAGCGTTACATAGCTGTTTATATGAATGATGCTATGATGACTGTATCCTACAGCTCCTCTTCACTAAGCCCTTCATATTGTTCACCATTCACACAGAGGGTCTGGGTTAGGGCCCCTCATGGGTTAGGATCTTGCCCATTGGATCAGTTCATTAATCCCTAGGGGAGTATTCCGTCGTCAGTCTGAACGCTCACCGAGGCGGAAAGGCGTAACAGAATATTACGTCTCTGAGTCACCAACGGAGGTCGTCTCAGAGCCACATCAGCAACGCCGGCGTGGTATCTAAAGGCAGACACCGTTGCTGCGTTACGCCGCAAACAAAGTTCTATCTGAACGCTCCGGTTTAAAAGTCCGTCTAAAAGGGGCTGCTGTTACACACGTAAAAGAAACTGAGACATTTCTCACGGTCCACCGGTATATTTAGACAACATGACTAGATGCACAACAAACTGCCATGACTCACACAAACAGAGCAGATTACACACACACACATGGTTATAGATATGCTCATTCATACACAAATCACACTAAAATAACTCCCATCACACAAACATGTCCCAAATGTCTTCAAATTCAGTTTGTAGGCAAGTTATCATATATGAATAATTGACTTAGACAGCTGTGAGGTCAAATGTTACTCGTTAGAGTGCAGACAACCAGCTGCTATACTGTATATAAATGGCTATATATAGTTCTTACTGTACGTGTAAACCATCTAAACACCACAATAGACCATATTACTTTGTAACATATTTGCTGAATATCGGTGGATTCTGATCTGAGCTGTAATTCCACTTAGAAAGTAATGTGATGCAACCCTGAGACTGGAACCCCTCTGCTGTAGCCATGTGGGGGGGGGGGGGGGTACTCTAACTACTCGGGTCAGTACACGCGTGTGTGTGTGTGTGTGTGGCGATTGCTGGCTAACCCCAGCAGATGAGCTTTCACCCCAGTCATAGCCCCCGTTTGTGCTGGCAGCCTGCCGTCCGACTTGGCAGACGTACACTTGCGACGGGTCTGGTGTGCACGTGTGTGTGTGTGTGTGTGTGTTTGTGGCCGTGTGTGTGTGTGTGTGTGTGTGTGTGTGGCTGTGTGTGTGCGTGCATGCTTGTGCGTCGGAGCCTGTGTGTGATTGCACAAGGGAGGGAGGATTATAGATGTTGAACATACACACGCAAATGAGCACAGGGCCGACTGGTCGGCGTGGTGTGTGTATGTGTGTGTGTGTGTGTGTGTGTGTGTGTGTGTGTGTGTGTTTTAGTAAAGCCAGCGATGTTTTACTGGCCTGCTGACATGTGTATAAAAAGTTCAGTGGGCCAAATCCATTAGTGGTATAATTGTATTACATGGTAAATATTCCTAAAATGTCAATATCTCCATTTGAACATTGGCCATCATCACACAGCGCCACAGTAGAAACAGGCATTCGGAAACTTTACAAACTTCCGGAGGCATAAAATAGCATTTCTAGGCATCTGTCATGACACCTTGGATTGAGTGATTTGTCCAGTGGATAACCACTTCACGTGTGAGGGTCTGACCTTCAACCTTTCAAGTCAGCACGAGGAACTACGAGGGTTTGCTGTTATGTGGATGAGTGGAAGAATCCTTCCTCCCTTTCATACTCCCAGTGTTGAACCTGCGTTGTGGTCTGAAGAGGGTCAGCCTGCTCTCGACCGGGCTCGCACTCCGGACACAAACGCCATTATTGTGCAACCTGATCCGGCAGAAACATGTGGAATTACCACAAGATGTTAGCAGCGGACTACATGGCAATGAGCAGATAATCTGGATCCTTTTCCCGTGGTCGTTGTACACATGAACGACGTCGGACCTTTCACCACAACGCCCGTGAGTTGTTGTTGCTTTTCCTCCACCTAACTACTTGGTTTTTGTTGCTGAAACCAAAGAAATTCATTTTTTCCCCAAACCTAAGTGGTTCTGTTGCAACAAACGATGTTAAATGGTTTCCGTGGCACCGACACATATTTAGAACACATTACATGTTATTGTGACTTTTGTCTGACAAGGCGTGAGACAGAGGGACATGGCTAACCACTGTGTGGGTGAGCGGGTTGAAATTTAACCATGTGGTTCTCACGTCAAGACTTTGTGATTGTATCGTATAGCTTATAACACATTGTCCTTGCTCTGCGTCAAATACTGCAGCTGGATCAGTGTTCCCCCGACTTCCAACCGATGCTCTCAAGTGAACGTGCATTCAAGTTGACTCCAAACACGATCACTTCTCCTGAATGTGAGGACGAGCGAGGAAGACATGCACTAGACATGCATACAAACACCACGATTTAAATACTGTAGCACTTTAAAGCTGTGGCGAAAAGCTAACAGCTAACGGCTAACAGATAACGGATAACGCTAACAGATAACAGCTAACGGCTAACAGCTAACGGCTTGCAGATAACAGCTAACGGCTAACAGATAACAGCTAATGGCTTGCAATTAACAGCTAATGGCTAACAGCTAATGGCTAACAGAAAACAGCTAATGGCTAACAGATGACAGCTAACGTCTACCAGATAACAGCTAACGGCTACCAGATGACAGCTAACGGCTAAGCGCCTGCAGATTTGATGAAAAGTTAAGAGAAAAACGTCCAAGGTGGGTATGTTCTGCTATTTGTGACAAGTTGGAAAACAATATACATTTTTGCAGCAGAAAAGGCAACATTAAACATGCCAATACAAATCCAAATACATACTCATAAGTTACCAAGAAGAACCAAATTGCAATTCAATCCCATTTCCAGTGGAACTTCCTTTTCCAGACTAAACAGTCGCAGTTTGAAACAGTTGATTATCTAACAACACAAAACATGGGACAGGAACTACCGTCTCCACCAACCCGACATGAGTTCCACAGTTATCATTCATGTGTGATACATCGAGAAAAAACAGCATTGTGAGAAAATAAGTTTCCCTTGAAATATAATTCACAATGTGGTTGAGTTGTGTGGGAATGTCATTTCTAGCAGGGTAGGCTGCCCACAGACAACACTGTTCTCATGTTTCATGTTCTACAGTAAAAATAGTCCCGTAATCAGGGGATGGCACATTATGAGGATAATCATAAATATTGTCACGAGTGACGTGAAAAGCTGCCTCACTCACTATGATGCTAGAGACAGGAAAAATAGAGCCGGATTTAAAAAATACAGGATGACAACATACATGTTTTAATTATGTATCCGTAATTTATGCAGGGAGACCTTCTGATTGATGATCATCTTATTTAAGATTATTTGATTGTTGCACAAAAAAAAAGATGTATTATCTGTGACACAACAAAACATTTTCTTCTTAACAAAATGTGAAGTGATTCCAGTATGTTTTTGTGCCATTTTAAGATGATCAGGACCAAATTATTTTGACATTGTGACATGAAATGTTCCTATCATCCCATGTCTGGTTATCCAGCGTAATACAAATGCTGTTTCTGTAAAGACACATTGTTTGATTTCTTTTTATGTGATATATCAATGCTATGAGCCCCACATTTTGGTAAGCATTTGTGTGGAGCCAGCAATCTCAGAGACAGCGATCTCAAAACCTCGCGAAATAAAAGCAAACACTATCTACAAGCAAATCAGTCGTCTTGAACATATCTTTTAGTATAATTATGATGAACTGAGGCTTTAGGCCAGCTTCGCTTGACTGATCTGAACGTAGAGGACTAACTGACGAGAGAACACTGCCTCCATTATGAAAATTGAAAAAAAGTCAATATTGGATACCTGGTTGCATCACCGACTACAGGAACGAGTAAGGCTGGAAAAAAGTGTGGAGGCAAAGAGAGAAGAAAACCAAAAAGCCGAACATACAAACAGACATCAAAAAAGCCAACACATAGTGTAGAGCATGAACACACACACACACACACACACAGCCTCCAGGCTATTGTCCTCCACATTTAGGTCATGCCGATACTAACAGCTTCTCACACACACACACACACACACACACACACATACACACACACATTCACACTCCCCAGGAGGCTCTCCTCACCTGCAAAGAGGCCAGTTTGGACACAGTGTCAAAGATTAAACCTGTGTTTTATCTCAGAGAAAGGGAGCTGCTTGGGGGAGTGTGTGTGTGTGTGTATTGTGTGTGTGTGTGTGTGTGTGTGTGTGTGTGTGTGTGTGTGGTCCCTCAGTCCTTTAAATCAGAGGGCAGAGGGTCACTGGAGAATACACTCACACATACAGCTGCCCTTCTCTGTGTGCGCGGTCAAGTAGAAAGGTGGATCTGTGTCAGGTACCAAGGGTATTTACTGTTACTGAGACAAGCAGGCCTAAAAAACACAAACACAGCAGAGACGGGGGAGAGAGAGAGAGAGAGAGAGAGAGAGAGAGAGAAGACTGAAAAGAAAAACTTGGAGAAATTGAGACAGAAATCCAAAAGGGCAGAGGCGAGTAGTGATGCTTTGAAGGCCCGTGTGGTTAACAGAACGCAGCCATGTGCAACGTCAGACATGCAGAAACATACACACACACACACACACACGTTATTTAAAAAAAACACAGATTCAAAAGCAAAAGGGGAAATTACACAAACTTGAAGGTATTTTAATAAACATAAATGTTCGGGGCTTCTTTTCTTAAAGAAGTCTCATTCATATTTGTCTAAATTTGTTCTCAAGAAAGGTTCTAAGAAAACATTATGTCATGACGTGTTCTTAAACCACGGCTTATTTTTATTGTAATGATGAATCCTTGTTAACTGAACGTATGTCAGTTCATCGTAACAGCCTCATATAAACAGGATATAGCCAAAATATTGTCATGTTAATATCTTTATATATATAGTCATACTAATAAGCTACTCAGCCACAGTGTGGTGGTGGTTTTAGTGCATTTCTAACATTTTAAAAGACCTGATGTAAAGTGTAGGCCATCATTGCCTAATATAAAAAATAAAATATGCCATTTTTTGTTTCCATATGTTGTCGTGTATGACTGTAAATGCACACTAATTATTTCCACAGCATTTGCATAGTGACTCTGTCCCAGGCAAGTATTTAACCACTGTAACATGATCACGTGGTTTCCACTGTAATAAAAATAATTATTAAACATACTATAAATTACAAAAAATATCATTATTCATTTAAATAGTTTATTATATAATTGTAGAAATGTAATACAATTCGATGATTTTATTTGGCACAAGTGTGCAGAAGTGTGTATCGGTTCTGTTCGTACCTAAAAACAAACCCCAACTAGGAAAACGTGGTAAAAATTGGAGTTGTGTGAGATGTAAGATGTTTTTTTAAATGTGTTGAACAGAGAATGAGGACGACTCGTTCCATAAACACAGACACACAGGAGCATGTGATCTCGGCTTTGAACAGGAAACAGGCAGGAGGAGAAGAAGAGTATGAAAGAAGGATGGAAGTGTGTCTGAAGAAGCCGAGCCTGACCCCAAAACACAAATATCCTGATTCCTCCTCAACGAGAAAAACAAGAGCACATTCTCCTGTGCTGCACATAACTTCTTCTTCCTCCTGTGTTTTTGCTTCGCGGAGGGCGGACACTCATTCCTTCATTTGCTCTCACAATAATCACTTTTATGTCCAAACGGAGGCCACGGGGAGCATTTACCTTAAACCAGAATCCACATGTTTCTAATCTTGGACAGCTTAATTAAAAGGACATTTCCATTTAAATAAATGTCCGCTCCCTGGATGAAATATAGCAATGATTCCATCTCGAACAAACACTGTTTTTTTTTTTCCTCTTCTCTTTTAATACTTAAAGTCACTGAAGAAAGACTCTCGTGGATTATAAAAACCTGGCGATCTAAATCTGCGTGTCCGTTTAGCAGTCAGACAATAACCCGCAGCTTCACATGGAAGCTCCATCCTTCTATCAGCAGCTAAAGAACTTCAGAAGACATTGATTGCGGTTAGAAGATAAAGTGACGACTAAGTGTCCGAGAGCTTAACTGTGATTATAGATTAACAGGAGACAGAGGCCGAGCGAGGTAGGGAGAAAGGGAGGGACGGCTTGTTCTTATGCAGCATGTCTCACTTACCAATAATTGCCATGGCTAATTAGTCTCCAACAGAAGCAGAATATATATATATGATTGTTTCTGTCATTTTTCATTTTTATGAACTTTACAGTTCATAGACTAAAAATAGATCCAAAAATCGATAGATTAAAAATGTAGCAATGATATGAAAAATAGTATAAAACAACCCTTTTTTGTCAAAAAGTCAAAACGTGCCTCCAGTCAGAGGAAGATGATGTCATCAGATGTGCAGGTAAGCAGGAGAGCTCAACAACAAGAGCCATCGCTGAGAGGCCTGTTTTTGTTCATCTCTCCCTTGGCGTATTTATTTATTTATTTGTACTCCTCTGCCACGCGGCCGGGGGAGCGAGGGACCACAGGTGCTCGGGTGAATCCGATGGACATCCGCAATTTATCATTCATAAGCCAGTGACGGCAGGCCAGGCCGAAATGTGGCACGGTAAACACAAACCATAGATCATTCACAGACACAGATACACACAGACAGCCGCACACAGATAAACACACACACACACTCATATATTAAATATGTCTTTGAAGACAGATGCTTTTATGCGTACATGGAGCGGACACGGGTCACATCACAACGTGCTTCCTTCAGCGTGTTGCAGATATCTTTTTCTTCCCGTCTCTTTATTCCACTTTATCTTTGTCTCTGTTTTGGGGATAGTGTCTCCCCCCTCCCTCCCTCTTTCTCTGCTTCTTCTGGGTTTTGGGCAGACGCTTTAAAGTTCAGCACCTCAGCCTCCATTAAAGAAAGAAATAGATTTGGCTCTCTTATTTGTATTGGATCCCCTGTGGAGCGCACACATGTGTTTCCCCTGAACAATTATAACTTTAGACATGCTCCCGTTAAACCTGACCACGTTCATAGAAACCACCTGGATTCCAACCAACTTGAGACCTTAGTTCAATCCTCCTTTCGTGTTTTCTTTCTCAGGTATAAATACACTGAAGAGACAACCCCCCCCCCCCCAACTCCTACATAAGCTCCCAACCCCTAAATGCCCCGTGCCTCCAAATTTATAATCCAGGCTTTCGAGGGATGCATCGCAGTGGGACATCACTGCTGGCCTGCATCTGCCAGAGTGAGCTGGGAGCTGATTTCTATGTTTACACAAGATTAGAGCGCAGGGAGGAAAGAAGGTAGACGGTACGGTCGCTCCAAGCCAGGCAGCTCTCATTTTGAATGCAGCAAATGCTGCCACAAACAGCCAGCAGGAGAGGGGGTGAGGAGACATCTAGCCAAAGGAAGGAACAGTAAGTTACACCACTCACAGGCCTTAGGGGGGCATGTGTGTGTAGTAATTACTGGCTGCACTGCCCCGTCTGTACAGGCTGTGCAGCAGCAGTCAGGGACCTTCACCGTCGCTACACACACATTTCCTTTTTGGCCGATACCTCAATGCAAATATCCACATGATGAGCCTCTGAGAGACGCCGTGTCTTCCTCTCCAGCGTGTGAAGAGTGTTTAAAGCTCAAATACGTTGATTCAAGAGGATCAGACTTTTGGAACTGGAGTGTTTGAGACAGAAATTCCTCCTGAAGCGCTTCAAACACGGACCCCCTCAACCTGAAGAATGAAGGTGAATTATTGAGGGCAGGAGCTTGGTACTGGGACTCAGACTCGGTCCTACGTTAAAGGAGCCTAAAATGAGTCTCAGCACCCCTAAAAAAATTTTGCACAGATAAATGCAATATGAATATTGCATAATATGAATGAATAATAACAGTCATGTCGTTTTTTTTTTTAAAAGTCCGTGTTTGACAAGCTTTAATATGGTCAAAAAACGAGAGATAGTACTTATGGTTTACTTTAAACTTAATATTTTAACAATAAAAATATAACAGACCCCCCCCCCCAACTGCGTCATGGTATGGTATGATCCACTTTTTCTCTCTCCCACCTGCCTGTTCACCCCCGTTATACCTCATTATCTTCTCATTTTAATACAATTGTTTGGGGCTCATTGGGTGTTTCTGTTCCTAGAATCGACCCTAGATCGAACCATATAAAACAGATGGTTGGCCATGTGGACACACCCCTGAAAATCTAGGCTCAATATATGAAGCAAACTAAGACCTCTAATAGAAGCTTGAGAAAACCCAGACACAATCCAGCAGTGGAATGAATATTAAAACAAAAAACAAAAAGGAATCATCTGGCTTTTGTCTTCTTCTACTGTTTTCCATTTCTATGTTTAGATTCTGCTGTCAAAACACTTTGTAACCTGTTGTTTTTAAAGGTGCTCTTTAAATAGTTATTATTATTATTATTATTATTTTTATTATTCTTATTATTATTATTATTACCTAACAATGGAGAGAAGTTAGAGACGAGCTGGTGGACGTAGTGGAGCACTGGAGTGTCCGATATTATTCAGGAGTTGGTGGAGACCCAACCAGTGCTCAAAGCAGTGTACTGGACTGGACTTTATCAACATGATATTAATAAATGGTACATGTCATATGAAGCTTCTAGGGTGTTTTGGGTCTGCCTGCAGGTCACAGTGTCCACATCCACAGTTCATGTTGCACGTACTGGCCGACACTGCAAACCTAAAGTCCACATACCGCCCTATCATATGGCACACACCCTCACACATACAGTACATACAGTATGCTCCCGTTGACCCTTGGTAAATGACATGTGACGTCAATGCACCGCAATGCGGCCGAGATAAACTGCTGCACACACAGATATGGCTGGTTATAAAATGCTAAAATGCTATTTAATCATGAAGGCCTCATGTGTGTACGGGGCGGCTCTGTGTGCCTTCATGCCTTTACTGTCAAACAAGCATGAACTTGCTCTGGGTGATGTTTGACACAACGGTGACTGATCGTGAGCAGCAGTGAGTTACTAATCTTTCCCCTTCTCTATATGACCAACATCCGCGAGAGGATCGGTTACCCCCGGGTCAGAGCGATCCTGCAGGGTCACTAGAACTTCCTCCAGCCCGACTCCAGCGGGGCCTCCACAGAGCTCTGCACCCGGCAGCTCCGCCTCCAGCAGCAGCTCTATCTCCGTGGGAGATGGAGTCCCGCCGGGGGCCGTCGCCAAGACCACGCTGCTGTAGGCCCGGGCCGGGGGGGGGACCAGAACCAGGACTGCATGGTACAGACTGCTGCAGCAAAATGAGAGCTTTTCTGAAGAGTATCTGGTGCTTGGAAACACATCAACACCAGCAGGAAATCCCTTTGTATAGAGGAAACGTAAACTGTTCAACAATCATCTTGCAGGATTTGAAAGATCAGAAAAACATATTGAATATTAAATGCTTTTCTTTGACGATTCAATATGCCTTTCCGACATACGATGTTCTCCGTGTTTAAAGCTTTGTGGGTCTTTTAAAGCCGTTTTGGTGAATAGAACGTTTTTCTATATTTAAGAAACATTCCTCCTGGGTGTATGATGTGTGTGAGCTCCCAACAAGGAACTGTACATCTTTATGGCTTTGTTCCTGTTTACCGGCCTATTTTAGACAGCAACTCTCACTCTCATGTGACCTTTGCTCTTTATTGTGAGTGAACAGGACAGTGTGTCTTGTAATCCACAGAGATGAAGAGAACATGCTGTCTGATTGGGGCAGAAAAAAACAGGTTCAGGTTAAGTACAGCATGTCAGTGGCAATGCCAAAGTCTAGAAAGGTCCCAACCCTGAATCCAGCCGTCTGGAGTCCACGTCGACAGGGCGAGGAAGGGCAACGGCAACGGAGGAGCAGCGGCAAGTTGAAACTCATCTCTCATCACAACCACTTTCCCACAGTGCTTCCACCAGACAGCCAACTGACATGCATGTGCCCTTAAGCAAGGCATCAAACCCACTGAACCTGCTCGGCAGCAGCCGCTCGGCGGTGTGAGTGTAGAAAGTGTGTAACCCTCCCTCCTTCCTGCTGCACCTCCTGACCCGGCTGTTGCTGTAAATATCAATGTGCTCGACTCGCACTTCAGTTACACAAGCAGCAGTTCCACAAAGGTTAAAAATATGTATATTCTACTTTCTCCTGCTCTCCTTCCTTGTCTATCTGTCTCGCTGCCTCTTGAAGTGCAGGGCTCGGCGGGTCAGCGGCCTTGCTGGAAATGTGCTGAAATGTTTCTTCTTCTGTTTCTCTTTGAACTTTTTTATTTGTTGGGGTTTTTTTTCTCCCTTTTCTACTTCTTCCTCTTTAACCCTCACATTTCCATGACAGCAAACTGGTCTCGACTGGTCCAGTTGAACTTGTGTGTGTGTGTGAGAGAGAGAGAGAGAGAGAAGAGAGAGAGAGAGAGAGAGAGAGAGAGAGATGTATGCAGGTAGATAAAAATGGGGATGACAGTTCACATTTAACGCCAGCGGTGGGTTAATATGCAGAGCCACACACACACACGCAGCCCTACGACACCAGTCTCATCAAACAGTTGGATGTCGGCCAAGTTCATCTGTTAATGGCCAGCCACCGCCAGGGCCCAGCCTTTCCTCCCTCACTCTACCCTCACCCTCTCTCTCACACACGCACACACACACACACACATCATCCCCCTCCCCCTAAGGTGCTCTCCCCCCTACGCCTCCTCATACTCTTGTGTGTTTTGTTTTCCCGTCCCATCCTACCTCTCCCAGCGTTGCAGAGCGGGGCCTGCATTCCCCTTGTACTGGATACACAGTGTGTGTGTCCCTTTGTCTGCCCGTCTATCTGCTGGCAGACGACACACACACACACACACACACACACACACACACTGGGCTACCTTTGAACAGAAACGGAAAAATCAGAAAGTGAGATGTGTTTCAACATGCTCTGGACAGCATGTTGAAACACATCTGGCTTCCAACACTAAAGTGCAGCACGAGACAAGGAGAGGAAGGAAGAGACAGAGAGATGGACGGAGAGAGGAAGAAAGGAAGGAAGAAAGAAAGAAAGAAAGAAAGAAAGAAAGAAAGAAAGAAAGAAAGAAAGAAAGAAAGAAAGAAAGAAAGAAAGAAAGGATGAGAAGGAAAGGGGACGACAGACAGAAAGAGGGAATTCATAAGTCGGAGAAGCTTTTAAATTTTTGGTCTTTTGTTTAAAAGCACGCTCACACAAAGACATGGCTTTCCTTCTGGCTTATTTGCGGCAGGGCAAGAGTTCAAGGAATAACAGGCTCTTTCATGCTTCAATATGTATTTAATAAGGAGATGTTTTGCTTTTTCAGCACATTTTTGGAGGCAGTTTGGGAGGACAGGTGGAGTTGAACATTTGAGACCAAGTAAGCGAATATCGCTGCTGTCATATTTTTTAATTTGAAGTTATTGTTTTATAATAATATAATTATTATCTTCAGATTCTTGAAGGTTTTTATGCTAAAATCAATTTACTTACCTCCAATTGTTGCATGTATTTTATCTTATATAGTTTGCCATGCTGTACTTTATATTGGAAAATCTATATAAATCATAGTGATAGTGATGTAAGCGTTTCAAACTTGATGACGTGCTTTAACGTTGCATAGAAACAATAGCAGTGACCCTTTTCTTTCCCAGGATGCACCACAGCAGAAACAGACGTTACCTGTGTGCACACGCGACGACAAAAAATGCCTATAAAGTACATTTTAGTGGTTCTCTCTCCGTTTTGGGGATATAAATTATCCATTAGATTTCATCATATCTTACCAGGGCAATTACATCAAGAAAATGATAGCGGGCACAGGATCAATTATGCATGCCCTTGGCCAAAGACCAAGCAGAAGGAGAGGGCATGTACACACACACACACACACACACACACACACACACACGTGAAGAAGAGGAGGATCTCATAGATGTGGCCCATCAGTTCATCTTACTGTCTAAAAAGTTCATACGCTTAATAATTTAGCTGTGCTCTGGATACAGTTTCCCAGCTGAATATTAACAACTTTGAAGTGAGTAACAGCAGCCAGAGGTATGGAGGGTGTGTGTGAGGATTTGTAGGGGGGCTAACAGAGACCTCAGGAAACAGGCCTCGCGAGTCCCTGTGGAGACAACCCCTCCAAACACACAAACACACACACACACACACACAATCCTTCCCCTCGGCTGCGTCCATTACACCGCCGTTTGTAACGCAGCTAATTTCTGGGCAATTAAGAATTCCTTTTGATCGCTATGTAGGTTCACATATCTCCCTCACAGCAGTTATACACAAACTGGGAAGGAAGCGTGTGTGTGTGTGTGTGTGTGTGTTGGGGGGGGTTTGATGGGGAGGAAAAGCAACAAAGGGAACCAGAGAAGAAAACAGGAAGATTAGTGCCGTCTTCGTGTTTGTTGTTGCTTCTCTTTCATCTTTGTTCTCATTGTCTTAATTGTCCGGCCTCATTATTAGATGACAATTGATTTATTTTATTGATTTTTTTCCCCTCTTTTGTCTTCCTCTCACAAAAAAAAAACACTTTCAGGAACAGACGTCTTTTTTGAGTACAAAGGATGCGTTTCGTGCGTGTAGGTAAATGTGCGTTTACACACAGGTGTGTGTGTGTCTGTGTTTGTGTGTGTGTGTGTGAGTGTGTGTACAACCACGACGAGAACGACTGACGCTTATTTGCTGGCGACAAACCGACATAATTATTTTTCTTTCTTTCTTTCTGTTTTTGTTCACAAGTTCTTGTTTACAGAGAAAGTCATTTCTGAAGCGCTTTACGGTCTCCAAAATGGCCGCCTCGGACAGAGTCTGGGAGGGATGAGGACACAGAATGGAGAGGTACTTGGCATCTGTTTGTTCAAGGAGAAACAGAGAAATGGGGGGGGGGGGGGGGCAGTAAAAACCGATAGGCTGACAGAGAGAGAGATGAGCATTGAGAAATAATTTTACCATGTCAAGACCAACACATACAGGAGAGAGCCAGATGGTTTGCATTGTGTGTGTGTGTGTGTGTGTGTGTGTGAGAGACAGAGAGAGAGAGAGACAAGCAGTGTAATGAGCGAACAGACGAGACATCATGTAAATTAAATATGTCCAATCTCAGGCTCGGTTCTCAATCTTTGCTCAATTAAGTAAAAATGCAACTTTCATTTATATCAGCCTAAAAAACACCCGGCTCTCACACACACACACACACACACACACACACATACATACACACACACACAGCCCTTGACATGCCGGCTTTGACAAGCGTAGCTGATGTGCGCCACAAATGCACATGGTAATAGGCCAATCAAAAATGCAAAACAATTGGCAATTACTGTGAGGACCTAATGGTCATTAGAATTTACAACTAGGTAATGAACTAAAGTCTGCCCACTGCATGCATATTCATGAAGCTATTTGAGCTTTGAAGATTAAAGTAGCGCTTAAAATTCAAATGAACCTCCGCAAATTCGGAAAAGTCAGTGCTGCTGCTGGTGGTGGTGGTGGTTGGGGGGGGGGGGGGGGCAGTATGGTAAGGTACTTTCCGAATGCATGGTGCTAAAAAGTAAACTGGACAGGAGCCTTGAGTAAAGCATTTATGTAACTTCATTGCATCATAGAACCCATTCCCCATGGATTAAATGGAGAGCTATGTGGGGTTTTTTTTTTTGGGGGGGGGGATATATTTATTACTATTATTATTAGTAGTAGTAGTAGTAGTAGTAGTAGTAGTAGTAGTAGCAGTATTAGTAGTAGTGAGTAGTATTTGGAAGTATTTTGGAAATCATTTCCTCTACCTGTAAAATCAATCAAATTTGCTCAGAAAAAAAGCAAATTAATAAATGGTGTATTGCTCAACTGAACAATACAAATGTGACAATAACTCATATTTGTGACATCATAAGATAGAGATTTTTTTCTGACATTTATGTATATTTTTAGGTATAATCTCAAATATTTGACAGGTAAAATTGTCCATAAATCCACAAGACAATAATAACAATTTGTGGGGAAATAATAAACACATACAAACACAATAAACAGGTTTGCTCACATTGTACATGAGGAGGTGTGTGTCTGGAGATGTGGGGGAGATGAATGTGTCTGTGTATTCCTTTTAGAAGAATATTATTTCTTGTCCATCCATTTGATGATCGAGATCAGAGTAAGAGAAATGATCTGTATATATATTTACAGGATGATGTAACACCATGTCTCATTAACATCACATATCAAGTTACCTGGACCTCCACGTGTGAATACAAGCAGGCCGTGACTAGAAGGACAAAAAGAAAAGGGAAGACACAAACAGAACCTGCAACGCTAACTAGTTAGAGTATAGTATATAACTATAATAGATAGATAGATAGATAGATAGATAGATAGATAGATAGATAGAGAGAGAGAGAGAGAGAGAGAGAGAGAGAGAGAGAGAGAGAGAGAGAGAGAGATTGTAAAGTGTTGTATATTTACAGGGGAAGCCGAACGCTTCATAAACAAGTTCAGCAAAAAGAAGATGTTTCAAAAAGCAGAAATATGACCAAAGAGGCACGGGGGGTTTATTTGTCTTCATTTGTCCAGAAGATGCTGATATGTAACCATGGTTACAAGAAAGAACGAGAGCGGAGAGAAGGAGGTCGTCCACATATAAACCCGTCACCGTCATTCAGGACTGGGCCCTCTGTGTAGAAGTACCTCAGCCAAATGGAGAACATGAAACCAGCACTCAGAGCCAGGCCCTTCCACACACACACACACGCACACACACACACACACACACACACACACACACACACACGTAGACATGCTGAAGTAATAACAGGTACATACAAAAAGAAGCACTGGCAAATGAACACAACTCACTTCACTGTGTGTGTGTGTGTGTGTGTGTGTGTGTGTAAAGCCAGTCTGTAATCCAGTGGCCTATATAAATAAGCTTTGTAGTGTATAAACAGTTTTATGAACAGGCCATCAACTGCCTTCAACATAATAAGAGAGCTGAGTTACATGTGCACCCCCCGAGCAGACCAAGCAGCGTGTGTGTGTGTGTGTGTGTGTGTGTGTGTCTTTTTTTAAGTGCGTACAAGAATAAACACACACTCACACACACACATACGCAGAGCGAGCAGCAAGTGAGCCAAAAACAGCATTCCCTCTAACCCGAAGGAGCACATGCATCGTGGATGTCGACTCCTCGCATAAACACAAAGAGCCGGATCAATAAACAACCGGTGGACCCGGCGAGCACACGGCCGCCTGCTCGCCGTCACCGCCGTCCACCGCCACTGCACACACTGCAAAACTGCAGAAAACACTGGCCTCGTCGGCGTTTTCACAACGCCAGTGATCTTTTTTGTTTTCCACAGATGTGCCTCTGTCTTCTGGTCACCCACTGGCCGACTTCCCAGGGATCAGCTGTCGATCACGTGACGTCGTCCTACTGTGATGTTGTAGTGTTTCTCTGCTGCTGATTGCCGTTCACCATCCTGCTCTGTTTGCTAGAAACCCACCGCTGCACATTTAGAACAGAAGAAAGAAGAAGGAGGATGAGGGCCCGGCCTCCCAAGCCTTTTTTTTTTTTGTTCCTTAAAAAATCAGATTGAAGGTTGATCGGCACCGATGCTGATTCCCAGAACAAGGAGTTAAAACATTGTGATATCGATATCATTGCCGATATAATAAATAATTCTAAATGATAAAGGCTAGTTTAACCGGGAGTGAGGCGGCTGCTGCGTTGCTTGGCGCCAGCTGTTGGTGAATGATGTCAACTTTGCAGACAGCTGCTTGTCTGGCAAACTGTCAGTCAGAGACTCGCTCAGATCAACCGGAGGGCGACACTCAGCAATAAAACTCCAGTCTCCCTTTCAAATCTTTCACATCGGTTCATATTGGCCTCTCTAGCAATCAATAAGGATGTCAATCAACGTGTCTTCCAACCACTCATGTGACAGCGTGTTGGTCCCACCTCCACAGGTCAGAGGCTCAAAGGCACCCCGTCAGTTAGAGGGGAACTCCCGTATGAACAATTAAAAGGTGTCCAGTCTGCCGTCAAAGAGCTCGTTAGCAGCGTGCTACAGAAACACTGCAACGTGCTGCAGGCCGGCGTCTAAACGAAGCGCTTGGTTTCTAATGCGGATGTGTGGAACGCTGATCTGAAACGGACCTCTGTCATGTAGCCTCGGTTTCATGTGGACTGAACACTGAACGCTACATTGCTGTGATACGGTAACTCAGGAGTGTGTGTGCTTTGTTCCAGTCAGCCATCGTCTTTGTTTGCATCGTCTCCTGGTGTTCTTCAGACCAACCCGCTATGAAATGAATTTATGCCTATGAATTGACATAAATTAAATAAATGATAAATATTTGGAAAAGTAGTGGTTAAAAATGTACATAAACTTTAAACAAAAGGAATGTGTTGGTTAACAATAAAAACTGGCTGCATATTTATAAATACATGATTATTCAATTCAACGAGTTGTAGTTGTAGGTTGTACTGTTGAGATTTAAAATATATATATATATTTCCATAAGGCCCATCCTTGGGATATGACTCCTGTGAAAATAGACCTTGATTGTGTTGTTGTGACATTATTATTAGAATTATAACAGGAAGTGTGCTTTACTAACTGGAGCCAGAGCAGAAAGAGAGATGGTAGGTTGCATTATGGGCAATGTAGGGGCATTATTAGGAACCATGCTCTGAAAGTGGGATATCTGTGTGTGTGTGTGTGTGTGTGTGTGTGTGTGTGTGTGTGTGTGTGTGTGTGTGTGTGTGCGTGCGTGCTACAGGATAAAGAATGAATCGATTTTGAATTTCCAGGCAAAATATTCCAGAAAAGTCATTTCAATTCACGTTAAACTGCTTCTTTTTTCGATTCTTATTTTATCACTACGTCCAAAAAAAAAATGTGTCAGCAAACGTTTCTTTCCGTTCCGTCTGGATTTCAGACGCACTCCGCAAACACACACCCACACGTCTACAGCAAGACAATCATCAACAGTTCAGTCGAGTCAATATGGAGTTTTCTGCGAGCGCTGGCTAGGAAACACGCTACAGTCTGTTAGCATTCGGTGGCGACTGATTCCCCCTCCATCGTTCCCGGAGGCCGGCTGTACATGGATTGTCTTTCGACTGTTTTCTGCACGTGTTCACGCGCCGTGAGCTCCTCTGAAGTGCCGACGAGTCACATTCTCGCTGCGCTGGGAAGGAGTTCAAACTGCACTGCACTCCAGTCCACTAAATAAAATCTTATGTAGGAAGAAAACAGTGAGCAACAGTAGATTAGTAATGGCAGCCGGCGTGAGAAATCTCTTTGTTGGCTCGCCGCGATTCACACACACACACACACACACACACACACACACTGTAATTGATTCGGTATAAATTTGCCGTCCCGGATTTCCACTGACTGCTAATGTTGCAGAGAGACATGAGCCGAAAGGGAAAGTAAAAAAAAAGAAGCTGAGGGGAGAGAGAGCAGGCACGAGATCGAAGGAGCTCTGTCAGCGAGCCAGGCCGTGATTGGGTGTTAAAAATGCACTAATGTGTATTGAGGTGGATAGCATTAGCCAGTGATGATAAGCTAATAGCTAATCACTAGATCATACAAAGACTAACACGCTACGAGGCTTGGAGCAAGGGGGACTCTTCAGTGGGCTGACCACCGTCCACCAGAGATTTTGGGGGTGAAGAACGTCAGTTCGTCTGATCAATGAATCTCAAGGCATTCTGGGGATTCATTACCACAAGTATGGATAATATCTCTGTTAATGAGCAAATCTTAACAGTGACATCTTATCAGTCCATGTAGCACGATGAAATCAGCGGTCAATAAGAAGCCTAATTCTTTTTTTACTGGCTGCATATCAATTTCAGCTCATTAACACACAGATCGGGACTCGTTTTACAGAGGAAAAGGATTAAATTCCCAATTATGAGAAATAATTTGTCAAAACCGGACGGTAGAAATTCTATTCAGCATCGAAATAATTAAAGAATTCATTCCAAATTTCAGTTTTCAAGATTTTTCTTTTTCAATCACGACCACTTTAGTTTAAAAGAGAAATTGAGAGAGAGAGAGACGGTACACACACATACATGTCGACACACACACACGCAAACCCCTCTCTTCTGAGACAATAACGATGCCGTTTCTGAACAAGGGGCACCTCAGGGATTATAATCGGAATTTTCATCTCAGTCAGGGATTAATAGAATAAATGGGCGAGAGAGAGAGAGGAGAGAGAGAGAGAGAGGAGAGAGAGAGAGAGCGCTAACCATATATGAGTCTGTGCAGTGTGGGTGGGCGTATATACTGGCATCACTGATGGGCATTTTTTGCCTGTAGAGTGCTTTCTTGCTCACACACACACACACACACACACACACACACACAGGTAGCGTCTCGGCTTCCTCGGTCGGAGCTGTTTGATATGTAAATAGCGGCAGCGTTCCAGCACAAGTCCGACGCTTTGTGTTCCTCGCAGCAGCAGCAGCAGCAGCTCACACACACACACACACACACACACCTTTACATGCAGCCAGCACATTACACACACACACACACACATGCAGGGGAAACATATGAAGACATAAAGGCCGTCTGATTCCCTGCAACATACAATGCAGAATATTCCCTGGATTTCTCAAAGCAGTGTATAATATCATCGCCATGACAGCAGGATCAACATTCTCCTCCAGACTGACTCACATGAACACTTACATCCTGTTCAAATGCAAAACACTGATCACCCGTATTAATAACCTGCTATATGTTCAATCTTTGAGGTGCAAAACGAGGTGTGAAATTATGTTTTTTTCCTTTTATGAGTAATTCATTGTGATTTCTTTTGGATCACTATTATTAACCTGACTCATTAAATATTTGAGATAAAAAAAGGAATGAAATAAATATGTAATTCATTTTTGATTTCTTCCTGACTGAGTGGAGGTATTCCATTCTGTGAGGAAAAAACCTCAGAGTGGAACACCAAGCCAGCATTTACAAATAAGAAACACACACATACACATTCCTCCCTCGCCTCCTTTTTTTCTCATTACAAATGCTTTTGGATGCTATAATCGTGGCTGAAATTCCAGCATTTTATACTCTTTTGCGTTACATATTGACTCCACTGTGACAGTCTGAGATCAGTTGGGATGAAAGCTGAGGTTGAGGGAGACACAACACTGGCTTTCTAGTCGCCTATCAGACTGCATGTGCATAAATCCAGTGTGTGTGGTGGTGTTTGTTCTGTCCGGTGTCTGAGAGAACAAAAAAATAAAGAGGATCGACAGAACTAAAACAACGAATTCCTCAGATGAGACATTTTAGATGCCGAGTTTATTTTCTTTTTCAGTTAAAAAAATTCAAACATTTAATAATGCCCCGTTTATCTGCTCGACCTCAACATCAGAGGAGCTGTGTAACGCTGCTATTTTCTTCTCCCGTCTGAGTGTACAGCTGTTCCTACCAAGACGTTCCCACACACAACGCCATTGAAGCAACCAGACGGCTGTATTATGATGTAAATTGCTCTAATAACCCAGTTTAGCTGGTGAGCGTGTCTATGAGAGTGTGTGTGTGTGTGTGTGTGTGTGTGTGTGTGTTCTGGGGGGATGTTGAAATATCTAGTCACTGCAGAGACACAAGCAAAGACATATTGCAGTAACTCCTTCCAGCTGACATACAGCAGATAGATTTGTCTCTCGCTGCCAAAGGTCAAAGGTCAAATGCATCTTTGACAACAATTTCCCTCATCTCCACTTCCTGTGAGTGTAACGATTGTGAGATCAGTGACGAGGGAGGACGAGCGGAGCCTCAAACACACGAGCTGCAACATTTAGGATTTCTGAGATTCAACGGGCAAAGTAATACAGCCCGCATGTTCATCTTCACCCCCTTCTCTCCCCCTTCTCTCTCTCCCTCTCTGCAACGGCTAATTTAGTGCAGGCAGCCCGCCACTGAAAACTACAGCTAATTAAAATGCACGAGAAAGAAAAAAAAATGGCACTGCAACAAATAATTAGTGGTGTTAAGGCGCTTTAAATAAACGACTTTCCATGTAAGAGCAAAACTAAAAAACTTCCCTCTCTCTCTCCCTCTCTGAAGGGGGGGGGGTAGAAACAGAGGGAAGAGCCGTGCATTTCACCTAAAACTCAGAGAGAATGAAAGAGATGGAGGGCTGGGCTGCATTTAGACGGGTAAGATGTTGCAGTGGAAGAGGGGGAAACCGCACTGAGAGCAGGACACATCTGCTCAGGCCACATGAGAGAGACGCACGCACACACACACTCACACACACACACACACACGCACACACACGGTGACGAACTGACGCACACGTTATGCAAGAACACACATTCTGTGCACCCAATCCCTGGAAGAGGCTGCAGTTACTCCCCAGACTGAACGCTGCACACAAACACCCAGTTCAGCCACTGATCCGCCATCTGCACACACACACACACACACACACACACACACAGACACACGTATACCATGGTCTCACTAACACACTGACCAGTGGTACCAGACATTCAAGGTCACCCATGTGTCTCTGCTGCTGGCCTGTGGGATTTGATCACCATGGCCAAACTGGGAGGACACACACACACACTTTCTGCATTGAAGTCAGTGGATCAGCAGAAGGACGATTGGTCAGACTGGAGTCGACCCACTACAGTAACACACACGCTTTAGTGCCAGTGTGAAACCAAAATGAACAGAGGTGTTTTCTTTCAGGGTTTGCTCCTTCCTGTGACGACCCACCCAAACCTCCTCAGCCCGCCCCTCAAACAAGTGTCACCCAATCACTCCTCTGCTTGAACGTGTATGAGAGCAAACACGGATGGGCAACATGTCGGCTGCAGACTCCCTTTGAAAGGGATTTGTGATCCGTCGAGAGACCATGTCATCCGTGACGCCGTGCGTTTCTCTCGATGTGACAACTGACGATGTGTGTGATGTCACTTTCAACAACACACACTCACACACAAAACCTGACATTGCACAAAAACACACACGGCCAAACTGTGGACCTGTCCAGGGCACCACCCAAAATGACATTGTGCCAGAAGAGAAGGTTCATCCCTCCATGAGTCACGGAAGTGTTTAGAGGAATGAAAGGTATTTATTTTTAATATTCTGTCAGAGTCGTCTGTCTGACCTCCTTATCTACACAAAAGCTGATACCCATCCTCGACTCCGCCTCAGTCGAGTCGCTGCTTCTCTATTAATCAAACCCCGACGCCGCTGAGTGTGTGTGTGTGTGTGTGTGTGTGTGTGGAAGCAGGTCTGGTTACCTGGGAGGGGCTCCTGTTTGGGGCAAATCCCCCGGGGCAAAGACAACCGGTCGTCGTCGTCTGCCAGCGTGGCCTGGACGCCAACTTCCACAGGCCTCCGGCCGCGCAGGGAGCCAAAGGCTGGCGACGGGGTGAGGGCCAGGCCCGGGGAGGGGGAGGGGGGCTTGTCCAGCCCCCGGCCCACGGCCAGGCAGGGCGGCCCGTGGCATCGCTTCCTCTTGTGCTCGATGAAGAGCAGGATGTCCGCCAGGGGGAACGTGGCCTGGCATTGGCCACAGGTGAGCAGGTCCTGCTCCTGAGAGGCGTGAGTGTCGTGGCTCAGCCGGGCCAGCCGGCCCACCACGGGGCGGGGGGGCTGGTGCCCGTTGAGGCTGCCGCTCTCCTCCGAGTGCTCCGAGCAGCGCTCCGAAAGCTCCTCCGCGGAGACGACCGCCGTGGAGAGGGGTTCAGCTGCTGCTGGTGCAGAGAGGAGGAGAAGAAAAGAGGGATTAGAAGGAGCACTTTCTATTTTTCTTTTTTGTCTCTGTTAATACAACTTTTGGTGACGGGTGATGGGCGACATGTTCTCGGAGGATCAGAGTCAAAGAGGCGGCGAGGAGAAAGCCTGACAAGCGGTGCACACAGCGAGGGGGTGAGGCCGTTTGCCTTGTAATGATGGTAACGCAGAGAAAATGATTACAACGCCAGCCGAGCTGGATCATACATCATAAGAAGAAACGGCGGGAAAGAATATCCCCAATAACTGCAAATGCTCAAATCAGACTCCTTAAAGAAAACAACCTTGCAGCCAATGACAGGGAAGCGTGGAAGATGGCGGTTAAACACGGCGTTCACCGAGAGGAAACACGAGGACGGTGTTTGACTTGCCTAACCTTGTTTGTGCAGGTTTTGACTCTGTAATCAGCAGAAGAGAAAACTGTCACAAACATGTCCGACATGTGTGCCGGGGGGAAAGGCTGTGTGTGTGTGTGTGTGTGTGTCTGGCCTCGATTACATGTGCCTCACTCACAGCTCGGAGACTTGTACTCTGAGGTCGGATTAACGCCTGACTACTTTTTTTTTGTCCGAGGTCTTTTGTCGAGCTGGGAGCGTCCCGCCGAGGAGGAGAGGAGTGTGAACCGAGCCGTCCGCTGAATTAGGGAAGTGAGACGGGAGGACATAATTCACTTTTTTTTTTTTTAAATAAAGTCTTCCAGTCCAAGGTGCAGAGTGTGACTCCCTGCTAGCCGCCTAATACGTGTTGACCTTCTTTACTCAGCCACCAATTTCACATTTTTAATGAACTAAAAACCACCGAGAGTCAAAAAATAGATTTTAATTTTCACCGTCTGGGTGATTGGTACAGATTTTGTTTGATAAAAGGGATAGGGTTACTGTGTGTGTGTGTGTGTGTGTGTGTGTGTGTGTGTGTGTGTGTGTGTGTGTGTGTGTGTGTGAGTGTGTGTGTGTGGGTGTGTGAGGGAGATCTGAATGTGGATTACATCCCCTCAAGGAAATATCACTGAACGACGCAATCCTGCGTGACATCTGTGTGCAAACTGGGACATGGAGATAACATGACAAATTCCCGGCTGGCACCAACACCACACACACACACACACACACACACACACACACACTTTGATTTAACTTCAGGTACACACAAGAGGGGGGGGGATAAATCAAAGAATAACATGTAATGAATAAGTTGAGTGTGTGGATATCCGGTTTACAATATAATAAGAGAAATGTTCTCTTCTTCTGTATCTTTGTCTGAGGTGAAAGAAGCATCACACGGAGCAGAGAGGATAATTCTCACCCACAATATTAATACATTAAAATATGCATAATATTGCAATCATATTTACTAAAAGGAGAAAAAAAGAAAAAAAAACGAAGGCCTAAATCTCTCAACTGGAAATGATTTTACTACATTTAGGTTCAAAAATCCATCTGATAAATCTATAAAAAGAAAAAGAAACTCTGCTCTAAATAAACTATTAATTTCATCTCTGCAAAATCTGGATAATAGTAGCCTAATATTGTAATATGAGTCGGAGAAGGTAATGTGGAGTTTGAACAAACGCACTGCTGAGTCGTTAGATTGGAAGAATGAAATGTCCGTTATAAGACGTAGTGTCCGCTGAACATCAGGAGATACATAAAAAAAATCATAATAAAAGAGTAATAATCAGAGGTGGCTGTTTGCTTGCCAGGGACAGCTTTCTGCTCCATTTGTGACAAATCTGTAAGCTAAATGAAACGTGCGTGTGCGCGCGCGGTCAGGTTTGATGAGTGTGCAGGCTGTCGCTGCTGATTGCAGCCTGCATGTATGTAAAACATGTGCTGCACAAATACACGCAGATACAAGGGAAGAAGGTGGGTTGGAAGTGATGAAGAGGAATTGTAGATTTGGAAATGGGGGGACCCCCCCCCCCCTCCCTCCCTTCCTCCCCCCACATCCTCTCCCTTTATTCTAAAGAAATCGCCAAATAGTCGCCGTGTAGAGAGGGCTGGCGATGAAACTGATCAGGTTCAAGTTCAGCGCTGGATTTTCTGATCGCGCTCTGCCTCCTAGCGACGGGACATGGCTATGGTGACTGCGCTGTCACCCAGCCGAGGCCACACACACACACACACACACACACACACTCTCTCTCTCTCTCTTCTCTCTCTCTCTCTCTCTCTCTCTCTCCTCGTTCTCTCGTTCTCTCTTTCTCCAAACCCGAAAACACATAGACAGCCTGTCAACATACCGAAACACGATGAAGCGCTGACGCGTAAAGACGCTCAAATGTCTTCCTGTTTTCACGTTTGCGGAGCCGCTAAAATAACGCTGCGAGGCGGCGCACCTTGCGGCGCGTGGTGCCACTTTGCTCCGCAGTTTCCCAAACACACACTTCCCAACTCACTCGTCAACACATCACACCGATGCGTCTGATAAACCGGGAAGAAACGACGCGTTCGTGATCGAGGAACACCGCGCGTAACGGCAGACGCCGCCGAGCAACACTGTCGGGATTTCGTCACATGTTGCAGCTGCAATCAGCTGATATTTATGACTTAATTGTAAGTAAAGCTTTAGAGTCCTGAGTTAGGATGTGTGTTAAAATGTCACTTCATAAGAACAATAAGGAAAGAATGAGCCGGAGAGTAAATGTGCAGTTTGCTGCCCCGGACTCTGCGGCTCCGCTGTGTGTTGGAGAAGGAAAGCTGCTCATCTAAACCAAACAACTACAAACAGGCTTTACAAGAGGCGGTTAGGATTTTTTTTTTATAATTGTGTAAAAAATGAATCGATCTTCCTTCTCCGCGGTGCGGAGCTGCAGCTCTGAGGCGGCTGTAAACAGCCCGGACACGAGATCCCCCTCCTCGATCCAGAAATCCACCTCCAAGTTTGTTTGTTTTTTTTCCTTAAAATAATCCAAAAATAGAATGAGAGAGAGAGAGAAGTTGAAAAACTTGACCTCCGAGCTACAAAACAGTGATATTCTAGAAGGGGCTGCTTTCTCCGCGAAGCTCCGCCGAGGGACGCGCTCTGCTGCCGGGAGCTCTGCGCGTTTCCACTGACCGGAGCGACCGTGGGAGCAGCGGAGCCACCGGGAGTGCGTTTAGCAGCCTGTGAATGCGCATTCTCCCCGTGGAACCGAGCCGCGATAACGGGAGCACACCGACGAACAAACTTTTTCTCTCTCTTTCGGGACTTTTGGGGCTCTCCGGCGGGCTTTTACGCACGGAGGCATCGCACTTTCTCTTCACGCTGTTAAGTCCAGTTGACCGCGGGTCCGAGCGGTACGTCCGGTGTCCACACCAGCTCCTGCTGCACCCCCTCCTCCCCACACACACGCAGACACACGCGCACACACGCTCAAAACCCCCCGCTTTACTGAATGAAATGAAAGGGAGTCAGAAGTGACATTTTTCTGTCTTTTCTTATCTCTACTTACGCGAAAAATCCCGTTTGCTTAAGTGCTGGGGTTTGCCTTGCTTGCGGCGAGACATGGTGGCTGGCGGCGGCGGCGGCGGCGTTCAGCGCGGATCACATCGGGGAGAGCCGGGGTTAGAGAGGAGACTCCAGTGGGGCAAAGAATATCTTCATCCAACGCCTTTGACATCCACAAGAAAAAAAGGAAATAAATTAGAAATAACACAAAGATGGCGCGGAGGCGAAGATGGATCGCGGGATCGCCGTCATGGCTTTTTTGAGAAAGGAGAGCAGAGAAAAAAGAGAGAGTGAGAGAGAGGTAGATGGAGAGAGAGAAGGGGAGAGAGATGGAAAAAAAATGGCAAAAGCCCCCCCCCCCCCCCCACCCCCCACCCCCCACCACCACCCCTCCCCTCAACCCCCCCTCTGAGCTGTGCAAGTTCAAGTGCACGGACGTGACGTTCCCGACGAACTTGAACGTCAGGCGATGGACGGACACCCGACATACAAAAACATGGGCAGGGCCGAGGCACCCGGGTGGGAGTGGGAGGAGGGACGGAAGGGACGCGCAATAACAACACCAATGGACGGTCATTAGAAAGCGAGAGGGGGGGGGGGAGGGAGGGAAGGAGGGAGGGAGGGGGGCTGGACATGAGAAATAGACCCAGTGGAAGCCAATGGACACAGAGATCAGGGGGGCCGGACAAGAGGCTCTTGGAGGGAGGGAGGGAGGGAGGGAGGTGTGTGTGTGCGCGTGTGTGTGTGACAGAGAGAAAGAGAGAGGCAGAGATGTCTAATGAAAGCAATATGCAAAGAGAGAGAGAGAGGAGAGAGAGGTGGACGCAAAACAGGGCAGGGGAAGCGGCGGACAGGAGCTCGTGGAGGACAGACACGATGCCGCTGCACACGCGGACCGCGCGCGTGGACAAAGTCTGTCGCATGTGGCGGAGGAAAGGACGCGACGCTGCCGGCCACCGGCTCACCTGCACGCACGTCGATAATGTCTGTTTGCCATAAGGCGCGGGCACGTGAAAAAAAGGCTGTGTTATTCGGGTAGAGAGAGAGAGAGAGAGAGAGAGAGAGAGAGAGAGAGAGAGAGAGAGAGAGAGAGAGAGAGAGAGAGATGCACGTGTGAAAATGAGAAGTCGCGAAGCAAACTATCCGGTTGCAGCGAGCAGGACGAGCAGGTTGAACAGGCGGCGGATCCCGGAGACGCGGGCGGCTGCACACACACACACACACACACACACTCACACGTGATAATAACATCGCAGCCCGTAAAACAAAGAAAGACTCGTCTTACTGCGAGTCTTGACTTCACACTCGGATCTCCAATACTGCGCGTCCTTACATCTAAAAACAATTTCATAACAAAGTGTGTGTTCGTGTTTATTATCATGTATCAGGTCTGACACTGATGAAATGATTTCTTACAAGCCTGAAAAAAAGTTTTAATGGTTTATTTGTTTTTATTCATATTTTGATATCTTGAGGTCTTGGTCGCTTCTCTGTGCCATAAATGAATATTCAGCCATTCCTTTGTGAGGAGCGCTCAGTGCGCGTGCCGCCGGAGGTGGAGGTGTGAGTTTAGACAGGACACTATAGGGTCCAACCCCCCCCCCCCCCCCCCCCCCCGCAGCCCCGCGGACCGCGGGAGTGCAAGGGGCCGTGAGCGGGCACATAAGCGCCCCGTGAAATAACTTTCAGATGTGCCTCGGGTTCGAGCTGCGCACGGTGAAGGGGAGGATGTGTTGTTTGGGAGGAGAGAGGAGGGGGAGATTGTAAATACTCTGGTAATAAAGGGGGGTTTGGTAATATAAGACGCTGCAAACGCGCCGCGCAGCTCGAAGCGGATCCGGGTTTTAGAGCGCTGGTGTGAAGTGAGGAAAGACGGGCAGAGAAACGGGAAGGCAGCGAACCGCCGGGACGAGTGGTACGGAGGGACGGACGGCACGGGAGGAGAGGACAAGTTTCCCCGGACGGAGGTGAAGCGGGAGCGGCGGCGGCTCTCGTGGTGCTTCGGAGACCTGGAGCCCTGGGGGTGGTAGAGCGAGCCAAGACAGAAAGAGAAGGAGGAGGAGGAGGAGGAGGAGGAGGAGGAGGAGGAGAAGGAGGAGGAGGAGGAGGAGGAAGACGAGGGAGGTGATGGGAGAGAGACATAGAGAATGAAGGAGAGAGAGGGAGAAGCCGGAGAAGTGGATGAGGAGGTGCAGCGTCAATGGGGGAGATGACCAGTGAGTGAAATATTTTGCGGGTTGCAGCTCGCTGCGTGGCTTATTAGACAAACCGGTGTGTGTGTGTGTGTGTGTGTGTGTGTGTGTGTGTGTGTGTGTGTGTGTGTGTGTGTGTGTGTGTGTGTGTGTGTGTGCCTGCGCGCGAGCGTGAACGTGTGCGCGCGAGTGTGTGGCGATTATCCCACACAGTTTAATAATCGCGTTTGTGACCATGTGTCATGTGACTTTTTATTAGAATTATAATTATGATCATTATTGTTGTTATTATTATGAATAATAATGAATAATAACAACAAGAGTATTATGATTATTATTGACTGATGATAATAACAACATCATCTTAACAGAACAGTGTGTGATAATGCTGAGGAGATAATGATCTATCAGCACGTTGCTTCACTGAAATACTTTCGTTGTTTATTCATATTTAGTCATCAAGCCGATTCAGAACGACAATACAAATACATCATACATGTTATTCCTCCCCGTCTGTATTGTTTAGCGCGGTTCTCTATCCGTCGATGGACTGGCCATTATAGTTATTATTATAGATAGTATAAATGTTAACAGGAGTCCATGAATGCAAGCTTACTGATACATTTTAGCTCTCTCTATATATATCTATATATATGAAGTACAGAAGTATTAAATAGTATATTTCCATTTCTGTATTTCCTCATTTTGGCACTTTTGAGCCGGAGGAATAAGTTATTTTAATTTGTAAAGATTAATTTGGGGCTGATTTCTAGGTTTACAGTTTTCATCAGGTGGATGACGCAATTAACGCGACCAGCTGATAAAACACAAGACCTTCGACCTGCGACGGTTCGAGACCGCGCGTCCCGAAGACACGCTTTTAAACTTACAAGTGCACTTCATTTAACACCAACCATGGAGTTGCTCCTACACCGAACCTATTAATATTATTTATTATTATAATTATTATTATTTTTGTTATTATTATTAATGTTGTTGTTGTTGTTGTTTTTACCTTGGATCGTTGCATTATGTCCCTGAATGACAGAAATACATCGTGACTTCCAGTAGAAACATGAGTTTGAATGTCGGGTGAGCGTCAGGGGAAACGCTCCGTCGCTGTTGCCGGGATACCATGTGCGCTGTTCGGATTAAGGCGCGTTAAAACGCCGTAATAACACACAGGAGGTTTCTTTGGAACACGACGCGTCCTCTCACGGAGCCTGTTAGCGGGCTGAATGGAGGGTTTCGCGTTTCCTCGGGTGTCCTGGTGGCATATTGCTGTCTGGACGGCGAAGACCGCACCTAAACTTGATCACCACGAGGAGCCGTTACACACCGGAATAACAAACATCCAGCAGGACGCAGAGACGGATGACTCACATTTATGATCTTGTTTTACGACCTCTTGGTTTGACATATAAGTAACACTCTCTCCGTTTCACTTAATTGCAAAGTCTCTGCCTCCTTTGGCACCAAACTCCCCAAAACCAACACCGACGTGCCCGCGCGCAGCGACGACCGACAAACAGATTGTGTTGTGATAGAAAACGAGCCCCGCAGATCATCTGTTACAGGAAACGTTCTTCTGATTTTAATGGAGCACAATTGGTCCCCACACTTAAAGGGGCCCTCGCATCCGAGAGCGCAGACCTTGACCTCTCCCTTCACCTTGCTCCATCTGTTGCCAACAAAGAGCGTTTTCCCCGTTCTTTCCCTTCCTCTACCATCCCCCCCCCCCCCCCCCTCTCTCTCTCTCTCTCTCTCTCAAGCCGGGACACTGATGAAGGCCCGTAGAGCTCCTCGGACTCCGGGAGCGCGCAGCCAGACATGTAAACGGCAGCGCGTCGCCGGTTCCGTTACCCTCCAGTCAGGGCTGCGTGCTTAATGTTGCGGAGGTGCGGCAGCTCTCTGCGTGCACGCGCGCAGCAGGGCCCGGGGGAGCGCGTGTCTGTTTGTGCGCATATATATATATATATATATATATATATATATATATATATATATATATATATATATATATATATATATATATATATATATATATGTATATATACACCCCTTCTAAGTAAGAATCAATTTTTTTAAAGGTCTCAGGATGGTATATTTTCTGCGCCATATGTAGGCCACGCTCCGCCGCCTTTAACTTTATTTCTCCTACTCAGCACTTTTATTCGCTTGTTAAGTCGGCTGCAACTTTGATCCGCCTGTATGTAGGTGCGCCGAGTGAATGGACAGCGGCGCTTTGACGGCGCTGCGTAAAACGGGGAGGGCTGCTGAGAATTTAGGCTTTGTGAGGAGCGGAGAGAATAAACGGCATCAGACCGGTGGCGGTCACATTCGCGCCTTCCCTGCACGCATGACAGCTCCGGGGAAATTGAGTGACGGGGGTCGCATTTCAATATATGGAAATGACCGGGGGGCTCCTGAGATAAATCAGCCCCCCTCTCCCTCCCTCCGTCTCTCTCCCCCTCTCTCTCTCTCCCTCTCTGTCTCTCTAGTTGCTGGTTTTGTTGCTTTTGTTCTAAATCCCCAAACCGTGCGTAAAGACGCGTAAACGGACATGACACCGGCGTTGTGTTAAGCAGCTCCATGTAACAGCTCCAACCTGCGGTGCACGCGGCCTCCAAGTGATGCTTCTGTTTTGTCCCTCTGTTGAATAGAAGGATCTGATTTCCAGTCTGTGATCTGCGACCTGTGCAGGGCGTGGGATCGGGTCTGGGTCGAGACCCCCGCGACCCCCAACAGGATAAGCGGTGATTGGAAATGGATGGATGTTAAATTCACAGACATCAAACGTAACGTCGTGTAATTCGTTTTTACGCTCAACCTTCTCGAAGCTCCTAAAATGAGTTTTATCCACGACATGTGATAGATTGTAAGCATTAATACTCAGTAGATACGCACCTGTTTATTCTCTTATTCGGCTGAATCATTGCTTAACAAATGTTTCACGATTAGAAATAATCTACGAATGGCGTGTGTGATCTGAACCTCTGTGCTGAGATAAAAAAAAAAAAAAAAAAGCCTCATAGATCTTTGGCTCGGTTTATTTCTGTGTTTATTTCCGGGGGGAATTAGCTCCAAATCCCCATTAAATCTAGTCCCGGCTCTTTGCGGAGACATTCCCACCACGCTGCCATCCCAACAGCGTCACAATAGACGGAGCGGGATGGATATCACGACGCGCTATTATCACATCGGAGGATGTGCGCGCACGCCGTTGCGACGGGCCAGTGGTATTAGAGGAAATCAAGCGGGATTACACGGCTATAGAGCAAATGATCAGACCCCCCCGCTTCTGTGCAATACGTGGTAGTGATGTGACGCTTGAGATTAAAGTCAGTCAGAGAAATGAAGTAGAAATGAGAAGCATCCAAAGTTTGATAATTCACCATCATGATCATTGAACGGGACTCATTCGTCTCACTCCTGAGGGTTCCAGACCACAACACCCATCCACAGCAGACTACACGGGGCCCGGGGTCCGGGGTCCGCGGGGCCCGGCGTCCGGCAGAGAGCCGCGCACATCCCCTCCTCCACATCCATCCATTCATCTGCCTCTAATGCACGGACGTGTTTATGGCCGCCGTGGTTAAGTCGTTGTTAATTCTACACTAAATAGGTTGTTATGAAGTTGGACGAGGGAGGAGAATGGTACACTTGGGACCGTGGAGCGTGTCTCTACCCTGAGAGCAGCCTATAGTATCTATACAGGCGGGAGAGGAGCTGCTGTGCCGGACGGGGTTCAGGCCACAACACCAACACTCCGTCACCGTGTGTGAAGGTGTCGGCTCGTTTACGTCCAAAGTGGTGTACTAAACAGCTGTTTCTCTGACACGCTCCCTTCTCGGCCAAGGCAACATCAGCAGTCAGAGGAAAGTTGTATTTTGAAGCTGAAAAAAATAATCGTCTTCAGAATAACAGATAAAGTGATAGACCTCCGTCCAAATCTCCACAGTCGCGGGAGCGTGCAGCCCGAACGCCTTCAGACGTAGACTCTGGCGCCCTCTGGCGTCCACACGCCGCCAGTGTGAACGCGCAGCTGCTGAAAGGGGCCCGCAGCCTGAACGCGCCGCGGAGGGCCCGGAGCCTTTTAAACGGAGCTTCAGGGTGGAAACGATTAGACTTTCACATTAAATAAAATGTGATGACGTGTGGAAATATTCATTAAAATGAACCGGATACACGGCAGCGCGAGGACGTGGTGGTTTGTGGGGAATACAGCGAGGAGATGACGGGGGGATGCCGAAACCAGATTGGGGTTACATGTGGGAATAACAGAAACTATTATAAATTGTTATATTTTTTTATTTATTTTATTTATTTTTTTGCAACGGGTTGTGGTGTCCAGGTTGTGGATTATTGATCTCAAATTCCAACGCTTTGATCGAGTGTTTCAAATGAAACCGAAGTGATCCGATCCATCACCAACAAACTATCACGGAATAATCATTTGGAATACCATAAACTTTATCACACCACAGAAATATTGTCTGTAAAGATTATTCAAAGAGAAATGACTTGGGTGTGTATTTATTTATTGATTCATTTTAAACACTGATAATCCTCACGAACACATCTGTACAGACACCTTGGGCTGGTTTTCTAATCCTCATTATATCCCATATAATATTTCACGTTTTAGTAGCCTATTAGGATTAATAATATTACTTTTATTGTCAGGGCTTTTTGACATCCTCAAAAAATGCCAATAAGGGCGGGAAGAGTTGCCGTCATGTTAAATATGGTGTGATTGAGGATTATTAATCCGGGTGAATAATTCAGCGATCGGCGGCTGTAAATGAAGTTGGATGAGTAAATGTTGCGGCTGCGGCGGCGGCGGGGCGCAGTGTGAACGGGCCGCACCTTAGAGAGCTTACAGATGAATCATGTATTTTTAATGAATATCAAATAGAAGAACTCCTCCTTCCACCAAAAGCAGCAGCCACCGGGCGATCTAATGAGATTAAGCGGCGCGGGCCGGCCGGGGAATTGTGCGGTAATGAGTGCGATCAGCGGCGGCTTTCTAATGGAGCTGGGGGGGGGGGGGGGGGGGGGTAACATGTCTAATGTGACATGACACCCTCACTCCCGGACTCGGAGGCTGTTTCTGCACACTTAAAAATGTTGGGTTAAAAACAACCCAATATGGGTTATTTTTTAACCCAACACTGGTTAAATATTGGACAGAACACATGCCGGGTTATTTTGACCCAACAAGTTGGGTTGGTTTCCTTAAACCAGCAGTTGGGTTGTTTATACAACCCAGTTGGGTTGTTCATATAACCCAACCATAGGCTCAATTTGACTATACTGCTGGGTTCTTTCTACTCAATCAGTTGGGTTGCTAATTTCTAATTATTAATATTTTATTATAATAATATAATATTTTTATGGTATTTATTGATTAAATATATTCTGACACAAAAAATTAAGAAAAAGTATTTATTAAAATGCAAAATTCACAGAATACAAAATATTTTAAGTAACAAACTTTTTATCAAAAATAGGGAACAGTGATTTACACAAACTTGAGCCTGTCGCCTATTCTGGGAATCAAGGTGGTGATGGTTGGAAGATCAAGGTAGCCAAAGCTCTCTTCATCAATTGCCTCCTCTGGAACACAGAAAAAAAAAACATTAAAATCACCACACCAAAATCTTTTTAGTGCTTGTGTGTTCCTTTCTATTCATGACTTGCACCTGGTTTCATTATATAATCTGAACCTGTTATGATATGGCCAGGTGTTACAGAAATTCAGTTTTATTGTACAGAATTCACTGCAGTAGAACCATTGTAAAATGTTCAAATTAATGGGACACAATTGTTGTAAACATCCCAGATTTAGCTTTAAGATATTTAAGGTTAATAGAGTATCTATCTGGTACAACACTCAAACTATTTTCTTCCTTAAAATTAATATGGGAAAATAGTGGTCAAATAATGTGACATGGAAACAACTTAAATTGACTTACCACTAAACCTGTCAATGAGCCCTGGAAGCTGCCACTCAGTCAATTTGGATCTCACAAAATCGTCCATGAGGTGGGAGAATCAAACTGCAAAACCAACACAAAGAATTAAAATAAAACAAACGTATCATAAATAACTCATTCAGTAACGTTAAATCAAAGGTATTTTCACTGTTGTAACAATTAACTTCTCTACGGTTTAAAACTTCGACTTGAGCAAATAAGAAAGTTACCGGTTCCCCCTCGGCAAACTCAAGCTGGCTAATACAACGCGGACTGGCTGGCTAGCTGAGGCTTGCTAGCATGTAGCGGGGTAGCCAAAACCAAAATCGATCCCCCACCGCGGTCAATTGGACTCATAATATATTTTTCCTTCACTCGGGTTTACAACACTCTCCTACTTACGTTGTTATACATGGAAGCCAAATTGATGAAAAACCTCACGTTGTCCTCCTAACTTTAACTTTAAAACACTCGAGTCACTTCGAAACTGCTACATAGCGACCCAGCTAACATGCTAACTTGCTACGTTTAATGAAATTGAGTTTGTGCATGCTAATTAGGGCTGCACGATTATGGCCAAAATGATAATCACGATTATTAGTCACGATTATTCATTATGTTCGGTAAAACATGTCTTTTTATTGCACTTTTTTTAAGAAACATTATGTGGACAAATCTTCACATTGAAACTTAAAATAATCATAAATTATAAATAATAAAATAAAATTTACCCAAGATAAAGGGCAAAAATTAAATATGCCATTGCAAAGTGCAATCATAAAGTGCAAACAAATGAAAAAAAAAAAATGAAGCCTATGCAGACACACAATGGAAGTGGAGCCCTTACGAGGCACAAGCTGCTCCTCACCTCCAGATGCTGCTCCCGACATCGCGTCTCACACTCTCATGCGTCTCACACCCGCTCTCACACTGTTATGGTACAGACACACCAACTCCGGCAGCGACGGATACGGACGGAACGGATGGTCGAACGCACCGGCGAGTGGGCGCTTCTGTGTTCAAGTTGGATCAATTGGATAGACGTCCTGGGAAGTGGGCGGGACTTGAGTTTCGCTCTGCCGTTTCCAACATGGCGGCCGGGCCACAAACGATCTCATTTTACAGTTAAACTACACGCTAAAGCATGTTTCTGAAAACATTTGAGGCGGGAAATGTGTAGTGCAGTAACATAATCTGGATTCATATTTGATCAACACTGCCTAGTTTGATAGTTTGAACGAAGTTTCTGGAGCCGGCGGCATTGCGTTGGACGGACGTCATTTGCATAAAGTTCAATCTATCGAACTTTATGCAAATTCACATACGGCGACAGGGCCGCCAATTCGACGTGCCGTATCCATCATGCGGAGCTCCTGCTCTACATAGGAATGGGATCCGTTGATTTGACGTCCGTTGCCGGAGTTGGTGTGTCTGTACCTTTATATCATTTGAGGCTGCCGCTGCTGCAGGGTTCGCTCGCTTGCAGTTTAGGCAGCTTAATGAAGCCCTAACCTTTCGGTCGCCCCCTGGTGGTCGGCTGACTATTGGGTTGAGAAAATCGCCGACGATCAACTTAATTTAATCGTGGCAGCCAAAATCGTGATCGTGATTAAAATTCGATTAATTGTGCAGCCCTAATGCTAATAACGTTAGCTAACAGCTTGCTGACTTACCAATAGATAGTAGATAGTAGTTGCTCATTGGTGCTTCATTAACTCACATCTAAACCTTATATTTCCTAAAGCCCTGGCCGCAAAGGCTTCCATGTATTAAAACCATATACGTTTACGTTGGCCCACTGTGGGTGTGCATAACTGTTAACATACGTTACCCACAACAAGCTATCGCTAACGTTAACTACAAATGACCGAGAGCTCACAATCACTGCTACACACGCTCATATTACCTTGAACCATTCGTATGACCAACATACACGGTTACTACAATAAGCTTTATATACATATTATTCATATAAATTAAACATTGTGGTGAAACAATAGTGCACACGTAACAAACCTTGCTTTGTATAGAGCTGAGTCTCTCAGTATGTCCATGACCGTGGCGTTAACGTTACTGTTGGTCGCGCATGCGCGAACGTCAACCCAACATGTTGGGTAGTCCGAAATAACCCAACACAGTATAATGGAAATTACAACCCAACAGCTAATAACTCAACTGCCAACGACAATAACCCAGCAAATTGGGTTCTTAGATTACCCAACTTAATGAAAACTACCCAATTAAACTAACCAACAGTCTCAACTCAGCTGTTGGGTTGAAAAAATAACCCAACAATTCTTTGTGTGTGGGGACGACGTCGAGCGGGCGGCCCGATGGCTGACAGCGCGTTATTATCATACGTCATCAATAACGTTGTTTTCATGAATGAAGCAACATTAATACACTTTCTCTGCAGAGCACCTGCCACTAATGATGCACTTTCAAAATAAAGTTACACGAGAAAAAACTGCACGATATTGGGGCAAATATATAAAGAGACAGAGAACAAGAAGAGATTTAAACTGGTGGGATGTAACTAAGTACATTTACTCAAGCAGACTACTTCACTACAATTTGGAAGTATTACAGAGTACATGTTCTGCTACTTTATACTTCTGTATTTCAAAGAGAAATATTGTACCTATACTGCACTATTTATTTGATCATTTAGTTACTGCCCTGTACTTCACAGACTCAGCTTCATAATACAACATGTAAATTAGGGTGTATTATTGATAAATATAAGTAGAAAATATTGATACCACAACAGCATATATATTCAAATAACCTCCATTCCTACACACTGATGCATCAACCATTACAATTCAAAACATAATAAACATTATTCTGAAGTGGGCCGTACTTTTACATTTGGAACCTAAAGTAAATTGTGATGCTAATACTTTGACTTCCAACAGAGTATTTGTACATGGTGTCTGAGCCGAGGACTTCCTCCACCGCAGGATTAAAAGGAGGGAGGCTGATCCAGAGTCCGGGGCCTGCAGGAGGGACTACATGCTTAGATGTATGACAGACAGCTCACACTGCAGTTTAAACAGTCTGGCAGGAACAAGACATGTTTTTGTATTTTGGTGATTTTGGTAAAAAGAAAGAAAGAAAAAAAGAGTGGCAATAATAACAACTCATTACTGTGTATGATACTAACCTAACAACTATGGAGACTAAAATGATGAAGATCAAAAAATAAAAACTAACCATGGTGTTGAGAACAGCATACATGTGGTCAGGGAAATGTGTATAATAAATATATTACATAAGCCGATGTGGGCATCAGTTTGAAATCAACCCAATAATCATTTCTGATGAGATGATACATTATACATTCTGATCAGTCGTCCTCATAGCTGTAAACGGAGGACGGACCTTTCCTGATGTCTGAGAAGCCGCTCACTTCTGTTTGTTTGTCAACAATCAACTTCAGATGTACGAAAGGAGCCAGAAGATCTGTTCCTTTCAATCTATCTCTTATAAATAAAATATTGTTTTTATCATTGAACAAAAATGATGGTCATTAAACCGTAAATTAATTTCCACATGAAGGATGACAATTTTGCTTTTTTTGCACACTGAAGAGAAACCGATAATACATCAGTAGTAACTGCTGCTAAGATAATGAACTGTCTCTTCCTCCAGCTCACCACGTTGCTATGGTTGAAGACATTGAAACATTTCCCTGTTTGGTGTTGTCCTCTATGTTCTCTTCTGTCATCATTCTGTCAGAAAAAGGGGGAATTCATGGGCCTATATGTCAGCTACAGGTCAGCTAAACGACCAAATAAACCCATTCAATGAACATAATAATGACCATATTAATAAACACATTAATAAAACATTAGATAGATAGATAGATAGATAGATAGATAGATAGATAGATAGATAGATAGATAGATAGATAGATATAGATATATGAGCAAATCAAAATAATATAAAGGGAAATTACAACAAATACATAAGATGCTGTCATGTGTTTAACCACACCGCCCTCAGATCCAGTCTCTCATGGACTCATAGTAACGTAGCGTCCCATCAGCAGAGTGATGTCACACATTGGACACGTACCTCTGGGTTGTCACATCCTCCACATAAAGTGCTTGCAGCTGTCCACGGTGCTGAAAGTGCTGAAACACTCCTCCTGCTGAAAGACGTACCACAGTGAGGAAAGCGTCAACCTTCCTGATTGGCGGATGGGAACGCCAGCAGCCTTGTGGTCACACGGATCCTCCTCTCCATCAGGACGGAGCAGGAAACGCAGCAGACTTCCACAGAGCTCCACCACACACTCGTTCAGATGTTGTTTCTTTGCTTCGTGAGAGAGGAAAACGTGGCCCAGATCTCTTCTTTATGCATTGTGAATTGAAGAGCGGTGGTCGCGGTGCAGCTGCAGGCTGGAGCAGCTCCCGTGGTGCAGTTGGACAGAGCAGTCCCCCGCCTCGGGGAGTCATCAGCTGTGGGTTTGACCACTGAATGGGGAGCTGGTAAAAGTTGGGGCTGCCCCTGAAGTGTAGACACCATAAACCTTTTAATGTTAACTTACCTTTAACCTCGTTGAACTTGTTAACCTTCCCCTCAAATATTAACTGGAGGTGAATTGGCCCCAACTGTAGCTAACCTGCAGGCATTTTGTCCTGTCATAAAAGTTATGGCGATTTTTTTTTGTGCATTGTTTGAAGTCAGATGGGCGAAGGAGGCGAATTAGGGCCACTGTTGGAAAATATAAAATTAGAGCCAACAGAGTGGAGCAATATTCAGAGAAAAAAAGTTGCAAATTTGCGACTTTATTATACGGTCATAGAGGAAGTGACAACAAGGGAAAGCTACCAGTAGCATCTTAGCCCAACCACCCGATCAATAAACACCCATAAGATGACAATTTGGCCTCATATATAAAAACCAATACTCATCAACAGCATCACCCTAAGGATCTTAACGAGGCGTTGTCACACGTTGGGATGGATTCATTCGAAAAGTTAGGGAGCAAAGATGCCGTTTTTTTGTTAGCATCGTAATAAAGTAGCAAATCTGCAACTTTTTTTCTCTGAATAATGCCCCCCTCTCTCGGCTCCTATTTTTTGTTTGTTTTCCCCCTACAGCGGCCTTAATAGCCGTCGTGCAGATGAGAGAAACTGGCTGTGTGATCTCTAGCACCACAACGAGTGGGTTTACTGCTGGTGCTGAGCCTCTCGAGGGCCTCTCTTGTGCCAATGGACCAAATCGTCTCTCGTTTCGAGAGAGAGAGGGGGCCTCCCCGGCCCAACATGCAAGAGAGTGAATGTCCTATACACATACCTGTCTCACCATCCTGCATTTCATCAGACAGGATGGAAGCACACTGACTTTCCTGACAAAATTCTCTCATTCCAAAAACCTTTTGGTCAGCATTTCTCCCAAGGGCTTTTTCCTAGTGTGTGGCCAATTCTGCTCAGTGTCCGAATGACTCGTTATCTTTACTAGTATTTATTGTAGACATACGGCAGAAACAGCAGCTATTCATTCACTTCACAGGGAACTCACAAGGCGTGGCTCTGTCCAAACAGTGTTTCTCTCACTGTGATGCCATCACACAAGCCTAGTGCAGTCTGGAGCCTCGACCCTCATCCATGGCTCTGCTGAGTTTGTCCTTTCATCCATTTCTTTAATATCTGTGATATGTATCTGAGTCTTCCCAGACTGCAGTGTTAAATGTGCTAGAAGGATGAAGTGTCGCCTGACCCGATACTTTAATGCAAGTCTCAAACAGTTTACCTCTAATCCAATCATCACGGATTAGTGGGCTGCATGGGGACCATTATGTATGTTTAATCAATGTCCCCTCCCTTCTGCAGTGCTCTGTGTAGTCCCGTGTCCACATCGCTCAGCCCCCTTTTTTTCTCCACTGAGGGCTGACGTGGTGTTAACCATGGAACCGTCCATACCTCATTATGTGTGTCATGTACTGTTTGTGGACTGGCTTATGTTGTCCACTTGTGGACCTCGATGTCACAATGGGGAATAGTGTCTTACTATGGGTTTTTGGTTCATTTTCCCTTTTATTTCAAAGTTCCCTGCTTCTTGTGTCCTGTGTTTGTTTGACTTTCCCTGGTTTTTACTGTGTCACCTGTGTTCAGGGGCGGACAGGCCATCTGGCATACCAGGCATTTTCCCATGGGCCTACGTGCTTTTTGGGCCGACCGTCGATACTTTTTTCTGTTTGTCCAGCCCATGAATCAGAATTCCTTTATTGTCCCTTAACGGGGAAATTTGTTTGCCACAGCAGCCAAAGGACGCTACAAAAAAAACACAAAAATAATAATAACAATAGCAAAATTAACAATATAAATTAAAAAGGTAAGAAATAGAATAGACTTGTTACATATAAACATGATATTGTACAAAAATTAACAGCAGTGAATTTGTTTTTTATTTACAATAAAGTATAAGAGTGCAGAATGAGGTCTATTGGGAGCAGTGCTTATTGTAGAGTCTGACAGCAGCAGGAAGGAAGGACCTGCGATACCTCTCTTTCACACACTTGGGGTGTATCAGTCTATCACTGAAGGAGCTGACTAGTGCGGTGATAGTGGCCTGCAGGGGGTGGGACTCCTTCACCAGCAGCGATGACAGCTTGTCCTTCATCCTGCTCTCTCCCATCACCTGCACGGGGAACTTTAATAAGTTCTCTGAAGGCTCTGTTGTCCCTGTCCCTGATGAGGCCGACGATAGCAGAGTCGTCTGAGAACTTTTGTAGATGGCTGTGAGGTGTTTGGTGCGAGAAATCTGCAGTGTACAGGGTGAACAGAAAAGGGGCCAGGACTGTTCCCTGTGGGGCCCCTGTACTGCAGATGTCTGTGTCCGACACACAGTCTCAAGTCTATACTGTGGCCGGTTGGTGAGGTAATCCAGGATCCAGGTCGTGAGGTGTTGGTCCACCCCCGTGAGCTCCAGCTTGTCCCCCAAAAGTACAGGCTGTATGGTGTTGAAAGCACTGGAGAAATCAAAGAACATGATCCTCACAGCCTGGAACCCTTTTCTGGGAACCAGCCTCAAAGTTTGTCCCACCAGTTCCTGTGTGAAGGGTGTCTTCTCTCCGGGTGCCGTCCAGGGTCAGCCCGATGGCCTACTCCATGTTTCCTGTTTGGGGTCTGTCCATTCCTGGGTTGAAGTCTTCCTGGTCTTGTTGGGGTCCTGCCTGTCTGGCTGCGTTCCAGTGAAGTTCCTTGGCCGTGTTTCACCGAGCGGTTCCACCTTTGTTACCGGCCAGAGTGACCTCGCAGTTCACCTCTGCCTCCAAGCTGGTCACAAGATCGGCTCCAACTGCCAGGTTGTCAATGCCAAGCCGATGTAAAGAGAAATGTCTCTCTGGGTTATAAATAAGTATCTCTTTTATATAACATTTTCACTTTCTTGTATGCATAAATAAAATGAGTATGATGATGATTAGGTTTGAAGTAAAACCTGACTGATGATCGAATAACCGATATGCTTCTCAGCATGATGTGGGTGGGAATAAAGCCCTGCAGTGATTGTATTGCTTGCTACAAATTAACACCACCAAAAACAACTATCTCAAATAAATATATGTTTGAATGATATCTTCCAATTGATGTCACCTGCAGGAAGATGAAGTCCATCACTTTTCCTTCCCTGCTCCAACTTCCTATAAGCAGCGTATTCCTAATATTCCACGGTATCTTACACTGTGTGTCTGTTAGAGGTCATTTGTCATGAGCATTAACAGGAAATGATGAGTGAAACTTAAATATACTGAACAGGTTTATTGGCCTTAAAAGTGTATAGGCCTTAAAAGTATATAGAATGAAATAAACAGTATCAGGGCTGCACGGTGGTGTAGTGGGTAGCACTCTCGCCTCACAGCAAGAGGGTCCTGGGTTCGATTCCTGGGTCGGCCCGGGTTCCTTCTGTGTGGAGTTTGCATGTTCTCCCCGTGTAAGCGTGGGTTCTCTCCGGGTTCTCCGGCTTCCTCCCACAGTCCAAAGACATGCAGGATGGGGATAGGTTCATTGGTGACTCTAAATTGCCCGTAGGTGTGAATGTGAGTGTGAATGGTTGTCTGTCTCTACATGTCGGCCCTGCGATAGACTGGCGTCCTGTCCAGAGTGTACCCTGCCTTCGCCCAATGACAGCTGGGATTGGCTCCAGCCCCCCGCGACCCTAAAATACAGGATAAGCGGTAGAAAATGGATGGATGGATAAACAGTATCAGAATAGATTTATAAAATGATAGACATCCCCAGTCACACCACAAGATGGCAGTAGTAGCTTGGGCTGAGGTTGAGTAGGGTGGATCCACACTGAAGATGAAATTACAGGTAGTGTCAAACTGAAAAGTATCAGGATGCTGATTTCCAAAGTACAAGTTGTTGTTTTTTCTTTTTGTTGTTTTACAGTATTTTACACACTCACGTTTCCATGGAAACTGTAATGCAATCAGGTTCTGAGAAGGTTTGCAAGCTGAACCAACTGTGAACCAGCACTTGCACTTGAACTAGGTTTGCGTTGGTTGAAAAGGGGGAACAGATAGTGGAGCTGAGATCAGGCCAACAAGGAGATTGGGGAGGGGGACCGGACCCCAGACCCCCATGTTCAGGAGCAGGACTGAATTATTGGGGGGAGACTGTGTGTTTTCACATAGAAGACTCTCCCATCTTAATATGCTCTTAATCACAATTCAATATTGGGTCCCAACAGCTAGCTCTACCAAGTTTGTCACCTCCATCTACTCACCCGATCCCCGCTGCATATAACCCAGCTCTGCTCTCCAGTCTTCATCAGGGCATCCATTTACCCCAGTGGTACTAGGGGCAGTGCATTAAGTAACAAAGTCAGGGTCTTGCCATCTAAAGCTTTAGCAACTATGGGGGCCTCAAAACTTATACTGGCAGACTTGTCTTCTGCTCCAGGATCAACGAAGGCTTGAAGCCAGAAACAGATGGTGCCTGCACACTCTTAGAAATAAGGGTTCCAATAGGGTTCTTCTACAAGGGCTGAGGTTCTACCTGGAACCATTTGCTTCTGAAAAACCCTTTCCCGAAGAAAGGGTTTTTCAAGGGTTCCAGTAAGAACCATTTTGATCGAGAGAACCATTTAAAACCCCTTTCCTGAATAAAGGGTTTTAAAAGGGTTCTTGGTAATGCTAAGGGTTCCAGTAAGAACTATTTTGATCCAGAGAACCGTTTTTGGAAGAAAGAGTTCTTCAGGGATTGTTGAAAGCATGGATCCTGTGTCACCAGGGAACTGATAACACTTACCAATAATGGTAATACAATTCCTTGTGACTACTGATACCAATACTTTTCATATCCACTTTTTGTTTATTTGTTTTTTTCTTCTTCTCCAGATCCTGTTAATCAAACTGTAACATAATTGCCTATCTTGGGATTTGAACACCTGCCACCCAGTCTAAAGTCACTGGCAGTAGTGATTGAGCTAACCTGCTAGCTTGGAAGAGTCATCAGGTCCACCATACTAGTCTATTACCTTACACCTTCTGATCAGACATACAAATAATGAAACTGAAATGTTCTGTTACCAATTTATTTTCACAACCATTAATTATAAAAACGGAAGACCTTCATCAGCAAATCTTGTTGACCCAGGCAAAGATTAGCTGTGACTGGGATTTTAACCCCCACCCTCCAAATCTAAAGTCTGTACCATTACCAATTGAGCTATCCAACAGAAGGTGTAGATCAGGGACTCCTCTGACTCGCCACACTCAATCACACAGCCAGGTTGTCCTTCATGTCAGTGGTCAGACAGAGTGAGCTGATCATGTGTCTGTTTAGCTCTGTCTGTACAAACTGTGACTTCTGCTTTTAGGTCACAGTATCAATTCCCATGTTGACAGATATCATACCTTGCTGGTTGCACTTCCAGACAATTAGCTCAGTTGGCTATGAGCTGGTTCTTGGTGCCAAACAATGTGGGTTTGAGCTCCAGCAAGGGTGATAGTTATAATACATTAAAATACCTGGTAGTTTTTGTGAAACAAATGTACAAAATTTTAGAGTCATGGTAGATGATGTTTGACAAAATCATATCAGAATTTTACCTCAAACACAGATTTTTGACTGTGAATGGCTTAAGTCAATTTGTGAAGCCGCAGTTGCGTTGCCACTTGTCAATTAGCTCAGTGTGATAGACAATGGTCTTTGGTTCCAGAAATTGTGGATTTCAGCCTCAACTGGTGCAAAATGTGCAACATTACAATGTCAACTGTCTTGCCTTCCTATTCTCCTGTTTGTTGCTCAGAATTGCTTAAAGTTGCCAAAAATAGTCTGGACCCGACCCATTGCTGCGCAGCAGCTATAATTGTGTTTATTTTTTAAAAGTCTAGTTACACTACTTTCTTCTTTAGGAGGAAATTGACACACAGCAAATAAGCAGCCAGGGGAATTGAACCCTGGGTCGCTACAGCAAGGATATAACCCCTCTTTCTGGGGCATCTGAGTGAGCTATACTACTCACTGGACAAAGGCTTTTGAAAGTTTGTTACAAGTCAGGTGATCTAGAGATACAGTTTGAAGTTGTGAGTTCAAGGCCTGGTTGATGCAGAGTGACCATGTTAATGCCTACTGAGGTGATGTGTGCATTAGTGACAGACAATTTGAAAAATATTAAACACTTATTTTACAGACAATTTTACTCATGTATTTGTCTCCTCATACTTTTCCATGATCGGCCTCATCCCATGGCTGCTGTACCCTGCTGACTGGCTTAGTCAAGTTGTGAAGCTGCACATAAGTTCAGTGATAAAGGAAGGTCTTTGATGTCAGAGGCCAAGCCTTAATTGATGTAAAAAAAAAAATCATATTGTAACACTGACTTTGGGGTTACTACATCAGGGTTTGTTGATGCCGGGAATTGAACCTTGATCTCCCAGGGGAAAGAGAGAGGTTTGGTGTGTTGGGCCTGCGAGCTGGCCCAATGGTGCCCGTCATGTGTGACTTAAGAGCTGGTTGCCCCATGGATTGCACCATATAGTCTGGTCTTCACCCTCTACAAACCAGGTGTGACATACCAATAGTGATTACTGTGAACAGAACAGAACAAAGAAGAACTGAAGAGAGAGAGAACAGAAGAAACTTCAGAGAAACAACGTGAGCTAAATATAATATCTTATACTAAGCATTTGTTTCTTGTTATGTTTTGTTCGTTTGCTTGCTTGTTTGTTTTCTTGTAGAAATGACTTACACAGCTTGGATGAAAGCCGAAGTGTGCCATTGGCTTGAAAAAGAGGGTTTTGCTGAGATTTCCATTATTGTTATAATACGTAACATTTTGAGTACTTGTTACACAACATTGAAAAGTATTTCAACATTATTTAAATCAATGTTAAAACTTTGTGGGGTTCCCTCACTTTCTCATGATTCTGTTCCACTGTCACGATAACTACATACAGTATGTACTCTGATTCCTTTCATTGGACCATGCATTATATTATTGTTTGTAGGTATCTTACAATAAGGCGAAGTAAGTGCACCTTGGATTGATGGAACTGAAACTCTTTTTTGTCTCCCCTTTCTGCCATGTCACTGTTGCTGGAGGTTACACAAATCCATGACTTAGGACAGCATGGTGTGTCTGGCCTGTCATGTTGCTGATTCCACTGGACCTATGCTGACTTTTGACCTGTTCTCCCCTGGGACCTACACAGCATGTTCTGTTGGACTATCTTTAAATAAATGTTTTTCTCATTAAAATGTTTTGAATGTTTGTTCATTGTCAACATGATAAATGACCGCAATATAATATGAACTAAACTGATCTGTAGAATACAATATGGTTCTTTATAGAACCCTCAGAGGACAAGACAGTTATTTGTGAAAACCTTTGAAAAGGGATGTTTTTAGATCCCCCTGTGTGAGGTCTAGATTAAACCCTTGAAACATGAAAGGGTTCTTGGTGGAACTCCTTTTGTAGGTTCTAGATGAAACCCTTGAAATATGAAAGGGTTCTTAGTGGAACTCCTTGTGTGGGTTCTAGATAAAACCCTTGAAAAATGAGAGGGTTCTTAGTGGAACTCCCTGTGTAGGTTCTAGACATAACCCTTGAAAAACGAAAGGGTTCTTAGTGGAACTCCCTTTGTGGGTTCTAGACGTAACCCTTGAAAAATTAAAGGGTTCTTAGTGGAACTCCCTGCGTGGGTTCTTTGTAGAACCTCTAATGAGGGGTTTTGGGTGGAACTCCCTGTTTGGGTTCTAGATAAAACCCTTGGAAAATGAAAGGGTTCTTGGTGGAACCCCCAGTATGGGTTCTTTGTAGAACCTCTCATGGGGGGTTCTGGGTGAAACCTTACACACACAGTTCTAGGTATAACCCTTTAAGTGGGGTTCTCGGTAGAACCTTCAAAAAGGGTTCCAGGTGGAACCTTTATAAAAGGTTCTACCTGGAGCCAAAAAGGGTTCTCCTATGAGGACAAGCCGAAGAACCTTATATGGTTCAACTTAGCACTTTTATTTCTAAGAGTGCAGGTACTGACAATCGAGACTTGGATCGGGAGGAGGGACGCCACTAGGATATAAAGACAGGGGGGCCTTAGACCCCAGGAGGAGCATACAAAATCTTTGTGCTTCCATTGAACAAGAGTAACTGTCATGTTAACTTTTAGACACATTAAAGCTGCATGCTTAGAACCTGATCATGTAAATGGGTCTTAAAGTGATAGCCTTTCTAATTCCTCTCTCCATTAGATAAGCTGCAGGTCTAAAGAATGGACTTTAATTACACCAATTACTGTACTTGCTCAGTATTTTCTGTCATAAAGTATACAGTAGAATAAACCAAGACTGATTTTAAAGGTCGCAGTGAAATCTGACAACATAAATATGAACTTGACCCAAATAACTGTATTTTAATTGTATTTATTCTGTATTTATTCCAGCAAAAGGAGAATTGTCTGTAAAAAAAAAAAAAAATCCAAAACAAAAACAAAAAGATAAATAGGCTTTACAGAAATTAAGTATATTCTTTCGACAGATTATGATGCTTTAATCCTAAAACTATACCCTTTCATCATTTCTGATTCTGAAAATTAAAAATATATATAAAGGGAACAATTTGGGGTAGCTCCAGCCCCCCTAGAATAGGCCTAACAATGCCACGGGTGGGGAGAAAAGAGAACAGACCTGGCTCACCAGTGGGCGGAGTTGGCACTGAGCCCACATATCACCTTCCTTCCAGCAGCACAAACACTCACCAGACCTCAACCTCAGTCTCTCTGATGGCTCCTCCTTCTAAAGGGTAGAGACGGCTGAAGGGCATTCTGCAGGCGGTTGAGGTCTAGAGGGAACGTTCAGAGGAAACAAACAGAGACCTCTCCCTGCATCTCTCTCACAGACTGTTATACAGTCGGATAGCCAAAGAACAGGTATCCCTATGAAGGATGCATTTACTGGCTGTTTCATTTGCAAGGCTGACTGAATCTCACATCATATTAATAAGAGACAAAATAATCGACAATTCCCCTCAAATGCATGAAAACTACATTAACAAGCCCCTTTTGAAAATGTAAGTAGTAGAAAGGTTTTAAAATGTTTTTTTAAGCCCACTTCTACTGCCCTAACTGGTATGGAATGGCACTCAATGATTGTGACACAATGATTTCCTAAGAAGGTATATAGTTATTTATATTAATCTGTAACCCCTGATGTACTATCCCTGTAAGTTTGTGCTGTCTGTATTTGTTTTGTTTGTTTTTCTTCTTTGTAATTAAAATGTAAATTAAAATGTGGCTGACCCTTAATGTGAATACGCAAACAGAGTGGAAGTAGGTAAGGAGAGGTGCTATTCTGGTGCTGTTACGTTGCTCTGAATCAGTGAGATAACCACCCCTTGTGAAATAAAAGTCCCATTAATTAAATATATGTGGTATTTGAAATATAAGTCCCATGAATGATAAATCCATGTGGTTTATCAAATAAAACTCATATCAAATTATATAATGCAATAATAATAAATGAACGTGTATTTATATTTACATTTATGTAACTGTAAATGCTTAAACATATATATCTACTCATAGTTCGAATTACAGGGGAGCTAAGGGGATTTTGGCTCCCCTGAAAAGGACAGGAGCTCTCTTGAAACCCTCCCATTAGACATTTAGCGAAGGTCTAAAAATGGTCCACTTTTAAGTAATATTTTATTTTCTGAAATTTAAGGTTCCCAAAATAAAAATAATAGTTTATTATGTCTGTCAATGTTGTGCTTATTTGTTGATTGCATTCCATTTTCCAAACATCTATCTCCACTAATAAATAAAATGCTGTGGTTATTCCTGCAGTGGCCATCCATGCGTGGCGGCGCTACACTCGAATTCTAGATTTACGTAGCTACCTGAATCCTCATCGAACGGGGTTGGCCTGGGCGGAGGGGGCGAGCTGCGAGCCGCATACAGCGGTTATATTGTGCTGTGGTTAAAACAACTAACGGAGCTATATAATGCTTAGCTGTTTTGTTCCAGTGATGTGTTGTTGTTTTTGAAAGGTGTGTATGACAAGCAGAGAGATGTTACCCGTGTTCCTTTGCTAAGAGATTATGTGTTGTGTTTGCTCTGATTAAGACATTAAACTCCTCCCGTGATCCCTACGTTGTTGTTATTGTGCCTATTTGAAATGTTACTGACGTTATTGCTGCCTGCAGAAGTAATGTTTGACGCAGTAACTGTTATTTACCGCCTTGCCGCGCACGTATATGCTCTCATGCGCGTGCATGTGACCTGGGAAGTCGCGGTGAACACCGGAAAATAGGGCTCCCCCGAAAGCCACTGTTTAACTCCAACCATGTATCCACTACTGTAGCGAGAAGTTAAAATGTGACCGTCTGTAATTTCAGCTAAGTGAAAAACATTCGGCTACTTTGGTAGCGTTCAACAACTGCGTCATCCCGCTGGTCGCCTCCCCGTGTCATGAAGCTGGGAGGCGGAGCTGACTACACCCGGGCAGGTCAGCGAGGCGGGCCGAGAGGAGAGGAGAGGAGAGGAGAGGAGAGAGGAGGATCATAGAGGAGAGGAACCTATTCAAATAAGTTATTTTTTAAAACGACCTTGTGATATTTAGTTACTTCTTTGTCTAAGAAAGTTGTTTAAAACAGTAACGGAAGGCAAGAAGATGGGGAATCGAGTCGCCCGGGAGGATTACGAATGGGTGTACACGGACCAGCCGCACGCCGACAGGAGAAAAGAGATCCTGGGTGAGCTAGCTTATCCGTTAGCAAGTTTTGGATGAACCGATAGTTAACTTCTGTTATATATAATGGTGTTAACTCGGTTTGGTGGCCATGTTGATGAGTAGTGGTTAGGTTAAATGTGGAATGGATTATAAATACTACCACCATACTAGCTGACACGGTTTGCTAAGGTAACTTAGCTAACGGTTCCATATCCGCCCGTGTATTTCCAAGTGTTAGCTAACTTACACAGGTAAGGTTTAACGTTGGCGAATAGTCTGTCTTTGAATGAATAACAGCCACCGCCATCGCTGTTATCAGAATATAGAGGGTTATGTATGTGCCAGCTAGTACGCTCAATGAAACATATTAACGTTAGCTATGTAACAGCCGGAGTAGTCGCCACTCCCCGAAATTACACACCGAGTCTGGAGCTCCTCGCAGTAACGCGGCAGTAACGGTCCGGTACTCCCACAGCGGGCCCGGGACATAACGGGAGAGCTCTGCTGTGGTTGAACATGTCCTCAGTAGATGGGTTGCAGGCTTTTGAGACATGGAAGAAGTATTCAGCTGTAAATAAAGATAAGGAGAAAATGACCATTTTAATTTCTCTTTGCTATTTGGGCTTATTGGACCTGATAACTCTAAAAACTAAGCATCATATTTTGACATGATGTAGTTTGTGTGTTCACGAATGTGGACATCGGCCCCGTATGTGGACGCCAGGTTTAAGAGGTTAAAAGCGATGTCAGTATGTAAAGTATGTCTTACATTACACTAAACTGAATATATTTGGGATTTGAACTGATGGGACAAAAAAATAAAACAACAGTTTTTGTCCCATGTCTAGTGAGTTGCAATCTGTTTTAGGTTTCATTTTTTAGTCTTTAGAAGTTTTTATTAACATTAGCTACAATAAAGTGAGAAATGAATCAAAGGCCTCCTTTTCAAAGTGCATATGACAATCAGGTGGTCTGCCTCATTCCCTTTGGACCAGGACAAGTTTTTGGATCATTGATTGTATACGTTTTCTGTACAACTTTGTGTCTCTTATGTCTTTTCCCTGCTCGCGTTGCAGCCGCTTAAGTTATTTGGTCAAACACAAAGTACTGCTATTGTGTTGAGGGTGAGAACAGTGCCATGGATAGATCTCATGGACAGCAGAGCTGTCTCTTGGTTGAATTATTCATGCTTGTGAAAGCAGCAGGATCAGGAGACTCAGTCACCGCCATACTACAGATTAGAAAGTTGCTGTCAATTTGTTTCCACAGAAGTAGCAGATATGGTAGAAAAGCTGTTTTCATGAACCCTCCGAACTTTGAGAATTGGATCTGTACTGAAAGTTGGCAAAATGCTTGGTCAGTTTATTGACTTGATCATTTTGTTTTCTTGTTAGAGAAAACAGACAAAAAAACCTGAGGAACATGAACAAGTTTTGTTTCCTCGCCAGTATCTGTAACAGCACTAAATTAATTTAGAGCATGTGTTTTTGAAGGCCAAAGGTTACCCAGCCTTGTCTTTTTTGTTCTGTGGAACATTGTCCCTTCTTGTTGCTCGTAAAGAGCTGAGCTGGAGACAGTCACATGCCTCAGGCCTCTCCCACTGAGGGCCACTCAGCCCTGCGGGGGTGGGGGGCAACATGCTGAGGTGGTGTTTGCAGAGACTGTTCTTCTGCTTTCATCAAACAAAGCCGGCCCCAGCTTGAGAGCGAGATAACTATAGTTGTAACAGTTGTTTGCTTGATTAGCTGATAAATGATTATCAACTAATTACTTATTCTTTTTTTAAATTCCTGATAAATATAACAATCACTGCCCCAAAAGAAATATCATAATTATTTGGCAGCCCACCAAACTCAATTTTGTCCTTTCACAGTTTCTTGAACTGTTGCCTCAGAAAGTGCAAACGCTGTGGCTGAGAGGTAGAGCGGGTGGTCTTTTAGTCGGATGATCGGCAGTTCAATCCCCGACTCCTCCAGTTGGCATGTCAAAGTGTCCTTGGGTCCTGGCTAAAGGCTGATCTGATAATGGTTTTCAGAATATGAAAAAAATCAGATATCACAATATGTTTGACCAACTACATCTATTAATATCGTGATGATATTAATGGTTTAAGCATTGGTGCTTTTACAAAATGATATTTTTGATAATCATCAGCAACATGGATATAATGACAGGTGGGTAAAGGCAAATAATAAAACACCTCAAACAGCCCGGCGATTTCAGAAAATTACATCACATTTTTGACATATTACAATATTCAAAATCTATGATTATATTTTGACTGGTGTCACAATATTGATATATTGCCCAGCATTAAAGGAAGTTTTGTCTTTAAGCTTTTTGGGAGTTATCCACAGTAATAATACATAATGGAACATTGCATTGTTTTAAGTCATAGGGGACCCCCATATTTCAGGCACAGGAATGTCCCTTGCTTTAAGCCTTGAGGGGACACGGTACATACCTGAATACTGGGTTAGTAATCAGTTGCGCTGGCTTGTAGACATTGTAGCCTCCTAGTCTGGCACTCACCTGTAGGATGTGGAATGTCCTCGACCTGAATGACTTCGTCAGCAAGTGACCTGAAATGTCCCGACACTTATCAGTGATCAAGATACCAAAGATTTGATAAAACCATTTACTGCAGGGTTACAGCCTCGGCCCCCATTACTGACACTTCTCAGCCACCAGAGAGCTGAGAGCCACAAGGCAGCATATATCAGCAGTCTGACATGACAAATGGGCAAAACCCAGTAACATTTAGTTTAGGCTGCATTTTCACCAACATGGTCCAACTTTATTGGTATGGGTATTTATAGACTTATTAAATATTAATTACAAATTATTTGGAAATGGCATTCCGAAGACAACATTTGTGTTCACCAAAATATTTTCACATAACTTAGTAAGCATGTTATTGCTTACTGCTATTGGGAACAATTGAACACTTGTGCTTAACAGAATTAGGAATGTGCATTTTTACACCAATAACTTATACCATTTGGCCACCCATTATTATTTTCTGCTATTGAACAATTAGTTCTTTATAAAGCGTCTATAAAAACACTTTAAACCCATAAAACCGTGTTCCCTATTGCATTTCTATTTCATACTGAAACTAGTGGGGGTAGGGCTGGACGATATGGAAAAAAAATCTTATCATTATCATTTTTTTTTTTTCAAATTAGTCTATTGATACACTGTCGCATTTCTTTTCTTAATTTATTTCTGTTGAGCTTAAAGGTTCTTTTTTACTCCTAAGTGAGATGAGAAGATATGACAAGGTTCATTTTGGTTTAAATATAGTTTATTCTCTCTTCACACTATTTGTCTCATCACACAGTCATTCACGCTGTAGAACATTATAAAACTAAATTTCAAATTAATAAATGGCTATATATAATAAACAACTATCTTAGTTCTGACCAGTCAGATGTTTCAAGTGACAGAACAAATTCAAAATGACAGCTCCATTCTAGGTCCAAAATAGAAACTATAAAAAGGACTTCACTGTATCCTTTCCTCCGTTTTGATTCAAACTGTCTTAAATTGTTGGTAACAAACACACAAATACAAAACAAAAACATTCTATATGCTCAGTACAAATTCAAGCAGCTTTCAAATGTAAATGCAGGAGGACATGAAGGCTGTGTGTCTCTTGGCTGTTTTACAGTAAGGCATGGTGCTGAAGAATGGGACACTATGGTCTGTTATCGTTGTGCAGCTATTACACTGGTTGCTATGACAGTGCTTGTTGGGTCTGGGGACTGTGAAGTCCTCCATAGTGCTGCTCTAGAGGACGGATCTAGAGTTTGCACTGCACACTACTCTGCTTCTTGTCTCTGCCGTGTGTCCTCTCTGAACAGCTTGGCTGATAAATATATAGACGCAAGTTAACCTGTAGAGCCGACATGCTAACAGGTCAAAAACCTCCTTGTTAACCATTGACATCCCTAGTTTATAGTCACATGATTCACTGAACTGCCATTCTGCCACCACTGGTCATCGTGGGACAGTCTGCATTCCTAAACTAAAATCCTGTAACAATGTAGCCCCTGCTATTTGAATGTAGAGCTGTGCGATATTACGATATATATCGTAGTACGATATAAAAATGTCTACCGTAGGATATAACCCTCTGTCGTTTATATCGTAATTTTAACGTGTAGGCTACTTGTTTAGCACTGTTGCTACACGCATTTCCACTGCATGCGTCTCCGCTGCGTTGCGTCTCCGCCACGCCAGCGGAGCAGATACGTTTCACTTTAGTCTATGGGTCAATCCCCACCAGGTCCTCTGCGTAAGTAGAATCATAACCGACCACAATATTCAACTGAAATGCTTGTCTATCATGTTATGTCTGCATGGTCTGTAGATGATTTCTTCATGCCTTCTGACTAGGGGTGTGACGATACACTCATCTCACGAGATGAGACACGATATTGGGTCCACGAGAACGAGACGAGACGAGATTTTAAGAAAACTACAATGACAAAATATATGACTGGACCAACAGACTTTAATTTAACAGAGTTGCACATGCATTTTTAAATATTTTATTATAACTCTTTACATGCATCATGTAAGCATGATGTTTTAATAAACTTCTTCTTTCACAAATTTAAACTAAAACTAAAATTTATAAAAGTTAAAATAAAATAAATAAAATAAAATATTTTCTTTTTTCCAAGTGTAAATATGTGCAAAACCAAATCGAAGTTCTACTTTGCCACTACAGGGTGCAAATAGTGCAAACGGAGCCTGACCAAGTATGTCATTAACAACATGCTGCAACTACAGCATCTTCAGCATCTCTGACATCACAGCTTTCAAGTGTATCAATGCTTCGGGAGTTTTGTCTTATCTCTGGGCTGGTGATGCTGCTATGGCAGCTTGCTGCTCAAGGTAACGAGCCAGCATATCCAATGTGCCCGTGATTAACTTGTGTGACGGCAATCGTAGCCGTTTCTGCTTGGACATTTTCACCGTGGTACTACGATGAAAAAAAGCAGTCACACGTCCCACCTGCCCGAGTAAACGAGCGACGCGGAGAACACCGAGGCCAGCTTGGGTTGCAAGATTTATAGTGTGCGCAAAACAGATGTGCGACGTCAATCCCGCGTCGCCCACGGCCACGTCCATATTACGCACATTGTCGGTAACAATAAGCGATGCCGTGGTTGGGTTTTTTAAGCTCCCAGTCAGCAGCAGCTGTCTGTAAAACCTCAGCTATGTATAGCTCACAAATCTCGCGAGACAGATTTTTAACGCGACGAGAAATATCGTCGACTTTAATCTCACCCCTACTTCTGACCGATCAAAGGATGTTGGCAAGGTAGAATACATGTCACACGGTAGGTCTGTTGGAATGAAATTTGGGAATCGCATATTTAATTTGAATAGTCAAAATATCAATACTAATGAAATGCTGAAATTAATATTCAAAATATTTTTTTATTTGTTTAGAAATAACGTGCAAATCTTGCCCTACTCGCCTTGCACTACACGCAGAAACAAATGCTTTTGACACATGAAGTCTGATGAACAATAAAGTTCTCTGATTCACAATCTCACTATCAGAAATAGCCGATAATCGCCAGGAGCACTCAGTGAAATTAACAAAGATATAGATGGAGCTCTAGAAGCAGTGATGTTATGACAAAGAGCCATCCATGCTGCTTACTGCTAGCTAGATCGACCCGCGTCTCCATCAGCTGATTCATCAGGAACGAGACCGACAGCAGGATGTACGCGAGAACGTGAAAGTAGAGCTGACGGTGAGGTGAGGAGGGTGTAGCCATGGCAACGGGAACACAGCGTCCCCAGGAGAACAGCAATGTGGTTGTTTTATTTTATTTTATTATTTCGTATCTAGAAACTGTCAGCTGTTGGTAACTCAACATATTTATTCGTAATGTTTTTGGAACGCCATCTAGTGGACAGGAAGTAAAACAACCATGGCCGATAATGGCATTGGCAACGTAGTGTAGTTAATATTAATAATAGGCTGCATTTGAGCATTAAATATTTGAATATAATTTTAATATTGAAAAAAAAATATGGAATGATATTCAAATAGTATGATAGAGTAACATTGATAGCTCCGTCCAAATAATGCAAATATTTCAAACTTTTTTATTATGATTGTTTTAATAATAAAATCCTGAGCTGTATTCTTTCATTCAAATGTCCATTACCTTGTTGACTTGAATTTGAACTGAGTTTAACTGAAGTCTCTTATTTTCCTCCTGCAGCCAAATACCCAGAAATCAAGTCACTGATGGGGCCTGACCCCCGGCTGAAATGGATTGTGTGCATGATGGTAGCTATACAGTTTTTAGCTTTCTACTTGGTCAAAGACTTGGACTGGAAGTGGGTTTTGTTTTGGACTTATGCCTTCGGCAGCTGTATCAACCATTCAATGACCCTTGCTATTCACGAGATCTCCCACAACACGGCCTTTGGAAACAACAAGGCCATGTGGAACCGCTACTTTGCCATGTTTGCCAACCTGCCCATTGGCCTGCCCTACTCTGCCTCCTTCAAACGCTATCACCTGGACCACCATCGCTACCTGGGTGGAGACGGGGTTGATGTAGACATACCCACTGAATTTGAAGGCTGGTTCTTCTGTACCCGCTTTCGCAAATTCATCTGGATTATTCTGCAACCGCTGTTCTATGCCATCCGGCCCCTCTGCATCAACCCCAAGCCCATCACCCAGCTGGAGGTGACCAACGTGGCCGTCCAGCTCACCTTTGACATCCTGCTCGGCTGGCTGTGGGGGGCCAAGCCTGTGGTCTACATGCTGGCCGGCTCCTTGCTGGGGATGGGCTTGCACCCCATCTCTGGTCACTTCATAGCTGAGCACTACATGTTCCTCAAGGGTCATGAGACCTACTCCTACTATGGCTCCCTCAACCTGCTCACCTTCAACGTGGGCTACCACAACGAGCACCATGACTTCCCCAGCATCCCAGGACGCAGGCTGCCCACGGTGAGTGACGCTTGGTGACTATTACATTTACATGTCGGGCATTTAAATGGGGATCATTGTTACGCACAGGTGGCACAGATGATCCCAAGTACCAGCTGCAGTTCCCCCACCTTAGAGAGGAAGAAAACATTTGGGTGGAGACGTGAGTCTAGGCAGGCAGCTTAACCAAATCCTCTGTAACCATGGTGCTATGTAGCAATGGTGTTTCACACAAACTCATTTCTTTTTAGGGCTGAGCACGAAAGTGACGGTGTGAGGAACTTTTTAATTTTTGTGTTCTATTTTTTCTTCTGCACAGTTGCATTTTTTAGTGGCTTGGTTTGCTTGAAAAGTTGAATACAATTGGCAAACCTTTAAGAACAGTTGAAAATGTAAAGTTCTGCAGTGATTGGTGCTGAGCATGGTCAGTGGGCTACCACCTTTCATTTTCACTAAATTGGTGGTATCATTTGTTTTAAAGACATTTCAGCCATCAGTCCACAATGTTGGATTTGGTATATTTTCAGAACACGTGAGGATTTAGGATACACAAAAACTCATGAAACTTTCCACCCAGTAATGTAATGATTTATTATTATTCTGATATTATATCTATTTTCTCCACATATGACGTGTACAAAGCAACTCCTTTTTCATGATGTAGAATGTGCAACCATGGCATCAGCCTTCAATAAGTACTCGCACACTTCACAATAAGGTGTCATTAGTCTTAAGGCCTCTGTGACCACATCTGAAGAGTCATCCCCTAGGAGGAGTAAATCATAGTACAAAATATGTCATTTCCTGTTGCCAGTAGGTGGATTGGACAATGAGCATTTCAGTTAGAACAACTTCCTCTTTTTTGGTAAAAGGCACATACCACAAAACCGTCCCTGTTCATTAACAAATACAACACCTTTAAAGTTCAGTATCAGAAAAGGAAGGGTTAATGGGCACAGCTGTGTTTCTCCTTTAGCCAACACGTAACCCTTGTTGTAAACAGTTTTATATCAGGAATTAATCTGATCTCAGTTGGCAATGTGTTCCAGAGTTGACAGCACTTAATGGAGAAAGCAGACTGTCCAAATGTAGTTCTACGGTCTGCTTTCTGACAGTGACCGGTAACTGTCAGATATACCTCAGGTCTTTGGATGGACCTGGAAAGAGACTCGGGGGCAAGACCATGTAGACATTTGAAAAACAAAGTTAAGTAAATTGTATAGAGAACCTGTTTCAGTTCAACTCCAGACCCGCCAACTTCCGTACACGTGGCTTGTTTGCGTACACTGAGTGTAGAGTTCCTGTTTGTTGTAGGTTAACCCCGCCCACTATGCTAACACAATGTTTGTCGTAGACGCGTGTGGAAGGCATTAATGCACCCAGCAGACTTCTTATTGTGCTCAGTCAGCGTCCCACTCCTACACACAATATGCAGGAAGGTGCCACAGCTTGTTAATTTGTTATAATTATTCTATATTCATTTACAATACAATTCAATGAAGTTGTTATGGATTTGTTCAGGGCGTGTCTGCTCTCCACAGACTGAATCAGCTTTGTCCACCACAGTTAATCCCATTATCCACAGCAGCAGCAGCCACCGGTGTGGAAATGATCCGTGTGTTGTGAAGGCCGTGTGAACTGAAGACGCTTTGTTGAAGTCGAACCTAAAATGTCTCCTTGGTTTCAGGTGAAGAAGATAGCAGCCGAGTATTACGATGACCTGCCTCAGTACACGTCGTGGGTGAAGGTGCTGTACGACTTCATCATGGACGATGCTCTGAGCCCCTACTCTCGGGTGAAGAGGAAGCTGAAGGGAGATGTCAAACAGGAGTAACTTCACTGGAACACCCTTTTATTGATTTAACTGCTTCTGCATTTTAATATGTTCAGCATGGGAAATAAGGGTAGACGCGTCAGAATGAAATTCTTCCAATACTTCCCAAACTCCAAATGTCCACTTTAGGTGTCTGTTTGTGTTCAGGCTCTTTCACCGCTGTCAGCTGATCTGCTGCCGTTCTAATGTGCTCTGAACACCAGTGCTCTACACGTTGGGACGATGTAACATTTTATCAACAAAATACGCAATAAGTTGATTTCCATTATCAGGATGATCGTAAATATCATTACAAGTAACTTTTAAAGCTGTCTAGTTCGTTCTCGTGGCAGACAAAAGCAAAATAGAGAATCCAAAAATAAAAAAAAATATCAAATGCATTTATGCACGGAAACTTTTGATTTATGAACATCATTTAAGATGTTTTTCACTGAAAATATATCTTTTATAGTAAATGTCAAGTGATTCCAGTAAATTTGGCCCCATTTTTAAGAGTTTTTTTAACCATATTTCGATGATATCGAGAATTACAATTCTTTTGACTAGGATATGAAATGTTCAGATCGTCCACTCTGGAGCCACAAGGTGTCGTATAGCACACTGATCAGTAACATGTGAAACAACCTAAACATCATGCCATGTGAACAGACTGCTGGATGGTGGTTATTTAATCAAGCCTTTAAATGGAGCTCTGGTGGCGTCCGCTCGCTACTTAGCACCTTAAATCAACTGTTGCATTCACCCATTAAGAAGAATGAACTAAGACGTATCTCCCTCCGGGATACAGGCGTGTGTGCGTGTGCGTGAGTGCGTGTGTGTGAGTGCCCGTGTGTGAGTGTGTCGAAGTGGACCAAAGTTGAACTGTGAGGGAATCCACTCATCACAAAGATCCCTCCATATGAACAAAGTTATCTGCCATGTATGTGCTGTTTGATCGGATCTGCACTGAGTTCATGGGGAAGCTTTCATTGGTTGTTTTATATGTGAAATGTCCTAATTCACCTTTTCTGGCTTTTCTGTGACATGTTTAAACTCTAACATGCAACACTTCATCATACCACCCTCTACTATTGTCATGCTTCCACACAAACCGACTAGAACAAGAGTTTAGAGTTGAGTGCTATGTGAAATGAAATGGTGTTACTCCTCAGTGCCTCGGAGATTTGTTTTCAATCCTGCTTTTGTGGTCTTAATTAAAATGCTCTGATAAGCTCTGCCAAGAGTCGAGAAGGTGTTTCATATTCTTCTTCACTTCCTCTGGATTTCCACAGGTATTCTGCCGCTGAGGCCGGGTCCAACTTTGAAAAAAAAAAATGATATAAGGGTGCTATTGAATTGCCAATTCCACTATTTCTATATTCAATAAAGTTAATTTGGACTATTTTAAAGCCAATAAAATTAATTAATAAATACAAATATTGTATTAATTAATTTAAACGGTATTACTGGTAATAGAGAATGCTTTGAATCGGCCTCAAACCCAAATCACCGTTGTCCTCTTGAAACCGCCCCAAAGCCCCTCTATGTTTGAAGATACCATCTAAAGAAGATATTGACATATTGAATGAAATAAAACATGAAAAAATGTATTTTCTAAAATGTGTGAGCACGGTGTACAGACTTTACATGTCAGGCAGATTTGGGTTCAGAGGGTTTCTCTCTCTCACACACACACACACACACACACACACACCACAGATGATTCTGATAAGACTTTAATTTCTGAGGTATTCAGTGAATTTTAAAAGGTCCTTTATTGACCAACCATATCAAAGGTTGGTTGTTGTCCTTAGCAACAGCAGCTGATGAAAGCGTTTCACTACAGGTCACGTGTACATACCAGTCAGCACATGGTGTTGTAAAGAAACAAGTTCACATTTCAGTTTTCCACGTTTCTTTAAGGACTTGAACTGTTTCAAATAATAACAGACAGTCTAGAATATGCTCCACAGGGAATGGCAACATGGTAAATCATTTCTTTAGAGCCTTTCAGTCTCCTGACTTCTCAAAGCTTGTTACGCTCCCATTCCAACATTCACACACTGATGGCTGCCATGCAAGGCTCCACCTGCTCACTGGGATGGAAACGAAGACACACACACACACACACACACACCTCCCCCGATGTGGAACAACTCAGGCTTTCTAATCAAAAAGTCAACCTTTTCTTTTAACTTTGGATTTCACTCGAGAGCATTTTCACAACATCCTTCACTCAAAACGGAAAGGAAATGTCACACACGATGACTTGCAACCACCACTAGTAAAAGACCTACTTACAATACGAACACCCATGAAACAACAGTCAAAATGATTGATCGATTGCTTGATGAATTACTATTGATTCAATTCAAAAGTTATTTAAAAAAGGGATTCTGGGTGAGATATGTATAACGTCCAGAAATATTAGACCTCTTCCCCTCTCCATCTCAAACCCACAGAGCCAGCCCAGGTGCTGGAGTCCTCTAGTCTCCGGCCTTCCCTCTGCCTGCTTTAATGATTAAAGCTCAGTTTGCTGCTCGGGTTCAGGGTGAGTTACACATGTCTGTGGGCCTGGTGGGTGCAGTGGCTCAGCTGTCGTCCATCATTAAGCTCCAGCTTCATCCATATCGCCCCACGGTGAGTCTACTATCTTTCTCTTTCTAGACACAAACACACACGTCTGGTTTGTAGAGACTTTTATTACAAAAGCAGGAATCAGTATTCTGATGCAACCATAGAAAAGGTTTCCACATACAATGACGTGCTTGTTCAACAATAACTAAAGTCAGCTGGGCTGCTGCTGGTCACATGGTCCCGGTCATGTGGTTAGCTGCTGAGGGACTCTCTGAGCTGCTCGTACATCCGTTGGTCCTGTACGGGGAACACACAGGTGTTTTATTTCTGATGTGCTTCCTGTTCACACTCACACTTTACACAAACCAGGAGGCGTAAACAGGAAGTGATGCACACTGACAGGTGACCTGTTGAGGGAAATCAAATTGCAGTGACTGATGGAGGTATATGCAGCCTTTTAATTCTTGTGATGTGGAGATTTCAGTTCTTTGGTGGGACAGCGTCTCAGACGTTAGATGAAAAGAGCTAATGAGACACCAGAGGGCTATTTGTGCTACATTCATTCAGATGTCCTGGCCAAGACGGAAGCATGAACGTTTCAGAAATAAAAGCACAAATAACAGACTAAAAAAACAAAATGACACCAGCATACAAATGTCCCATAAGAGGGACCAAACGAACAGCAAACTGCATCAACCAACCAGCAGTATGTTCCGTAACATCACTGTTCAAATGTAGCTTGATCTTGTTTTATCTTGCAGCTTATACAATCATCTTGTGAAATGGCTGAAGGCCATAACTAATGTGTCCACTTGTCCATGTGTCGAGAAGAACTGCAATGATGTGTGGAAATCCACAGCAGAAACCTGATATACTAAATCTATCTTTTACAGAAAATATCACCTTAACCACGCTGATTAAAGTGTCACTTGAAGTCATTGTTTTGTTGCACCGAAGGAAAAACAACATTTCATTCTATAATAGAAACCTTTTTTAAAAGGCAGGCTGTCTTTATGCGTGAGATACGTTCAACGACATTGTTTGGATACACAGAGAGAACCTTCAACTTTGACCTTGTGAGGTGCATCCTTTTGGTTTTTACAATATTTCAGTAGTGGAAAAAAAGTATTATTTAATTAAAAATAACACCCAGGAGTCGCCCCCTGATGGCCGGTTGAGAGAATTTAAAACACTGAAGTGTTGGCCTCCCTCCTCAGAACCGGAGGCTGCTGCCTGGCTCATTTGTTCACCGATGCAAATAAAGTAACAGAAGCGTTGGTCGTGTAATAACAACCCTCACGTCCAACTTGACACCTTTGCTGTAGCTCAGAGTTTAGACCAAGCCGCTTTAATGTAGAAGAAAAAGAACACAAACCTGTTACAGGACAGATGGTCCAGATTTATAGATTCCTTGTCTTACACAGATCCTTTCAGGGTTTACATGTCACACAGCAAACACAACACACTTCACACGTTCTTACCTTTTTGGACACGGATGGACGAACTTTCTTGAAGGCATCATCAAAGTTTTGTTTGCTCACTCTGATGTCAGCGACAGAGCCGGAGGAGAACGTGTGGCCTGTGTGCAACAATAAGCGTAGCTGTAAGTCAATGAACGGGGCAGTCAGCTCTGTGTCTGACATCCTGTCAGTTTGCAGTTTCAGCAACCGAGGTTGCTGCGTGATTCCCTTTACCATTTTCCAACTTGGAATCATGTTAGCATCCATGTGCCAATTACACTTTACACCTGTGAATCATATTTCCCTCTTTTCTACGGCACAGCAGTTTTTGTCACTGTTAGCCTGTTAGCATAGAGAGGAACCATTCCTCATCTTAGAATGCAGCTGAATGTGTGCAAATCTATCTGGCATTCATAGTGAGCTTGTAACATTGTGCAGGAACATGGTTTCTAAAACTGTGGTAGTTCCTTTATATGGTGTGCAGGTATGCAGAGGTAGTTACCAGCAGTAGAAGCTGGGGCATGCTGGGACTTCAGGTAGGACCTCAGGGCATTAAGAGACGCTTCCCTCACTAACGCAGTCAGGTCAGCTCCACTGGAAAAAACACACACACACGTGGGAACATGTTAAAAGCTGGCACTATTAGCAATAATACCTGAAGGGTTGGATGGGAAGAAATACCTTATAAATACATTATTTACAGCAGCTTGAAGTGCATAACAACTACATGGCTGAGACAGCTCCTCCCACTTACAACATGTGAACATTTGTAACTGTATGATAGGATCGTAGTATCTAATCTGATTGCATGTATTGTTGCAGCGGTCCTGTCAACCCTTGGTGGTGTGTTAGAATGTTTGTTGGTTATATGTCTTATGGAGTCAGTCTATTGATGACATGCTCTACTGTTGGCTGTTGCTGTGTGTATTTTTTATTATGTTTTTATTTTTCTAGTCATTTATCAGATGGAACCCTGTCCTACTGTGGAGTGGTTGATGATGCTTTTCCTGTAAATGTTCCTTGTTAAGTATTTAAACATAGTGTACTTATGCCATATTCACCTGAGAAGGAAAAAAAGTAATTGCATGGAAATGTATATACAGTGCGGTTGTTGTTTCAGGCTAGAAGCAGGTCAAAGGGTGAACATGTTCAGGACGTACCTGAAGCAGTCGCAGCCCTCGTTGAAGGCGATCTCTTGAAGACAGACGTCCTGCTCCAGCTGAGGTTTGGTCCCACCCTACAGAACACCAAAAGCTGTGCATTCATAGGTGCTCCGAAATCTGGTTAGCCTAGCTTATCACAAAGCCCATCAAACAGCTGTGATGGATGGATTGGTTTTTCTGGGAGCACCATTTCAGAACTGACAAGACAACAAGATGACTTGATGCTTGCAGTCAAATATCTAGCTATGGGATCAGGTGGATGACAAATAAACCCCCCACGGTGAAAGGAGGTCTACACTTAAAGCATCTGAAATCATCACAGCCATGTTGAAAGATATATAATCCCAAACATGGGGATATATTCCACTGTAATAACCTCCTATGCTGTGATTCATTTATACCTTCATACTGGTCTTTAAAACATATCGAACTAAACAGGAGACATGAGGGCTCTGTCTACTCTCTGGGATGTCTGGTTTAGATGTACCTTAGTAATGGTGAGCAGGATGGCATGGCGGTCTTCTGGAGGTGGCAGACCCACAAACAAGGTTTTATCTAGTCGACCTGGCCGTAGTATGGCAGGGTCGATGATATCTGGAGAGACGGACAAAAGACAAAAGAGTCGTCTATGGTGTAGAACAGCAAACGTTCATTTTATATGACATTCATTCCAAGATGACGGTGGTTCCCAACCAAGACGTCGGGGTTGTCACTAAGGGCCACCACTGGAGAGGAATGAAGAGGAAGTGGAGTGTATACCTGGTCTGTTGGTTGCAGCCATGATGAAGACCTGCCGCCGAGTCTCTAAGCCGTCCATCTCTGTGAGCAGCTGGTTGACCACCCGAACACTGGCTCCTGACTGACCAATACAATCAGTGTGAACACACGGCACAAGAAGGACAGTAGATCCACGTAGAAGCCAATGACAGCTTATAGCCATCGCAGAAGTCATCTAAAGTCTATCTATAATCTATAAGCAATGTAAAGGTTTACATAGCAACAGGCGACTGTTTCAGTACTTGTGATCATAAAGTTGTACTATTGACACCCACAGACATCTGCAACACCCTCTCCTGCAGCCCCCCCTCCCTGCTGCTGTCTTTAGGAGGAAGCTTGTGTGCTCCTGCTGTGGCCTGACAGGACGCTCTACAGCATGGCTGGATGATGTGAACCATGGCCCTCTGGGATTCCTTTGTTCAGTCGACAAGCCCCTCCCACTCACCTCGTGGCCAGAGCGGCGAGGACACAGAGCGTCTATCTCATCGAAGAAGATGACACAAGGAGCCGAGTTGTGTCCTCTCTGAAAGACCTGTCTGACCGCCCGCTCACTCTCTCCCACATACTGCAGACAGACAGACAGACACACACTTAGCAGTTAGATTTAACAGCAGCCCTCTCTGGAACAACAGGACTTATTACTCCAAGACTAGATTTTGTGTGAGGTCATAAACGATTGGTAGGGGAAAACGAGTTATTGATGCACACTGACATGATGCTAGCTATAAGCATATTATGGTATTGTGGTATGTCAACTTAGTGTTGCCTTACAAATCCCATAGCTATAGTAGGGATGTCAGTTTAGTTCATTTGGCTTAAAAAAAACGTTTCTCTTTTCTTTTCCTCTAGCGCTTAATGAGCCTCACCGCCACACTTTGAAGGGTTCCATCGAGAGATGTTCTGATCCCATTTTTCCCTGCCGATACCGATACTCGTGCTGTGGGTATCGGCCGATATCGTACCGATAGCGATGCCAGTGTGTTTAAAAGAGAAAAAGATCATACTACGCCTGTATGACTGATGACTGTTTGTAAAACATGAATGAATACAGCAAATGGAAACCATTTTTTTTTTTTAAACTGTGAAGTACTGCCAAACCACCAACATGATGCGCTAACATTAGCTCCTTTTAACAGGTGTCAGTTGACAAATTCTTCTTTGCCCATCTAAAAACAGCAGCTCTCACCGGCAGCACAGCGCAACTGTTTTAAAAGCGGCGAGGAAGAACTGTGTCTAAGCTAACGGAGCTAACCAGTAAATAAATTCCTATTTCTAATAAATGACATGGTATCGGATCGGCGCCTGGACTCTGACTGGCGTCTGTGCGTCCAGCTACGTTGCAGGAAGAAGCAGTGGGGGCTCGGCTCCACAAATAATTAGGGATTTTATTTACACATACCGTCATATACCCTGGTGAAATGACGGTATGAGAAAACAGACAGCACACGAGCCTGGCAGAACAAACTGAATGAGTGTTGGTTGGTGATCCAACATGCTGCTGCTGCTCACTCACCATGTTAAGCAGCTCTGGACCCTTGACAGAGATGAAGTTGAGGCCTGACTCGTTGGCCACCGCCTGTAGGAGACGACACAGTAACAGACAGTGACACACGGTACAACAAGGACCAGCCTCACTGCCAGCTGTTGTTTACACTTCCATTTCTACGAGGAGAAATATCTGGCCCCACATGTTCCACAGTTCTGATTTTAGACAAAACATTGAACTCATTTCTCAACCTGGAATGTTTTCTTCTCTTACGGATTACAAATATTGACCTTCACTTGAAAGATCTGATATCGATTCATAAAAGCCTTGGACCAATCTTCTAATATTTGTCATTTCCTCATGCCCTCTTGGCGAACCAGAACATGACAGAAGCTGCTAAGGAGGACCCTTCAATCCGAGTCCAGGGACAGTCAGTGAGCCCAGGTCTGGTCTCCGTACAGGCACAATGGGACCAGAACTGGCCTCCTCACTATGACTTGTTGCTAAACAAGAAATCGTTTCGGTTTGTGTACAGAATATACAGGATTGATTTGGATTACAATTCATGTGTACGCTGATAGACAATCACAGAATACTAGCCGATGCTAGGTTAAACATTTTAAACAGTTCCTGTTGAAGGTGTGACAGCGCTGTGTTGCTGGCTAACTATAAGCTAGGATTGTGTTGGTGTAGTGGGGAACCTTGGCCAGCAGGGTTTTCCCACATCCTGGAGGTCCAGCCAGCAGCACACCAGATGGAGCGCTGAGCCCCAGAGCTTTGAACTGCTCTGGAGAACGTACCGGAGCCTGCAGGTCAGAGTGAAAGACAAAGAGAGGTTAAAGGGGTTGACACAACGTTCCTGTAAGATATTAATTACAATATTTCTAATAATAATGGTACAGACGAAGCCCCAAAGCTGTCCTGTATTTTTGAATGAGGATCTATTTTTTCTCTTCTCTGCCATGAGAGTGAGCGACAGTTCTTTAAATGAATGATATTTATGATTTATGATAATTGGAAGTCACAATGTGTTTTTTTTTTTATTATCATGATCCGTGATCAAATCCCATATTGTCCCATCACTACTTCCCAGTGTGGAGCTGGATGTTAAACCTGTGTTTACCAGTATGGCCATGGTGAGGTCCTCTCTGATGTCCTGCAGGGCTCCCACGTCCTCCCAGGTGACGTCGGGCACCGTAGTGAAGCCCTCCCTCTTGGCTGAAGGCTGAACACTGGCCAGGGAGGCCTGGAAGTCCGACATGAGGATGGACATGGCAGCCAGCTCTTCCTCTGAGAGCGTCCCGCTTTGCTTCAGCAAATGCAGCAGGTGCCACAGATCCCCCTGCTCAACATCATCATCACAAACAGATAAAAGACTGTCATTTAAAGGCTCCACCACCAACTGGAAACAGCTAATACTCTAACTGACCTAACACGGCATGGTTAGACACATGGGTCATGGTTCATTACTGTTACAACACTGAGAAGTGTTATAATAACTAGCAGGCTTCACAGAAACTCAAAGCCAAGAATTAAGAGAGGCTGGAATGTGTGAACCCAGACCACCTGAACCTCCAGACACGTCTGTCATCAGGCGGCGGCATGAAAATATACGAGTACAACAATTTCTATTCTATTCTATTCTTCAATGACCATTGTCTATTAAGATCCATTTTCAAAAACTTTTAAAAACCTTGTTTGTCGTGTAATGTTTGGACTACATGATCACGTCTGATCAAACGGCAGCTTCAACCCCTCAATACTATATGGGAATAATGTATGTCTAGATTATTTATCTAGACATATTCTTCATTTTGGGGTTTTCGTTATTTCGTTATTGTTACCAAAAAGGTTGCAGAGCAAACAAAAAAAATGAATACACAATTTCACTTCAGTGCTCGAATAACCAATTGTCTTCTCTCATCACATTATACGAGTACAACTTATCTACTGATTCATTCATTCTATATTGCATCAACATCATATCCATCCATCTTCAACTGCTTGAACCGCTCCTATCTGTCTTTGGACTGTGGGAGGACGCTGGAGAACCCAGTGAGAACCCATGCAGTGCTACCCACTACACCACCGTGCAGCCCAACATTATATCCAGTTATATATCCAAATGTCACTCATCTTCTCAAAAGTTTAATTAAAGCCTCATCTATATTCTTAAAAAGAAGATTTCAAAGCTGCTTTTGACAGCTAATGAAATGCAACATTGATTAAATACATCAAGTCTGAGGCCACAGCTGAGAAATGTAGGACATCATCAGAACATGGACTTTCATTGAAAATAACAAAGCAATGTGTTCCACAGAGCTGTACGTCCATAGATCTCTCATGGCTTTGATTTCCATAATGACAGAAAATGGAAACAAACATCTTCCTGGAAGGAAGACAAATTCATAACATGCAAACACTGGCAATTAAGTCGAGCTTTGAAACAAATGAGATGGAGTCTGTCCGGCTATCTTCAATGACGTGGTGCTGGATAAATATATTGAAAAAAGAACAACAAAAAAACTGCAGGAACTTCACTCCTGAATTATCATCTGGTTTAATGTGTCTGATTGTTAACTAATTAATCTTTTTGAACATTTTTCTGAATGTGTTGTAAGAGCTCCTCCTACCTGCGGGTGGTGCTGTGGCGACTCTTCCTGAGCCGGTGGGACGATGTCGGGTGTCTGCTGCTCTCCGACCTCTCCATCCGTCTGGCCGGCCTCCGTCTGGTCGGCCTCCGTCTGGTCGGCCTCCGTCTGGTCGGCCTCCGTCTGGTCGGCCTTCGTCTGAACTCCCATTAACAGCTCTTCCGTCGAGCTCTGGCTTCGGCTCGGCCCTCTTATTTGCAGCAGGACCCTGTTGACAGCGCTCATGGCAGCTTCGCGACACAGAGCCATGAGGTCTGCGCCCACGTAGCCTGGGGTGAGCCGGGCCAGCTGCTGGTAGTCAAAGTCCTCCGGCAGCTTCAGCTTTCGACACAACGTCTTTAAGATCCTGAGGACACACATGCCTCATTCAGAACGATTTAAAAATATCCCCGTGTTCATTTCATAGAAGGACACATCTGTTGGAAATCATCAGATGCAAAGCCCATCATCAACATTTATCCTGTATTCTGACACAGTGCCGACATGTAGAGACAGACAGGTTACCAGTCTATCACAGGGCCGACATGTAGAGACAGACAGGTTACCAGTCTATCACAGGGCTGACATGTAGAGACAGACAGGTAACCAGTCTATCACAGGGCCGACATGTAGAGACAGACAGGTTACCAGTCTATCACAGGGCCGACATGTAGAGACAGACAGGTTACCAGTCTATCACAGGGCTGACATGTAGAGACAGACAGGTAACCAGTCTATCACAGGGCCGACATGTAGAGACAGACAGGTAACCAGTCTATCACAGGGAGACATGTAGAGACAGACAGATAACCAGTCTATCACAGGGCTGACATGTAGAGACAGACAGGTAACCAGTCTATCACAGGGCTGACATGTAGAGACAGACAGGTAACCAGTCTATCACAGGGCCAACATGTAGAGACAGACAGGTAACCAGTCTATCACAGGGCTAACATGTAGAGACAGACAGGTAACCAGTCTATCACAGGGCCGACATGTAGAGACAGACAGGTAACCAGTCTATCACAGGGCTGACATGTAGAGCGAGACAGGTAACCAGTCTATCACAGGGCCGACATGTAGAGACAGACAGGTAACCAGTCTATCAGCGTGGTCCAGCGGCTGAGATCTCAACAATTAATGAGTAGATTGCCATGAATGTGTTTGGGATATTTATGTTTTCCATTGATGAATCTTAAAGAATCTTACAGTGCCCTCCTGACCTTTTCTGTTAATGCAATCATCTTCCATAAAAGTCAAAGAGATTAACTGCATATTACAGACATTTCTTGATGATGATGAACTTTCCTGTCCCAGTAGGCTACTTTTTGGGAGTAGTCGATACTAAAATGCAGCACGTGATTGACAAAGTAGATCCTCATGCCTCTATAATCATGTTTGGCTGACCTGAGACGAGCTGCTTCATCGGGGATTCCCAGACAGATCTCTCTGTCGAAGCGCCCGGCTCTGCGGAGGGCGGGGTCCAGGGAGTCTGGTCTGTTGGTGGCACCGATGACCATCACCTGAGCTGTCACTGTTAGACTGTTTAAGTCTGTCAGGAGGCAAAGCAGCAGGAAAATATAATTTCACCCTGGAAGTCACATAACTAATCACTTGACCTTTTGCTCAATATGATAAAAAAACTAAAACAGTCGCTTTCTGATCATTTGGTTAAGAAAGATTCAACCAACATTGGAAGAATGACAGAGGAAGGCGTGTCATGTTATGCTGTTCCCACACCAAACGGTTAGTGACACGACATTCACATCATTCATGAGAATAGAAATATTTCAACTAAAGTGAGAAATTTGCGTGATTCTCTGACGCAAAAGTCTATCAGCGTTGAGATTTGCCTCCTGTCCTCCTCAGTGAATCAGAAATGGAAGAAACAAATGTCTCCTGTGTCTGTGGTCCCCCAGAGGTCTAGATAGAAGCTCACATTAGTCCAGAGACCAGACCAGACTATGCAGAGAAACCAGAGACTGTCTGTGGTCCCCCAGAGGTCTAGATAGTAGCTCACATTAGTCCAGAGACCAGACCAGACCATGTGGAGAAACCAGAGACCGTCTGTCCAACAAGATCTCTGTCTATTTATGTCTAGATGACCTTATTTGGAGTGTTGATGGAGCAGCTACAATGTTAGCATAGCCTAGCACCCATCAACCAGACTCCATTCAGAAAACAAGCATTTTAAAAGTAGTAGGCTTAACTTGACTTTGACACCATCATTATGGAGTTATTTCAGCATCCTCCTTATCCCTTTATTGATATTAAAACATAACTAGATATTTTTATTTTGGGTTCATCCAGCTGTAGTAAACCAGCCGACGTGTTTCTAACTAGATCCAGTGGATCCAGCTTGGTGAAATCCACCAAGCACCTCTGGATGATGTCATGAGCTCAGATAAGATGGTGTTTGGTTTCCTGGTGGGTCTGGGACTTCAACATGTACTAAGCAGCACTAGTGTTGATTTCAGCCGTGATGGGTGAAACCTGGTTGGTGTCAGTATGGAGAGAAGCCCCGCCCCCCTCTTCTAGCACTGGTGACGGGATAAACACAAATGATCCTACGTGTGAACACAGCATTCCACTTCAGGGAAGTCAGGTAGAGTTCCTGTCTACTGGACTGCCATGACTCAACATTGTACTATTTGGTGCATCCATATGACCTCTGCTGATTGGTCAATATCAGGTGACAGATACACCATTTAAACTTCCTCCTCAGGGGAATTCCATGTCACTATATCTTACCATCCATGCACGTTAGAAGCTGGGCCACGATCCTCCTCTCCATGTCTTTAGAAGCCACTTCTCTCTTCGGGGTGATGGCGTCTATCTCATCTATGAATAGAATACATGGGGCAGAGTTCTGCAGGACCGAGAACCAATGTTATTTTGGGAGAGACACATGCTATACAGCATAATTCTATCAAAAAAACAGTTCTACTGTATCAGATAAGAAAACTACTTACCAGAGCCTGATCAAACAGCTCTCTGAGCTTCTGCTCAGACTCCCCGGACACTCCAGATACCAGTTCTGGAGCAGACACCTTCAACATGGGCAGCTGCAGCTCCTAAACACAAAACCATCACGTCCTTTATTTAACAAGCAGTAGTCAGAAGCAGTGAAGGTAGCCGTTTTAGTGCTTACTGCTTTGGCCAAACCTGTTTCATAATACAGAACTCTTTGCATGAAGCAAACCAAAATCTGAAATGAAAAGGATTAAACCTCAGTTGTAAAGGCTAGCAAAGAAACTCTACATAATACAAAACCTTAACAATAAAGTAGACAGAAGGCTCGGGCAGTATTATAGGTTACCAGCGTATTTAGAAATCCTGACGGGATGACTGTCATGGATACAGATTAAGTTATCTCTATGATGCTGCATTGATGCGATGTGTTGTAGTGACCAGTAGATGCCACCAGAGGTCAGTGTCTCTATAATATAGCGCAGCTGAGCTCAGAAAGATGGAAACTTAATGCTTTGTGTTGTAAATGTCTGACATTTGTTGCATTTTGATCTGGTTGAGTGCAGCCACCAATCAGCTGCTATTCATCCTAATAGTCTGATCGGTGATCCTCTAATTCTGATCAGAAGGGCCGATCAGATGACTCATCGATTCTGAACTAAAACCTTTTCAATACTCGTTTGTCTGCTTTCTCACCTGCATCTTAATGGCGAGCTGCGTGACGGCATTTTAAAGAGTATAATGCCATTTCTAACCGCATGAGCTCGAGGGGAAGAGCTATTCGTCCCCACACCCACAGGTGTATTCCCCACTACTCACCCCAGCCACAGCCTGGGCCAGCAGGGTCTTTCCACAGCCAGGAGGCCCATGGAGTAGGAAGCCCCTCGGAGGAACCATTCCTAGCTGCTGGTACACTTCTGGGTGACGCATGTGGATCAGCAGCTTGCACACCTCCTGCACAATGTCAAAATAAAAACATGATTGCAAGAGAAATCTACAATACAGGATTCAAAATGTGTGAACTGCAGCCATCCACGTTTTACACTAGAAGAGGATTTGGCAACAACCAAGAAGCTAGTACGGTTGGAGTTACTAACCGTTAACGTCTCTTCATTTCCTCCCACATCTTCAAACTTCAGAGTTGGATAATGCAGCTCTACTGACTTTGATTTTGCTGAGAAACACAGAAGAAACACTTGGAATGCAAACAGTGGCATGTCAGTCATCACCGTGGTCACTTGGTAGAAATATCTGTCATGTTTGCCAGACAATCAATCATTTCAACAATACACAAATAAACATTGCACGATAAACAAATGATTAAGAATCTAAACTTTACAGCTAAGACTCAAACCAGACTGCTGGTACCTTTCTTATTCAGGGGGCGGGACTCTGTGACTTCAGCGGAGGTCTTCGTCCTTTTTTTTGACCTTTTGGAAGATTTCTGCGGCTCCAGCATGGACACATCCGTCTGCTGGTCCCATTCATGACAGCACCAGAGACAAACAAGCTATTTTTATTTATCTTATTATTGATTGGTTTGTTAAGTCAGAATTCAATCATCCATCAGCATCTTAACTGTGTCATTAAGTACACGGACATGCCCTGCACTGGAACATACGTTTGTTGCTGTATTGGTTGGTTCCTCTTCACACAGGTCGATGAAGATCTTGCTCTTGTCCGGGTCTCTGCCTCGATCAATGAACCAGCCTCCCGTGGAAACCAGCGTCCCTGCACCGGGAGGGAGGCCGGCTGTGCTGGCTGGGCAGCTGGCAGCAGGCTGATCTCTCCTGGGTGAGCCGGTGCTGGAGTCGGGGTTCCCCTTCCGGTACAGAGATGTGAGAGAGCTGTTCATGAGGTTGACGGGCTGTGGACGACAAAAATAAGCAACAAGTAAGATCTCAGTGTCAAACGGGAAATTTTAAACTATCGTACCAAAGGCTTAAAACGACGTGGAGGTAAGCCCCGCCTCCCCTCTGTGGAAATTTGCTTCATGTTTGGTGTGGACACAGCATTGCACATGTGACCACACTTGAGTTCAGTACGGAGCACTCACGCTAGTCACACAAACCGGGCTTTGGGGCTCAAACGTGATTGGCACAGTACAGAATGCAGAACAACTTATTCAAGTGTAGATCTCTTGGATCACAACCAACATGTCAGTAAAGGCAGCTCTCCCTGAACAGATTTTCAGCAGTTTTCAAATTTTCAATCTTCCTAAAATACAATACAAGCTTCATCAAAAGCAGATAACATATTTGCATGACCACCGGTTGGAATCTCTTGCAGCTCAAATGTAAACAATTTTGGATAACAAGTGCACGCGATTCTACAAAATATGATAAAGCAACACAATAATTTAAATGGCGATAACTCAGTAGGCATGATTCTCACACACTTTGTTTTCACAAATGAATTTCCCATCAGCGAGACGTTCTATTATTATGTGTAGTTTAACATCCCTGTTGGGTAATAGAAGTCATATAAGATTTGCTTGAATTCCTCAGATTTAACCTGCATTAAGTTTCTTACAGTGTTTTCCAGAATGGGGTCATCACTGTCAGAGGACTCGTGTGAGCTGCTGCTGTCATCACTGTCGACACACATTGGTCTGGCATTAGTTGCACATTTAAAAAGAGTAGATGAGAAAAACAGGAATGGTGAGAGACAAAGCAGGAAGCGGAGTGTGTCTGTTACCCAGTGTCGTTGTGCTTGGCCCTCTTAGCCAAATGTTTGCTCTCCAGATCGTTCATCCCAGACTCCTTCATGATCGCGTCATACACTAGGGGCAACAGATGGAAAAGACTCATCACAACTCCACGCAGTTTCCTGAAGAAGACACCGATGACGAACACTGAAAGTACATCTTATTTTACTTCTCTTACCTTTGTCTACTTGAATCCTGAAAGCTGTCTTGTTTCTCCGGCCATAATCCAACCTAAAGATACAATATCAAGCAAACACTTCATCACTTTGAACTTCCATTACACACACACACACACACACACACACTCATACACAGGTACACACACACACACACTCATACACAGGTAACACACACACACACACACACACACTCATACACAGGTAACACACACACACACTCATACACAGGTAACACACACACACACACACACACACTCATACACAGGTAACACACACACACACACATACACAGGTAACACACACACACACACACACACTCATACACAGGTAACACACACACACACACACACTCATACACAGGTAACACACACACACACACACATACACAGGTAACACACACACATCCTGTATTTATTTGGACAGCTTTTTATGATTATCCTGATTGTGGAAATTCAACACCATCTATTTATTTTGTTGAAATAAATCCTATATGGTCCATCCCTACATACAGGTGTTTATTATTATTTACATATTCCATATGTGCACGGATGACGTTAAAGTTAGTCTCTTCAGAGCCTACTGTACTCCTTTTTACACAGCTCATCTCTGGTGTAAATATACCACAGCAAAGCTAAAGAAGCATATAATGATGCGTTCAGGATCCTCCTTGAGCTGCCAAGATGGACAAGTGCAAGCACTTTATTTGTTAATAGTAATGTCCCCACCTTCCATGCTGTGTTGAGGAATTTAATGTATACATTTATGTGTCGACTTCTAGAGTCAAAAAATAGCCTAATAACTGCACTCACTAACACTAAACAGAGTGATACAAGGTACACATCTGGACTGTGGAAACACTGGAACAGGTGCTTGCATGTATATTGATGTGTTGACCTGTTTTTGTATTTTTTTTTTTATGTATTTATTTGTATTGTATGTATTTTATATGGAACTTCTGAGTCTGTAATAAAGTATTCATTCATTTTACTTTTATTATGTGTTCAGTCCTCTATGCTCGACACACTTGCCTGTACACCTTCTGCAGCTCCAGGGCCATGGCCGACACATCCACATATTCACTGCTGCAGCTCGTCATGTACTGAAAACACAGTTCAACATCAGCGGGGCCGAGATGAACAACACCTCATGATGTCCTCTGATGGCAGGACGGACTCCATACTGTCCCATCACACACACACTGATCTTTGGGTGGCAAGTGGAGTATTCATAAGCCCCAGCCCTGAGTTAGTTCCCAAACATCCTTGGAGGTTTTGTTGCCTGAACCTAACTGGCATAATGTCGTCTCGACTGACATGAACGATACTTCCAACTGAAATACATGAGTTTGAAAAAAGTGCTGAGTGGGCCAAAAATGTACATGAATCAGTAGATTTTAATCTCATGATTATTTTGTGAAGTGCTGTGAGACTGTGTTGTCATTAATTTATTTCTTGCTGGTATTACTTATCCTGCTTGGAGGATGACTGATGAGAGGTAAAGTTGCCAAATGTCTGTTTTCTTCATATCTTGATTCAACATTATTTTTTTATTTTGTGTAGGGTGTGCTATAGTAATGTTGTACAGGACAGTATACTAGTGGACTAGTTTTACTGAGTGGTGAGATTACATCTAGGCCTATTAGCTACATGAATTGGGATGATTCTGACCTGCTCCACTCTCTGTTTGAGACGGCCGTCCAGGCAGCCACCACTTCTGTTCTTCATGTCTGGGTTTACTGGAGCCTGCAGCAGGACGGACATTCACAACAAGAATACAATGGGAGCTGGAATTATAACTAACACCATGGGCGTAGCGGACGCGGGGTACGTGGGGGACATGTCCCCCGCACTTCCCTTATCTGTGCCCTCTGTCCCCCGCACTTTTTACAGCCGTTACAACCATTCAATTCATTTTAACACGTGGAAAAGGGCTTTTCCGAGCCGCCTTCGAAGCGCACCATGAGCAGGCAGAGCCAGGCGGCAAACACCGCTGTCTGTGTTGTGATTTCAATCACACAGACGTTGATTCAGATCTTATTCACCATGTTGAGCAAACCAGCAGCCAAGAGGCAAAAAACCTTACTGTTTTTCCAAACAAACCATGTAAGCTGAGTATTTCTGTTGCATGTAGATAGTGTTAAGCTCAATGATGTATAATTAATACATGTCAGTATAGGCCTATCAAGTTAAGCTAGTTAACAACTATTAGTTATGTTGAATCGCTTGCTAGGTGCGGTGGTAGTAACTAGTTACATTTACTCCTTTACATTTACTTGAGTAACTTTTTGAATACATTGTACTCTTGAGAGTTGTTTTACTGCAAAATACGTTTTACTTTTACTTGAGCAATATTATTCTAAAGTAACACACTTGACTACAATTTTTGGCTACTCTACCACCTAGAAATATACCCACTCCTCAATTTCTGCACAGAACTTGTGCTCACTATTGTTTTGCACATATTTTTTTAATCTTTATATAATAGAAAGAGCAGCGTCAGGGAGGAGAAAGTGGACCAGAGGCCAGCAAGGATGATCATGCAGGGTCACAGGTGAGAAGAGAATATAACTAGCTGAGCTAGAATATAGATAGCATAAAAGTGACTTTGCGATTTATTTCCACAGCTATGTGACCATTTTAGATTTTGACTTTAGATTTTGATAGTATATAATTCTAAAGAACTAAAGTCGCTGTGCTGTTTGTAGTTATGTGCTTCTTTAGCCACTAAAGAGGTACAATGCGAGAGGATGATAAATCACTCAATAGACCTCTGAACAATTTGTCCCCAAAATGACTGCTGGGGCACAGCTACAAAGGGTTTGCTAGCAGACCTTTGTATACTACAACCGGTGTAACTAAGGGAACCAAACACAACTGCACAGCAGCTGTTAGTTGTTACCGCATAATTAGGTTCTCTTCTAGCATGAGAAGACGTTTACTGTTATCATTCATACAGTTTCAGGGTCAATATGCTGGACGGCCAATGTAGGAGACCGACTCGATTATCAATGATCTGCTGTCATCGGTTATCAATGCTAAGAGTTAGCTTTGGCTACTGTAAAAGACGAGGAAAGTCATTAGCACGCAAACGAAATGTCACGAGTGTGACCGACTAACTTCCCGGTAAAGTTCAAATGTTCAAATGTGAAGAAACGTACGTTAACGTCTACGTTTGTGGCATATTGAGACGCTACGGAGACGAACAGGACTCACTCCGACGCCGCTAGCTTAAGGCGGGTCCACACCACACCGACTGCCCGACTCGTGAAGTCGGGCTACTTAACATGGCAGACTCGAACAACGACTTGGGCGGTTCACACCTACGGAACTACAGCCGACGGCATACGTTCCGCGCTTGCGCGAGATGTAATGTCTCCAAAACAACAGGCAGCGCTAATCTGTATTGTGCGCCAAAAAACACGAAAACCGGAAGTGGGCGGTCCTCTCTAGACCACCTTCTTCGATTCTACTGGTTATCTGGTATGTTTACATCGTCACTTCCGGGCTTCACTGATTCGCTAGTCAAGTTGCTATCCTCCACCAATCAGAATGGTAAAAGAGTCACCGACTCGCATGGCGGATTACACATTTGAATCGGCTGAAATGAACACCGACGTGGGCCGATTCGAGCGACCACACCAAGCAGACTCATGTCACGGAGGCCGACTCTCTCAAAGACGCCGATTTTTTAAGTCACACAAACGCGGTTTATTTACCTCAACAACGTGTCCACCACGCCACCGACGCTCCCGTTAAACCGGTTATAAGCAGCGTTCACGCGCTGCACATGGACGGTCGCGGAATCAGGGGCGGGCAGCGCGACCCGTGACGACACAGAGCTGGCCCCGGAAGCGAACTCTTCTTCTTCTGTGGTGGCAAAGTGCATTGGTGCATTACCGCCCCAACTAGTACGGAGTGTGAAACACAATAGACTCGTTGGAGATGAGCTGGTTTTTTTTTATTTAACAATTTAGCAATGACATAATGTACAATATACTTATATTGTAGCATATTAAAACAAACAAATAGAATACATACATAAATACATTAAAGAGAGGATTTAGTTCTGATGTCTCTCAGGTTTGCAAAATTTGAAAAAATGGTTTTCATTATGTTTTTAAATTGGTGGATGTTTGAATTCTTCCTGCTCCATTTGGAACTATGAATATATATAATAATAATAATAATAATAATAATAATAATAATAATAATAATTTTAGTGAAGCAAAATTTCACAACATTTAAAGTAGCCCAAGCACCTTGTTTTCCCCTTGAAACGCATCGCATCATAAGAAAAAAAAAAGAAAAATCTATCAAGTTTCAATAGGGCCTTCGCCAAACTCGCTCAGGGCCTAACAATCTGAACATAAACCAACAAATTGACGGATGAAATCATGAACCAGAAACTCAATGAAGTGATATTGCTCTGTGTTGTTATAGCCAACCCTACATGAAACACCACGGTAACAACACACAGGGCAAAGGTGCGTTTTTTTGGCTTTCATTAGCTCCACCCATTTGTAAGTCGGCCAGTTAGAATTTTGTGCATTTTTCATGTGTTTTACACAAAGTTTTTTAAACTCCTCCTAGACGGGTTTATCGGATTAGTTTGGAATGTGGTACAACAACCCTCTATCTAGACCTAGAGAATTCACCGGATCCACCTCATATTTGGTCAGCACAATCTCAAGACCGATTTGCATGATTTGCCCAGACACAGTAAGCCGTTGCTACTTGACTTTAGATTTTCCAAACTGCCCTGTTTTATGGGCTGGATGTCAATACAGGCCTGATGGAATCCAAACAGCCATATTGTCATAGATGTACATAAAATGTACATGGAGTGGTCTACACATGATATCCAGCAACATTGTGCATACTTAGTTTGTGTGTGTGTGTGTGTGTGTGTGTGTGTGTGTGTGTGTTCACTAATGCCACACATAATATTTACTCATTTATATTTATAATCAATATTAATTATAATAATACAAATAAATGATTAACTCATTATAATATAATTATAATAATGATAATGAAGGTCAATGGAAGTGGTACAACATTTGCAATATGTGAATTCTAGTGCCACCCTATAAACAAATATTGAACTGGTGAACATGAGGAATGTTTGCGGAGATGCAGAGCCACGTGAACTGGTGGATGTTCCTCCAGCACCCCTGATGCTCATTGGTCCGCTTATTGATCTGCGGAGCAAAGAGACAAGACGGAAGTTATTGTACTGGGGGCCCAAACTCATCATATCTGTGATCGGGATCTGTCCTTCAACTCACACATTAAACAAACTACAAGGACTGGATTTGCTGGAGCTGCTTTTATTCTGACAGTCTGACCAACTCACTCACTCACTCGCTTTTATTCTGACAGTCTGTCATGTTACCACCTCACTCACTCACTCGCTTTTATTCTGACAGTCTGTCATGTTACCACCTCACTCACTCACTCGCTTTTATTCTGACAATCTGTCATGTTTCCAACACAATCACTCACTCACTCACTCACTCGCTTTTATTCTGACAGTCTGTCATGTTACCAACTCACTCGCTTTTATTCTGACAATCTGTCATGTTTCCAACACAATCACTCGCTCACTCACTCGCTTTTATTCTGACAGTCTGTCATGTTACCAAATCACTCACTCACTCACTCACTCACTCACTCACACAGTAGTTTTTATTCTGACAGTCTGTCATGTTACCATATACTGATCCGTGTTTTTACGCTTGTCGCCTATAGTTTCCTTGTAGTCAAACTTAAAGTTGTTAATCATAAATAGTTTATTATAAATGGTCGGTTTCCATTTTTTGCTGTATGTTACTCTGTTTATTTTGGGGTTTACTTGAAACAGTAATAGTAAAAAGTAACGAAGCTGTTTAAGGTCGAAGGGGGAAAACACTAAGTTACTTTCACTTCCTCGTCAGCGACACTTCCTCATCGGAGCTCGGAGCCTGGTCCGGCTGGGCTGACGGTCATGAAGGACGGGGACAGACCAGGAGACCAGCCGGAGGTTTCCCGCCAGCAGCTCTATGACGAGTACGTCCACTGTTACCAGCGGCCGTGTCCGGAGGTCCGGCCGTGCCGCGACGCCTCGCTGCTGCGGAGGGCGGCTCAGTATCTGCTGAGGAGGGACCCGGAACCCGGGGACACCTTCACCGTGTTCCCCTTCTACCAGTCCGTGCGGCTCCATTTCAAATCCCTGATCACGGACTGCAGGACGCATCTGTCCGCCTTCATCAAAGCCACCGAACTGCTGGAAATCATCTGCGTCAACCTGTTCCTTCAGCCCTGGAGGAAGGAAATCCGGACACTGAAGGTGGCTTTCTTTCACCCAGTCTTCTTTTCTGTCCTCCAGCCGGTTCTGCTCACTGGAATTATGGGAATAATGTGTTTGCGGAAAAAGGATGTGTTTGTTAAAGCTTAATGTTCTCTGTATTCACTTCCATTTGTGGTATACTGTCACCGGTTCTGAAAGTTCTCTCTGCCGGCCACCAGGGGGTGACTCCTCTGGATGCAACAAGTCACTGAGAACATGAGCCAACCACTCACTGATGGATTACAGCAGAAGAGTAGTAAGGCTTTAGAGAAAATTCTTCATTTGCTGGTTAACCATTTTTTTCTCTCTGTACAAGATTTAACAGGAATTTAAAAGTTAAAAAAAAATTAAGAAGGAAAAAAACACACACACACACAGAAAAAATACAACCATCAAGAAAGAAATCCGATAGAGTGACACAACTGTCCAGATAGCAACAGGCTGGACTCCACAGCGCCCTCCAGGGGTTGGGTTAGACTCTGGTGGAGATGGAGAGGAGTGCTCCACCTGGATCACAGAACTGCATACGTCATATCATTGGACTCATTATGCACACGTGCAGCTCTCCTTGGAAATGTAGCCATCACAGCAGAACAGTTGAATGTAATCACATGTCGAGCATTTGATTGAACTGGAGCTTGTGTCTCCATGACATTGTTTGTCCACCAGAGGGCAGTGTTTATTTATTCATCTGTAAAATACCTACTTTGGTCCCAAATCTTTGTTGACTACATTTAAAATATCCTTCATGAAGTGCTGTTTCTTTGTACTGAATGTTTCTTTGTGTGTGTTTCAGACGTTCACAGGTCCGTTTACTTACTGTCTCCTGCCAGTTCTCAGCAGTCCCACCATCCAGTCACTCCTGGCCTCTATCGGCTACCTGCCCCACACCGACACTCCACCGAGGTAGGCAACAAGATGGGCTGGTCATGTCCTCTTCACATTGGTTTGTGAAAAACAATGAAATCTATTCAACTCAAATGAGTTTTATTAGGAAATATGTGAGTGAAAGAAGAGGAGGGGGAAATGATTTAAAATCAACAATACAAAATAGTATTTTTAATTATTTATGCAGGGAGACCTCGGATTTTTGAAAATCTTCAATAACATTGTTGATTGTCACTAAAAAGGATGTGAAACGGATGTTTACCAAAAGAAGACATGCTTCAATAAAAATAGTGTAATTGTAAATACAAACTTATCTTGACAATTATCAGGATAATGAACATAATGTCCGTCCGATGCCTGGTGGTCTTTTACCGTCTCACTAATCTCACTGCTGTGTTTGCACTTTGCAGTATTTCACCAGCAGGTATGGCTATTTGTTGTCATCAGTCATGTTCTTTAACATGATTGTGGATGTTTGTAATCTGGGAAGTGTATGTCTCTGATGTGTTGCTGTCGTCGGCAGCTACTTAAGAAGTGCTTCTGGTTTTTCAGCTGAATCTGTATGGAGTCTGTTGGACCGTTTCTATCTTTCCTGTAGTTAGGGAAGATATTATTCAATCAATATTTCACAGAATGAATCCAACATATAATAATCATCCATCCATCCATTGTCTACCGCTTATCCTGTATTCAGGGTCACGGGGGGGCTGGAGCCGATCCCAGCTGTCATTGGGCGAAGGCAGTGTTCACCCTAGAAAGGGCCGACATGTAGAGACAGACAGGTAACCAGTCTATCACAGGGAGTTATGTAGAGACAGACGGGTAACCACTCTATCACAGTGCCAACATGTAGAGACAGACGGGTAACCAGTCTATCACAGGGCTGACATGTAGAGCGAGACAGGTAACCAGTCTATCACAGGGAGACATGTAGAGACAGACAGGTAACTAGTCTATCACAGGGAGACATGTAGAGACAGACAACCATTCACACTCACATTCACACCTAGAGTTATCAATCAACCTATCCCCATCCTGCATGTCTTTGGACTGTGGGAGGAAGCCAGAGAACCCGGAGAGAACCCACGCTTACACGGGGAGAACATGAGAACAAACTCCACACAGAAGGAACCCATGGACTCTCTTGCTGTGAGGCGAGAGTGCTACCCACTACACCACCGTGCAGCCCTATAATAATCATAATTATAACAATTATAATTTCTAATGATAAATGGGGAAAAGCTACAGACATGTTGAACTCAAGCCCTTACCTTCAATGTGTTTCAGTGAATACACGACTCAGTGAGGATGCCAACCCAGACAGAGCCATGCTGCTGGGCTTTGAGGTGCTGCTGGCCAGGGTGGAATGTTACCGCCTCCTGGAGGCTCTGGAGAAGGAGCATCTGGGACCCCAGGTAAGATAGACTCTCTCTATATATATACATATATATGTTTTGTGTATGGCATGTGTCAGTTGTGATCTTCGCTGCAGGAGTTTCTGGAGGTCCTCCAGAAGAGAGCGGGGCCTACAAAACTGGAGGAACCCACAGAGAAGAGGACCTCAACAGGGCAAAAGGAGGAGGAGAACAAGAAGAGGGAGGAGGCAGATAGGAAAGCGGTAGGGCCGAGTGCATAATGATGGGACAAACAGACTGAGGAGCCAGATTGACAAACGTAACCAGCCTGACAAACCAGCTGCACTGTGCTGAACTCTGCTTCTCTGATTTCTCCAGGGATCTCTGCATTTGGACACCAGGCTTGCTGTGAAACCCCAAGCCAAGCCTCGGCACTCCCATCTCAGCGGTGTAGACCACTCCATCATGGAGATGCAGATGACCTACCCCGATCTGGCCTTCAGGGGCCGGCCCCTGGTGCCGGACAAACCTCTACGAGCAAGCGGTAAAGATGTTCATATGGGCAGCACCCATGATTCAGGTGATGACAGTACAGCTGCCCAGCTCCCCAAACGAGATGGTAGCAAAGCTGACGACGTGTATGGTGAGGACGGCAGAGGCGGCGTTTCTAGCGGCAGGAGCGGTGGAGGGAGCAACACACCGGGAGACAGCAGTGCTGGTGAGCTCCTCAGCGGTCCTCAGGCCATTTCCCTGCACATCAAACTGAGAGCTGCTTCCAAAGCAGAGAACCGTCCCTCAGCAGAGTCTCCTGTCTGGACTGGAGCAGGTAACACACTCACACTCACACACACTCACACACACACACAAACACTCATACACAGGTAACATACACAAACACATACACTCATACACAGGTTACACACACACACACATACACTCATACACAGGTTACACACACACACATACACTCATACACAGGTAACACACTCACACACACACACAGGTAACACACTCACACCGGTTGGTCAGAGCTCCAAACCTCCATGTTCCCCTCTAGAGTCACTTTATGACATCATAGTGTCTTTTCAACAGAGCCATTACTTGCTGTAAGTGGACTATGTGGGTGCGTAAGGACCCCACAGCCATTAGGGGGCCCCCAAGCTGCACGCTCTTTTTTTTTTTTTTTTTTTTTTATACATCTGCTGATGGCATGATGGGATGACTGACGGCCACATGTCACAAAGGTGCCTCATTGTTTATACCATTTATTATTATTTTCTGTAGGTTTAACTTGTTTGGGTCAACTTGTTTAATTTTTAATTTGACAGAGAGGTTTTCCTCAGTGTAACAGACTGATGCATCTGTACGGATCATCTTTATGGTTTGGAACCCCCCCCCCCATCGTAGTTTGACAAAATAGGGGCCCCCAAACAGAATTGTGCATAGGGCCCCTCAAAGGCAAGAAACGCCCTGCTTTTCAAAATAAACTTCCGCCTTCACAGGAAGTTTTCACTCTCTTTATACCGTCTAGTACCATATTGCCAACCATACTTTTCATTATGTTGATACGTAACTGGCTTTCTAACTCTCTAGAAGGGTCTCCCACTTGGGTCTTTGTATAACGGGCATACATTGCTTTGCTTTAGAAGGTTATGTATAAATGTGGAACTCTTATTTTTTACAGACCTACAAAATAAGAAAGCAGCTGGCCCAAAGCTTCCCTCCATGGATGAGGAGCAGGAGCTGAGACAGCTGGCAGAGAGGATGGGGCAGCTCCATGTGCAGAAGAGCAGCGAGGAGGTGAAGAGAACGGACAAAGACACGGGAGACGAGGACAACGTGGTCAAAGGGAAGAGGAAGAAAGACAGAAAGGCAAGCACACAGGGAGAGGCTGTGGAGCAGGACCTGAAGGAGACGGGTCCAGCACTGAGCCACGCTGCCAGGAAAGGCACCGCATCCTCTCAGTCTCACCCCGGCGTGGTGAAAGAGCAGAAGCAGCCCACCGCTTGTCCCCCCTCGCCACCAGCCGTACCCACAGTACATCACCAGGGAGGAGGAGATGAAGAGCAGCTGACACAGAACTTTGTTTTAGTCTAGCATCACAAGAAATAGCATCAAGGTTCATTTATATGTATCTGAATGATTAAAAACAAAACTACTGAGCAAGATGAAACCATTGCAAGCTGTAATTATTCTGTAAACAAATACAGATTTCAAAGAGAAGATTTAATGCACAATCTCAATCACACACACTCAGTTTGAAATCCGCTCTGCTCCTCTCGGGATCAGTAAACGGTGTAGGAGCACAGGACACATCTGTATATGTCTACATGTAATGAAACAGTTACAAACATAAATAGATTATGTTTAATTAGCTGAAATAATATTAGATTGTATCTCGGTATAGGGCTGCACGGTGGTGTAGCACTGTCGCCTCACAGCGAGAGGAATCGCGGGTTTGATTCCCTGGGTTCCTTCTGTGTGGAGTGTGCATGTTCTCCTCATGTGAGCATGGGTTCTTTCTGGGTTTTCCAGCTTCCTCCCACAGTCCAAAGACATGCAGGATGGGGATAGGTTGATTGATAACTCTAGGTGTGAATGTGAGTGTGAATTGTCTGTCTCTACATGTCGGCCCTGTGACTGGCGACCTGTCCAGGGTGTACCCTGCCTCCGCCCAATGACCCCCCCCGCGACCCTGAATACAGGATAAGCGGTAGAAAATGGATGGATGGATATCTCGGTATAACTGTCAGCAGTTTGCTCCAGTTTTTTGACACGTCAGTCCATTCGAGTAAGTAAATAAGAATAAAAACACTCAGATTTCCGCTGAGATTTACATTTTCATGGAGGGGTAACTTTGTAATGAACCAGATTTAGCCTTTAAATTCTTAAAACAACAAGTGATGGCTGCGGTTACCAAAACCGGTGTTGTAGCACTACAAATGCGCACCTAGATCTGGCCATAAAGCATGGTTTCACCATAGACAAACATTTCTGGATGCAGGGCACACATAAATGAAGTGTGACTCCATGTATAGCCTGATGGAAAGGCGTCCATCCATCCCCATACAAGGTCAGGTATACCACAACGATTTTGCAAAGTTATCTGGGGCCTCTGGGGTCACCAACATCTGACCAGGTAGAAAAGTTGGCAAACCCACAGTCCATATCCTTCCGAAATTTGAGTGTGACTGGGAGGGCCTGCCTCACCAACTTAGCATCCCCAAAGAACCCTTCCACTGGGTCCGACTCTCTCCTGCCCAATTACCAATTACTCTCAAGAAATTCAATGACTTGCAGGCAATGAAGCCGGTACTACCAAGAGTGGTCCTCCGATACTATAAAAACCTACCTCGTCAATTGACAGTGAAATGAGTTCACACAGCACCTGACTGGGACTTTGTTTAGGGTTAGACAAATAAAACAACCTTGTTTTGTAAGTATGTATAAGAGAAATGCCTAAGTCATGGCATATACTCTGCAAGATTTGCCTACTGTCACTTATTTGTTATGCAATCCTTGTTGTGTCTCTTTTTTTTTTTTTTTGCAAACTTGCAAATCTGGTCCAACTTTTACAGTATAAATAAAAAGTTCTTACGTGTTTGCTGAATTTTTTTTCTTATTTTCTGAAAACCTTAAAAATGGACTTATTATAAGCTTAACACCAAAATGGCTTGTTCAAGATGAACTACACGCAGAGTTCAACATACCCAGGGTATCTTTCAGTTATTCAGCTTAAGTAACCCTAACAAAGGCAATCAGAGATAAGCGGTCACACGAAGCTGGATATCAACTCGTTAAGTCAACCCAGGATTTCCCTGTTGAGCTATGAGCGCGTGCACATGAAAGAGGGGAGGTTTTCAGCATTTGACCAATCACAAACATGGAGCAGTCTACCTTACAGAAATACGAAGCAGTTAAACATATAAAACAGGCAAAAGGCAACAGTTTCATCTGCCAAATGCAGGAAAGACAGCTGGCAAAAACTCACCAACTGTGTGAATGCGTAAGTCGTATTAATAGTATAAGTAGGAGTATAATATGACAGCCCCATCATAAGGACACTACTAGATCTGACTGATTAATTTAACATGTTAACTTTGCTGATAGCTCAGCGGTAGAGTTAGCGCCCCATGTGCCAAGGTTCCTTCCGGCGGTCCCAGATTCGAATCCACCCTGCGGCTGTCTTTTAAATCTTGTTGTCGCTTTCTCTCGTCCATTTAACTCTTACGATGTCCTCCCGAAATAAAAGGCATAAAATATAACTTTGAAATAAAGAATGTGTTGCTTACATGTATTCTCTGGGAGCTCCGGTTTCCCACAAAAAAAACCTCTCCGGGAACCATCACCTTACCTTGGTGGAGAGGTTTGTGTGTCTCTAGGGCTGTGTTGTCTGGAGCTTTGTGCTCCTGCTAGGGTTTCCCATGGCAAATTGGTCTCAGGCGAGGAGCCAGACTAAGAATGGTTCAAAAGCCCCCATGTATAAACAAGGAAGAAGAGGAGTGACCTCAGTGAGTGCCTGGTGGCCAGGCTGGGTGGCATATACTGTATGTATATACTGTATATATGTACAGTATATATAAGCAGATTGTGTGAAATATTAACATAAAAATACATTTCTGGAAGAATGACTAAATCTCCTTTGGGTTAGATTTAAAAACATGGCACAACATGTCATCTATCAACTAAAAACGTCCTCTTGTTTGAAACAACAAAAGGCTGTTTGTTTGTCAGAGGCTTGGTAAGCAGAGCCCGGTTAGAGGGGCCGGGACGTCTGCACTCACTTGGCCCTCGGTTGATGGCTCTCAGGCGTCTCAGCACCCGGACCGTCCTCACCGCTGAGAAGCTGTCAGGTGGGAGTCCTCCAACATCCTGCAAAAGAGAAGACATGTGAGTACGACATCACAACTCACGCTGCAGAGCTGCGTCACCGTCTGAGAAGAAAACAGCCAATTATACATTCCATGTATTACATGCTCTCCCACTGCAGCTAATGAATCCTCTAATGTTCTGAATCACATTACATCCTGCAACTGCTAACAGAGCAGAACACACACACACACACACACACACACACACACAATTTTAATTTTATCTAGCCAATGTAATATATCAGCCTTCAACCCAACAGAACAGAGAGCGCCATCTATTGGGCTCAGAAAACAAAGAAAATGCTTCACGAAGCTTCATTTGGACATCACTACCGATAAGGTTATGTTTTCTGATGTTAGTAGGATCATATTATGCTAGCTAAGTTAGCTTATGATCCGTTTATGAAAGCATTATATGGCTAACTTGTTAGCTAATGTAAATGCAAAATGCGCTGAGAAAAAGCTGTGCTCTGGACATGGTGAGGTACCCGCGTGGGAATGCAGTCATGTGATTGGCTGAATACGAGGGAGGCGCAGAGAGTTCTTCGTTGAAATGCATTCGTGAATCCAGCCAATTAGGAGAGTCTCAAAAGTCAGCACACAAATCCAGACCAGTTCACACACAAATGTTTACAAGTTCACAATGAAAAGTCCATCCGTCCATTTTCTTCCGCTTATCCGGGACCGGGTCGCGGGGGCAGCTGCCTGAGCAGGGACGCCCAGACTTCCCTCTCCCCAGACACTTCCCCCAGCTCCTCCGGGAGGACCCCAAGGCGTTCCCAGGCTAGCCGGGTGACATAGTCACTCCAGCGTGTCCTGGGTCTTCCTCGGGCATGCCTGGAACACCTCCCGAGGGAGGCGTCCAGGGGGCATCCGATGCAGATGCCCGAGCCACCTCAACTGGCTCCTCTCGATGTGGAGGAGCAGCGCCTCTCCTCCGAGCTCCTCCCGTGTGACGGAGCTCCTCACCCTATAGGGAGCGCCCCGCCACCCTGCGGAGGAGGCTCATTTCGGCCACTTGTATCCGGGATCTTGTTCTTTCGGTCATGACCCAGAGTTCATGACCATAGGTGAGGGTAGGAACATAGATTGACCGGTGAATTGAGAGCTTCGCCTTTCGGCTCAGCTCTCTCTTTACCACGACGGACCGATACAACGACCGCATTACTGCAGCCGCTGAACAGATCCGCCTGTCAATCTCACGTTCCATCCTTCACTCACTCGTGAACAAGACCCCAAGATACTTAAACTCCTCCACTTGAGGCAGGACCCCCCCCCCCCCGACCTGGAGGGAGCAAGCCACCTTTTTCTGGTCGAGAACCATGGCCTCAGATTTGGAGGTGCTAATCCTCATCCCGGCTGCTTCACACTCGGCTGCAAACCGCCCCAGGACATGCTGGAGGTCCTGTTCCAAGTTTAACAGTTTGTATATAAATGTAGCAACATATAAATACATTTTGGATGAAAATTGCAAATTAGGTATAGGCATTAAGTATCTATAAATCTACACACTAACCACAAAGTAAATTAGGAGTAAATGATGGTCCTTTAGAGTCAAGGAGATGCTTTAGGGGCGGGGCTACCTGGTGATTGACTGGTTGCTACCACCATGCAGTTAGCTACTAAGATGGCTTTAACACTTAACTGTAAAGTTGACCTTGAATTATGAAGCTTTGTTAGCAGCTTCACACCAGAATCCACATGGATCCAGATCCATTAAGGTTCCTGCTTGGGGTTACGCTCTGCTGCTTGTGTTCATCAGATCCACCCGTCGCTCCTCTACAGTCCAAATATGGTCACTTCCTTCACTGGTTGGAAAATTCAAAGACGGCGTCAAAATGCCAAACCCGATGCTTTGAAACCGCAGTCCACAAACCAATGGATCACGTGACCATGACCACTTCTTATATTGGCCATAGCATTTTGCTAAAAGTGTATTATTAACCTGCAAAATGAGTGAAAAGAGCATGCATTTACTCTGGCACACGGCTGAAAGTTAATGGCTTGAGAGAAAATGCTTCAAGCATTCAGAAAAAACTGTAATGATCTTCCCCAAGTTTGTCCAACACAAATGTGTGCTAACAACTCTGATGAAGAAAGAAATGAAATGCCCCAGTTTTGTCCTTTCCTCTGATGTGTATGCCTGATGGTTATTTGGTTTTGACACAGAAGACCTCTAAGATCCGGGCCACCAGGTCCAAAGACTCCTCGTACATCAAAGAAATTAATGAGAATCAGTGACTCTGTTAACCAATCATTTCTGTTTCTTTAAAAGAGCAATAGAAAAATTACAATGTGTGAAGGGATAAACAAAATAATGAAAATCAAACAGCATTTGAATTGAATTCCCCGTGGGCAAATATTTGACCTAAGGGGTGAATAGCAATAGTGCATTTTTTAACCATGTTGCCGAGTATCATTAGTTGCACAACTATATGTCAGCCTACAGCCTTCATACATCTCACCAACATTAAAGAGCAGAATCAAAGATAGGATTACAGAATATACTTATTAAAGTGATGGTTTGGAGTAAAATGCACCCTAGGTAATTTCCACCATGACATCCAGCCAAATACCCCCTCAGAAGCATTTTTAGTGATGGTCAACAATGGTCAAGATAGGGCAATCAGCCGAATGGCTTAGTACTGGCGCGATGGTACATCTTGTATATCTCGTAAATTACCCCACTAATAATGAATGGAATGTTACCTAACTTCTGCAGTAGTACAGGGTCTGTACTCACAAAACGAGGCATTTGAAAGTTTGTAAATACACCGGGAGTTTATTTAAAAGAACACTTGCCTGATAGCTTCTATCCTCTGCTGCTAACGCTAGCGCGGTGTAGACGCCACTTCCGTGTTTACCCAGCTCTTGCAGTCACTCGAGTTTCACGTGAGAGTATGAAAAAGTCTCGCTGAATTTTTTAAAAATGCCTGTATTATCAGGTCAACACATTTTTATAAATGCTTGTATTATCGGGTCAACACTTGTCAACACTTGTCCTGATAATACAAGCATTTATAAAAATTCAGCAAAACTTTTTCATACTCTCGCGTGAAACTCGCGTGGCGGCATCGGCTGGGTAAACATGGCAGTGGCGTCGGCGCAGCGCTAGCGAGTACAGACCCTATGTTTACTACTGCAGAAGTTTGGTAACATTCCATGCATTATTAGTGGGGTAATTTACGAGATATACACAATGTACCATAGCGCTAGTACTTAGCCATTCGGCTGATAGCCCTATCTTGACCAATGATGACCATCACTAAAAATGCTTCTGAGGGGGTATTTGGCTGGATGTCACTGTGGAAATGACTTAAGGTGCATTTCACTCCGAACCATCACTTTAATATGGCAAAAAATGTAAACTATGGTTTCTTCATTAAAAGGGAATTACAGAGAAACATTTCAACCCTACATGGTTTTCATCATGTAAAAAACATATCAACGAAGTCCCTTTACAGCGTGTATATATATGCAGGTTATCAGCAGCAGGTGGAATGGTGGTATATGGACATGTACACCTGAGGTGGCTTTGTGAAGACCATCACATCCTGTCATCGGACTCATGGAGGTTTAAAACCCATCAACGTCCTGAGGATGAACTTCATCAACGACAAAACAAACTAATAAATAACATCTGAACAAGAAAAATGCACACAGCGTAGAAGGAATGAGTTAAAGCTCACCGTCTGAAGTCAGAGGAGTTTTTTTTAGATTTTTTTTTTTTAGAAGTGGAAAGCTGAGGATCAGTGTAATATCTCACCTGATCTGGATTTATTCCTTTCCACTGGGTAGGTGAGAATACTTTTGTAAATAAAGGTACTAATTATGAGCCCTGATGAAACCATCTTGGCTGAACTGTAGTTGGGTTCAAAGTTGTCAATGTAGAAAAATGACGTGTCAAATGTCTAAAAATCCAAATGATAGAATATTGTGTGTGTGGTTGAGTAATTGTGTGTTTGGGGATCAGAGACAGCTCGCTGCTAGGATCTTGTCTCGGTTTTCTTCGTACTGCTGCAGCATCTTCGGGAGGTCATGGTCAGCAGGAATCACCTGCACACACACACACACACACACACACACACAACACAGACACACGCGCACGCGCACACACACACACACACACACACACCACACACACACACACACACACACACACAAATACAGAATTACAGACCGGCAGTTGCTGCAGGAGAAACAAAACACAGATTTGTGGTCACTATGACGCCACACAGAAAAGGGTCGGAGTTTGTAGCATCTGACCAAAAGCGAACTATAATATTAACAAAGTATCATCATAAAAAGTATATTACAGGATACAAGCAACCGTTTAAACTGAAAAAGGCAGGAAGGACAGCTGGTAATAAATAATAATAGACTTATAATATCACTGACCATCTAGATCACCATAGATCTGACTATGATGTGTGTGTTATATTAATTAATCGTGTTGCTTGGATGTATTGTTATTGAATTCACACTTTCCGACTCCTTATTTCAGCTGCAGCTCTTGTGGTGTGAAACAGACTTAAGACCTAAAAGGGTCCCTTCATGTCTGATATCAGCTTCATTAAAGTAGCAGTCATCGGCTGGGTAAACATGGCAGTGGCGTCGGCGCAGCGCTAGCGAGTACAGACCCGCAGTATGAGACAGTGATATTATAAGTCTATTCATAAACATATTCACACAGTGATTTATTAACAGCTGTCCTTCCTGCATTCGTCAGTTTAAATTGAGCTGACTTTAGTCCGATTATGACATTACCTTCTTCTTATTAGTGTAATATTATCTAACGGTCACATCGAGCTCTGACTGGTCAGGAGGCGGAGATCAGAGATCTCTGATCCCAAACTTAACCTGCTCCAGGTGTCAGGTGTGCATCAGTAACCATGGTGATCTACCTGGTAAGAAGTGAACCACCTCCTTAAGACTGAAAATCCTGAGTTAAATCTGAAGTTACTTTGCTCACCTCAAACCCTGCTTCCTAGTCCAGGACTCTGAACACTTTACATCACATGACAAAAAGCATATGTTCATAACTCGGCACACCACAAGTCAGCGGCTGCAGGATGAACGGTCACTCACAAGAACAGGGGCAGGGAGAGGGGAGGAGTTCTGCTTAATGAGCCAGTCTTCATACAGCTGGTGGATGGACTCCAGATACTCCTGGTGGACAGATGGCACAATAGTGACCCAGTCACAAAATGTTCACCTTCACACTCTCTAACAAAACAGATTTTCCTTTCAGTTGTGTGAAAGTTGGTTTGTTCCGTTTGAATGTCCGTCCTCACCAATGGAATGACTTTCTCCTCCTCTCTGCATCTCTGCTTTAACCTCTCATGGCAGGTCTGAGGAGACGTCTGCAGGTAGACTGGAGACAGAGGACAAAGTCATGGATGTGACAAATACTTCTTTGATTATGACGTGTTCAGGGTCATTTCTGTGGAAGACGACCTGCTGTATGATTTGTATGCTAAAAGGACTTTCTGTCACTGCAATAATGAAGAATAGATCCAGGCTGTGTCCCAAGTAAGCAGCTGCATCCTACGGAGGTCCATCTGAAGACCCAATGCATCACAAAGCTGTCCCATTTCAAAGACTTCACATGCAGCCGTGCTTAGTCAGAGGATCCAACTGCTGGATCCTTCAGGACCAACTTATCCCAAGATTCACTGCACGCCGGTGATGATTGGATTGCATCTGAGAGCAGAACAGGCCTCTTGGTCTTCAAAAGGTAGACCATGAAGGAGGCTGACTTGGGACACAGCTAGTTTATTTAACACTGCTAAATATTCTGAACTGAACCCCATCTCATCTAGATATTGTTTGGGACGTGCTTGTTCTTCTTATGGCCGATAATGGCATTGGCAAGGGTATAAAGCTGTGTAGTGTAGTTAATATTAATTATAGGCTGAATTTGAGCATTAAATATTTGAATGTAATTTGAATATTGAAAAAATATGTAATGAAATTTGAATAGTATTATAGAGGAACGTTGACAGCTCTATTGTCCATCCATCCATTGTCTACCACTTATCCTGTATTCAGGGTCACGGGGGGGCTGGAACCGATCCCAGCTGTCATTGGGCGAAGGCCAAGTTCACCCTGGACAGGACATATATTAAATGTGTGTTGGTGTCTCTGCTTTGTGGATTCTCACCAATCAGATCGACAGGAATGGAAATGTTAGTTGTGATCCAATCAAACCACTCGCTGAGAACAGCATAGTCCACCTCTGGCATTTTCCCACTGGAAAGAAACAAAAGAGAGCTGCTTCAGCAGGGAGTCGACCGGTATGCTGAGGAAGCAGCAGAATCCTTAAGCCATCAATGAGGAATCCGCATGTTTATTCTGGATCAGCCATTGAGGGCTTCTCACTCTGGCATCAGAACACTTCTCCATTTTTCATATTGAACCTATCTGGCTGATTGTTTGTCGGATGATGCAGTGTAGCAAGTTTGGTTTTAATTGAGCAAACCAAGTGGGAGGACGATGAGAATTCCTGCTACTCAAAGCAAACGAACCTTTCGGCTCACTTCTCTTCCCGTGGTTGCTGCAGTAGGTGTTATATTCACAAGAGAAGTCAGATAGACAGTCTGGTTAAGAAGGATTTACATGCACCTAATATTCTAGTTCTTGTTATTATTCCCAAAAAGTCAATATTCCTACTAATCTGTTCCATTTACATTCCTGTTGACATGCATCTGTGCATATTCTTATTCAAATAACATTGTCATCATCTGTTTCCGTATTTTTACATGGTCTGGTCCATTTGAGGAGCTCGCCGCCACATCCTCATCACCGTGGTGACGCTCACAGGAAACAGGACGTGTGTCATGAAAACAACAGCTGAGACGCAGATAGCGAATGTGTTGTATAAATGTCCAAAGAGCACACACGGGATGATGCTTACATGACGCATATCAAATTCTGAATATTGTCATAAATAATCATCAAAGTAACAATAAAGTGGAATAGGTGTGTGCATGTAAATGTCATCAGTGTCTCTACTGAGGTTTGAGAAGATTAAACCATAATGGAACATTCCATCGACTGTGTTGTTTCCTAGCAGAAACAGTCTCATCCAGACAGAACAAAAAGCTTGAAGTGTCTATCTCTGGGTGGGATCCAGGCATGAACGTGTCTCAAACCACAGATACCTTCTGAAGAGGTTCTCCACAAAGATGTACTTGGCACTGAAGATGGACCGCTCCATCATCCTGATGGGGGCTGGCTGCAACCAACAGGAAACTTTGATTACTGATTTCCTGACGAGGTCACGTTTGCTTAGAGTTTTAATGAACTAGAATACAATAAGATCGGCGTGTGGCTAGCGAACACTGCTCTCACCAGGGTTGCCAGGTGTCGATCCAACATGGTGAGTTGAACGTATGTCTGCAGTGTGATGCCCCAGCGCTCAGGATCCTGGTACATCAGAGCCTGCGGGGACGGAAACAGACACGAGCAGCATGGCAGACATGCACAACGTTAATTCACTCCTCGACAAACACTGGGCGCATTTCCTCCAGGTGGAGCTGGATCATCATGGTCACCAGAGGATGAATCACTCTGACCATAGTGTCACCATTAGGCTACAATCCAAATGTACAAACAGTACCCAAGACATATCCAAATCAGATCGCCATTATTGTTTTCTTCACTAGCATTCCATGAAGACACGCCCTACTCTGACTCACACGTTGCCTTCGTCCAACACGGTTGGAGGAAGGTTGGTAGAGTTCATGATTTGAACTCATTTGTGGATGGCAGCCATAGAGCACTCATATATATTTACAAAGTTATATTTATGGGAGAAAAAGGTTTTTGAAAATGTCACTATACACGTTGCCTATGTGAAGAATAAAATGACGCATCTGAACTTAATGTGAACCTCGATGTTAATATGGCACACTGATTAAAGAGAAACATTAAAGTGTCACTTCATATCACAAAGGTTGTGGACACCGGTCCGATTCTAATGATAAAGTATCAGTTCAGCATTCATAATGCTTTATACCTCCATGCCCAAGTGAGCCCAGTGTTTGACAGAAGAATCCTGGATGTCACACAGCACATTAGAACAACCAAAGAAATGATTCCATTTCAGAAACAAGAGAAATGTATAATCTGTTATGATTCGTTACAGCAGTTCTCTGTGTCTTCATAACTGGCTAAAGTGTGGTAGTAATAATGTGCTGTGTAATGGTGCATTCCTGTTATACTCGGAAGTCGGAAATTTCAACTGGAACGAATCCCGAGGACGATTTCCGACTCGGAAAGTCGGACGATCCACACAAGCCCGAGTTGACATTTAAAGATGGCTGCCCCGGTTGTTAACAGTTAACACTTGTTTCCTCTTCCGTTTTTGGCCGTTGGCTACTTTTTTCCGACTTTGTAACTGAAACGCTGATAACTCGGGTGTGACATCATTCCCAGCTCCGGCTTCCGAAGTTAATGGAACGCACCATAACATCCAGGACTCAGATTCTTCTTCAAACACCGGGCTCACTTGGGTATGTAGGTATGATGCGTTATGAATGCTGAACTTACCTTATGTCCAGCATAGAAAGTGTTACCAAAAAGGGTAATGTGAGGTGGGCTGGGTTGCATTACATGGGAGAGTTTCAACGTGTGGCCGGAGCACGGACCACGTTTCTTCTATATTCATGCACCGCTCATTTCAACGACACCATCATTAATGTGCTCTGATCTCACACTTTCTCTCGGGCAGCTGTGGCTGAGAGGTACAGCGGGTTCTCTCTGGATTGAGGATCGGTGGTTTGATCCCGGCGACTGCCTCTGAAGGCTGTGCCATCAGTGTGTGAATGAGCATTAGATCCTGCATGTAATGGATGATTGTTGATATGTAGTGTAGTGACACTAACCACAGAGCAGAAGAGATTCACACAAACTATCCAAAATCATTTCTTTGAGGTTTCGGTACTGAAGATTTTCAGCCCTGATGTGAGGTCAACAGGATGACAACATGCTAACAGCGGTCATGTGCATACCAGAGGGTTGTGTCCACGGACGTCCCTCCATTTAGAGATGGGCTCTGTAAGGACCTGGACCCGGGAAAAGAGAGGACAATCCGTTAGTGAACATCTCCGATGATCAGCGTCGCACAGTCATGACTCAGCAGTAACACCAAAAGTCATCTGAACGTGAAACTTCCTGTTGGGAGCATGTGTGTGCAAATCACCACAATACTGTTGTTACTGTAGAAGCACTTTGTTTAGGTGTACCTCGATATTGCTAGTTTTGGAGAAATACTCCAGACAGGTCGTCTTCCCACTGGCAATGTTCCCCTCAATGCAGATCTGAGAACAGTGGCAGAGAGACAGATGTCAACAGGCCGGCCCAGAGCTATGATAGGAGGTATGAGCTTGTATTATATGAAGCATGACGATCAGTAGGTAATCACTGTACAAGACAGGTATTAATCAGAATCCACACTAGCAAACATTATGAGTGTAGATCTGGTGGAGACTCACCACTGCTTTCTTATCCATCCCATTTCGCACCAGCTTGCCTTGGAAGGAAGACAACATAGTGAGACAAGACTTCACTTCCCACAACTCCCAATGCTGGCCCCTCTCAGGTCAGTCTGCTATGGCAATATGAGAGGGACAGAAACATGTTAGCATGCATCACAGGTACAGTAGTTTAGTGTTAGTGGGGGAAGAAGTCTTAAACTGATTGGATCTCCTTGTTAGAGGCAGACGTAGCTTGCGTCACGTTCTGGGTCGGTTATTATCTAGTGTGGCCTGAAGTCAGAGGTCTGGACTAAACCACTTCTACATACCCAGAGTATATTTTGATTATCTGGTTTAAATATCTCCAACAACTGCGATCCCGAGGTCAACTTTACAGCTAAGTGTTAAAGTCATCTACGTCCTACCACTACGTCATTTACTGATGTCCATCGTGTGTGTGTGTTCGTGTGTGTGCGTGTGTGTGTGTGTGTGTGTGTGTGTACTCTACACACTGACCTGTAGTCGCGCTGTGTGCTCCCCGCTGGATGAGCCCGGGGCTCCGGTCGGATAACGGTCCCCCTCTCAATCCACCCGCGCTCAGTGACGGAGTCCCGGCACGCCGAGCACACAGGAGTCCCGCAGCCCTGAACAGCGACGTCACACGACAACCAGTTATCACCATGTCGCAGCACATACACCTGTTAGCACACCTCTAGTCACTAACATAGCAAACAGGAAGAAGAAGAGGGTTTCTTCTTTTCTGGAATCGTCAGGACGCCGCTTGCTGCCTTCCTTCCTCCTTCCTCCTTCCTTCCTTACTCCCTCCCTTCCCTTCCTTCCTTCCTTCTTCTTCTTCTTCTCTTCTTCTTCTTCTTCTTCTTCTTCTTCTTCTTCGGGTGATTTATGGCGGTTGGCAAACAAAGTTACGGCGCATTACCGCCACCAACCTGCGAAGTGTGGATCAGGCATCTAATGACAGTTTCCCACAACTGCAAAACCCACTGCAAACTGAGGCTAACTAGGAAACTTTGTTTAAGGTTTTGCCAAAAGAGTGACCAGTTCAATAAATGGGTTTAGGCAACTGACCGTTTGGTTTAGAGACTGGGGCTGTATCCGAAACCGCATACTACCGTACTGCCTACTACATACTGCGTTAATATATACTGTATACTGCGTACTGAATGTGGGATACAGTATGCTACTTCAGCAGACCGACGCCGTTCACACCGCAGTATGCAGTATGCAAGTTTCCCACAATGCATTTCGTGGCGACCGGCAGCGACAGTTGTAAAACAGGCGCAAAGCTGTTTTATTTCCCGCTGTAGCGCTGTTATGTCACTTTATTACATTTTAATATTTTTTCATGCTAGAAAGTAACCGTTTAGATCCCCAATGTGCGGTTAGTTTACCCAAATGACGGCTGTTTAGTAATTTGTAGTGATGTTACGAGATGCACCGAGGCTTCGAAGCGTGTGTCGAGTAATGGAGGGGGCGTTTCCGCAAAGCGCGTATCGAGGCTTGCTTCATTTAGGGGAGGGGCCAAAAATGATGACGTCCGAAGCCTCGCTGCCCGGCTGTACCACGTGACTGCTTCGGAAAGTGGTTCAGAGTTTGCCGCGAGGTTTTACAGCTATGTTTGCAGCTCCATTCAAAATGTGGGTTTTGAAGCAGAGTTGCGGTCAGTTGAGAGTTTGGATAGTTTGGATACTAGAGGTTGAATAGCGTTTATATAATTTGAAGATAGTTTGGAGAGTTTATGGAGAGAGAGAGAGAGAGAGAGAGAGAGAGAGAGAGATTTAGGAGAGTGATGATTTTACCATTTGGGGAAAATTTACACAGAATACATTCAAACAATTTATTATACACATATGTAATCATTTATACACAGAAATTGTTTCATCATGGCGCGGCCGGTGGCGTAGTGGTTAGGGCAGCCGCCTCTTGTACAGAGACTCAACGTCCTGGACGCGGCGATCACGGGTTCGACTACCGGTCCGGGATCAGTTACCCCCACTATCTTCTCCCTGTTACCACACTGTCTGTATAGAATAATCTAACAGCTTGAATGATCTTTGATTAATTATTTGGTTAACCATTTTTTGTAATTCATAGTCATTCCCAACAGACATAACAGACACAAAAATTCAATGCATCACACATTATGTGGTTCAGATACAGCTGCCTGTGATTATACACTTGGCCAGTAGGTGGTATCGTGTGCACATGAAGCTTCGAGAAATGAACCCTTTCCCGAACCAATTGGCTCAAAGTGGTTCGATGCCTCATGAGGCTTCATCTCGCCATCACTACTATATAGCGTTCGTCACAATAAACAAGTAGCCTATGCACTGTACTTATGTAAACAAATATAAACGCCGTACTGCTCCGGCGTTTTTTGTTTTTTTTTTCCGTCCCAGCTCCGGCGTTTGTATAGAGTGCCGAAGCGGAAGCAGGAAGTAACGGCGCCATGGGTCCTTTCGGAGCGAAAAAAATGAATGGTGTTCAATGGACGGAAAATAATTATTATCTGATCCCCCGGTCGTTATGCCTTGGATTACACAAATGTTGTTTATAGGCTTAAATTATAATTTTCCATGTCAAGAGTTTGACCGTTTATTGTGCAATTCTTCAGTTAAAATTCATTGAGAAAACACAATGATAAAGACTACATGTTGTGTCGCGTATGTGACGTCACGTCATCGCCCTTTTCCCTCCCTCGGCTCTCCACATGACCCGACTTATAGTGGTTCTCCCCCCTTTCGATACTTTTATTCTGCCCTTGGAAAAAAGCGGTGAAGTGGAGCAGAGAAACAGCCATCTCGGCGGACTTCGGACTCGGCGGGTGGTGACGTATATCATTCGCGACGAGAACAGCGAGGAGCTGTAGTTCACAAAGCGGCTCACACAAAACCTAACTTTATCAAAACTCTTCGCGCTTAATTGTCGTCTTCTTTGCGTGAAAAAAATTCTTTAAATATCACAAAGAACATATGTGAAATCCATGGCACAATTCAAACGGGACCAGAAAATAATTTGTATCTACCCATTGAATCGCATTGATATTTTTTTGCTTTTGAGGACCCATGTCCCGGAAATGGAGGGGCGGGACTTCACCACTCTATTCCCCTGGAAACGCTTGCTTGCTCCGTCATTACTCGATTTATCCAGGCTCCAGCGCATTGCATTGTGGGAAACAGTAGGCAGAGTAGACTGGTCGGATGCATACTGGAAATATTCTCAGAATCAGTACGACATCCGGGAACTTTTCGCATACTGCAGATTTTGCTTTTGTTTGCATACTGCATACTGCATACTACATTTTGGCCAAATCAGTACGTACTAGCAGTATAGTATGCGGTTTCGGATACAGCCTGGGATTTAGGGTTTTAGCAGTTGTGAGAAACTTGAGGGACCTGGACGGTGGAGCGGAGAAAAGGAGGATTGGATTTTTTTGAAAGCAACAGGAATGTTAAGATGACAGTGCACATGGGGACAATAGAACAGAACAGGTAATAATGAGCAGATTAAGAATAGGGCATACTAAACTGAACAGCACACTTAATATGCAAATGGTCTGTGTAATTGTGGGGAGAGGGAAACAGTAGAACACGTGGTGATGGCATGTCCTGGATATGAAAGGGAGAGGGAGAGGATGAATAGAGGGTTGCAGAAGGTAGGAGTGAGGGAAATTAATTTTAACAGTATAATAGAATGTGGAAAATCGAGGGAAGGGAGGAGAATCATAATAAGATACCTAGTATCAACTGGGTTAATTAAAAGGATGTAGAAGAAAAGGAACGGGAGAAGTAAAGTGCAGGCACGACAGTGCACGATTTAATCCTATAGGAGGCAGTGTTGCAGCTGGCTGAATACCCGCGTGTAGTCTGCCCTAAATTCAACCGAAGAAGAAGAACAATAACGACGCTTAAATTCTCAGTTAGCTTAGTCGGGGGGATTTGTGTTGCCGTGGGTCGCTTCTGATCGGATTAACTAAATAAGGTAACGCAGATAATAATCTGTTATCGGTACAGATTTACTGAACAAACAGAGACACACGTATTTAACGTCGGACGTGTCCGGGTGGAACGTTAGCCACTAGGAACTCACTTAGCCAGTGGAAGCTATCTTAGCTAACTGAAAACTTTGTTCACGTCCATTTCTGGGCTAATTTATCGTCCTTACTCGCTGTTAAAGACACGTTTATTAATATTATTACGTGACTACGAGCTACGTATCTGTTAGCTAACAAACGGAACTAAACTAGCATCTAACAGCTAACTGACTTATCCTTCACATCAACCTGTTGCTGCTTTGACTTCATGTTCGTGGATCTCACGTATATTGAATTAAGTATTGGGATATCACAATACTAAAACAATTCAACGTTATCAAACGAAGCAGTATTGCATACACTGGTAGTGAAAAGTAATATAACATTTACTCAAATACTGTACGTGTACAATTTGCTTTTCACAGCTCCTGTCCTTAGTAATTGTTGAGATTCAAATATTAATGGTGCTTCTGATTTCTTCTTATGTTTTTCGGTCACTAACTTGCATGTTTAAGCGTCAAACACCATCCAAATATTAAAAACTTAAGCTTTTTTATGACGTGTTGTATGCAAACCACATAATTATGATGCTCTATTTTGAAATGATATGCTTCCACATTCTTTCAGCTACACACCACATTTTTGAGATCTTTAACATAATTCTCACTCTTCATACATCATTTTTGTCCAAAATATAGCAAATCTTGTGCTGGTCAGTCACAGACCTATGCTTATGTAATATAATGCAACAGAGCATTATTATGTTGCCATAATAACAACCTTAAAGTGAGAGGAATGCCAACAACTGCCCCACCCATGTTAACACCAGAAACTATCTGGAAGCAAACTGTACTAGTTTTCTAACCTGCTCACATTTGTAACACAACACACACATATTTCACACAATGCGTATATTACGGGGTCCGTTCTCCTCAAGTGAAATATCTAACTGATAGGAGTTAGGTGAGGTTAGACTTCTGTCTGGGAAGCAGGGGTATGACAAGGCAGTCTCAGCTTAAACTCTATGCAGACTGACTGGGGAGTCATGAAGTAGTTTAAAGGAAAAGTTCGGAATTTTGGACATAGGACCTCATTTCCAACTTACCCGAGGTGATATAGGTCGGTGGAGACCGTTTTCAGCACAATTGGTCCAGTCCTTATATTTGCACAAGTCACTGTTGCTAAACTGGTGTTGAGCTAGCGCACGTCAACGGTAACATCCAGCCTGTCACTAAAACAGCCTTAACTGCTCCGCAGAACACCCGAGACAAATGTATTATAACGTCGGACTATCGATGTACATGTCAGTGTTGGTAGAATCATTTTAGAAATTAAACCAACCTTGCATTTTCAATGATAAAACATTTTGAGGGACTAGTTTCTCAGCAGCAGCGGAATTTTACTTTGCGTGTTAGTAGTAGTGCGTAAAAACGAAACCTAAGCGCCCTACAGTCGTGGCAGCTAGTACTCGTAGCAGCGTTATAAAAATGGTGCTTCAGTGTGCGTTCAGAAATTGCAACAATAAAAGTTACAGATGGGCACCACAGAGTTTCCACCGATTTCCATTACAAGAACCAGAAAGGAACCAACTATGGCTACTGGCAGCTGGCTTGGACTCCAGGACACCGGCGGAGACGGTGCTGAAGTTGCGAATATGCAGTGATCATCCTGATTCCTTCCCGCTAGCATAGGACTGATAGCAGCTGAATAAACTTGCGTGATTGTCAGCGAAACCGAAACCGTCTTCCTCTGTACCCTCACTAGCCCGGAGATAATATCAATCCGCCACTGACGTAGCCTTAGCAACAACAGGGAACAAAGTATAAGCTATTCCAATGCCATGCAAGGTTGGTTTAATTTTTTAAAATTATTCTACCAACACTGACATGTACATCGATAGTCCTACGTCATAATACATTTGTCTCGGGTGTTCTGCGGAGCAGTTAAGGCTGTTTTTAGAGACAGGCTGGATGTTACCGTTGACGTGCGCTAGCTCAACACCAGGTTAGCAACAGTGACTTGTGCAACTATAAGGACTGGACCAATTGTGCTGAAAACGGTCTCCACCGACCTATATCGCCTCGGGTAAGTTGGAAATGAGGTCCTATGTCCAAAATTCCGAACTTTTCCTTTAACAGAATGTTCATTGTGAGGGGGGCGGCAGCAGAACACTTTTTCTTTTAAACACTATTAATATAATGGAATGAAACCCTTTCAAGTATTTCTACTACTTCACCTTCTTCTTACACATTTAACCCAGCAATGTTTTACCTTTGTTACTTTCATATACTTTCTTACTGTAGCTTAATTTATGATTTTAAATGCAGGACCCAGCCAACCGTCCAGAACCCAAAGATATTACGTTAAATGACATATAAAATGGACCCTTTCTGGTTCCAAAATAAGGTCAAGTAGGTCTTTGGAGTTGAGTATGACAGAAGGCAGTAGTCAGGTTGTTTTCTCATCTTTTGTGTGTGTGTGTTGCTCTCTGGTTATGTATGTCATATTTCATCTTACAAAGATGTCTAAAAGGTGTTAATATTAATTATTTATGAAGATGATGATGGTGTTCACATCAGAGACTCATTCGTGATGTAATTGATTAAAATGTTCTTTAAAGGAGCATTCCACTAAAAATCAATGTCTCTGTTGTTTCCTTACAGGATGAGTTACTCTTCCTTCCCCTCCCCTCCCCCCTCGCCTCCTCCTGCCCCGGACCCCTTTCCACTCTCCTCCTCCTATTCCTCTCTGATTCACTGTCCTGAACTCGACCTGTCCGTCACACTCGGTTCCACTACCAAGACCAGCCACTCACAACCAAAGCCCCCAAGTCAGCAAAGTGGCCAATCACAGCTGAAGCCGCAAATACAGACAGGAAGAGGGGGGAACATGCAGGTGTGTGTGTGTGTGAGTGAGTGTGAGAGTGACAACACCATCTTGTAGTGTGATGGTGTGATGGCATCATTCTGTGTTCCGTATCCTGCAGGTGCGTTTTAAAGAGCCGGTGGTAGTCACGGTAACAGCAGAGCAGAGCAGACGCGACCCACTTCAGCACCCAATCAGAGGTCCGAAGAGGAACAGAAGATATCATCACGGTAACCAATTTGTGACAGTTAAAATGATGGTTTGGAGTGAAATGGACCCTAGGTAATTTCCACCAAGACATCCAGCGAAACACCCCCTCGGAAGCATTTTTAGCGATGGTCAGCATTGGTCAAGATAGCCGAACGGCTTCGTGATAGCGCGATAGTACATACATTATATCTCGTACATTTCCCCACTAATAATGCATGGAATGTTACCAAACTTCTGCAGTAGTACACATAGGGTCTGTACTCACAAAACGAGGCATTTTAAAGTTTGTAAGTACATCAGGAGTTTATTTAAAAAGAACACTTGCCTTATGGCTTCTACTGCTAAAGCTACGCTGTTTGCGTGGATGGCACCTCCGTGTTTACCCAGCTTCTTCTTCGTTGGTATTTAATGGCAGTCGGCGAGTTTCACGCGAGAGTATGAAAAGATTTCGCAATTTAATTTTTTTTATAAATGCTTATATTATCAGGTCGACAAGCATTTATAAAAAAATCGGCAAAACTTTTTCATACGCTGGCGTGAAACTCGCGTCACGGAAACAGCTGGGTATACGCCGACTGCCATTAAACACCGACTAAGAAGAAGCTGTGTAAACACGGACGCAAACAGCGTAGCTTTAGCAGTAGAAGCTATCAGGCAAGTGTTCTTTTTAAATAAACTCCTGATGTACTTACAAACTTTAAAATGCCTTGTTTTGTGAGTACAGACCCTGCACACACAAAAATGAAATGCTTCCGAGGGGGTGTTTGGCTGGATGTCTTGGTGGAAATTACCTAGGGTCCATTTCACTCCGAACCATCACTTTAAATGGGGGGGGGGCCCTAACTGAGGGTAATATTTTACACCTGGTACAAAGTGTCTGTCATTGCCTACTTGCCGCCATCTTGTGTAAGTAGCAAATGTACTTGTGCCCATCTATGTGTCCACCTCTTAAAACTGCCCTTCAGTCAGGCCCACTATGTTGAAATAAAATTGAATTTTCCCTTTGCAGTAATATATTGCAGTAATCATATCTTGGCAGTGCGGCTCTGTTCCAGGACCTCCATGTGCTCACATGGAGAACCTAAAGGTGTGTTTTCACTCGTGCGAGTTTGACCACAGGATCATTTGTGTTCATAAGCGTCACTCACACTAGACGTGCTGGAGAGGAGGTGAGGCTGAAATCAGCACTAGTGCTGCTTTGTAAATGTCGAAGTCCCAGATCCACCAGGAAACCAGACCCCGTCCTGTCTGAGTTCATGACATCATCCAGAGGTACTCGGTGGATTTCACCAAGCTGGATTCACTGGATCTAGTTAGACACACGTCAGCTGGTTTACCACAGCTGGATGAACCCAAAAGGGGGTGACATGCAGCAAAGACTGGTTTCAAACCTCAACAACCTTCTTATGGAAAACCAGCAGCCACTAGTGATGACACAGCGGATCCCCAGGGAGACTCAGTGGGGCAAAACCAGACTGTATGTGTATACAGTTTGCTCACATTTATTGTTTTGGATGATGTGTTTGGTTATCGCTAACAGCTCATGGAGCTTCACACACAGCTAACTGCATTGAGACTGAGGTATTCTGTGCCTTTTAAATTGGCATCAACCTCATATTTCCGTATTGTTGAAAATAGACTTGAAACCTAAATAAAGGCTTTACGTCACAGTTACGCACCTTTCTAGTTGTATTTATATCTATGTTCTTCTCATCAGTCAGACTGTGGGGTCACTTATCAATCTTTCTTTTTCTTCCTTTCTGCTTGCTGTAGCCCCCAGACTATTGGTGGAGCCCCCCGCTGGAGTATCCAATCAAGATCCAGGCTTTCTGGAGAGGGCGGGGCTAAATACTACTCTGGCTGTCAAAGCAGAGCTTCTGTCACTGCAGGTTCCCAACGTTTATCAGTATTCATATATCCATAAATCACAACTGAGGTCATTAACCGCTGATTCCCATGGTAACCTCACTGTTGTCCTGCAGGGGGCAGAGTTTAACTCCCAGAAGGCCATTCAGGAGACTCTACAGCGGTCAGGGAGGACCAACACCCTGATCAACACCAGAGCTACTGAAGGTAACACACACACACACAATGTCACGCCACTTTTTAACGAATCAACTATAATAAATAACATAACATGTCAACGGTGTCCCATGGTCATGAACATGCATGTACCCCGACATACGTGAAGGCAGGAGGGCCGGATCATCACTGCTTGCAGCTTTAATTTTGTTTAAGTTTGTATTTACATTCGGTGTTTAGATTTCATTTTCCAACTTACACTGAAGTAGGCCCATATACGTGTGGTATTTCACAACCTTGTTTAAGTTTCTACTTTCTCTTCTTTCTATCCTTGTCTGTAGAAGTGAATGTCTCTCGCTCTCAGCTTCTCTTCACCTCATTGGTCGGAGTTGACGTGCGGGAGGACGAGCTAATCAGTCAGGTGCTGCAGCAAAGGCTCCCGCCCCCCTGTCAGAGCAACAAGGCAGCAGAAGGACCCTCGCTACTCTTCTTCATGACCTCTGACCACCTGAGACAGAAGCCTGTCCCGCTGGAGGAGGAGCCTGTCAACTACAAGCTCCGCCCTTTGTCATGTCCCGCCTACACAGCCTTTGACCTCCACAGAAGAGGGAGATGCTGAGTGGCCTCTGATACACACACAAACAGACACACACACACACACACACTCAGGAGATCTTGGATCATTGTAGATACTCCAGCTGGAGGCTCTTATTGGTCAGACTGTGTTTGATGTCATTGAATAATAATATTTATATATTTTATTATTAATGTAAATTAAAATCTGTTTTTATTACTGTGAAGAGCTACATTTTTTTAATAAAGTTTTTTCAAAGACTTTCGGTCTGTGATGATGTCATGACTGATGTGGACAGAAAAGGTTGCATTCTATCAATTTGCAGAGGCATTAGAATTTAGATTCTCTGCCCGACCCGACTCAGGCTGATCATGCATTATTTATTTATTTATGTTAATTATTATTGGCCTAATTGGGCTTGTACAGAACCTGCACGGGCTCAGGTAGGGAGGGGCTGTATTTTTTGGACCCGATAAGCTCTACGAGGCATTAAATAATCTTCATAACTATAGCGGCCCTTTGTCACTATCGACGCACGCTGCGGTTTAAAGGGTTTTACGTGTGCCAATGTAAGTGTAGGTGTATGCCGGTGTAGCCAAAGTGCATAACACAGCAACTGTCCAGTCAAAGCTTCTCTTTTTGTTGCAAATTTATTTATACAGCCGACTCATATACTCACTAAACACAACACATTCTCTCTGTGGCATAACACGGCATGGCACGGTCAAAACCGTATGAGTTCCTCAGCGTGCGCACCTGCGCTGATTACCCACCTACATTTATCACTTCAGGCCAATTACCTGAACAGAAATCGCCACCTACTGGCACAAAATGTGTACAACATTACAAAACAAAGAAAATGACCGATTTGGCTCCTACACACCGGCCCCTAATTGTTAATGGCGTGTAACATAACAATTCAAACAAAAAAAAAAACAAAAGGAGCCAACTGTTCTTCTTAGTGATAAATGTATAAAAATCCAATTAGTGCAAAAACACCAATTAAACCTCACAGGCTGCCATCAGCAGGCAAAGTTTAGTTTACAGGCCTTTCCATAATACTAGACTTTGTCTTGAGACGAACAGATTGCACAAACCCATGCTTGTCAGGAAAGGTTTCCAGAAATTTACCAAGCAGCCAAGAGCCTCGAGGAGCTGTTGAGTCCACCACTAACACAATGTCCCCAGCAGCAAGACTTCTTTTCCCCTGGCTCCACTTCTGCCTCTCCTGAAGCAACAGAAGATACTCTTGCACCCATCGCTTCCAGAACAAATCTGAGAGGTATTGGACCTGTCTCCACCGTCATTTGACATACAGATCTTGCTTCACAAACAATCCAGGTGGTACAGCAGGTTTGCCCTTTAGGAGGAGAATGTGATTGGGTGTAAGAGGTTCAAGGTCGTTCGGATCCTCTGATAACTTGGTGATGGGCCGAACATTTAGTATGGCCTCAACTTCACAAAGAACTGTATGCAGTCCATCATCATCCAGTGTTTGTAGACGCAGAACCGAATTGAGCACCTTTCTGATCATCCGAATAACACGCTCCCAAACACCACCATGATGGGACGCTGCAGGTGTATTGAAACTCCACTTGATTCCATGTTGAAGCAGTGCTCCCTGTATCTTGCTGTGATTCAACTTTGCAAGAGCCTCACGCAATTCTCTCTCCGATCCAACGAAATTAGTACCATTGTCAGACAACATGTGAGTAACTTGGCCTCCTATGCTCATAAATCGCCTCAAAGCATTAATGCATGCATCAGTGTCTAATGAGGTCGCCATCTCCAGGTGAACTGCCCTGCTTGACAAACAGGTAAAAATCACTCCATAACATTTACACATGCTTCTCCCTCTTCTCACCTCAATTGGTCCAAAGTAGTCGACTCCCACACTTGAAAATGGAGGGAGATCAGGCAGAGTCCTCTCCAGTGGCAAGTCCGCCATCTTCTGTTCACCTGGTTGTACAGCGAAGCGTCTGCAGGTGCAACAGTCAGATATCACTTTCCTTATTGCTGAATTAGCCCCTGTGATCCAATAACTTTTCCTCAGTGTGGACAATGTGTGGTTTCTTCCACTGTGGCCCAACTGACGGTGGATGTGCCTTAAGATGAGAGTTGCCACATGTTGATCTTTAGAAAGAATAAGTGGATGCTTACTCTCCTCCGGCAGTGCTGCGTTACTCAGCCACCCTCCAACTCTCAGCAGGCCATCTTCCAGGCGTGGATCCAGTTTGTACACAGAACTTCTCTTTCTGACTGATGACTTTCCAGACAAGAGTGTGTCAATTTCCTCCTTAAACTGCTGCTGTTGAGCATACTTAATGATGGAAACCTCTGCCTCCAATAGGTCGTCTGAAGAAACACTCTGCCCCCCAAGTGTCTTTCTGACCCTCTTCATCTCCAACTGCACGTGTGTGGATTGATTGATTGGGTCAGACGCGAACTCCTTTCTCACTTGATGTAACTTCAACAGAGCTTTCTTCACCTTGAGGAACCATGCAACTGAGACCTTCAGTCTCTGCCAGCTTGAAAAATAAGTGAGCAGCTGGTCAGTAGCACTGGGTGAGTCTTTCACAATTACTGCACTCACAATGAAGTCTCCCTTTACTTCTGGGTCATCCAGAGAAACCGCCATTTCCACAACATACTCTGGCCAATGCTCCTCTGACTTCCATAGGAAGCTGGGCCCTTCCACCCATCTGCTGCCAGTCAACAGTGCGTCCACCTTCATACCTCTGGATGCATCATCAGCTGGATTCATTTTAGAACCGACATATCTCCACTGTGACACATTGGTAGCATCCCTGATGGTTGAAACTCTGTTTCCCACGAAGGTATGAAATCGTTTATCTTCATTTTTTTATATATTTCAGGACGGAGGTGCTGTCTGTCCAGAAGACTGAATCTTCCAACTGTAGCTGCAGCTCTGCTCTCAACATCCTGTCCACCCGAACAGCAAGAACTGCCGCTGTGAGCTCCAAACGTGGGATAGTGACCTGTTTTAATGGTGTAACTCTTGCTTTTCCAAGCAGAAAGGCGACGTGAACATTATGCTGACAGTTCTCCATCCTCACATAACTGACGACACCATATCCTAATTCACTTGCGTCGGAGAAGTGATGCACACAAGCATGTACAAGCGGTCCAAAATCCTTTGGCTTAATGCACCTCTCGATCTTAAACTCTGCAAGCTTGACAAGCTCCTCCAGCCACTTTGTCCAGTGCTGCTGTATGTCACCTGGTAAGTTGTCGTCCCATCCAAAGTTTCTCCTGCATAGCTCCTGCAGCAACACTTTGCCTGGTAGAGTGACTGGTGCAATAAACCCCAAAGGATCATACACTGAACTGAGCAGAGAAAGCATGCCTCGTCGAGTGTAAGGTTTTTCCTTCATCAACATCCTAAATTGGAAGGCATCACTCTCAATGCACCACTGCAAACCAAGGGCTCTTTCCAAGGGAAGACTGTCTCTGTCAAGGTCCAGCTCCTTTAAGTCCTTGGCTCGATGCTCCTCTGTGACAGTATGCAGCACCACACGGCTATTACTGACCCACTTTGTCAGGTGAAATCCTCCTCGTAGGCAAAGAGCTGTGAGATCTTTAATCAGCTGAGCAGCTTCCTCTTCAGATGATGTGCTCTTTAAGCAATCGTCCACATAAAAGCTTTGCTTCACTGTGTTGGTGACATCAGCAGGGAAGCAGGCTTTCCCATCCTCAGCTGTTTTCCTGAGTGCGTAGCAAGCGCAGCTTGGGGAGGAAACGGCTCCAAACAAATGAACAGTCATCCTATACTCTGTCACCTCTTGCTTCATGTCACCCTCAGGCCACCACAGGAAACAAAGAAAATATTTGTCCGTCTCTGCTACTTTAACCTGGTAGAACATCTTCTGTATGTCTCCCATAACTGCTACATAACTGCTACAGGCTCCTGCCTGAACCTGGTGAGCACTCCCAGAAGACTACTGGTGAGGTTGGGCCCCTGCAGCAGCTGACTGTTTAGTGATGTTCCTTTAAATGTTGCTGCACAGTCAAACACCACACGCAGAGTATTCTTCCTTGGATGGTAGACTCCGTGGTGCGGGATATACCAGACCTTTCCTTCAACACCATCCAACTGATGCTGTGGTACCTTCTCTGCATAGCCATTGGAGATTACATCAGTGAAGAAGCTTGCATATTCCTGATGGAACCGCTCATCTCTCTGAAATCTCCTCTTGAGTCCCAATAACCTTTGCTTGGCCATAGACAGATTGTTTGAGAATGTGGGATGCTCTTTCCTGAAAGGCATTTTTAGACTGTAATGTCCATCCTGAAGCTTTGCAGAATGACTGACAATTTCCAAAAACCTCATGTCTTCTCTTGACATTTCCTCTTTATCATCTTCATCCTCTTTTTTCATTGAAGTCATGCATGTACTGACTGGTGAGCATTTCCTCCAACTTCCTCAAAGAAATCCTGTTCACTGTGGCAGAGAGAAACTCTGTCTCCAAGGCACCACTGCTTCCACTCAGTGGACCATTAATGATCCATCCCAACACAGTTCTAATAGCGTACGGGCCATTCCCGTGGCTGTTGATGACCTCCCATGGTTCCAGCAATTTGGGAGCGTTGGTTCCTATCAACAATCAACGTTTGCTTTTATGTGTGGGATGTGAACATCTGACAGGTAAGACCATTTATCCAGCTCCTCAGTTGTTATTATGTTATTAGTGGTGACTGGCATTTTCCTTTGGCTCAGGACCTCTGGGAGACTATAAAAGTCATTGCCATCCAACCCAGCCACCTCCAAATCAGTGATGGAATAAGCTGGAACAACAGTCTCCTGGCCCATCGTGCTCAACAAAAAGCTGGTTCCTCTGCCTGTAACATTCAGCCTCTGCATGAGATCTTCGGAACAGAACGTGGCTGAGCTGCCAGGGTCCAGAAATGCATAAGTTTGTATAATGTAATTTCCCTTTGCAGACTTCACACTTACAGGAAGAATTGGAAGAGCACAGCCATCCTTACCGGCCCCTGTATGACCACATGTTTGGAAAGACGCTGGTTGTTTCTTTTGCTCTGGAGCTGCTGGTTGCCTTTTGATGTGCAGCACAGTGGGATGAGTTTGACCACAGACTTTGCATGTTAAGCGCCTCTCGCATTCACGACTCATGTGACCATCACATAAGCATGCAAAGCAAACTCCCTTTTCCCTCAGAAGTTGAATTTTCTCCTTGTGCCCTTTCCCATTAAATAGTTTACACTCCTCCAATGTGTGACTGTATGAACAACAAAGACATCCAACTCTAACTGACTTCACAAGCTCTGCCGGTGGCTCCTCCCCCCTTTCTGATGAGGTCATGGATGTTACAGTGGTGGCAACAATGTTTCCTTTCACCCTGTTTCCAGGATAAGACTTAAACCGAGTGAGAGTCTTTGTGCCGGCCGCAGCAAATACCGGATCCTGGATGTCGCCGAACAGAGGATCAGAAAGAACGCTCCACAAAGGCAACCAAGTCAGTAAAGTGAGCTCTCTGTTGTGTTCGTTCCATGATTCCATGAGCAGTGGATCTCCATTGCTCCCTCATTTTGTACGGCAGCTTTGCAAGAATGGTTCTCATATTTGCAGGCATATCCAACTCTTGCATATACTCCAGCTCCCCCATTACATTACAACAGCCACGCAAAAACAAAGAATACTCTTGAAGTCCTTCAACATCTTCAGCCCTTACAGACTGCCAGGCTAGAACCTTTTCCATATAAGCATTAGCAATCGTATATTGATTTCCAAAATGTTCTTGCAGCAGGTTCTTAGCCACAACATAGCCATGATCCGGAGCCAAGTGCTGGCAGCTACGTACCAGTTGTTGTGGCTGTCCTCTGGTAAATTGCTCCAGATAGAAAAGACAATCTGCTGCTCCTGTTTTATCCTCCACTCCTTGCTTGAATGCTTTCATGAATGCTCTGTACTGCAGAGGGTTCCCTTCAAACACAGGAATATCCCTTGGTGGCAGAGATCTTGTTATTTGCTGTTGCACCAAAGCAGCTGTAATTTCGTTTTGTCTGTGCATGATGGTAAGTATGCCTTCGGATCCACTTTGAGGTTGAGTGAATTGATGAGTGCTTTGAGGTTGAGTGAATTGATGGGTGATTTGAGGCTGAGTGAGTTGATGGCTGATTTGAGGTTGAGTGAATTGATGGGTGATTGGAGGTTGAGTGAGTTGATGGGTGATTTGAGGCTGAGTGAATTGATGAGCGATGCCAGGTTGAGTGAATTGATGAGCGATGCCAGGTTGAGTGAATTGATGAGCAATGCCAGGTTGAGTGAATTGATGAGTGAAGCCAGGTTGAGTGAATTGATGAGTGATTTGAGGTTGAGTGAATTGATGGGTGATTTGAGGCTGAGTGAGTTGATGGGTGATTTGAGGCTGAGTGAGTTGATGGGTGATTTGAGGTTGAGTGAATTGATGAGTGATTTGAGGTTGAGTGAATTGATGAGCGATGCCAGGTTGAGTGAATTGATGAGTGATGCCAGGTTGACTGATTTCCTTGTTTAATTGAAAGGTTGTCATTTGACCTTTAAGCTGGTGTGAATTTCCCATGATTTCCTGGTGGTCATGCATATTGTAGTGATGTTCAGAAGCCATTTTAAAACTTGAGCCACGTTCCTTTGGTCGCACATCGTGGTTTATTTGGATTTATTGAACACTGTTGTTGTGTTGATTTCCACATTCCAAGCTGATATTCATTTGCCAAAGGATTTAAGACAATCACAGGCTCACTTTTCCCCTTTTCCTTTTCCAGGTGAGAGCTCATTGCACCTTTGGATCTTGAACCAGTACTGCTCACCTCAGAGGATTGCAACACTGCCAACTTAGCATTTGTTGCAGCTATTTCCGCTTCCAAGTCAAGTTGTTCTCGTTTCCTCCTCAATTGTTGCTCTTGCTCCTCCAATGCATGCCTTTCCTTCAGGGCTGTAGCACGGGCAATAAGAGCAGCTTTATCAGCTTCAGCTATTATGCGTGCAGAAGCAGTGCTTGATCCTCCACTGGCTCTACTTCCTTTACTTGAACGTTTGCTTCCCACATTAGAAACGCTGTCATTTGGGCTGATGTCATCCACCACCAGCCCATATGCATGTGCATTGTTTTCATTGTTCGTGACATCAACATTTTGCTTGATACCAGCCTCATTTTTATTTGCAACACCAACAGTTTCTTGAATATTACCTTCATTGTTTGAAACCCACATTTCTGCATCACGAACACACTCATTTAAAGACAGCAATTTTGCTTTAAACCATATTTCATGTTTTTCTTGTTCATCACTTGGCATGAAACCCAACAACTGTTCATGTAGATTTTGCATCATCACACACAACCCTTAATTCATACAAAGCCTCACAAACCATTGTTTTGTCACCCTTTGTGATTAGATTTTTCATTGAGTCTCGTATATTGCTAGCTTTACTCAGCTTAGCCTTTCGTTCTGCTTGCAACCTTGAAAGCTTATCGGCAAACGCCTTTTCAGTCATCACAACCTTTCGTCCACTCGCGGTTTCCATGGTTACAGCAGACGCCGTGTCAGTCAGTCAGTCAGACCACAGTTCGCAACAACAAAGTTCACGCAAGGTCACTCACTTATTTGTTTCGTTTACCAATGCATTGGATATTCATTTCCCCCTAATTGTGTGCACACAGGTCAAATGGCCATTGTTGTGTAGCGCTATTCATACCCTCGGCATCTGCATCCGTGAGCTGGGCGCCATCGGTGATCAGCTGATCCGAGCGTGCTCCGCTCCCTCGCCGCTGCTGCGGTCTCCAGCCGAATCGCTGCCTACGCCTCCACAGCCGTAGCCGAAGTCCGCCGCCCGAATCGCTGCAGCCGTTCCTCCAGCCGAAGCCGAACTCCGCCGCCCGAATCGCTGCAGCCGTTCCTCCAGCCGAAGCCGAACTCCGCCCGTACCGCTGCGGCTGCTCCTCCTCCAGCTGATGCCGAACTTCGCCTCAGACCCAGACCCTGTCAACGGCAGCTCCTCCACTCGTCCTCCCACGATATGGCTTTCTCGGGCAGCAAAGGCCCACAGCTCCCACGCCAACAGTTTCCCAACCAGTCCAATGGGAACCGGGTTTTGACAAGTATAGCGGCCCTTTGTCACTATCGACGCACGCTGCGGTTTAAAGGGCTTTACGCGTGCCAATGTAAGTGTAGGTGTATGCCGGTGTAGCCAAAGTGCATAACACAGCAACTGTCCAGTCAAAGCTTCTCTTTTTGTTGCAAATTTATTTATACAGCCGACTCGAATACTCACTAAACACAACACATTCTCTCTGTGGCATAACACGGCATGGCACGGTCAAAACCGTATGAGTTCCTCAGCGTGCGCACCTGCGCTGATTACCCACCTACATTTATCACTTCAGGCCAATTACCTGAACAGAAATCGCCACCTACTGGCACAAAATGTGTACAACATTACAAAACAAAGAAAATGACCGATTTGGCTCCTACAATAACTAACCATTTAAAGATCATATACATCATCTGAACACAAATGATCCAGAAATGTTCTCCGAACACACATAAATGCCCAAAACAATGCATCTTCCACTTACTATACACTGAATGTCCATCATTTTGGAAGTTATAAATACTGAATTGAGTATGCTGGGGTGTTTAAGGGCATAGTTTTGGGTAATCTAATTTTAAATATATATTTGTTAAACAGGGTTACAATGATGTACTAAGTGAAACTTGTGGACAAAGTCTTAATTTAAAAATTAGTTAATTTAAAATCATTGCAGGCCTAGTTTTAGAGAGCACTTGTAGTGGGGACAAAAGACTTAGCGTCCCCCTCCCCAGCAATGTTTCCTAGCTCTTTCTGTGGGACCCTGAGATGTCCCAGACCAGACCAGATATCAAAACTCTCCAGCATGTACTGGGTCCTCTAAAGGGAGGTGTCCAGCCATCCTTAACAGTACGGGATAATGCAATCAGAGGAAGAGGTTTTTACAACAGAGAACATATAGAAGAACACAGGAGGAGGAAATAGTTTCCTGATTAGATTTGGCCATTAAATATGCTGTTTTTAACCCATTTATACCGGATTCTGCGCAGCGCAAAATTGCCCCTCCCTCACATGGTTTTAAAATATCAACAAGACCAACCACATGCATGTTTCGCATGTTTCCACGATTGCCGCCATGCAGTCGTGTGGCTCACCATCAACCGCTGTAGACAAAAGGCTTGCTGGATTAAGTACAATGCATCAAGGTTATAGTGACATTAAGGAGTGAGAGCAAAACCTGATGGTGATGCATCATCTGTGCTGGAGTGAGGTGGCTCATTCTCTGCTCCAGTAGGATGGATGCAACTACATGAGGATGACATTCATTCTGTCTTTTTAAAAACAGTCCGTGTAAAATGTTGGTCTGAGTCAGGTCAGCCCAAGGTCGGTGCGGCAGTCAGGGTTTGTACAAGCTAAACAAAGCTGGCATGTCCATTGGTTGTCCAAGTTGGTGTGTCCGTTGGTCCAAGTCCATGATCATGTGTCATGCTCTGCAGAGGCTGTGCCATCTCAGCATCATTTACAAGATAGCTTGGATCCTATTATCTGGTAGTTTTTTAACATTATGGGAAATAATGTGGCCTAGGAAGGTTACTTCCTGTTTTACCCACTGCAGTTTTGAGAGGCTGACTTTCTGGCCTTGTGCTGCTAAAAACTTTAGCAGTGCCACTGTGTTAGCCTGGCAGGCCTGTTCACTTTCTGAAAACAAAAGTGAATCATCGACGTACTGCATCGTTTCACTCCTGCAAGGAGGTTTTGTCGCAGTAGCCCAGTATCACCAAACTGCAGTTCGGAGTATTCGGCCTTCTTGGAGACCCTGAATGGAGTCCTGCATGGGGCTCCAGTAGGAGACACCATAGTTCTGCTCGGAGACCTCACCGTGCACGTGGGCAACGATAGAGGTACCTGGGGTAGCGTGATAGGGAGGAACGCTTCTCTGATCTAAATCCAAGTAGTCGTTTGTTCTTATACTTCTGTGCTAGTCATGGACTGTCCATAACGAACACCATGTTCCAACATAAGGATGCTCATAAGTGTACGTGGTACCAGAGCAGTACCACGTACACTTATGAGCATCTGTCTGTGATACGTTCACTGTCTCTGGTGATTTGGATACAGTTTTATCAATTACATTTTTTTTAACTTTTGTTTGGCTTTCTACTGTTAAAAATAGTTAAAAGCTGCTTTGTAAACTCTGTTTTTCATGTATAAATACGTTATATTACTATTATCATTCCTACTATTAATATCGTGTTTTTTATTCCCGCAACCCTGAATACAGGATAAGCGGTAGACAATGGATGGATGGATGGATGTTTTTCATAAAGCTGTAAAAACACTCTTGGAAATTTTCAAAATAATTACGAGGAACTATTGTAACCACAATGGAAAATAACAATTTGTTTATATTAATCAATTATATAATAATAAATTATATAATTCAGAATCATATCTGTTACACTTACATTTATTAAATTCAGTAATAGAATAAAAAGCAAAAATAATAGAATAGAATAGTAAAAAGAAAAAGAAAAAAAGAAAATAGAAAGAACATATAAATTAAAGTTATGTTATATATACGGACAAGTGCTTTTATAACAAGATAAAGTTTGAAATATGGAGGGCAACTTTCAGCTAGACTGACGTCACTGTCCGGGGTCTGAGGTGCGCCTTCACAATAAAAGACCCACATATACTTGAGTTGCGGTCGAAAAGTCACAAAAACGACGACGTGATGTCTTTTTCTCCCCACTTCTCCCTTGCCCTTATCGGAGCTGCGTTTCAATAACGGTTTGAGTCGCCCTCGCTCACTTGCCCTAAGCACTTGCCCTCGGGGGAATCCCCGCCGCCATCTTAAGGGCTGTTCCAATTCCCTGAACAGCTGAAGTGAACTCCGTGAGATCGACCCTTGAGGGCTGCGTGATCGAGTGAACAACGATAGTCACTTCAGAGCTGTATATCACCCACAATGCATTGCAGTGGTGCACAAAAAATATGTCCATGCGGTGGCGATAATGAACCTCAAACACCGTTGTCTGCTTCTATTCACCACCAAGGAAGAAGAAGACAGAAGAAAGTAGAAAATGAATTAAATTTAATTCATTTTCTTAAGTTGTGCAATTAGACTGTCTGTTGCAGAGTTATGGCAGAGCCCACCGTTTACAAGTGTAAGTATATAAGCCGACGTATTGCCATCAAGCGCAGAATACGTCTTCATCTCAATGAAATGAGTCTCTGCATATTTTGTGTAATTTGGAATAGGCAGTATAGCGCTACTCCAACAACGTGTGGTTGATCCATGATTGTCTGGGCTGTTAGTGAATGAGGGCAGGTGTGTTCCATTTACCCCTTTCACTCCCCCTCCGCCCTCTTTCCCTCCGCCCTCCAAGGGGCCTCCGTGTGACGTCATAGCAAGGGCTGAGGGCGTGTGAGCGAGGGCGACTCAAACCGTTATTAGGCGAATTCGACTTGATGTAGCCACCTGCAGCGCGCTACCTAATGTGATGTATTGTGGGTTGAAAGCGATGCATGATGGCTAGAATTGTGTCCGACTTAGCAGCCGACTGCAAAGACGTCACAGGGTCGCGACCATATCACGTGACCCAAAACATCGCGGGAACAAGTTTTTAAGAGGCGCTTCTTGCAGCGCTTGGCAGCGCGGTCCACGGTGGCTGCAACCGGCTTGCCCACACCTCCGCTACAGCGGAATGGTTCTCATTGGTTAAAAGTACAATGACGTGTGTTCAGGTCCGCACTCGGCGGCCACCTTGTGGTGAAATGATACTTTTAATTTTGGTCGCATTGATCTCATGGCTTGATCTTAAGTTCCGTGCATTGTGTTGTGAGTAGGCCTATTATATATATAAACATATCCTCTTTGGTTTGCTGCTGTGTTCTATCGCTTGAGCACTATAGTCACGTTGACTTTGTTGTCTGACTTAACGGCGTGTGGCTGCCGTCTCTTTTAGAGCCCGCCCCCTCAGACACCTGCAGCTCTCGTCGGCGTGGTAAGTCAAGTCAAGTCAAGCCAAGACCATCCCGAACAAGCCTACTGAAACGCAGCTCGGGATTTAGGAAAAGACAACCTTCCCTAAGCTACGTCATTATAATGCGACAGCTGGTGATTGACGTCTGTTGTTGGCTCTTTAAATGTCCCAATTCAGGGGGTGTAGTCGAATAGTTTATTTTGCTTAGGAAGGTTCCTAACTGAAGAAGTGACCCGGAAGTAAACAAGTGGCCGCCATGATAAGAGCTGTTCGAATTCTATAAATGCAAAGGAAAGGAGCTCCAATGCTTCCTTTCAGAGCTCCTTTAGCATAGGATGCAACGGACCTTCCTAAGCGATAGGAAAGGAGATTACACCGACCCACAATTCTTTGTGCCACACACCTCGGCCGTTCATGAAAACAAACGATATGTGCATTTGCATATTTAACATTAACTTTCATGCAGACATAGAGCAATTGGAATAGTGTTGATAAATGTGTGTGGACAGTGATAATAATCGAATGTTTTTTTATTTTATTTATTTCAATCATGTTACAAACTTGACAAAAACGAAACTAAAACCACAAATGAAACGTAAATAAAGCAACCGGTCAAACAGGAGCTGCTGGCCCTGAAGCCGGTCAGTGAACCAGCTGTTTATAAAACCAACATGTGGAGAAGTGGCTTTTTGTAGTCCATTATTGTAGTTTCTCCAGCGCAGACGCACGTCAATCGCCGGTGCCGATCATCAGCTGTCAATCATCAGCGGCCGCGTTATAATGACGTAACTTAGTGAAAGTACGGTCGGATTCTCTGAGCACCGCGGTCGACTATTCCTAAGTCGTTTTGCGTTCTCCTATCGCCTTTCCTTAACCCCGTGACGTTTTCCCCAGAGGTCAAGGAATAGGAGATAGGAATAGGAGTTAGGACCTTATTTTTTGACTATTCGACTGCACCCAGGGTCTGCAGCCTTCGGAGGCTGCATTTGAAGGCCGCTTACGTCACAGAGCTGCGCGAAGGCTGTCCCAATTCGTCTAAATTCGAAGGCTCCTCCAAATGCGGCCGACAAATGTGTCCTCCTTTCCCCCGTATTCGGAGGATGCACCGCTACTATCCTTCGCGGCCTCCCATATCCCAAGATGCTTTGCGCGCCGCTGTTCAACCAACAATGGCGGCGGAAGACGGTAGCAGCACCGGCACCGGCAGCCGGTAAGTAACGGGTTTTTGCTTAACGTCGGACGTTCAAGGGGCCTTAAATCACATTTGAGTGTTAAAATGCGTGAAGTTAATAATGCTAATACGAATGTAGGGCCAGCTACGTGATGTAGCTAAAGGCTGTTGATACGAGGAGCTCAGTTAACGTTAGCCTTTAAATGTAACGTAAGCCTAAAACCCTTCACTTTCAAATGTTACAAGCTCCAATGGTAACTTATATCTTATTGTAACCGTGGAGCTGTTAAGTTAATTTGTTCTCGTTGGAAGTTGTGTAGGCTACAGTCCGCTCCTTTCGCAGCTGAACATATAACGTTAACGATGGGTTGTGAGCCCCGCTGTATTTCTAGGCTGTAAAACTGTAAACGTTTGGATTGAATACAGAGCTAACCTTAGGATCATTATTACTGTTAATATTGTTATTATATCGTATAATCATTTTGCATGTTGACATAACAGGAAATGTGCTTTACATGTCGTTTTGTTGTAGAGAGCAAGGAGCAGACTGAGGATTTGATCAAACTCCGGGTCCGGGATGAGAACGACCACCTGTTGAGGCCAAGAACACAGGGCCACCGACAGCAGCAAGAACGAGGAAAACAGATGACTTGCTGGATTTGATCAGGGAGGACATGAAGTTACAGAGGGAGAGAGGAAAGGAGAGAACGAGAGAGGATGGAGAGACTTTTTAGTTTATTGGAGAGAATGGTTGATGTTTTTGGGGGTGGTGGATGTTTTTTTTTCTGTTCGATTAAGTTCTGTGTTGATTTGTAATTTAAATTGTTAATTAAAAATATTGTATTGTTCCATTTTCTTTTCCAAATATTGTATATAGTTAAATTAAAATCTTATAACCTTGTAACATTATCTGTTCCATTTCTTATTTACAACTAAAGTCAACTTTTGAACTGCTTTTCAGTGACAAGAAAATAATTTATTTTTTGTGTAATTAACAAATATTTACAAAGTTACAATAACTATTGACAAGTGGGTATTTACAAAAGATCAGCAGAAATAACTATTTACAGAGAACATATATACAGTATCGACTGAGCAGGAGTCCCTGGTGGTGCTGCTTGACTGGATGGGATGCCACAATTAGGACCCTGGAGTGGGACATCATCTGGAAGGTGGGGGGTGTGGGATGCATGTCTCCACTGTCCACCACATCGGCCATCATCGGGGTTTGCAGGGCTGATGCAATCGATGGATGCCATGTCACTAAAATGTTTAAAAGAGAGGCAAGAATAAAATATTGATTTAAGTCAGGGTTATTTACAGGGTTCGTACACATTTTACTATTCAATTCAATCACTTTATAAGCCAAGCATTTAAACTAAAATTCAAGCACTTTTCAGACCTTGAAAAACAGCATTAAAATTACAGCATTTTCAAAGATTTTACATTTTAAGCACCTGTACGAACCCTGTATTAAGTCTTATGGTTAAATGACATTATCCATGTCAATCTATACTTAATATAGTTCGTCACTTAGCGGTATCATTCATTAACGGGTATATTAATTACCACGTACTACGCTAGCTATCTATGAACATTAATGTGGGTTAAAATAAAGGCTTTAACGTTACCTCCCCACGGCTCTCTCCCAGCCGGAGATAAACAAGCCGCTTTCCATCATGTTCGTCTGTCGTATTTTTGTGTTGACCGGTGTTTTTCCCGGGCTTGGCCGGCAGAAGTGATGACGTCGCGACGCAATCAGGAAATGGTAGGTTAGACCGTCCCATTTACCGACGGTTGACCCCATAGACATGGTTGACCCAGCCTTCGGAGGAGTCTCCGAAGGTGTTGCCTCCGTAGACCGCGAAGGCTGGGTCCTCCGAAGGCTGCAGACCCTGAATTGGGACACAGCTACATTTTAGCGCCTCTTTTTTTTTTTTTTTTTTTTTTAACTTTATTTACATATTCAGTTTACAGATTATGTCAAACATTTACAAATAACACAATTCATAAGAGCTGTTTCACAGATACAAAAACAAAAAATCAATAAATAGGATACAATTACAAAATACATTCCTGAGATCTCAGATAAGGTAGTATAATCATAATAAATAAAACAAATTAAATAAATAAATATCTGTATCTAATACAGTATAATTATGTCAACATAAATGTACAGTATGTAATAATCAGTCTTAAGTTTCATTAATTGCCAGAGGGTACATCAAATATATTTTCATAGTTATCTAAAAATTGTATATTCTTTTTATTTTTAACCAGGACTAGGGATTTATATAGTGAGTTAAATTCAATCAAAAAATGAGGAAAGGTTGGCTTGGAGGTTGAAAACTTTTGCTTATGGATAAAATATTTTCCCAACAAAATGAAAAAATTAACCAAATATTGAAGACACTTGTTCTTCTTATTTTCATAGAAACAGATGACATCTTTTAGGGAAAGACAGTATGACACGTTAACATGTGTGAAGACATGAGAACCCAAGTCTGACCAAAATTTCATTGTGACATTACATTCAAAAAACAAATGGTTTAAAGTTTCATCAGCATGTCCGCAAAAAACACAAGAGCTGTCCACATCCATGAATTTCGAAATGAGGGAGTTAACAGGATATATTTTGTGAAGAATTTTGAAATGAGTTTCTTTTACTTTGTTATGAATACCATGCTTTTCCACAGTCTATGTCCTCTAGATGAGAGCGCCAATAAAACTTTCCTCTTGGAGAAAACCTTTTTTTATCTTGAAAAATGTTTCTTATATGTTTGTTGTTTTTTTTATCTTGTATGTTAATACCATTCAAACGCAAAACAGATGTGTCCTCTGGGCTTATTCCTTCACAGAAGGATAGGTGACTTTTCATTAAATTAAATAAACCAGAGGGGATTGCTTTTATCACCGAGTTGTATTCCTTGAAAGGTATGGGGAAATTATATTGAGATATAAAACTCTCATAAGAGAGGACAAGACCATGTTCATCCAAAACAGACAAGATATTATTTATACTTCTCTCAAACCATTTGGAATAAAAAAGAGATTTATTCTTATAGTTATACACTCGTTATTCCATAACAGAGTTTTGTGAGGAGAAAAATTGTGGACGAAGCACAATTTCCAGGAAAGAAGTGATTGCTGATGAAAATCTGGACAGTATGACCGGAAGTTTTCCGGGTGAATAGTTGCAGGATAAAATGAAAGCAAGCCCACCAATTTTGTCAAAAATATGAGTGGGGATGAAGAACCACCATGAATTTTAATGTGTCAAACATCTTTTTAACCAATTGACTTTAAAAGTATTTATAATATCAATGAAATTAAGCACTTCAAGACCACCTTCCGCTCTGCTGTTAGATAGAACTGCATTTTTAAGTTTGTGTGTTTTATTTCTCCAGATGAATTCCAGAAATATCTTGTTGATTTCTTTAGCAGTGGTATCATTCACAAAGAGAGAAAGAGATGGGTAAACAAAATGAGAGACGCCTTCAGCTTTCGACAAAAGGACCCTGCCGTGTAATGTTAAGTCTCTCTGAAGCCAAAGATTAAAGATATCTCTAGTTTTTTTTATTCTTCCAGAAAAGTTCATTTGTTGCCTTGCTATTAAATTTTTTGTTATATGAATGCCCAAATACTTGACCACGTTTTTTATTGGGATATTATTTATGAAGGTATCATCGCAATTGTGTATGGGCAATAATTCACATTTAGATACATTGAGTTTCAAGCCTGATGCTAATGAAAACTGTTTAACTAGATCAATAGCTTTGACCAACTGTTCTTTGTCTTTCAGGAAAAGGGTTGTATCATCTGCCAGTTGAGAAATTCTTATTCGTCTATCAAATATAGAGATGCCTTTGAAATCTGTATCATGGACTATATTTAATGACAATAATTCAACAACTAAAATAAATAGAAAGGGTGAAATAGGGCATCCTTGCCTAACCCCACGATTTGTATCAAATCTATAAGAAGTTCTGTGGTTGATAATTACCGAGCTATTAATTCCTTTATAAAACATTTCAATAGTATCTATAAATTTATTTCCAAAGCCAAACAATTTAAGACATTCTGTGAGAAACGTATGTTCAATGGTGTCAAAGGCTTTGTAAAAGTCTAGAAAGAGGATGAATGCTTCTGAGTGTACTGAATCTGCATAGTCTAATAAATCCAAAATAAGTCTGATGTTATTACTTATGTGTCTATCCTTAATGAAACTGGATTGTGTTTCAGCAATAATATGAGGTAGACCCATTTTTAATCTAGTTGCATAAACTGATGCTACAATCTTGTAATCAATAGTAAGGAGAGTGATGGGTCGCCAGTTTTCTATCAATAAGTTGTCTTTATCTGGTTTGGTAATTAGCGATATAACGCCTTGTTTCATAGTTGTAGTCATCTCTCCCCGACCCACACATTCACAGTACATACAAAATAAGGGTTCTTGAATGATGTCCCAAAAATGAATACAAAATTCAACTGAAAGCCCGTCTATACCTGGGGATTTACCCTTTTTCATTGAGAAGAGAGCAGTCTTGATTTCCTCTCTGGTCAGGTTAGAGTCACAAGTTTTTCCCAGGTCCTTATTAATAAACATTTCATAAGAGGGATTGTTAAATTCTGATTTGTACAGGTTGCTATAAAAGGAAAAAACAGAATCAGATATCAATTTTTGATCCGTACATTTACTTCCATTAATAGCAAGCATATTTAGTGACTTTCTTTGACCATTTCTTTTCTCCAAAGCAAAAAAATAGCTAGAGTTTGTTTCCCCTTCTTCCAGCCACTTGGCTCTAGATCTCACAAATGCACCTTTGGCTAACTCAATGTAAATCTGATCTATTTTTAACTGTATCTCCTTTACTTCTAACTCCTCTTCAGAAGACAAGTCGGGTTTAGATAAGAGGAAACCAATTCTGCTCAGTAATTCAGCTTCCGTTTTATTTTTGAGGGCTTTTAACGCTTTACTCCTCTTAACAGCAATACTTCTCGTCATAAACTTGAAGTACTCCCAACCATCCATCCATTTTCTACCGCTTATCCTGTATTTAGGGTCACGGGGGGGCTGGAGCCAATCCCAGCTGTCATTGGGCGAAGGCAGGGTACACTCTGGACAGGTCGCCAGTCTATCGCAGGGCCGACATGTAGAGACAGACAACCATTCACGCTCACATTCACACCTATGGGCAATTTAGAGTCACCAATTAACCTATCCCCTGAAGTATTCCCATTTCTGTGTATATTCACCATCTGCAATTTCATTAAAGATTTCGCTGGATAGACATTTTATACTGTCATTAAAGCAATTGTCTATAAGAAGGGCATTATTAAATTTCGAGTATCCTCGTAACTTAGTCGTATTCTGTGAGCCCCCTAATTTCAGAGTGATTTTCTTATGATCTGACAATGGAGCAAAAGAATGGGAGACTTCTTCCACATACTGAAGTGCAGATGAAGAAACTAAAAAATCAATCCTGGATCTAGATGAAAGGTTACTTTTAGACCATGTAAAATCCTGTATATCTGGGTTGAAAAAACGCCATGCGTCGGTCAGGGAGAGATCTGAGCAAAGTTCCTAAACAATATTGTTGTTCAGCAGGGATTGAGACAGTTTTGGGGGGAATCATCATCTGGACATTCATTAAAGTCACCACCTAAAATTACGTAAGAGTTAGGATATTTGTGTGATAGATCATGTATTTTTGAGGTTATCTGACTAAAGAGTATCTTATTGGATGAATGAGAATTATGCCCATAAATATTACATACTATGAAGTTTGAATTATCATGTTTGAAAATTATGAGAATCCATCTACCATCATGTGAAGACTCCACCTCTAAGATTTCCCCTTTAAATTTATGTAAAAGAATTGAGACTTCAGCAGAGCGGTTAGTGCCATGACTACAGTAAATCTTATTTCCCCACTGCCCTTTCCAGAACTTAAAACCCGACTCACTCGAGTGCGTTTCTTGTAAAAATATTAAATCAGCCTCACTATTTCTACAGAATAGAAAAGTGGCTTTTCTTTTCAACAAATCGTGTATACCTCTGACATTCAATGACATAACTGTTAGAGAATCAAACTTAAACTCCATCAAAAATAAAAGGATCAAATAATGACGTAGCTCTTACACAATAATAACAAGAACTTTGAAGTGTGTTTTAGATTCCTTAAACGAGGAAGTGATAAGACAGTCAGAATAATTTGTGACTATACAAAAATATAGTATTGGTACCACCAACAGTCAGTTTAAATTAATTTAATCAATAACTATCATGCATGATGGGTTAAGCCCAGAGTATTGCCGTTTAAACAGAACACATTTTCCTTCCGTCTGTAATTGTGAATTTTCTAAACTAAAAATTCTTTTGCTCTAATAATTAAGCAACCTTGCAATGCAAGTCATGAGTAAATAATGAATTAATGTAAAGAGAAAAGAGAAAGAATACATAGGATAATTTATCTTCTTTACCCCTTGGAACAAACAATATTTGTATATAATTTATAAGGGTATGGAATTAATCAAAATAATGTAGCTGCTGGTGTCTTTAACAACGATTTTCTTTTACAATATCAGCTGTCACTTAATGTCAACAGTTTGAAAATTGTTACAATCACCATATGTCACCTCCAGAGGTTAAGTGTTTTCAGGTCAATGGGACTCTAGTTATATCCTCCCTGAAGATGTGAACTGTTTGGAAACAGCCTTCTTCATCCGTCATCACCGAAAGTTAATAGTTCAAAGTTAGTAAGTTTGTGCATAGTTCTTTATAAACACCCTGGAGATGTGCAGTATGTAGGAAGCTTACCACACTGTATGACTCTTTTCTGCGTTTATCTGAGGAAGAGGTTTCAATTAATGTCTAAATGGTCAATCTTCTTCCCCTCTATCAGAGCATAGGGTCCTAGAAAGGACAATATGTCCGCGCTGATATTTGCACCGTCACCGTGGCCGTTAGAGTCCCGTTTCTTCCTCTTGTTGACATGTTTCGCTTGGGTGCTACAGGCCTGGCCCGAAATTGTGTCCATTGTATCTTCAGGAGCAGTTTCTGTGCTTTCCTCACCTGGTGCATTCATGTCCACTGACTTTTCTGAGTCACTCACGTTAGCATTGGAAGTCATCTTCTTTCTGTCTCTGACGTTAACGTTCGTTGGTACGTTAGCTAGCTTGTGTTCCAACTTTTACCGTCTCGTTTTTTCCTTTTCCACGGAATATTAGTTCTGGCACCAAAGCGTTACTGTACTAAAGTCACGTTTTTATCATTACAACTTTAAAATTAATTCATATTCTGTCTGCTTAATCACAAAGCCTCAACTTGTTTGACGGAGAAACTTGCGCGCCGCATCCTACGCCTTCGCCATCTTGGCCCCCTCCCCACATTTTAGCTCCTCAGCCCCCCACTTCTGGAACTCTCTGCCTCACTACATCCAACACTCCACTTCCATAACCACCTTCAAATCTCACCTGAAAACTCATCTTTTTAGACAGACCTACTCCCTTTAATTTATCTGCTCTTAGTATTCTTACTTCACTGCTTTTATGACTGCTGTTCGATGGACTCAGTGTTTCTATTGTTATATTTGTTGTTGTTGATTTTGTATGTAGTTGTATTTCCCTGCTTTTATGACTGCTTTTTTGATGGACTGATTAGTATTACCTTTTTCCTGTACTATGGACCTTACATTGTGTATATATATTATTTTGAAGGTTGGAATTTACATTAAAAAAAGGAATCTGGGCTTCCAGTCACAAGTTTATATGATAATAATAATAATAATAGTAATTTATATCATTATCTGTTTTAGGTACTCAAAAACACTGAGAATTAGATGCTTGATAAATACAAATACAGAATACAAAAGTAAAATAAAATAAAATACTTAATACAAATTAAGTTATGGAGTACAGATTTGATCTATTTCACAAGAATTGTTTTTTGACAGTTTGTTAAATTCACATTTCAGTTATATGTTATTTTAGTTTCTGCCTAAAAGTCTGCCTGTTACCTCTCCAGGAAGCATCACATATGTGGTGGAGAGGTTGGTGTGTCCCTATGACCCTGAGGGAGGCTGTCTGGAGGCTTGTGCTCCTGTTAGAGTCTCCCATGGCAAATTGGTCTCAGGTGAGGGGGCCAGACTAAGAATGGTTCACAGGGACCCAGTGTAAAAGCTTGGGGTGGTCCTTGCTTTTAATGCTCACAATGAGCTGTGGGGAAGCAAGAAGAGAAACAGAAATGGGAAAATTGTAGAAGACTTCATTGATAAAAACCAGCTAGTTGTGTTAAATGATGGTCGTCCTACATGGTTCAGAACAAGTCAGGCAGTATCTTCTTCAATAGATATTACAATTGCATCAGCAGAGTTGGCATCGGTTAGTAGGTGGGAGACAATGGATCGGTATACCGTGGGGAGTGATCATGTCCCAATAATTTGTAAGTTTGGCAGATGTTTAATTGAGGAACCAGTCAATCTGTCATTGAGGCTCAATTATAAAAGGGCTAATTGGGTCAAGTTTGAGGATGATGTGAATAAGGGTTTATCAATGATAGATAGTGAGAAAGGGGTAGATGAGTGGAATAGTTCTTTAACCAATGTATTATGGTCAGCTGCAGCCCAGAATATCCCTAAGAAAAAAGGTTCCATGGTGGACCGAAGAATGTAGCCTTGCAGTCAAAGCTAGAAATAGAGCCTATAAAAGGTTAAGAAAACATCTACTAGAGAGCTATGCCATTGAGTATAAGAGACTTAGAGCTAAGGCTAGACGTGCCATTAAGGAGGCAAAGAAACAAAGTTGGAGACATTTTTGTGGTAAATTAGGACCAGATACACCCATAAAAAAGATTTGGAGTCTTGTACATAGAATGACAGGGGTGTTTCAGCAGGCAGCAATCCCTGTCCTTCACTGTGATGGAGCTGTAGCTGTAAATAATAAAGAAAAAGCAAATATGCTAGTTAAACAATTCCATAAAGTACATAGTTCTAACAATGCAAATAGGAGGAGGCGATGTGAAGTATTAGGAAAGCAACTGGATAAACTGCAAATTAATAATGATAATTCTGATGATAGCAATCTGTTTTTCTCACTAGGAGAGTTACAAAAAGCCACTAATCAGGGGAAAGATACCTCTCCAGGTAGGGACGGATTGGGGTATCAATTATTTAAACATTCTAGAGAACTGATGGGGGAGGAAGTGCTTGCCCTAATTAATAATGTGTGGGAGAGGGGATGTCTTCCTAGAGAATGGAAGCATGCAGTAATTGTTCCAATTGTGAAACCTGGAAAGCAACCTGACAACCCTAGTTCCTATAGACCAATTGCCTTGACCTCTGTCTTATGCAAAATCATGGAACGTATGATAACGGATAGGCTTGGGGAAAAGCTGAAAAAAAGTGGTTATTTTGTGACTCATCAGATTGGATTTAGGCAAGGACGCTCAACAATGGATGCTGTCTTAAATTTAGACATGGACATAAAGAAAGCCATCGCAAATAAGGAAGCAGTTGTAGCAGTCTTCCTGGATATAGAAAAAGCATATGACATGCTTTGGAGGGAAGGGTTATTAATTGCACCTTATGACGTTGGAATCAGAGGGAGGATGTTTAACTGGATCAAAAACTTTTTATGCAACCGGTCAATTCAAGTGAGGATTGGAAATGAACTTTAGATGAGTTTGAGGTGGAGAATGGAACCCCTCAAGGAAGCGTGATAAGTCCGGTTCTTTTTAATATTCTGGTTAACGGCATGTTTAGTAGAGTGGGGAAAGGATTTGGTTTTTCATTATTTGCAGATGATGGGGCTATCTGGAAGAGAGGGAAGAACCTCCCCTACCTGTTTAACCAAATTCAAGGTGCGTTAGAGAAAGTGACTGAGTGGGCTAATGATTGGGGTTTTAAAATTTCCACAGATAAAACTAAATATATGGTGTTTGGAAAGAAAAGTATGCCGACACAGCAAATACAACTGTATAATAATAATCTTGAAAAAGTCAAGTATTTTACATTTTTAGGAATGTGGCTGGACAAAAGGATGACAGGGAAAAAACAAGTTGAAATGGTTTCGTTGAAGTGTGGGAAAATAATTAATGTCCTTAGGTGTGTGGCTGGGTCAGACTGGGGGGCTGATAGAGAATCAATGATGATGATCTACAGAGCAATGATAAGATCAGCTATTGACTATGGAAGTATAGTTTATGGATCAGCAGCTCCGTCAGTGATCAATAAACTTGACATCGTCCAAGCAAAAGCCCTAAGAGTGTGCTGTGGAGCATTCAGAACAACTCCAATATCAGCATTACTGATAGAAATGGGGGAGGTGCCATTAGAAATCAGGAGACATAAACTTGGTTTGAGATATTTAATGAAGCTCAAAGGACAAAATGAAATGTTACCAACAAAAAACCTTCTAAGTGAACATTGGGAGTTTATGGGAACATCAAAAAGGACTAAAACAAATTTTGCAGAAAAACTAGAATCTGTGGTGCAGGAAATTGGAATTGTGGATATAAGTGTGTGTCCTCCAGTGTGTCGTCCAGCTGTGGCCTCATGGTTGGTTCCAGATCCCATTGTTGACCTAAAGCTTTTGAATAAAAGCAAATCAAGGACGTCAGAGGTTGTAGTAAAGGAGGTAACAGTCTGGCAGCAACTAAAATGGGGAAACCACCTACAAATTTAAACAGATGGGTCAAAAGATCATGAGAGTGGAAAGTGGCAGTTGGTATTAGCATACCTGAAATTGGATATAAAAAAGGATACAGAATATCAAATCATATGTCAGTCTTCACAGCAGAAATGGTGGCAGTTCTGTTGGCATTAAGATGGGTTGAGGACATTAAACAGGGAAATGCAATCATATGCAGTGTTTCAACAGCAACCTTAACTACAATAAAAGAAGCGAAATCCAAGTCCAGACCTGATTTAAATTTTACAATCTTTGTTTAGAATCCACAAGGCAGGGTATGAGGTGGGGTTTCTTTGGGTTCCTGCACATATGGGTGTGAAAGGGAATGAGGAGGCGGATGAGATGGCAAAGAAGGCGGTGAAGGAGGAAAGTGTGCAAATTCAGTTGCAATATGGGGCACCAGAGTATAGTGAAATAATAAACAGGTCTCTAAAAGGAAAGTGGCAAAAGTCGTGGGAGAAGGAAAGGAAAGGAAGAGCTATTTTTCAGTGCAGGAAACAGTAAATAAAGACAAGTGCACTTACAGACGCAGTAGGAAAGACTCTGTAGTAATCTCGAGATTGAGACTTGGACACTGTGGGCTGAGGAGTGGGTTGGCTCTGATTGGTAAGCATCCTGATGGCAAATGTGAGAGTGGAGATAGTGAGACAGTGAAACATGTACTACTCCAGTGCAAAATATACTCCAGTCAGAGAAGGACTCTCTTCAAGAAACCTGGAGCAGATGGGGAAGCTGTTTTTAATATGCGAACGCTTCTAAATCTAGATTCTTGGGTTAAAACAAAGAAATTGGTGGATTATCTTCACAAAACAGGATTGTACAAAAGGATTTGATGTAGTTCTTAATAACTTACTGTAGGGGCAGCAATACGCCAAAGCTGCGTCTAGTCTGCCTAACTAAAGAAGGAGAAGAAGCGGTTGTAACGCCTGGTTCACGCCTGGTTCACACTGGACGCGGAAGCGCCGCGAATAGACGCGTAGCGGAGCCCGCTTCCATTCGGCGCCCCTGTTAAGATATGAGCTGCGCTTCAATAACGGTTTGAGTCGCCCTCGCTCACTCGCCCTCAGCCCTTGCTATGACATCACACGGAGGCCCCTTGGAGGGCGGAGGGAAAGAGGGCGGAGGGGGAGTGAAAGGGGTAAATGGAACACACCTGCCCTCGTTCACTAACAGCCCAGATAATCATGGATCAACCACACGTTGTTGGAGTAGCGCTATACTGCCTATTCCAAATTACACAAAATATGTGGAGACTCATTTCATTGAGACGAAGACGTATTCTACGCTTGATGGCAATGCGTTGGCTTATATACTTACACTTGTAAACGGTGGGCTCTGCCATAACTCTGCAACAGACAGTCTAATTGCACAACTTAAGAAAATGAATTAAATTTAATTCATTTTCTACTTTCTTCTTTCTTCTTCTTCCTTGGTGGTGAATAGACAGCAGACAACGGTGTTTGAGGTTCATTATCGCCACCGCATGGACATATTTTTCGTGCACCACTGCAATGCATTGTGGGTGATATACAGCTCTGAAGTGACTATCGTTGTTCACTCGATCACTCAGCCCTCAAGGGTCGATCTCACGGAGTTCACTTCAGCTGTTCAGGGAATTGGAACAGCCCTTAAGATGGTGGCGGGGATTCCCCCGAGGGCAAGTGCTTAGGGCAAGTGAGCGAGGGCGACTCAAACCGTTATTGAAACGCAGCTATGGTGTCGTTCACACTGGACGCGGAGCGCCGCGAATACGCGCGGCCCTCCCGCGCCGTGAAGCGATCGTTTCGGCGTCTGCTCTATTTTTTGCGCGTGCCGCGAGTGAACGCGTCAATTCTGGCAGGAATCACACAGAGAACACGCATCCGGTCAATTTTCTGCAATTTTCAAAATAAAATACCACGATTGACAAACGCGATCATATTTGTGTATCTAAACTCGCACTGTCGGAAACAGGAAGAGACAATACATTTAATAAATGTGAAGAGTAGATAAAAAAATGTGTATTTCAACGGTATCTGCACTACTACTGTCTACTACCATACACACTGTCTCTGTCTGTGTGTCCCTCTCTCTCTCTCTCTCTCGGAGAGAAAGAGAACGGATAAATACAAGAAGTGTACAAACGTCTTGGTTACAGAAACATGGTGTATTAATTGTATGGGGTTTAATGGAAAAAAATAGCTATGAATGAACAACAGCTGAGCAGAAGCGCTTGTCGACCGCCGCGGAGAAATACGCGTCTGGTCTGAACGGGGGGTACGCGGATTGCTCGCGATTTTCGGCGGCGCACTGCGCCGCGGCGCTTCCGCGTCCAGTGTGAACCAGTGAGTAATCACATCCAGACCCACACTCCATTATAGAAGGTGGCGGTAATGCACCTCAACGCTATTTGACAACCGCCAAAAAGAAAAAAAGAAGAAGAAGGAGCAGCAGAGGGAGTAGACGCGAGGGTGGCGGAAGCCGGAGAGTGATTTGTGGAAGAGCGGTAAAACTTGAAAACTAAGAGTGAAAATTGAATTGACAAGAGTGCGGGACATTGTCATTGGAGTGTTGAAAGTAGGTAGGTAACTTACAGAGAGTAGATTGTGGGGGTATCGACCGACGGCCTGTATAGGTCCGGTAGCGGTACCCTTGCGCTGCTTTCTGTAAGTGGGTGTAAAATGGAGGGAAGGGAGGGGGACGGAGATAGGTATAATAGTATGGAAATGAGTGAAGAGGATTATGAGATTGATAAAGGGGGTAGTGAATGGGAGCAAGTAGGGAGAGGAGGAAGGTGTAGAAGGGCAAGTGGGAAAAAGAGAAAGAAGGAGGATAAGGATAGTTTGGAAGGCACAGAGAGTGAGGGGCAGGGAGAGGAGGTAAGGAGTGGGAAGAAGGGATCCCTTAATGTAGTGGTGAGATTTGAGGGAGAAGGGGGGGTAAAGAAAATGGACCCACTAAAAATCACAAAAATAATCAGAGCACAAGTAGGAGAAGTTAAGTACGCTAAAGTGCTAGGAGATGGGAACCTGCTTATTGGGTGTAACACAGAAACACAAGTAGGAAAAGCTCGGAAAATGGTGAGTGTAGGAAAAATGAAAGTTACAAAAACAGTGAAAGTTGGGGAACAGAGAAATAATGGATGTAAGGGAGTGATAACAGGGGTTCCCCTTGGTATCAGCATAATAGATCTAGTGGGAAGTCTAAAAATGAGAAATACCACAGTTAAAGATGTTAAAAGAATGACAAGAGGACCTGAGAAAAAAGAATCAGAAACAGTAGTGGTAGAGTTTGATACAAAAACTATCCCAAGGGAACTCTATCTTGGATTTGTAAAATACAATGTGAGAGAATTCGTCCCAAAACCAATGAGGTGCTTCAATTGTCAGGAGTATGGACATATAGCTAACCAGTGCAAAGGCAAAAGAAGGTGTGCAAGGTGTGGAGGAGACCATGAATATGGGAAATGTGGAATGGGAGTGAGGCCAAAATGCTGTAACTGTGGAGGAGAGCATAGCGTAGCATACTGGGGCTGTGAGGCTATGAAGAGAGAAATAACAGTGCAACAGATAAAAGTGAATGAAAAAGTGTCGTATGCGGAAGCTGTTAAGAGAGCGGGGCAAGGGAATATCAGTGGCATGCAACAGAAGAGAGAGAAACAAGTGATGACAAGTGTTGTACAAGAAGTTGAAAAGAAAATGTTGGAGGAGAAAAAGAGATTGGTGACATTCATAGCAGGAGTCATAAATGCGACCGCAGATGTTAAATCTAAGACAGAAAGAATACAAATAATAGTGAAAGCGGCGGTACATCATCTGGATATGAAGGGGATAAGATGGGAAGAGGTAAGAGATGAGTTGAGTGTTCAGGCCAGTCAAGAACCATCATGTATTGGGTAATATTAATAATAATGATAATCCTTCAGTGGAATGCAAGAAGCCTAATTGCAAATGGTCAGGAGTTTAAACAGTTCATCTATAGTCAACAGGAAAAACCAGACATAATGTGCATCCAGGAATCCTGGTTAAAGCCAAACTTAGAGTTCATTATTAAAGATTACGTGGCAATCAGAAGAGACAGGGGAGAAGGGACAGGAGGCGGATGTGTCACATTTGTAAAAGAGGGCATTCCCTACAGGATTATTGATATTGGAGCTGAGATGGAGAGTATTATAATAGAAGTATGGATAGGAAAGAGGAAGCTGGTGATACTCAATTTTTACAACCCATGCAGACAGTTGGACATTAAGAAACTGGAAGAAATGGAAGGCAAGAGCAATGGAAACGCAGTGTGGTGTGGAGATTTTAATGCTCATAATACATTATGGGGGAGTGAGAAGAACGACCGCAATGGGGAGACAGTGGAGGAATTGTTAGATGGAAAGAATCTGGTTTGTGTGAATGATGGGAGAGGGACAAGGATAGACGTAAATACTGGGAAGGAGTCGGCCTTAGATTTGACATTTGTGACCAATACATTAGCACCATTATGTGAATGGAATGTGTGTCAAAAAGGGACTATAGGAAGTGACCATTATCCTATATATAATAAAATAAATTTAGGGACGGTACAGGCCACGGAGAGAGCAGGAGGAAGATGGATCTTAGAAAAAGCTAATTGGGTTGAATTCATGAAGGAATGCGATAAAAACCTCTCTCAGATTAGTGATAACCTAGAGGTGGAAATGATGGAGAGGGAAATAAAGCAGGGGATCATAGCAGCAGCAACCAGCTCCATACCTAAAAGTGCAGGCAGAAAGAAAAATAAGTTAGTACCATGGTGGGATGAAAAATGCAAACAAGCAATTAAAAGCAGAAACAAAGCATTTAAGTTAGTTAAAAGATATCATAACTTTCAACATCTGATCCAATATAAGCAAGCGCAAGCAATGGTAAGGAAAACAATAAGACAAGCAAAGAAGTCGTATTGGAGGGAGTTCTGTGGATCGATCGGGAGCACTACTAAGATAGGTGAAGTCTGGGGGACGTTGAAAAAAATGGGTGGAGATAGGAAGGACTGGAATTATCCAGTCCTGAGTTCTGGAAATGAGGTCGCTGTAACCAATAAAGAGAAGGCTGAGTTAATGGTTAAAACTTTTGTGGCGGTGCACAGCTCAAATAATTTAACGGAGGAGGGAAGAAATGGTAGGGAGAAAACTAGGAATGAAAACAGGGAAGTGTTAAAAAGAAAGGATAGTAGGGGAAATGAGTTAGATGTCCCATTTACCATCGGAGAAATGAAAAGAGCAATAGCCAAAACAAGAAGGAGTGCACCAGGTAAAGATAGAATATGCTATACTATGATTAAACATATAAGTGAGGGGGGATTAATGAAAATATTAACACTATACAATAAAGTCTGGAGAGAGGGTAAAGTCCCACAAAGCTGGAAAGAGGCGATAATCATCCCAATCAGGAAGCCTGGGAAAGATCATAGCAAGCCAACAAACTACAGACCCATAGCTCTTACGTCACATATAGGAAAAATAATGGAGAGAATGATAAATGAGAGGCTCATGTATCATATTGAAAAGAGGGGACTGGTGACTAAGTATCAAAGTGGATTTAGAAGAGGTAGGAGCACAATGGATCCGATATTATGTATAGAAGACGACATTAGGAAAGCACAGGTAAATAAAGAAACGGTGGCCGCAGTGTTCTTTGATGTCGAAAAAGCATACGACATGTTGTGGAGAGAAGGTTTGCTGATTAAGATGCATCACATGGGAATTGAGGGAAAGTTATTTAACTGGGTCATGGATTTTCTAAGGGAAAGGGTCATCCAGGTTAAAAGTGGGTCAGAAATCTCAGAAAGTTATATTGTAGAGAATGGTACGCCGCAGGGGAGTGTTATCAGTCCTACACTATTCACATTAATGATAAATGACATTTTCAACAACATACCAACAGGAATGGGAAGATCTCTGTTTGCTGATGATGGGGCAGTATGGAAGAGGGGAGGCAACATAGATCACATAGTCATGAAATTACAGCAAGGGATAGATCAAGTGGAAAAATGGGGAGCAGAATGGGGTTTCAAATTTTCAGTGGAAAAAAGTAAAGTAATGTTCTTCTCAAAAAAGAAAATCAGTGAAAATAAAAAGTTAAATTTATATGGAAGGAATCTAGAAAGAGTAAACAGAATGCGATTCTTGGGATTAAGCTTTGACTCTGGATTAACGTGGAGAGAACATGTGAAGGGAATAGTCCAAAAAAGTAAGGTAGTATTGAACGTTATGAGGTGTTTGGCCGGGTTAGAATGGGGGGCTGACTTTACATCACTAAAATACATATACATTGCACTAATACGATCTAGAATAGAGTATGGTAGTGTGGGATATGGATCAGCAGCTAAATCGGTCCTCTTGCAGCTAGATGTCATTCAAGTTCGAGCACTGAGAATTTGTTTAGGAGCAATGAAAACAGCACCAGTATGCTCCCTTCAGGTTGAAGCAGGAGAAATGCCATTGTGGCTCAGAAGGAAACAGCTTATAGCCAATCACTGGATACATCTAAAAGGACACAATGAAGACCATCCAACAAAGAGAGTTTTGGAGATGTGTTGGGAAAAGGGGAAAGAACAAAAATCAAGCTTTGGGTGGGTCAGTGAGGGAATAGCAGAACAACTAAAAATACAGCAAATAGAAGTCAGCCCAACAGTTCTGTGGACGCAAATACCAGAATGGATGCTACAAGAGACAAGCGTAGACCTAGAAATATGGAACATCAAGAGAAGAAATAAAACAGCTGACCTAGTACAGGAATTTTATAACTACACAGAGGGAAAGTATGGGGAATATGTGCACATATATACAGATGGATCAAAAGAGCCGGAAACAGGAGCAACAGGCAGCAGTGGTGGTTCCCAGTCGTCATATCAAGATATCAAAAAGAACATCAGACCACCTAAGCATATATGCAGTGGAGCTATGCACAATATTAATGGCAATAGACTGGGTAGAGGACAGAGTGGACAGGAAGACAGTTATATGCAGTGATTCAGTTTCATCACTCTTAAGCATAAAAAACAGGTCAGCAAAAACACATCAGGAATTATTATATGAAGTACTGGTAAAAACATCCAGATTAACACAACAGGGGAGGGAAATAACATTCATGTGGGTGCCAGCTCACTTGGGGATACAAGGAAATGAAAAAGCAGACAAAACTGCTAAGGAGGCAGTAAAGAAAAAGGAGGTGGAAGTGAAAGTAAAATTATCAAAAGCAGAGGGGAAAAGTTTAATTTGGAAGGAAATAATCAACCAATGGAATCAGTATTGGAAGAGCCAGGAAAAAGGGAGACATTTATATAAATTACAGGGAGTAGTAGAGATGGGGGGGTATGGAGACAATAGAACAGAACAAGTAACAATGAGCAGGTTAAGAATAGGACATAGTAAACTGAACAGCACACTTAATATCATAGGGAAGCACGCAAATGGGCTGTGTAATTGTGGGGAGAGGGAAACAGTTGAACACGTGGTGATGGCATGTCCTGGATATGGAAGGGAGAGGGAGAGGATGAATAGAGGGTTGCAGAAGGTGGGAGTGAGGGGAAATTAATTTTAACAGTATAATAGAATGTGGAAAAGCGAGGGAAGGGAGGAGAATCATAATAAGATACCTAGTATCAACTGGGTTAATTAAAAGGATGTAGAAGAAAAGGAACGGGAGAATTAAAGTCCAGCAGATGGCGGTAAATGCAACACCAAGGATGCCGACTGCCACTAAACTCCAAAGAAGAAGAAGAAGGAGCAGCAGAGGAGCGATCCAGTGATCCAGCGATCCAGTGAGCTAGAATGGCAGCAGACACAGAGTCCAAACTCCAGCTGGTCCACAGACACATCCGAGCGTTCCCGGATTTCCCCCACAAAGGCATCCTGTTCAGGTGAGGCTCCGTTCGTGTTCCCGGCGGCTCCGTCTCCTCCACGCGAGCCGTCACCGCTCCACGCGCAAGGCTGTCCCGTGTCCCCACAGCTCACGAGGAGCCTCGCACTTTGGAGCGAGTATGTCCGGCTGCTAGGGCATCTAAGGTTGCCCGTATTCAGAAACAAAAGCACGCGTCCCGTATTGAGCTGAAAAGGGACGCAATATGTCCCGTATTACCGTGAGAATAAAACATAGTGTGTAAAATGTCAATGGCATGAATTAATGCATGGCGGTTTATAAGAACTGTAAAGTTATTCTCCCTCTCCTGTTCTTTGACCAATGACTCGACAGCACACTCACACACGAGTATGAGAATCCAGAATCCAGCTCATCTCATTGGTCGAGGTAGCCTACTTGCGGAGAAGATACCGGAAGACAACAAAGCGGCATGGACGACAGTTACGCCGACAGTGCTTGGTCTCGGGCGGTACACCATCTAGTTACTAGAAGTAATCATCAACTGTGATCATCAACTGGCGGCCCGCGGGCCGGATCCGGCGCGCCTACCGTCCAATCCGGCCCGCGACTGAATTCCGAAATTGTGAGGATCAAGGAGAAAATATCATGTGGTCCACACTAGAGTTCTCAACGGGTCGGGTCGGTCCGACAAGCCCGACGGGACCCGCGGGTTCGGGTCTAAAATATAAGCAAGTGACTCGGGTCGGGTCGGACCTCGGACTTAATTTTTTCCAATCAGTGGAAAAAAAAAAAAATGTATTCATCATGGAGAGGGCGGGGGCAGACCTGACGCCGCTGCGTGCACGCCTTTAGCCTGCTGGAGAAGTAGATGGAGTTGGTGAAAAGTAAACTTGCCGCAGGTGAATTCCCTTCCACTAACTGAAACTGTATTGGCGCTGAAGCCAGTGACGATAGCCCTATAGTCGAGGCTTTCTTCAGCTGTGTTTGTTTTTCAAGTGCTCTATAAATAAAGTTTACTTGAATTGAGTTGAGGCGAAATATCTCTTTCAATCACTCCTGGTGGTTGACTGTGGTATAAGTGATAGGAGCCTGACTCATAAAGGCTAAAAATGCCTTCAGTTTTGTAATGAAATGGAAAATATAAACAATAAACATTAAATAATAATGTTGTGCCAAAATTTGATTTTTATTTAATTTTATTTGAGGATCCGGCCCCCAAGGTGACTGTCCAGTAAAATTCTGGCCCTCCGACAAATGTAGTTGGTGACCCCTGTAGCATATGTTTTTGCCAATCGTGCAGAGAACAACAGTGATGTTCAGGTTGCTCTTCACTCCTTTGCCAATACCTTTATATCAATTGTTGATAAACATGCCCTTCTTAAAATGTTTAGAATTAAAGCAAGGATTGCACCCTGGTTTAACAAAGAGCTATCAGCCTTACTCTGTGAGAGGAATAAAGCCTGGTCCCAAGCAAGGCGTTCAGGTGATCCTTCACACTGGTTACACTTCAGATAACTTAGGAATGTACTTCAGCCCTGAGAAAATTAAAATCAAATTATTACCTGAATCTCATCACTAGCTCCTCCTCAAACCCAACAATGTTCTGGAAAGCAGTAAATATGGATAAAAATAGAAATAAGATATCTAAATTACCCCTATTAAACAATGAAATGGGTAACCCGGTCGCACTAAATGATTCCGAAATAAGCCATGTCTTAAAGGAAAATTTCGGAATTTTGGACAAAGGACCTCATTTCCAACTTACCCGAGGCGATATAGGTCGGTGGAGATCGTTTTCAGCACAATTGGTCCAGTCCTTATAGTTGCACAAGTCACTGTTGCTAAACTGGTGTTGAGCTAGCGCACGTCAACGGTAACATCCAGCCTGTCTCTAAAAAAGGCCTTAACTGCTCCGCAGAACACCCGAGACAAATGTATTATGACGTCGGACTATCGATGTACATGTCAGTGTTGGTAGAATAATTAAAAAAATTAAACCAACCTTGCATGGTATTGGAATAGCTTATACTTTGTTCCCTGTTGTTGCTAAGGCTACGTCAGTGGCGGATTGATATTATCTCCGGGCTAGTGAGGCTACAGAGGAAGACGGTTTCGGTTTCGCTGACAATCACGCAAGTTTATTCAGCTGCTGTCAGTCCTATGCTAGCGGGAAGGAATCAGGATGATCACTGCATATTCGCAACTTCAGCACCGTCTCCGCCGGTGTCCTGGAGTCCAAGCCAGCTGCCAGTAGCCATAGTTGGTTCCTTTCTGGTTCTTGTAATGGAAATCGGTGGAAACTCTGTGGTGCCCATCTGTAACTTTTATTGTTGCAATTTCTGAACGGGGGGGAGTTCCTGCCTCAAGTGGAGGAGTTTAAGTATCTTGGGGTCTTGTTCACGAGTGAGGGAAGGATGGAACGTGAGATTGACAGGCGGATCGGTGCAGCGGCGGCAGTAATGCGGTCGTTGTATCAGTCCGTCGTGGTGAAGAGAGAGCTGAGCCGAAAGGCGAAGCTCTCAATTTACCGGTCAATCTACGTTCCTACCCTCACCTATGGTCATGAACTTTGGGTCATGACCGAAAGAATAAGATCCCGGATACAAGCGGCCGAAATGAGCTTCCTCCGCAGGGTGGCGGGGCGCTCCCTTAGAGATAGGGTGAGGAGCTCCGTCACACGGGAGGAGCTCGGAGTAGAGCCGCTGCTCCTCCACATCGAGAGGAGCCAGTTGAGGTGGCTCGGGCATCTGTATCGGATGCCCCCTGGACGCCTCCCTCGGGAGGTGTTCCAGGCATGCCCCACTGGGAGGAGACCCAGAGGAAGACCCAGGACACGCTGGAGTGACTATGTCACCCGGCTGGCCTGGGAACGCCTTGGGGTCCTCCCGGAGGAGCTGGGGGAAGTGTCCGGGGAGAGGGAAGTCTGGGCGTCCCTGCTCAGGCAGCTGCCCCCGCGTCCCGGTCCCGGATAAAGCGGAAGAAAATGGATGGATGGATGGATGGAATTTCTGAACGCACACTGAAGCACCATTTTTATAACGCTGCTACGAGTACTAGCTGTCACGACTGTAGGGCGCTTAGGTTTCGTTTTTACGCACTACTACTAACACGCAAAGTAAAATTCCGCTGCTGCTGAGAAACTAGTCCCTCAAAATGTTTTATCATTGAAAATGCAAGGTTGGTTTAATTTCTAAAATTATTCTACCAACACTGACATGTACATCGATAGTCCGACGTTATAATACATTTGTCTCGGGTGTTCTGCGGAGCAGTGAAAGCTGTTTTTAGTGACATGCTGGATGTTACCATTGACATGCGCTAGCTCAACACCAGTTTAGCAACAGTGACTTGTGCAACTATAAGGACTGGACCAATTGTGCTGAAAACGGTCTCCACCGACCTATATCACCTCGGGTAAGTTGGAAATGAGGTCCTATGTCCAAAATTCCGAACTTTTCCTTTAAGCAAACATTTTGCAGAAGCTGCAACTTTATTTGAAAAGGAGTATCCAGAGCTCCACCTCATTAACTCTGAATCAGGCAGCTGTACTGCTGATAATACTAAGTCTCCAAAGGGTCACATCTCTAGTTTCTCCTTCCACCCATTCACATGCAGTGAGGTGTTTGATGCATTACAGGCCATACATCCTAAGTGCTCTACTGGTGAGGACAATCTGGATTCCTTTTTCTTCAAACTTGCAGCACCAATCATCACCCAGCAACTAACAAGTGGAAAATTTCCGATTTCAATTGAAATCAGCACATGTGGTCCCCTTACATAAAGGTGGAGATAGAGATAACTTGAATAACTATCGCCCTATTTCCAAATAACCCTGTCTGGCAAAAATAATGGAATCCTTGGTCAGCTCTCAACTTAAGCTTTTTATTTCAGACTTCACTTTTAAATCCTTATCAGTCTGGTTTCAGGGCCAACCAAAGCACAATTTCAGCAATCACACTGGTGACAAACGACATCAGGAGGCAGAACACGCAAGGTGCGTAGGGCCCCGCGATCCAATAGGGGCCCCGTTTTGCACAAAGGATGCGCATATGCACAGCCGTGGGCGCGATACTAGATCGGCTGTCAGTGCGAGGCAGGAGAAGAGACCTTTTTTTTTTTTGTAATCTGACACCACACGCGCCGTCACTGCAATGATTGACAGCAATCGATCTGACCAATCACTGGTCAGATGCACACATGCTGCAGGCACTTGTCAAGCAGCTACAGGTGAAGACGTGATGGCTCCGAAAAGAACCTACGAGTCAGGTGCGAGCAAGAGGCGAAAAAAATAAAAACAAGAGGAAACTCGTGCTTCTCTCGAAGGTTTGTTGAAGTTAGTGCTGGGCCGTATTAACGGCCCCTTTAACGCCGGTATTATGCTGTTAATAGTGTTAACAGACATTAACGGCGCCGTTAACGCCGTTAAGTAACGAGGCCGTTGATGTCCGTTAATGCTGTTAATGGTGTTAACGGCCCAGCACTAGTAAAACTGTAAAACTTTGTGGCATAAGCAAGAACTAAACCTCCATGCTCAGCACAGCTGCTGCTACTCAAGAGCAGCAGAGGTAGGAGGAGAGATGCTAGCCTCCAGTCCATTTAGCTAGAGTCTAGATGTGGACTGTGGTCTGGAGATGAAAGTAATTTTCCAGCGGCCCTTACCATTTATTAAATCATAACATTACATTACATTATTGGACAAAATGATTAATCCAGGTGTGCCTGACCATTGTGAGGTCAGACACACCTGGATTAATCAATTGGTCCAATAATGTAAGACAGGAAATAAACGAGCTGGCTTATTTCAGGAAGTAGTGGAGCTGTGCATAAAGCCCATTCAGTGTGAATTTAGGCTTATATTTTTGTTCTTTGTTCTTACTAATAAAGGTTGTCAAGTTCAATGGCATTTCATTATACTGTCGTTTTGTTCCTAATATACATTTGGGATTTGGTAGGGTCGGACAAGTGGCGGTGGGGGGGGCCCGAAGAATTTTTTTTTCGCTTAGGGCCCCATTTTGGTCAGGGGCAGCCCTGTCAGGAGGTATCATTGTGCTGCTCTTTTTATCTATCTGAAGCATTTGATACAGTCGATCATTATTTGCTCATGAGAAAATGAGATGCAATGGGTTGGATGTTAATGCGTGTGCATGGTTTTGGAGCTACTTGACTGACAGGCGTCAATGTTTTAAGCTTGGCCATGCAAAATCTGATTTTTTGTCTGTTAGTGGAGGTGTACTGCAAGGGTCTGTCTTGGGTCCATTGCTTTTTACTGTTTATATTAATGATATTATTCCTTCTTTAAATGGCTGTAATGGCCATTTTTATGCGGACGACACAGTTTTATGTTGTATATTGGATTCTGTTCAGACAGCCATCAACAACTTGCAAACTGCTTTTAATTCCTTTCAGGAATCATTAATCAAACAAACTACTGCTTAATGCAATTAAGAAAAAATAAATGTTGCCAAATGATGATCACAATAGTGTGCATCTTTATGCCAAAACTGGCTCAGAAGGAGTTTCGGAGTACAAATATCTTGGCATCTGGCTAGATGAGGATTTCTCATTCAAATATCATATTAATGAACTCATCTTAAAGTTGAGACAAAAAATTGGCTTTCTGTACAGAAACAAATCTTGCTTTCCAGTGCTCTCACGAAAACTAATAATTGAAGCAGTGTTTATGTCTGTCATGGATTATGGTGATATCATCTATAGGCATGCTGCTGCCTCCAATCTGAAACGTCTAGATTCAATCTATCATTCAAGATTCATCACTGGTGATAAATATGATGCTCACTGTATTCTGTATGGAAAAGTTGGTTGGCCCTCACTTGAAGAAAGGCGCAAGAGGCACTGGTTTTTAAATATTTATAAGGCCCTCTTAGGCAAATTACCACTGTATGTAAAAAGTATGTTAGAATGGAACTCAGGCACTTACATGCTGAATTACTGCTACTCAAAGTTCCTCGAGTCTATATTACTGATATTGGCGAGGCTGCTTTTTGTTACGATGCCCCTAGCTCTCGGAACACGCTACAGCACATCCTGATATTGGACGCACTCCCTTCATTCACAGAATTTAGGAGCTTGGTCATAGATAGCTGTTTTTCTAATGGTAACTGTTTCAGATGACTGTCTTTCTTGTTTCTTGTTATATGTATATTGTCATGTAATCATTTTCAAATGACTGTAACCCACTGTAAAAATTTAAATTGCCTTGTGAACTCGACGTCATTGAAAATGAGGGTAATCTCAATGTCTCTCGAGAATAAATAAAGGTTATAATATAAATGTATACAGTTTTAAGTTAAGCAGTATAGACATTTATTTCATTCTGTTTGAGTCAAATAGTTAAAAAATCGCTTCACACATACAAAATGGGCTAAAAAGCTTCACTAGGCCAGGAAGGTTGAAGACAATCTCAATGACCCTGCCAATGAGGTGTTCCCTATTTATTTTTCAGCGAGTTGGCAACCCAGGCTGCACAGTGGTGGGTAGCACTGTCGCCTTACAGCAATTCCGGGGTCGGGCCCGGGTTCCTTCTGTGTGGAATTTGCATGTTCTCCCCGTGTAAAGCCCAAGTTATGCTTCCGCGTCGAGACAACGCAAGGGGGCTTGCGGACCCCTTATGTCCTTGCGGACCCCCCTTACGTCCAACGCAAGGGCCTGACGTGCACCTCCCAAAAGTCCAACCAACGCAGCGGCATTGGCTGTGATTGGTCCGCTAACTACATCCGCTGGAGACCGCTATCCGGTTTTCACTCATAAACACCGCCATTTAAACTTTTTAAAGGCTACTTTTATTGTTTGCACCTCGTTTTATTGTTTGCACCTTGTCGCTTTTGCACAAAGAAATATAACACCAAGTTCTGAAAAATAGTGGATGTATAAAAGCCGGAAAGTAAACAAATAGGCTATTACGAGGCTAACGACGATATACATCAAGAGTCTCGGTCGGTCGGTCAGTCTTTACAAAAAACATAGCGCCCTTTACTGGTGTGGCGTTGAATTGCATTTCGACACGTAAACCCAACGCAGAACCATCACGGTCTCCAAGCAACTGCGTGGCCGTGGCGTGGCCGTTGCGTGATCACTACGCGGAAGCATAATCAGGGCTTAAGCGTGGGTTCTCTCCGGGTTCTCCGGCTTCCTCCCACAGTCCAAAAACATATAGGATGGGGATAGGTTAATTGATGACTCTAAATGTCCCGTAGGTGTGAATGGTTGTTTGTCTCTACATGTCTACCTGTGATAGACTGCTTACCTGTCTGTCTCTACATGTCGGCCCTGTGATAGACTGGTTACCTGCCTGTCTCTACATGTCTCCCTGTGATAGACAGGTTACCTGTCTGTCTCTACATGTCGGCCCTGTGATAGACTGGTTACCTGTCTGTCTCTACATGTCGGCCCTGTGATAGACTGGTTACCTGTCTGTCTCTACATGTCGGCCCTGTGATAGACTGGTTACCTGTCTGTCTCTACATGACAGCCCTGTGATAGACTGGTTACCTGTCTGTCTCTACATGTCAGCCCTATGATAGACTGGTTACCTGTCCAGGGTGAACCCTGCCTTCGTCCAATGACAGCTGGGATCGGCTCCAGCCCCCCCGTGACCCTGAATACAGGATAAGCGGTAGACAATGGATGGATGGTGTTGGAAGCACTAACGGCTGCACACGTGGAAACACCTGTTGTCCTGGAAACGGACAATCGCCTTTGAAGCGTGTCTCTTGTCAGAAGCGATGAAACGACAGCCTGTTGATATCTGAATAACTACGGAAGCGTGTTGCATTCACTGGAGAAACAAACAATCCGCTGTTTTCTGAATGAACGAGAAACCTTGAAAGCCCAACGTACGCTCTCATTAGACCCCACCATGCACACAGTGTTTACATTAACCCAGCTGTGTTGTGTTTCGGGGTGGAGACATTAGGATTTAACACAGGTGGTGTTTTTAGTTTGTCGGCTTTGCGCAGCAGCTTCAGAGTTTGCCGATGTTTGGACGTGAAGCACGCAGTGAGCTGCTGGACGTCGTTTCTCCAGGATTATGGAATTAGTTTGCAGCTTCATGGATATAGGATGATGCATTCCGGCTGCTCCGTGGTGCCTGTAGAGAACTGTATGCACCTGGATACTCAGGAGAGGAGAAAGTCAAGAATGACAGTTAAACGTCACTATTTGCTTGCTGGCAGAGCCAGAAGATCATTAACACTGTCTGTCTGTCTGCCAATGTGTGAACACGTAACGGCAAGCAAAATCCATCCTAAAAAGCCCCAGCTCGGTTTCTAATTGATTTTTCTCTCTAGTGTAAGCAGGTGTGCTGATGGAAGAACATTTGTAGCAGAAGTTCATCAAAGGTTTTTCTGTGGTCTCACCACACAGATGTTTCATACTCCATATTAAACGTAGTGTGTCTGCTGCAGGGATATCTGTCCCCTCCTGAAGGACCCAGCTGCTCTGACAGCCGTGATCGACCTGTTTGAAGATCATGTAAAGAAGAATCACCAGCAGCTTGATCTCATCGTCGGTAAGGAACCAATGCAAAGTGCTTTTTAATAGAGGCCAGCATGTTTGTGTTTATTCATGGATTTGTGTTTATTTGCATCACCTGGAGAGGAGGCGGGGCTTCCCTCCATGTAGAAACCAGCCAGGTTTCCTTTATCACGGCTGGTATCACCACTAGTGCTGCTTTGTACATGTTGAAGTCCCAGATCCACCAGGAAACCAGACACCATCCTGTCTGAGTTCATGACATCATCCAGAGGTGCTCTGTGGATTTCACCATATTCACTGGATCTAGTTAGACACACATTGGCTGGTTTACTACAGCTGGATGGACCCAAAGTATACCATTTAGCTGTGTTTTAATATCGATGCCAGATGAAAGGATTCTGAAATAACTCCATAATGATGGTGATCAGTAAAAAGTGTGAAGTCGTGCTCTGTTTTCATCTTGTCCTGGTGTGTCTTTGTAATGCATGTTTTGCCTTTTGTCTTTTTTCTGGTTATGCAGGACTAGATGCTCGTGGTTTCCTGTTTGGCCCTCTGCTCGCCCAGCGGCTGGGTCTCGGCTTCGTCCTGGTCAGAAAGAAAGGCAAACTGCCAGGAACCACTGTTTCTGTGGCATATGATTTGGAGTATGGCAGGGTAACACACACACACACACACACACACACACACACAAATATACAAATATAAAGCAACGCAAGAACAAAATCTGTATAAAAACTAATCTCCAGAAAATGTCCTGTACTTGTTTCATTACGTTTCCTTTAACCTGACTGACTGGCCACAAAACAATAATAAATATAAATAACATATGAAATGCATGTACATGGATGTGTGTGAATCTGTATTCTTCTGAAAGATGAACAAACAGAATTACTTATTTAACATATTTATTCTATAAAAAAGTAGTCCTGCATAATATTTTATGCTGAATATAAAAATGTAATGCTCAGTTATTTTGAACATTTTTCAATAGACTACATGCTGGCAGGGGAGAGAGTGTCTTAAACGTATTAAAACATTAATGATAAGTAAGAATCACGATTCATTTGATTAAATGCATTTATATGGATTAGTGGAGAAGCCAAAACGATTCATTCTATTTATTTATTTTAGCAGATGGATTTAGTTGAATCGGTAGGACTGACAATCGATTCATCAAATGAATCGTTACACCTCTATTATTATTGTTTTGTTTTTGCGTCCAGTTAGTGGGATAGGGCACTAAATACTACCATACAGTTGTATCTTATGGTACCGGTTGGTGAGACCACCGACGTAATGCAGGATCCATTATCTTGACTGTACTGGTGCCTTCATACCTGGGTCCCGAAACCAGTCCACATTGCTCCTCTGGGTGTCATCACCCTGAAATGGGACTCATGTGCTCTGGGCGTTCATCTCATGGATCTCTTTCAGTGTCTGATGCTGAGCCTTCCCTCAGCATGATGCTGCCAACATGCAGCACCAGTTTCTCTCCTGAACAGGTTTTTGCTGTTCCTGCAGGCAGAAGCAGAGATCCAGGAGGATGCAGTGGCTCCAGGACAGAAGGTTCTACTCATCGATGACCTTTTGGCTACTGGAGGTGAGATATCACCTGCTTACATCTGTTTTATTGCCTTACTGACACTTTATCCTTCCGTTTTTATTAAAGCGATGGTTTGGAGTAAAATGCACCCTAGGTCATTTCCACCATGACATCCAGCCAAATACCCCCTCAGAAGCATTTTTAGCGATGGTCAACATTGGTCAAGATAGGTCTATCAGCCGAATGGCTTAGTACTGGCGTGATGGTACACTGTGTATATCTCGTAAATTACCCCACTAATAATGCATTGAATTTTACCAAACTTCTGCAGTAGTACACATAGGGTCTGTACTCACAAAACGAGGCATTTGAAAGTTTGTAAGTACACCAGGAGTTTATTTAAAAGAACACTTGCCTGATAGCTTCTATCCTCGGCTGCTCACGCTACCTCTGCGTAGACGCTACTTCCGTGTTTACCCAGCTGTTTCCGTGACGCGAGTTTCACGCGAGAGTATGAAAAAGTTTCGCTGAATTTTTAGAAATGCTTCTATTATCAAGTCAACAAGTGATGACAAGTGTTGACCTGATAATACAAGCATTTATAAAAATGTGTTGACCTGATAATACAAGCATTTATAAAAATTCAGCGAAACTTTTTCATACTCTCGCTTGAAACTCATGTCACGGAAACAGCTGGGTAAACACGGAAGTGGCATCGGCACAGCGGTAGCGTTAGCAGACGAGGATAGCAGCTATCAGGCAAATGTTCTTTTAAATAAACTCCTGGTGTACTTACAAACTTTCAAATGCCTTGTTTTGTGAGTACAGACCCTATGTGTACTACTGCAGAAGTTTGGTAACATTCCATGCATTATTAGTGGGGAAATTTATGAGATATACCCCCAGTACCATAGCGCTAGTACTAAGCCATTCGGCTGATAACCCTATCTTGACCAATGCTGACCATCACTAAAAATGCTTCTGAGGGGGTGTTTGGCTGGATGTCAGGGTGGAAATTACTTAGGGTGCATTTTACTCCGAACCATCGCTTTAAGAGGAGGAAACGGCTGATGTGTAGGATTTACTAATTGCTCCAGGATTTAACAAGCTTTTTATTTGTGATTTGTTGTTGCATTAAATAAACTAATCAGTGAAAATAAATCGATACCAAAAAGACTCAGGTTTACAAAAAATCTACCAAAATATGTTTTATGGTAAATTGGTCACCTGGGGGATTTAGAAAGGAGGAGTGCATGCCTGGTGCTGCTCATTGGAGATGTGGAGAGCTATATTATTTTTCAGTACGTCCCCATTGCTTTTGTCACGTCCTCTGTTAACTTATTTCTAACAGCCTCAGGTTTTCTACACCATGTATGTCTTTAACTGTGTAAACATGGAGTGAGGCCGATCAAAACCCAATTCACCTCTTCTGGAACGCACTTTAGTTAATTTGCTATAGAAATAAACTGTGTATGTGTGTGTGTGTGTTGCAGGGACGTTGTATGCAGCCTGTGAGCTGATGAGGAAGCAGCAGGCTGACATTCTGGGCTGCCTGGTGGTCGTCGAGCTCAAAGAGCTGAACGGCGTTGACAAACTGAAACCCCACGGCGTGTTCTCCCTGGTGCAGTACTGAGGACCAGCAGTCACACTGCTGCGAAAAGTCTCCAGTCCGATGCTTCCCAAACAAGAAACCCCCTCAGCTCGCACTTAACACTTTTTGTCGTTTTCAGTATCTGTTCTGTTCCATTCCGCTCTTGTCTGTAAATCTGTTGCTGCTGTTGTGCTGACCCCCATTTTTACTGGCAAACATCAGCGCATCTGTCCATTCTGCTGGTTTCAGCTGTGAATCAGTTTGCTTCAGCGTACTGCTGAGTCCATGGTAACGGGGATCCCTGTTTTGATAAATAAAAGTGTGACTGGTCCTCAGCATGTATTGTAGTTAATAACCAGGATGTTTTCTGTAACTTGAGGACATTTGCTCGAAATAGAAGCTCAGTTGACATTGTTAGGTCTCATTATTATCAAAGGGAAAGAATATAATACGTAAGGAATAATCCACGACAGGGAGAAATTCATTTAACAGAAATTGCAATTGCATGCAAGCATAAATAGATCCTCTGAATGAGTCAGGGAATAAATTTCTGTACTTTTAGATTTTTAATATTTTCAAATATGTGATATGAGAGGAGCCAGCCACTTTCTCTGGATAGAATTAAAAGATGCAACCACATTTCTTTCTCATGGAATAATCAGATAAGGAAAATAAACCTTTTGTTGTTATTATTGTTTTATTCAGAGTTCTTTATTGTTTTCATTACATCCTGGATGTTTTATTTTTAAAGCTGTTGTAATTCAAGTAGAAAAAGTAACTTTTACCCTCATCATGTAACAGTAATAGTTTTGATATAACAATGATTGGCCTATTTAATTCTCATATAAAAATGTCAGTAGAACAATGATTGGCCTATTTCATTCTTATTTTCATTCTAGGAAGAAGAGACGTTAGATAGGCCAGAGACGTGTTCTAAAAACATGTTAGAATGCACCAGAATGCAGGAAACTGCATCTACTTAATGACATATCAAATGCTGGCATGGCATCAGCTTCCACACAACATTGACATGTTATGGTTTGAACAACTGATTTCACCTCCTGACGTCATTGGGTATTCTGGGCGTCCCATGCTTACGCAATCATGCTAATCACAATTAACACGGCTTATAATATCACCCAAGAAGAGCATGACTGGGGACCAGGTGACCGGGGTTCCTCTGGGCTGGGTCACTCCTCTTCTTCCTCGTTTATACATGGGGGCTTTTGAACCATTCTTAGTCTGGTCCCTCGCCTGAGACAAATTTGCCATGGGAAACCCTAGCAGGAGCATAAAGCTCCAGACAACACAGCCCTCAGGGTCATAGGGACACACAAACCTCTCCACCGCGGTAAGGTGATGGTTCCCAGAGAGTTTTTTTTTTGTGGGAAACCAGAGCTCCCGGAGGAAAACCCACATGGACAAGGGGGGAATATATCATATAAATGTAGGGCCAAATTGGTTTGTTTGAGTAGTGGGGGGAAACCGGAGCTCCCGGAGGAAAACCCACACGACACAGTGCAATTCACTGTGCCGCCCTTTTTTAAAAATATTAATATATATCTGTATTATAATCAGGGCTGCACGGTGGTGTAGTGGGTAGCACTCTCGCCTCACAGCAAGAGGGTCCCGGGTTCGATCCCCGGGTCGGCCCTGGGTTCCTTCTGTGTGGAGTTTGCATGTTCTCCCCGTGTAAGCGTAGGTTCTCTCCGGGTTCTCCGGCTTCCTCCCACAGTTCAAAGACATGCAGGAGGGGGATAGGTTAATTGAAGACTCTAAATTGCCCGTAGGTGTGAATGTGAGCGTGAATGGTTGTTTGTCTCTACATGTCAGCCCATGCGATAGACTGGCGTCCTGTCCAGGGTGTACCCTGCCTTCGCCCAATGACAGCTGGGATCGGCTCCAGCCCCCCCGCGACCCTGAATACAGGATAAGCGGTAGACAATGGATGGATGGATGGATGTATTATAATTACTAAAATAATAGGAATATAATACAGTATACATTATTTCCCAAATTATAAATTTTTGGCCACATTTCGTGTGTGTGTGTGTGCTTTCATCAGTGTCTATGTCCCGTGAAGAGCTTTTTAAACCATGGCTTCTTCTTCTTCTGGATCTGGCTCTGAGCCTCGTCCAGCTGGGACCTCAAGGAGCTTTCTGTGGTCTTCAACTCCTCTTCTTTTTCTTGGAGAGCCTGTCTGAGGCTCTCAGTTACCAGAAGGATCACTCTTGAGCTGAGCCTGATAGGAATATTTGTCTTTCAGGTTCTGCTTCTCCAGGGAGGCTCTCTCCTGCCACCATGCCAGGTGGTCACTCACCAACTGTTCTTCAAAGTTTTTCTGAAGAGCAGCCACTAAGTTGTTGTGATCTTCGTCCTGCATCTTCTGCTGGGCCACATGGTTGTTCTGGGATTGTTCCAGCTGTTGGAGGAGGAATGACTTCTCCTGAAAGCGGACACTCTGAGTTTCAAGCAGATCTTTGGACTCTTTCAGATCTGCTGCTATCCTGCTGGTCTCCACTTTCTGCTGCTCCAGCTGGGCTTGAAGGATCTTTGTAGCCTCCTCCTGTTGTGTTCGAAGAGAAGCTACAAACTTCAGCTGGTCGAGGTACTTGACCCGGACTTCTTTCAGCGTTGCATTGAGGGATGACTTCTCCTCCACCATCTGGAGGCGTTCGGTCTCCAGATCCTGCTGAGATGTCTTTTTCTCTTCTTTCTCCACCTCAGAGTGGAGATGCTCAGGCTCCAGCAGCTCTTCTGACTTTTTCAGTGCTGCTGCAATCCTGCTGGTCTCCACTTTCTGCTGCTCCAGCTGGGCTTGATGGATCTTTTTAGCCTCCTCCTGTTGTGTTTGAAGAGAGGCTACGATCTTCAGCTGGGCGTGGTGCTTGTCCTGTGCTTGTTTCAGCATTGCAGTGAGGGATGACTTCTCCTCCTGATCACTCTTGTGCTGCTGCTCGGGCTTTGATATAGCAGCCACAATAGGTTTCTTCCTCTGCTCCTGCTTGTGGAGCTGAGCCTGATAGGAAGCCTTGTCTTTCAGGTTCTGCTTCACCAGGGAGTTTCTCTCCTGCGACCGTACCAGGCAGTCACTCGCCAACTGTTCTTCAAAGTTTTTCTGAACGGTTGACTTCTCCTCCTGACACTGCAGCTGCAGCTCTTCTGACTTTTTCAGGGCCTCTGCGATCTTGCTGGCCTCTGCTGCCTGGACATCAATCTGGGCTGTGAGGGAGGATCTCTCCTCGATCGCCTGGAGACGTTCGGTCTTCAGCTCCTGCTCTGCTTTCTGCAGATCAGCCATGAGCTTACTAATTGCCTCTGTCTGTTCATTGATTTTGGCCATACAGAAGTCTCTGACAGACTCCATGTCCTCTTCACTGGGGCTTTTTGATTGACTTTGGTGCCTCTTTCGGGGCCTCTGCCAACTGGCTGGTCTCTGCCTGGCATCTCTCCAGTGTCTGCCTCACCTCAAACTCTTGTTTTTGCAGAGAAGCAATGAAGCTGACGTGGAAAAGATGGTATTGGCCAGCCTTTCCCAGCTCACCTGTGAGGAACGATGTATATACAATGTTAGCCTAGCCTTACACCCAGCTACAATGTTAGCCTAGCCTCGCACTAGTAATCAAGGTTTTCAGTGATTTTAAAGGAATTGATAGTCTTAAAATGAATTCTCGGGAGTTTATACAGATCGAAATGATGTGTGATGTGCTCCCTTCAAACAGAGCGTGTGACGAGTTTTCTGCAGCAATTGTAGATGGCCTGCTGCGTCGTTTAGGTATATACCTTCATAAGTATATTTGTTTATAAGTATAAACCAACAGTAAATACTCAGCAGAATACCCATGTCAATAAGGCTGCAGCTTACAGAAGTGAACCATGACTGTGAGAAAGTCCTGTCATGGTTCATTATTCAGTGACTGGAGATTATTTTCTTCACGTTTGTGCTGAGAAAACATTTGTCGTGACTGTTTGTTGAAATGCCCCTCCATTGAAGAAAACTCGCTTGAAGTTGAGAACATATACCAAGCAAGAGATAAAGGTAATGGGGAAAACATATGTGAAAGTTAACTACAAACAGCAAGAAAAGATATTGCCCATCATAGTAGTTAAATGCACAGGTCCAAACCTACTGGGAAGATGGTGGCTGAAGCAGGTTAAACTGGACTGGGTGGAAATCAAGCACCTAGCACACCATCCACAGTCCCTGACACTAGACACTGCAACCTGCTCACAGCCCCTGACGCTAGAGCAAGTGCTACAAAACCATGAGGGAGTTTTTAAAGAGGAGCTGGGGACTTTAAAAGGGTTCCAAGCTACTATTCATGTACCAGATAATGCTGCTCCTTGCTTTTATAAATCCAGATCTGTCCCCTATGCTATGAAGCCTAAAGTTAATGCTGAGATTGACAGATTGTTAAAAGAGAACATCATTACCCCCGTTAAATATTCTGACTGGGCAGCTCCCGTAGTGCCTTTGCTCAAACCTGATGGCGACTGTAGATTGTGTGGAGATTATAAATTGACTGTCAATAGAGTCTCCACCTTGGAACAGTACCCCATACCCAAAGTAGAGGATTTAATGGAAGTGTTGGTGTTACACCCTGAGAAGGGGAAATATCAATAAAGACGCTCAGACACGATGCTTCTTCTCTGGCAGCTTCATTGAGAATTACTTTTTTCCAAAAATATTTACAAAAGTACAAATGTTCCTTTAAACATGAATATTACAATGTAAAAATATGCATTTTCCCAATCCATGTTTCTTCTGGCCTTTAACAGGTAGGTATATTTTCACATTTTCTTTGACAGGTAAACGCTTTAAATTTCGTACCTTCTTTTTAACAGGTTAACTTAAATATCACAGATAAATGACTGTGAAACTGTCTTTGAAAATAATAAAAATGAACTTAAATTATTCTAACTTAAATGCATTGTAGATAAACAAAATATATCTTAAACATTTGTGTCATGTCTTTGTTAAATTCCTTGTTTCCTAAACAGTCACTCTGTGAAACTCATAAATGCGGTGATAACTATTAAAACACACATACACATCCACAGCATCATGCTATAAAACAAACACAATCCAAATGCAAGCCATTGTTGTGGAAAAATGAATCTGCCCAATAAAGATCAACAACCAGGATCAGCTATCGATTTATCCACTAAGTATTCTCATCTGCAGGAAAGTACTGTTCACCTGCCTTCTGATGCAAAGGTGCAGAATCAGCAGAACGACCCTGAGTAACAGCAATCTCCTTTTAAGGAGGAGGAACCAAAGGACGGATCATGTCCTATCTTACAAAGACAAGATGTACAGGCAAGGTCAAGATTTACAGAACACAGGCGTCATAGTCCTGAAATTCTTAGTCAATTGCACTCATGTTCATATCATCGACAAACAGCATTAATTCGATAGCATAACAGTCAGAAAGAATGCGGATCGACGTCTGACTGACAATCATTCTGATAATAAATTACAGACATCCAAAATTCCCATTACACCATGTGCGTCGCATGCATGCTTAACAAAGTGCTGCTCCGTGCCGTCCGCAAGGAGGACGGAGTAAAGCTAACTACTTTAACAGTACGCCAGTTAGGAGTTAAAACATACAAATACCACCCTAAACATGCTCAAAATATTGTCATCATGCTCATAAAACACACACAGAAGGACTCGCTGAGCATAAACACTCGTTTCATACCTGAAAAGGGGAAATATCAATAAAGACGCTCAGACACGGTGCTTCTTCTCTGGCAGCTTCATTGAGAATGACGCATCGTGACCGAGAGCTCCCCTTTCGGCCTCTGCAGGCATAAGTAATCGATCATGATCAATCTCTGAAGGCTTAACAGGTAGATCCCAGATACACTCATCTGACTGGTCTATTTATAACTGTTTTAACCTTGTTTTTAACTATTTTAAGCTCTTTCGTAGCACTTCTTAACAAGAATCAATCTATCACACACTCCCCCGCAAAATTTGATGTCGTCCCGACATCACAATCATCATGAACCAACGGCTCTTCACTAGGTACTGGTTATTTGTCTTAACTGTGTTATGGGGGCAATGGCAATGTACTAACTGGTTCTGGCAATACTACCTTAATGTGAATTTGCAAAATCATCTACAACTTATATTGAGCGTAGTAGTCTCTGACTGTTATACTCAGTATCCCTGCATGAGTAAGGGTTGGTAAACTGGAAATGGACTCATCCACATTGTCACTGGCTGTACTTCTCTGTATGGTATGGGCTGAAACTGACAAAGCATATCATTTGCATGTGCTGCACTGTAGCATGCAGGGGTCCCAAGTTGGTCATATGTGAAGATTTTGGGGGTTCGCCTTTCTCTTTTTGGTAGGTCATAACTTTGTTGTCTTTGGTTTTCAGGTGGGTCTGGTGGCAGGGCTACAGGATCCTCTTCCTCAACAGGTTCATCTGGTTGAATGACTTCACTCTGATTATCATTGTTCTGCTGCGGTCCATTTTCCTGTTGTGTCTCAGTCTCGTCTGTCTCTGAGATAAAGCTTTCCTCAACCACGGGTTTGTCAGTGTACAACACTGGTGACTCATGGTCAGTGTCCACATACTCAAGGGGTTTGTTGAGCATGGGCACATCAGACTGAACAACTGGGTTGTAATAGTAGCCACCTTCTTCCTCATCGTCATCTTCTTCCTGAGGTGTGGAGTCCTTGGTTGTCTCTGTCACATGTTTCTTTCGTTTAGACACTCCTTCTGGCTGGATTTCCAAAGGTAAGTGATCACACGGTAGCAACAGGTTATGATGCAGGATTCTTGACCGTCCGCGTCCCAGCTCAGGTTTAACATCGTAGACGGGGATGTCCTTTCCAACCTGGCGAGTTACAATGTGGATACTTCCCAGTGATTACGAAGTTTTCCAGTGCCTCCTCTAGGTGTCAGATTCCGAACAAGGACACGATCACAGGGATACAACACTGAGCTCTTTGCCTTTCCATCATAATGTCTTTTACCTCTCTGTTGACTTCTTTGCATTCTCTTGAACAACTTCATATGCTTCCTGCATTTCCTGTCTCCATTTTTCCATGTATTTTTGATGGTCAACTTTTCCTGTCTCAGAGGTGAGACCAAACAGGAGATCAATAGGTAACCTTGGGGACCTTCCAAAGAGGAGGTAAAAAGGAGAGAAACCTGTTAGCTCACATCGCGTGCAGTTGTATGCATAGATCAACTTGTTTAAGGATTCTTTCCAGTTTGTCTTCTGTTTGTCAGTTAGTGTCTTTAACATTTGTAACAATGTTCTGTTGAATCGCTCGACTTGCCCGTTTCCTTGCGGGTGATAGGGTGTCGTTCGTGACCCAAGTACACCACAGTTTTTTTTCAGCTGGGCGAAGACCTGGTTCTCGAATTCCCCACCTTAATCGTGGTGTATCCGTGCTGGCAGTCCAAACTTTAGGGCATAATCATTGAATATTTGATCTGCAACTGTTCTCGCAGACTTAGAGGTGGTGGCATAAGCCTGCGCAAAACGAGTGAAGTGATCAACAATTACCAGTATGTACTCGTATCCGCCCTTACATTTGTCCAGGGGAAGGAAATCTATCGACACCAGTTCAAATGGCTGTGTGGTTATGATACTGGTCAAAGGGGCCCTTGTTTCTTTACTTGGTGTCTTTTGTTTAAGGCAGGTACATGTCCTTGCGACATAGTGTTCGATTTCTTTCTGCATCTACGGCCAAAAGAATCTGTCTCTAACTAGTGATGTTGTTTGATCAATTCCTTGATGGCCCATCTCATCATGCAACTCCTTCAACACGGTGGACTGAAACACTTCAGGTAATACAAACTGAGTTTTGTTTGCTGTCTTCCTGCGAAGAATGCCGTCTTCATCAATGTGAAGTCTTTCCCATTCCCTCAGCAGACACTTGCTTGGCATACTGAAGGCATTAAGTTCATGACCTGATGGCTTGCGGTATCTCAGTTTGCACTGCATCACTGGACCAATATTATTGTCATTGAGCTGTGCTTGTTGGATCTCAGTAGCTGAGAATGGCTTGTACACCTCCTCACTCACAGCTGTACATTGGAAAGGAGTAAGCACTGGATAGACACATGATGAGCTGGTGTCTTGAGCCTCAACAGCTTGGGCCGTCGCTGCAACACAATCTGATGCCAGTTCCTCAGTACACTGTCCCATCATCTCCTCAATATTTAAAGGCATCCGTGACAGACTATCTGCATCCACATTTTCCTTCCCTGGACGATACCGAATGGTAAAGTGGAAGTCTGAAAGTTCTGCCACCCATCTGCATCCGGTTGCATTGAGCTTGGCACTTGACATGACATAAGTAAGAGGATTATTATCACTGAAGACAGTGAATGTAGGCGCATAATACAGATAATCTCGGAATTTTTCTATGACTGCCCACTTTAGAGCGAGAAATTCCAATTTTCCTGAATGAAGATGGTAATTCTGTTCAGTGGCAGTCAGTGTTCGGGAACCGTAGGCTATCACACAGAGTTTGTCATTTTGTCGTTGGTATAGAACTACCCCGAGGCCTCGGTTTGAGGCGTCTGTGTGGAGTAGAAATGGCTGTGAGAAGTCTGGAAAGCCAAGGAATGTTGGTTCGACTAGACAGTCTAACAGCCGCTCCAAGATGTTTTGATGTGCCTCAGTCCAAATGATTGGTTTGTGTGACGGCACTCCTTTTGTCTTTCTTGTGACTCGTATTGTGTTGGTTGTGTTTTGTGTCACGTTGTCTGCTGCTGTGCCTTTCAGCAAGTCATAAAGTGGCCCTGCAATACGGGAGAAATTTTGTATGTACTGCCTGTAGTAACTTAACAAGCCCATGATAGCACGTAGTTCCCCTATGTTGCTTGGCCTCTTATCCTTCAAAGCTCTCACAGCAATGGTGTCGGCTGGGTCGATCTTGCTACCTTCAGCAGAAACAATTCTTCCAAGGTAGCGGACTTCGTGTTTGAATAGTTCACACTTGCTAGGCTTTAACTTTATCCCGTGCTTCCTCAACAACTGAAGCACCTTGCAGACATGGTTAATGTGATCTTCGAATGACTGACTATACACGAGTGTATCATCCAAGTAGGGCACACAGATGTTGTCTCGCACATCTTCCAAGCACTCCTCCATGCACCTTTGGAAGGCAGCGGGTGCATTCATCAACCCGAATGGAATTCTTATCCATTCATAGAGGCCCCATGGGGTCACAAATGCAGTCAACGGCTGGCTGTTCTCATCCATGAAACCTTGGTGGTAGGCCTTTCCTTGGTCTAGTAATGAGAACCATGAATTGCCACCGAGGCTGTCGAGGATGTCCTGCACTCGAGGGATCGGTTGTCTGTCAGGGTGGGTTTTTCTGTTCAGTTCTCGGTAATCTACCCAAAGTCGAAGGCTCCCATCCTTCTTCCTTACACAGACCACCGGTGAGGCATAAGAAGAGTTGGATTTCTTCACCCATCCCTGTGCAATAAGATTGTGAAGATAATCTTTCATCTCTTTATATAGTGGCTTTGGCACAGACAGGTATGTACGTGCGACAGGATCCATATCTTTCAGCGATATGCTCAACTTCAGTTTCTCTATACATCCGATGTCATCGTCTGATTTGGAAGAGGAGCACTCATCGCGAAGCATGTCCTGCACCACTACTCTTTCAGGTTCATTCAGGTGGCTCAAATCGATTGGTGGATTCCATGGAGTATTTGTAACTTGGTCACTCTCTGCATTAACTTGACTCACTGACACTGGGGGGCAATTATCAGGTTCCTCCAAAACAGTAGCTGGATACACAGCCTGAATCTGATGAAGAGTACCCACAACAGTCTTTCCTGACAGCTCAATATCATGATCGGTGGGGTTTTGTACATCAAGAACTATGTAAGGCGAACCACCACTCCTGAGCTTTACCAAAGTCTCACAGAACTCAAGGCCCTCAGGCCACTGGGGATTTATGTTGGGCTCAAACAGGAGTGTAGTGTCTTTCTTAGGGGGCTGTGTCTGCACCTTACAGTCAATCTGGACAGAAGTGTGTTTTGGGACAGTGACTTTCTCTTTTGTAGTTTTCATGACATAATCACAAGACTGTTCAGTTGTCACCAGGTCAATGAAGGTTATGACATTTTCCTTCTCAAGGCTGGGGAAAGCTGCTTCAAGCGCCTCATGCAACTGCTCTTTTCTTGCAGCGTCGAGTTGTTCTTTTGTGTTGGTTTTCACTATTTGCTCAATAACATTATAGCCGAGGATGGGCTGCGAAAGGCTTCTGCCTTTCATCACGAGCATGGGCACAAGAAGTTCTTTAGGGTCAGCTCCCTCTGCAGCCAACCCAAAGGTGACCTCAATGAAGCCTTTGTAAGGCATATTTTGTCCATTGGCAGCAGTGGTTTTCAAATCATCAGGTGCATCAAGTAGCTCTGAGACACTTTTAACTTTTCATGTGGTAAATGTCTCTCCCACTTCTCATCCACAATACAGACTTGAGAGCCTGTATCCCATAGTGCTCGTGTTCTGCGGCCTTGTATGTAGCACTCAACAATGCACCGTTTCCCTACCAGTGCAACAAGACGAGACTGCCTGTCCTCTTTCGTGGCGTGGGTGGTCTCTGAACTTGAGTGAGAGTGGTGGTTTACTTGTACATGAGAATGTTGGTTGCACTGTTTTTTGTGTCTTGGCCAATGCTCAACTTGACAGGTTTTAGAACAGTAAATGTCTTTTTTACATGATGCACACTGTCGAAATTTTTGATGTGTTTCAGAGACACCACAGTGGGAGCAATACTTGTGGGACAATCCATCTTTGCTGGTTACTCCCTGTCCCGTGGGGGCAACCCTCTTTCGTATAAAGGACCATCTCTGTCGTTTCTGTTGTCTCTCACTTTGCAACCGGCGAGGTAATGTTCAATACTACCACATCTGAAGCAATGGGTGCAATACTCACGTCCATTTTGATGACAGCCACTGCATTTCCTCAGGCGTGCACGGTTTTGGGCAAATCGCTGTTGATGTTGGGCTGTATCTCCTCTTTGTCCTGGCCCTGGGGGAGGCCAGAAGCTCTGTGGTGGAAAATGAAACGGAGGAGTGGGGATGCATTCTTGTGCTGTGGGGGAGGCCAGATACTGGGTCTGTGTTGAACTGGGCTGGCGAATTGACTCTCTGATTTGTGCGACTTCAGCGCCCAGATTTTTCAGTACTGCCATATCAGAGCGTATTTCTCTCAGTTCATTTAGTACATCTGGCTGGATTTTGTTGGTGGGCTCAAGATTTTGATTTTTCCCTTTTTTTCTGCAGGTGGTTCATTAGGCTGGACTGAGTGCACAGTGGCTGAACGCTGTTGGGTAAGTAGTTTCTTTTTGTTTTGTCTCTCTGCTTCGTTTGCACAGGCAAAGTTGACTTTTTCGAGGAGAAGCTCATCACTTGATGCGGTCTGTTGCAAGTAAGGTTGGAGGTCACTTCTAATACTATCGTTTTGCAGGCCTGTTAGAACGGTATGAAGGAACATGCTCTGGACAAGGACAGGATCATATCTCAAGCCAGATTCTGCTTCCTGTGAAGCAAACAGAATTTTTTGCCTCAAGTCTAGAGCCCGGATCAGGAACGCTTGCGGGTTCTCCTTGCTGCTTTGGACCTCTGATGTTAGTTGTTTGTACAGTTCTGTTGCACCCTTTTCTTGATAGTGAGACCCGAGAATCCTTCTTAAGTTGGGCAGGGTAAGGTTGGTTTTGCCCTCAAGGTAGCTGTGAAGTTGTAGGCCTGGTGCTATGGCTCTAATCACTGCGTCAACTATCTCCATTTCGGGAAACCCCTTGCTGATGCCTTGCTCAATCTGGTGTGCTAGGCTTGAGAAGGTAAGCCTGTCCTTTTGCCCTGGCTCACCAATCTGTCCTGATATTTTGAATTCTCTGCTCCACTGTACTGACAAACGGGGTTGGGGGAACTGTTGAGCAGGGGCATGGTTCATAATGTTAATTCCCTCATCCACTGTCTTTTTGGTTTCACTACTTTGGTTTGGTTTCCCTTGTTGTGAGAATGCCAGTGCTTGTTGTAATCTCTCTATTTCTTTTATCAACAGCTCTTCTTCTAATGGTTGAACTACCTGCTCTTGCACCACTTCTGTCTGTTTTACATCTGAGGCTGCCTGTTCTGGTGCAGTGTTTTGAGGAGAACGTTGCAACTCAATAATTTTATCTTTTAAGTCTAGCAATTCAGACATACCTTGGTCCTCAAGTTCATCTAACTCCTCTCTCTCTAGATGATTGGTAATATACGAGATAATAAAAGAGCGATTCTTGCCTGATACCTTCTCAAATTTTGGACCAGCAATAGTTAGGAAATCACAAACTTCAACCAAAGCATCTCTTGTTAGTGTGTACAATGCACCACCAACTTCTAGTTTCAAGTCCTCAACCTCTGAAGAATCCATCCCAGTCACTGGCCCGTGGACAATGTCAGCGTGATGCAGATCCGTCTTCTGGCAGAGTGGACAAAACAGCTCTCCTGGCACCAGTGGTTAACCTCAGATTGCATGAAAGTCTCTCTACGCAGAAGGAACACCACACTCTGTCATCCACCGTGGCTGAAGATATGGGGGGGTTGAATGATGACCAAGGACGTCTATCTGGGACAGCGGGCCCTCGTCACACTCATCCCAGCGGTGCCTCCAAAATGTTACACCCTGAAAAGGGGAAATATCAATAAAGACGCTCAGACACGATGCTTCTTCTCTGGCAGCTTCATTGAGAATTACTTTTTTCCAAAAATATTTACAAAAGTACAAATGTTCCTTTAAACATGAATATTACAATGTAAAAATATGCATTTTCCCAATCCATGTTTCTTCTGGCCTTTAACAGGTAGGTATATTTTCACATTTTTTTTGACAGGTAAACGCTTTAAATTTCGTACCTTCTTTTTAACAGGTTAACTTAAATATCACAGATAAATGACTGTGAAACTGTCTTTGAAAATAATAAAAATGAACTTAAATTATTCTAACTTAAATGCATTGTAGATAAACAAAATATATCTTAAACATTTGTGTCATGTCTTTCCTAAACAGTCACTCTGTGAAACTCATAAATGCGGTGATAACTATTAAAATACACATACACATCCACAGCATCATGCTCTAAAACAAACACAATCCAAATGCACGCCATGTGCGTCGCATGCATGCTTAACAAAGTGCTGCTCCGTGCCGTCCGCTAGGAGGACAGAGTTAAGCTAACTACTTTAACAGTACGCCAGTTAGGAGTTAAAACATACAAATACCACCCTAAACATGCTCAAAATATTGTCATCATGCTCATAAAACACACACAGAAGGACTCGCTGAGCATAAACACTCGTTTCATACCTGAAAAGGGGAAATATCAATAAAGACGCTCAGACACGATGCTTCTTCTCTGGCAGCTTCATTGAGAAAGACGCATCGTGACCGAGAGCTCCCCCTTCCGGCCTCTGCAGGCATAAGTAATCGATCATGATCAATCTCTGAAGGCTTAACAGGTAGATCCCAGATACACTCATCTGACTGGTCTATTTATAACTGTTTTAACCTTGTTTTTAACTATTTTAAGCTCTTTCGTAGCACTTCTTAACAAGAATCAATCTATCACATTGGCAGGTGGGAAACAGTTCACAAAACTGGATATGAGTCATGCATATCAGCAGATCCAAATTGATGATAAATCTAAGAAGTACTTAACTGTAAATACTCACCGTGGAATGTTTACATACAACAGATTACCATTTGATGTATCCTCAGCTCCAGCAATATTCCAGAGAACCATGGAGGGGGTTCTCCAAGGAATACCCCAAGTTGCTGTGTATCTGGATGATATCCTGGTTACTGGGGCAACCAGAGAAATACATCTCAGAACCCTGGATGAGGTGTTGACCAGGTTAGAAGATGCTGGTCTCAGATTAAAGAGAAGCAAATGCACGTTGCTGGCTGATGAAGTTGAGTATTTGGGACATAAAGTGGATGCTCAAGGAGGGCACACTGTGGAAGCCAAGGTAAAAGCTGTTGTTGATGCTCCAACCCCAACTTCAGAGACAGAGGTCAAAGCCTATCTGGGCTTGTTGAATTATTATAACCGCTTCCATCCCAATCTCTCCACATTGCTGGCCCCTTTACATCATCTGCTGAGGAAAGATGTGGATTGGAGCTGGGGGGGCCGTCAAGCAGAAGCATTCAGGAGGTCCAAAGACTTATTGAAGTCAGCTGATGTCTTGGTACATTATTCTGGAGAGAGGCCTTTAATACTTTAATGCCATACTTCACTCGCCGCTTAGAGCTCAGTGTGCGAGATGGATGTGTTCTGTCGGGTGCTCGAGTTATTATTCCTCAGAAAGGACGTACAATGCTGTTAAAGTTGCTACATCAGTCCCACCCAGGAATGTCTCGGATGAAAGGACTGGCCCGGTCATATGTCTGGTGGCCACAGATGGATCAGGATGTTGAGAGGGAAGTAAATCAGTGTGATGCATGTCAACAGAATAGCATTTCTCCCTGCAGCACCCTTACATCTGTGGGAATGGCCAGAGAAGCCCTGGACTCGACCAAATGTAGATTATGCAGGTCGGCACGTTTGAGCACTTAAAATGCTGTCACTTCAGCGTCAGCTGCAGCGTCGGGCCATCAGAACACAGCTGACAGCTGAACAAAGACAAGGGAGTCTATCTGCGGGAGTCAAGACAGCTGAACAAAGACAAGGGAGTCTATCTGCGGGAGTCAAGACAGCTGAACAAAGACAAGGGAGTCTATCTGCGGGAGTCCATCGAGGAAGCCCATTGAGGTAGGTATAACATCTCATCCCCCCCCCTCTCAGCCATGTGTCTTATCCCAGTCAGGACATCACACTGGAGAAGATTTTACCGAAGATCCTTCACTCGAGGCTGTAACCCATCCAATCTCTGCTACCCACCACTCTCCACCGGTAAGGAACTTGAAGTACTAGGGGGGCTGTGGAACTGCCAGTCTGCAGTCAAGAAGGCGGACACCATCTCAGCCTATGCCTCCCTGCAGACTCTCCACTTCCTGGCCCTCACAGAGACCTGGATCACCCCAGAAAACACTACCACTCCAGCTGCCCTTTCAACTGCCTACTCGTTTTCACACTCCCCAAGACGAACAGGGCGAGGAGGAGGAACTGGGCTCCTCATCTCACCCACATGGTCCTACCAGGTCCTTCCTCTCGACCACCTACCCCGATCTATGCTTGAATTTCACGCCGTCTCAGTCACCCTTCCTTTCAAACTCAACATCATAGTGATCTATCGCCCACCCGGTACTCTTGGTGACTTTTTGGATGAGATGGATGCCCTCCTGAGCTGCTCCCCTGATGATGGCGCACCACTCGTCGTCCTCGGTGACTTCAACGTCCACCCGGGAAAGCTGCATTCATCTGAATTCATAGACTTCTTTTCCGCATTTGACCTTACACTCTCCCCCTCTCCACCAACTCACCGGGCCGGGAACCAACTTGACCTTGTCTTCACAAGATCCTGTGGCATCTCGGCACTCTCTGTTACCCCGCTCACCGTGTCCGACCACCACTTTGTGACTTTCTCCATCCCCATGATGCCCACCTCATCCCTCCACTCTACGCCTCGAATGGTCACCAGCTGCCGCAACCTGAAATCCCTCACTCCCTCCGCTCTCTCCTCAACTGTTATCCCCTCGCTCCCATCCTCGGAACAGTTCTCCTTAATGCCTACTGAGGAAGCCTCCTCCATACTGATGTCCTCACTCTCCTCTACTTTGGACACTCTCTGTCCCCCAATCTCACGACCGGCGCGATCATCTCCTGCCCCTCCCTGGCTGTCTGAACCTCTGCGAACCAACAGATCATTGTTGCGAGCGTCAGAGAGAAAATGGAAGAAATCGGGACAGCACGAGGACCTTGCTCACTACCACCTCCTCCTCTCTGACTTCACCTCAACTGTTTCGGCAGCCAAATCTGCCTTCTACCTGGCTAAGATCAACTCTTCTGCCTCCAACCCCAGGAAACTCTTCTCCGTGTTCTCTTCCCTCCTCACCCCTCCTGCCCCTACCCCCCCTCCCTCCCTTACTGCCGATGACTTTGCAACTTACTTTACCAAGAAAGTACACGACATCAGCTCCTCATTCACGCCTATCCCCTCCCAGAAGACATCTCCCCCAACTCTCAACTCGGATGGTCTTACCAGCTTTAGCCCCCTCACCTCTGAGGACGTCCACGCACTTGTTACATCTAACTGCGCCACCACCTGCTCCCTTGACCCGATTCCCTCCTCTCTTCTCCAGGACATCTCACACGACATCTTGCCATTCCTCACCACCCTGATCAACTCCTCCCTCACCTCAGGTGTCATTCCAGCGGATTTTAAGACCGCTATCGTGAAGCCTCTCCTTAAAAAACCCACCCTAGACGCTACTGACATCCAAAGCTACAGACCTGTATCTCTTCTTTCATTCCTCTCTAAAACCTTGGAACGTGCTGCCTACAACCAACTGTCATCCTATCTCTCGCGGAACAACCTCCTAGACCCTAATCAATCAGGATTCAGGACTGCTCACTCCACTGAGACGGCCCTCCTCACAGTGACCGAGTCCCTGCGAGACGCCAGAGCCTCGTCCCACTCCTCCGTTCTCATTCCCCTCGACCTATCTGCTGCATTCGACACAGTCAACCACCAAATCCTCCTCTCCACTCTGGCTGAACTTGGCATAACTGACTCTGCTCTCACCTGGTTTACATCATACCTGACAAATCGCACCTTCCAGGTCACATGGAATGGCTCTATGTCCAAACCCTGCTCTCTGGACACGGGCGTCCCTCAAGGCTCAGTATTAGGACCGTTCTCACTATACACCAGAACACTAGGTTCTGTTATCACATCGCATGGATTCTCCTACCATTGCTACGCAGATGACACCCAGCTGTTCCTCTCTTTTCCCCCGTCCTCTGACGCTCACATTGCAACTCGCATCTCGAACTGTCTGGCTGACATCTCTGTCTGGACAACTGCACATTACCTCAAGCTTAACCTGAACAAAACCGAACTCCTCCTCATCCCAGGGAAAGACTGCCCTCGCATGGACTTGTCGGTCACTGTCGAGGGCATCACAGTATTACCTTCCTCAACTGCGAGGAACCTGGGTGTAATCCTCGATGACCAACTATCCTGCACCCCCAACATCACTGCTGTGGCCCGATCCTGCAGATTCGCCCTCTACAATATCCGCAGGATTCTGACCTTCCTCACAAAGGATGCAACGCAGCCCTTGGTCCAAGCACTGGTCATCTCCCGCCTTGACTACTGCAACTCTCTCCGGGCCGGACTCCCGGCCTCTGCGATTAAACCATTACAGTGTACCTCAATACTTCAATCTACCCAAATTCTCCCACGTGACCCCCCTCCTCCGTTGCAGCACGCATCCAATTCAAGACGATGACACTGGCCTTCAGGGCCATCAATGGAACGGTACCTGTCCACCTTCAAACACTGGTCAAACCTCATGCCCCGAAGCGAGCACTTCGCTCCTCTACTTCAGCTGGCCGGCTGGTACCACCATCGCTGAAATCAAAAAAATGTCGCTCAGCAAAGTCCAGACTCTTCTCTGTTCTGGCGCCTCAGTGGTGGAACAAACTCCCGACCAATGTCAGGACAGCAGAGTCATTTGCTATCTTCCGAAAAAGGCTCAAGACTCACCTGTTCAGACTTCACCTTGACTCTACATAGCATGACCCACTAACACCCTCCCTCGACACCCCCCCCCCCCCCCCCAAAAAAAAAAAAACCCTTACCTATAGCACTCTGATCTTAGCACTGTTGCTCTTGAAGTACTACTTTACTCAGACCTAACACTTGTTATATTTTAAGCTCTTACTGCATCGGCAATGATACGTCGTGGTTTCTTTGTTTCCTTCTTTTGACAAATGTACTTATTGTAAGTCGCTTTGGACAAAAGCGTCTGCTAAATGACCTAAATGTAAATGTAAATGTATCTTCTCTCACGTAACTGAATCGATTACGTTAGCGGTTCTAGCTCCCGTTTAATGGAAATTACTTATCAAAATATAAAGCATGATTATTATTACACTTAATTCAATATTTCAATGTAAGTCAAATTACAATTGTCAAATGTTTTCTACAGTTTATTATATATGCGCGCTCCCACGCTTTCCCTCTTTCCTCTTAACTGAGTAGCTGCTTCACTCGCCATCGATCGCGACTATTAAGCAGCTTTTATCGATCATTAATAGTCCGTTCATATATCGTACTATACCTCTGACCACGGAACACCAGCACCTTCACCGCGGAGATGACGCAGGCAATCGGCCCGTCGGAGGAGCTACATTATTCACATACATGGAATTTGGATTTCCCTCTGAAGTAAGTAATACAACTTATCTGGTTTAAATACGTTCCTTTATTATTTGATTATCAATAGATGTGCATATGCATGCATAAACAAATGTAGGCTACATGTAGGCTACATGTAGGCTAATATAAGTGGTTTTAATAATATCATGTGTATGAGCCATATTAAATGTGCTTTATTTTGGTGTAATTTTACCCCGTGCCACTAGGGGGCGGTGTGGTTCAGTTGACCTCGGGTCAGCAGAGGGAGGCCATTTTAACCTGATTGAACCTGATCACAGGTGTTGTTGATTTGGAGAGCAAACAGTTTTTCGACTGTGCCCGTGTGCCTGTGTGCCCGTGTCCCCGTGTATTAATGTATCTTACTTTAGTGAGGAATTCGGGTTATTGTTTTGTTACATGTATTTTGAGTTAGAATTATTGCGGCTGTGTGTTATTGGAAGGAAAATAAACCAGCAAAATAAACTGAACTCTCTTCGTTTTTTCGGCAATTGGAGCGCACTGGGCGCACGTCGGAAACTATAAAGCAATCAACAACCAGTACTACTAAGTTTAGGGCTTAGTCAGTACACTTAGGTCGAAAAACTGCTTCGATTTGGAGAACGTTCACCAAGAGGACGCCGACTTCATTGACTTCATCAACGATTCACGTCTTCTTTGGAAACCACGGATGTGAGGTGGGCAAATGTTTGGAGTTGCCGATCGCTAAAGGAGCTGGAGCCTACCGGAGTGAGCTACGGGCCAGCGACAGCATCATCTCACCGGGACATCATTCATCAAAGCCGGCCAACGCACGATTGGGGTATGTGTGGATCAGCGCTGATGTTATGAATGGCCATGGAACTTTGTGTGCACACATTCGCGTAGACCCAATGCATTGGTAGCAGACTCGCAACCGACTAAAAATAACTTTCTCGTCGAGACGAGTTGTTTGCGCAACACAAACTATTTTGCGGACTAATAAAGCCAACTGACTTTGTCGTCATTATGGCTGAAGAGGGAACAGGCCAACTGGGCCTTGAGACTGAACTTGCGGGTGCAGAGGTAAAATCTGTAACTGAAAAACGTGTGGGTAAATTAACACTTAAAGCTTTGTTGGAAAAAATAAGCATTTTAGAAAAGGAAAGAAAGTCTAACTTTGGTAAACTGTCTAAAGTAAAACAATCTATTCTTAAATTCATGGGTGATAAAGAACATGTGAATAAGGTTGAAAATGAGTTAACCGTTTTTAATGAGTTGTGTAACACAGTACAGCAGGTGCATGAATCTTTATTGGGTTTATTGCCTGCTGAGGAAGCAAGCAAACATGAAATATGGTACCAAGCTAAAATGTTGAATGTAAAGGAGTTTCTTGTGGGTACAAATCAATGGTTGTCTGACACTGCCGCTTGTCCAGCTACTAAAGTGGGTGATGACCATGATGAAGAGGTTAATGACAACAATGGAGCTGCTGTTGGAAAGGACGAGGAAGAGGAAGAGGAGGAGAAGGAGGATCAGATTGGACCTCAAGACAGCATTTCAAATGTGCAGTCAAGGCACCATGGCTCAAACAGATCGTCAAGTAGCAGATCCTCCACTTCATCTGCCAGACGCAGGGCAGAGGCGGAACAGGCCGCACTCTTGGCCCGAGCTGCTGCTTTAAAGGCTAAACATGCTTTGGAGGAGCAGGAACTTCTCTTGAGGAGAAAAAGGGAGAAGCTTGAGCTGGACACTGAGATAGCTGCCACTTCTGCTAAGCTAGCAGTGCTACAGATGGGGAGCAGCATCCATTCAAGGCAATCTGATGGAATGGCTTCCTACTTCAGAAAAGGGGCTAGATCTAAGCTCACCTCTCTCAATCCACAGGCCTCAATATATGTGGCTCCAACCGCACAGCAGCATGAATCTTTACCACAACAATGCAATGCTTCACCATCGGTAATGCCAACTAGCATGCCAAATTTGGGGAAAAAACAAGTTGCCGTTTCAGCATCTTTGTCCACGCATATTTCATTACAACCACAACCAACTGTCAGTCATGGCTCTCAACTGCCTCACTTGCAATCACTGCCAACATTCAGTTAAAGCTTTCAACCCACTCTAGGCCAACAAGTGCAGCAACCCCTGCAAGACCAAAATCAGACAGCAGGTCTTTATAATCTGCTGCAACAACAGAATGACATAACGGCTCTCCTTGTTCAAATGCAAACATCACATCTGCTGCCGCGCAGAGAAATTCCAACTTATGATGGAGAGCCTTTGCAGTTCAACACATTTATGAGGGCATTTGAGCACTGCATGGAAGCAAAGACTGGCTGTAAAGGAGACTGTTTGTACTATCTCGAACAATTCACTAGGGGGCAGCCTAGAGATATTGTACGCAGCTGCCTTCACATGACTGCAGACAAAGGATTTGCTGTTGCTAAAAGGTTACTAAAGGAGCACTTTGGAAATGAGTTTAAAATAACAGCGGCCTACATGGAAAAGGTCACAGGATTGCCAAGCATCAAAGCTGAAGACACCAAAGCGCTCAAAGCTTATGGGCTTTTCCTCCGTGAGTGTTCCAACGCTATGGAAGATCTTCAATACTTGGAGGAACTTAACATGCCAGCGAACATGAAGATTCTTAGTCAGAAGCTTCCATATAAACTACAAGACAAGTGGAGAGCAAAGGCATGTGACATACTGGAGAAAACTTGTCAAAGGGCACGATTCTCAGATCTTGTCAAGTTCATTGAGCGCCAGGTCAGAATCATTTCAGATCCAGTCTTTGGTGACATACAGGACACTTCACCTGTTCTCAAAGGAGCTACAAAAGTGAGCAAGTTACAGGTGAAGCCACAGCTGAGAAGACACAGCTTTGCAACACAGGTGGTCATTGAGGATGGATGTAAAGCAGACACTCACAAGAATGAGGATGGATGCAGCAGACAAGATGGTGACCAGAAGGAAAAGGCTCTCAGCAAAGTGACCGCCTTCACTAAAACTACTTCTGTCTTCTGCCAGTATTGTGCTGCTGGTGGTCATGTTTTAGATAAATGTTTTAAACTGGAAAGAAAACCACACAGGGAGAAACTCGACTATCTAAAGGAGAAAGGTCTGTGTTTCAGTTGTTTGTGCACAGGACACTTGAGCAGGAATTGTGACAGGCGCATCACTTGCAAAAAGTGCAACCGAACGCACCCCAGTGTTTTGCACATTGAAGAGAAAGAAAGGGTTTCTTAGAAGGATGAGAAGAATAGTGAGCGGTCAAAAACATCTGAGAGCTGCACAACATCCTCCGCTTGTGGTCTTACTGGGGCTGGCCACTGCAATGGAATTCTTCCCATTTTGCCTGTTAAGGTGAAGTGCGCAAAGGGAAACAGGGTTATTGAAACCTACGCTTTTCTGGACCCAGGGAGTACAGGAACTTTCTGCACTAGGAAGCTTGTTGACAGGTTGAACATGGAAGGACGCAAATCCAAAATTCATATCCGCACCTTGGGCCATAACAACTCAACAGAAAGTTCTATCGTTGACAGTCTGGAGATTTCCGGATTGTCTGGTGAGAGCTTCTATCCACTTCCCAAAGTGTTTACCCAGAAAGAAATGCCTGTCTCTACAGCCAACATAATCAGTGAAAGGGAGCTGAGAAAATGGCATTATTTAGACAACGTAAACATTCAACACATAAACGCTGATGTGGATCTGTTAATTGGCACAAACGCCTCCAAGTTGATGGAGCCTTGGGAGGTCATTAACAGTCGTGAAGGTGAAGATGGACTCTACGCGATCAGAACCCTACTGGGGTGGGTAATAAATGGCCCGTTACGGGGAAGTGACGACTGTGGAAGTGACGACTGTGGAAGTGACCACCCTTCATTTTATGCAAATAGAATTGCCATTGACCATATTGAAGAACTGTTAATTAGCCAATATAACTATGACTTCAATGACCGAGCTTCTGCAGAACAGAAAGAAATGTCAAGAGAAGAAAAGAAGTTTATGGAGATAATGGAAAGCTCTGCTCAGCTCCAGAACGGACACTACACATTTCAATTGCCTTTCAAAGGGAAAGATGTTTTGATGCCGAACAACCTCAGGGTTGCCGTGCAACGTGTCCGTGGTCTGAGAAGAAGACTTCAGAAAGACGTAAGCTTTCATGAGGAGTACAAAAACTTTCCTGCTGATGTCATTAGCAATGGCTATGCCGAAGAAGTGCCGCAGCATCAGTTAGAAGCACCAACAGGGAAGGTGTGGTATATCTCGCACCATGGTGTGTACCATCCACGAAAGGGAAAGTTACGAGTGGTGTTTGACTGTGGAGCAGAGTACAAAGGGATCTCTCTCAACAGTCAGCTCTTGCAAGGACCGAACCTCACCAGCTCGTTAGTTGGAGTTCTTATGAGATTCAGACAGGAACAAGTGGCGATAATGGCAGACATAAAGGCTATGTTCCACCAAGTTAAGGTGGCAGAGGAACACCGAGACTTCTTAAGATTCTTATGGTGGCCTCAAGGTAACCTGGAACAAGATCTTGTAGAGCATCGAATGACTGTCCATTTATTCGGAGCAGTTTCATCACCCAGTGTTGCCTGCCTTGCTCTTAGAAAGACTGCTGAAGACAACCAGGCCCACTTTCCTTTAGAAGTGATCGAAACGGTCAACCGAAACTTCTACATGGATGATTTGCTGAAGAGTCTGCCCTCTGAGGAAAACGCAGTCACCATGGTTAAGAACCTTACAACCGTTTGCAGAAAAGGAGGTTTTACCCTCACTCAGTGGATTAGTAATAGTCGAGAAGTGCTTCAAAGCCTCCCAGAGGATCTCAAGTCCAAGAACCTGTATGAGCTTGATCTGGACAGGGATAAGCTGCCGTTGGACAGAGCTTTGGGTTTGCAGTGGTGTATCGAGACGGACACTTTCAAATTCAAGCTGAAAGTCAAGGAGAAGCCGCCAACCAAGCGAGGCATGCTATCCATCATCAGTTCCGTCTACGATCCATTGGGATTCCTAGCACCTTTTGTACTCCCCGCCAAGCTGCTGTTGCAGGAGTTATGCAGGATGAAGTGTGATTGGGATGATCCAATACCTCCAGCTTTCCAGCAGAAGTGGAAAAAATGGCTGATGGATCTTGAGAAGGTGGCATATTTCAAGATCCACAGATGTGTTAAGCCTGAAGGATTTGGGAGGACTGTCAGCGCACAACTACATCACTTCGCCGATGCAAGCGAGAACGGATATGGGACGGCTACTTACCTGAGGATGCAGAACATGGATGAACGGGTTCATGTTGCTTTCCTATTTGGCAAAGCCAGAGTAGCTCCCCTGAAGCCGGTCACAATTCCCCGTTTAGAACTCACCAAGCGAGGCATGCTATCCATCATCAGTTCCGTCTACGATCCATTGGGATTCCTAGCACCTTTTGTACTCCCCGCCAAGCTGCTGTTGCAGGAGTTATGCAGGATGAAGTGTGATTGGGATGATCCAATACCTCCAGCTTTCCAGCAGAAGTGGAAAAAATGGCTGATGGATCTTGAGAAGGTGGCATATTTCAAGATCCACAGATGTGTTAAGCCTGAAGGATTTGGGAGGACTGTCAGCGCACAACTACATCACTTCGCCGATGCAAGCGAGAACGGATATGGGACGGCTACTTACCTGAGGATGCAGAACATGGATGAACGGGTTCATGTTGCTTTCCTATTTGGCAAAGCCAGAGTAGCTCCCCTGAAGCCGGTCACAATTCCCCGTTTAGAAGTCACCGCTGCCGTTGTTGCAGTAAGAGTGGACAAGATGCTTCAAGCAGAGCTTCAGCCTCCACTGAAGAGGGCCTGCTTTTGGACTGACAGCACATCAGTTCTTAAGTATATAAGAAACGAGGACCGACGATTTCAAACTTTCGTCGCAAACAGGGTAACCACCATCAGGGACAACTCTGAAGTTGAACAGTGGAGATACATTCCCACATCCCTGAACCCTGCTGATGATGCTTCACGTGGATTGAAAGCAGAAGATCTTGTGAAGCAAAGATGGATGGAAGGCCCAGAATTCCTACAGGAACCTGAAGAAATGTGGCCAACATTTCCTGTGGATACAAGTGTCGCTGTCGATGACCCAGAAGTAAAGAGAAATCTGACGGTCAATGCAGTACTTGTTGACACCAATGCCACATCAGAACTGATGACCCATTTCTCTGATTGGCAAAGATTAAAGGTTGCAGTTGTATGGCTTATAAAGCTGAAAGGAACTTTGCTCAAACTGAGTAAGAAGAGAAAGGAGTTGGAGCTTGCAAGCACCAGTGCTACTAGAGCAGCAAGATTGGATGTGCAAAAGGAGATGCAAGCTTTCTCAACATCACTCGGGAATCAGAAAGTGACGCTGGAAATCGCTTTTTGCCAGCAAGAGAGATTCCCAACCGAATTTGCTGCACTAACCTCTGGCAAGCCACAAGTGCCAAGAAGTAGCAGCATCTTCAAATTGGATCCAGTTTTAGATGGAGGACTTCTACGAGTTGGGGGACGGCTGAATAAGGCAGCAATCCCTGAGGACATTAAACATCCCCTCATCTTGTCAAAAGACCAACACATCTCCGACCTTATCCTCCGTCATATCCATTTACAGCTCGGACATGGAGGCAGAAATCATGTTCTTTCTGCTACAAGGAGAAAATACTGGATAACGGGCGGACCTACTGCAGTGAGGAGGATCATATCCAGATGCCTCATCTGTAAGCTCCATGGTGGAAAGACCAGTGAGCAAAAAATGGCAGACCTGCCAGAAGAGAGAGTGGTTCCTGATCTACCACCATTTACTAATGTTGGCGTAGATTACTTTGGGCCAGTTGACGTGAGAAGAGGCCGTAGCATCGTGAAAAGATATGGAGTGGTTTTCACTTGTATGACGAGCAGGGCTGTGCACCTGGAAGTGGCATATTCTCTCGACACAGACTCGTGCATCAACGCATTGCGTAGATTCATCTGTCGAAGAGGACAAGTCTCGCACTTAAGATCCGACAATGGCACCAACTTTGTCAGTGCAGAAAGAGAGCTGCGAGAAGCCTTAGCCTCTTTGAATCATGACCGCATTGAAAGAGCCTTGTCCAAGAGAGGAATCAAGTGGAGCTTTAACCCTCCAGCTGGGTCGCATCACGGTGGCGCTTGGGAGCGCATGATCCGGATGATCAGGAAGATTTTGTGCTCGGTGCTCCGTCAGCAAACCCTGGATGATGAAGGGTTCCATACTGTGCTCTGTGAGGCTGAAGCTATGCTCAACGATCGCCCCATCACAAGGCTATCTGAGGACCCTTGAGGCATTGACGCCAAACCATCTGCTGCTACTCAAAGGAAAACCTGTTCTCCCACCGGGACTGTTCGACAAAAGGGATGTTTATGCAAGGAGAAGGTGGAAACAAACCCAGTACATCTCGGATCTCTTTTGGAAGAGGTGGATCCGTGAGTACCTCCCGCTTTTACAGGAGCGTCAAAAATGGAACCAGGAGAAGAGGAGTTTTGTTCCTGGAGACCTAGTCATGGTTGCAGACTCCACAGCACCACGTGGGTCATGGATGCTAGGAAGAGTTCTGGAAACCTTCCCTGGTAAAAGAGGTCTAGTACGTGTGGTTCGTTTAAAAACCAAAACAAATATCATTGAACGACCCATAACCAAAATATGCTTGCTTAATGAAGCTAAGGAATAATTGGTTCCCATTTAAAAATGAGCTTTATATACACATATATATTTTAATTTTTATTTATTTTTTTTGGTATTCATGGCTCATTTAAAATTGTTGGTGTAATTGCTCTGGCAGACGCAATTTGGGGCTGGTGTGTATGAGCCATATTAAATGTGCTTTATTTTGGTGTAATTTTACCCCGTGCCACTAGGGGGCGGTGTGGTTCAGTTGACCTCGGGTCAGCAGAGGGAGGCCATTTTAACCTGATTGAACCTGATCACAGGTGTTGTTGATTTGGGGATTTTTTTCGACTGTGCCCGTGTGCCTGTGTGCCCGTGTCCCCGTGTATTAATGTATCTTACTTTAGTGAGGAATTCGGTTTATTGTTTTGTTACATGTATTTTGAGTTAGAATTATTGCGGCTGTGTGTTATTGGAAGGAAAATAAAGCAGCAAAATAAACTGAACTCTCTTCGTTTTTTCGGCAATTGGAGTGCACTGGGCGCACGTCGGAAACTATAAAGCAATCAACAACCAGTACTACTAAGTTTAGGGCTTAGTCAGTACATCATGTATGAGTTTCGTGTGATAAAAATAAACAAGTACAAGCAAGTGGGATATTAGTGAATAATTTATTAGACAAATAATCCATGTTATATATACAGGTTGCAATACGTGTATGATAAGAAGAAATAAGTAGTTTATCAACAAATGAATAGGAAAACATTCTGAATAAATGTAATATCTGATGTTTTCTGTTACAGGTTGGTGCCAGACGGCCGTCCTGCAGGTCAATCCTCCTGTTCCCCCGATGGGCCTCTACTTCGGGAAGGGGATTTAAGGAAGGACTTCTGTCTTTCAAGGCATTCCACGGAGAACCTCGTCCACTGCTTACTAACAGAACAGATGGGTTCCATGTCCATAGTTCCACGGTGGTGATGGGGGTGACAGCGACGAAGCCAACGAGCCACTCCAGCAGTCCTGGGACATCCTCAGAGACTCCAGCAGTCCTGGGACATCCTCAGAGGCTCGTAGCTGCAGTGTCTGCTCCAAATGTCCAGGGCCCTCATTTATAAAGCTTGCGTACGCACAAAACGGGGCTGGAAACGTGCGTACGCCACTTTCCACGCAAATGTTGTGATCTATAAAAACCAAACTTGACGGGAAAGTGTGCGTACCCGTAAGCAAACTCTGAGGCATGCATACCTGTACGCACATTCTGGAGACTGGCAGTAAGGGACTCAGCAGTAAACGTGAGAAGAACTATATATTTTTGATGACTTGCACACATTTAATTACACTCCATATCATACGTTAGATCTGCGTTATCATGATGAACTCCAGCAATGTTTTTGATGCTTTTAATGAGTGATAGTTTTTTTCATGTTAACACCTTCTTTTAAAATCTGACTTGTATCTTAAATCAAAATAATTCTGAAATATTGAATCAGCGCTGTCACCGCAGGAGGAGGAGACGGCCCAAATGCATGTAATACAGTATACAATAAATACCTTCCATTAGATCACTGTAGAACACAGCGGGAATAACTAGATATTCTCATTTATGTGCATATATCATCAACACACATACATACAGCCAGATTAAGCCATCGTATAATTGTTACACTTATCCTCGTTTTTAAACCACCAGAGCGCAGAGGAAATGCACTATAATGAGTGGCACGCTCGTGCGCGCTCAGTCATGGAGCGTGGAGAGCGCAACTTTACCGAACTTCAGGAGGCAGCCTCTACCACCCGGCAAAGGTGGTAGAGTCCCCAGCATGATGAGCCTCGGCCCCCCAGCCCGACTGGAGGGGTCTCAACAGGGCGCAAGAATCCGTGAGGATGTTATGCGTTTGTAGGAAGACAACGATCAATGTTCATTGTAAACGTATTATTTTATTAATCACAGTGCGCGTTTGCCGTAGCTCATCTGCAACGTTGTTGATGGCGGTGATTGTGTCTCGCTGAAGTTGTAGGACGGCATCAGTGAGCACCCGACCGCTTGATGTGCCATGCGCCCATGGTGCGCTGCTTTTGCGCCGGACCCGGACGCTGTGCCGAGGGCCCGTTACCGTCACCCTCCTCACGTCACCCTCCTCACCGTCACCCTCCTCTATGCCACACGCTGCAGACTCTGGAAGGACAAAAACTATTTAACGTTTTGTTTTATATACAATAAAGTTTAAAATCTGTTTACCCTTATCCCTCTGCAGTCGCGTCTGTTTCTCCCTCCTTTTCAGACACAATCCCCGTCAAAGTCACATCAAAATCAAACCTCCTCAAATACTCTAGCAATACATTAAATCCATGTTAGGAGCGGAAAGATGTCATTTACCTTCAGATCACCGTCCGCTCCGTCCCACTGACGCCGTTGACAGCAGCAGCAATGTGTTGCCACTCGCACTGCGTCTTTTTATTCGTGATCCCGCTGCTGTGGCCACTAAATTAAATTATTGTCCGGGCCTCCACCTCCCCAACAAGTGTCGTTTCTGAAAAGTTACGTTTCTTCACTTTTTTTCTGACCTGTCGCCGTGATTCACCACACGGAAACGATCGCATGCCGGCTCATTAACATAGTAAAATGTGGGCGTGTACAGGGCGGGATTCAGGTTGTAGGTGATCCTGTGATTTATAAAGGGAATATTGCGTACAGCTTGCGTGCGCACAGTTTTATAAATCAGATTTTTTTTTGGCGCACGCAAACTTTGGCTTTTTGGTGTACGTACACTTTTAGTAAGGATCCTACGCACAGTTTTATAAATGAGGGCCCAGGGCCCTGTGTTGCAAGAACATGATTATTGTTGAGGTTTTATTTGTGTTTATCAGTAGTGCAGTTTATAAGTAATAGCACACAGTAGTTCTTACAGACAAATATTTCCTGTTAAATGTTTTACGAGTATTAGGTTGTGTACAAATCTAAATAATAAATATCTGAATATATATATGATTGTTGACTCATGTTTTAGGCCTGCAGGTCTATTTCCCTCCTGCTCTGGAGGAGAGACCCTGCTGCAGTGGTTGGCATTATGGCTGTGGAGTAGGGGTGTAGTGGGGTTACAGCAGGTCTTTGCTGCATCACCTCATCCATGACATCAAACACTTCCAGTGTGCAGCAGCACTCCCTCAGTGCTGACATCTTCAGTTCCCATAAACAACATACATACAAACACTTATCATAATCATTGTTTAGATCAACTATTCACCACTAGTCATATATTAGAATATGGACAGTAATACTGTTCCACATGGGATAAACTTAATAGACTTTGATGTTTTAACACATTGTAGATATTACCCAGCACTGACTTTGCCTGATTATTAATAAGATAGACAACTTCATTCATGTTCAACAGAACATTTCAGGTAGACATGTCAGGAGAGCAGTACATCTCCCATCTATATACGCTGGTGTTCAACCTTATATCATTGAGTAGCTAAATATGCACCAGTCGTAGTTAAGCCCTGCATATGAGAATTATAACATTTTAACACCACATTTGTTAAGTGAAGCCTCTCAGAGCAGCATTCCTCCTGCCGGTGAACGTCTCCTCATCGTTCCCTCCACCGGATGAGGTGCTCGTGTCTGCATCCGTCCCTTAAACGAACGGTGCACCACGTTATTTACCGCCGTTAGTAAATATATAAACACGTTTTAACATAAGTACCATCTTCTTAGATAACGTTGGTAAAAACGGCACATTTGCCGCTTCGGTTACGCTCGCTAACCTCTATGGTAAACTAGAAAATGCATTTCCTGCTGAAAATGCGTTAAAATGCTTTAATGCTGAAGCAACACTGGAAAAAAAGCTGAATATTTGAAGAAAATATTAAAAAAGCTGAATATTTGAAGAAAATATTAAAAAAGCTGAATATTTCAAGAGAATATTAAAAAAGACTGAATATGTGAAAAGTATGATAAAGCTGAAAATGTGCAAAATTATGAAAATAGCTAAATATTTGAAAATAATATTAAGAAAGCTTAATATCTGCAAACGTATGAAATAAGCTAAATAGCTGAACAAATATGAAAAACCTGAATATTTGAAAAGAATATGAAAGGGAAAAAAATGTTGAAGAGAAGTTGCAATGTCCTTAAAGAGCTGAACATTTTAATATTTGAATGTTCTTTTTGTTTGTAGTATTAGTAGGGTACTTATAGAAGTAGAAGGAGTAGTATCAATAGTAGTAGTAGTAGAAGCAGTAGTACTAGTAGTATGAGTAGAAGTAGTAGTAGCAGTAGTATTAGCAGTAGTTCTAGTAATATTAGTACAAGTATTATTAGTATTAGTAGTAGTAGTAGAAGAAGAAGTATTAGTAGTAGTAGAAGTACTAGTAGAAGTAGTCCTAGTACTACTACAAGTAGTGGAGTTAGTATCAGTAGTAAACTAGAAGTAGTACTAGTACTAGTATGAGTACAAGTAGTGGACATGGTATCAGTAGTAGGCTAGTAGCAAAGGAATAGTAGTACTAGTAAAAGTTTAAGTAGTGACTTTGACTTTACTTTAGACCTTTATTTATCCCACAACGGGGAAATTTACTTGTTACAGCAGCAGGTGGAGCAGACATACAATAAATACACCAGCAGGTAGACAGACAGACATCCAATATACAGGGGACATAAAACAAGTAGACTTAAAATACTAAAAGTACAAGAAGGGATTTCACTAAGAGACAGAAAAATATAAATGTGTAGAAAAATAAAATAAAAAAGGATAAAAGGTATTTACAAGGTAATTATTGCACACAGTAATTACACACTAATTACACAGAATTACACAGAATGGAGGAGGTAGAAGTGGTAGTAGTGCAAGATATGGTTATGTTAAGGTGCTTATGGTGCTACATTGAGAGATTGTGGTGTTGTACAGTCTGACTGCAGATGGAATGAACGACCTGCGGTAGCGTTCTGTTTTGCACCGTGGATGGAGCAGTCTGTTGCTGAAGGAGCTGCTTAGGGCCCCCACAGTCTCATGTAGGGGGTGAGAGGGGTTGTCCATAATAGATGTCAACTTGGCTAACATCCTCCTCTCACCCACCTCCTCAATGGAGTCCAGAGGACAGTCCAAGACTGAGCCGGCCCTCTTGACCAGCTTATTGAGTCTCTTCCTGTCCCTCTCTGAGCTTCCACAGCCCCAGCAGACCACAGCGTAGAAGATCACTGATGCTACCACAGAGTCATAGAAAGTTTTAAGCAGTGACCTGCACAAACAAAGGACCTCAGTCTCCTCAACAGATGGAGACGACTTTGGCCCTTCTTGAACAGGACATCTTTGTTGTGTGCCCAGTCCATTTTATTGTTTATGTGAACACCCAGGTATTTGTACTCCTCCACGATCTCAATGTCCAAACCCTGGATGTTCACCGGTGCAGTTTGAGGAGGCTTCCTCTTGAAGTCGATCACCACCTCCTTTGTCTTACTGGCATTGATGCGCAGGTGGTTCAGTTCACACCAGGCGACAAAGTTGGTGATGACCTTCCTGTACTCCAGATCGTTCCCCTCTGCCACACGTGCAACGATGGCTGTATCGTCGGAGAACTTCTGGAGGTGACAGCTGTCCGTGTTGTAGCTGAAGTCAGATGTGTAGAGTGTGAAGAGGAAAGGGGAGAGCACTGTACCCTGTGGAGCTCCTGTGCTGCAGATTACCACATCAGACACACAGTCGCGGAGCCTCCCATACTGCGGTCTGTTTGTGAGGTAATCGGTGGTCCATGCAGCCAGGTGGCAGTCGACTCCGGCTCCTTCCAGCTTCCCCCTCAGCAGTGAAGGTTGGATTGTGTTGAAAGCACTGGAGAAGTCAAAAAACATGACTCTCACAGTGCTCCCGGTGCTCTCCAAGTGTGAGAGTGACCTGTGCTGCAGGTAGATGACAGCGTCATCCACACCAATGCCAGGTCGATAGGCAAACTGCAGGGGGTCCATCTCACTGTTCACAAGCTGTCGAAGGTGGGTGAGGACGATCCTCTCCATGGTCTTCATGAGGTGCGAGGTCAAAGCCACTAGCCTGAAGTGGTTGGGCTCCCTGGGGTGTGCATTCTTGGGGACAGGAACCACGCAGGATGTTTTCCACAGGAGAGGAACTCTTTCCAGACTGAGGCTCAGGTTGAATATGTGCAGGAGAACTCCACAGAGCTGATCTGCACAGTCCTTCAGCAGTCTGGGGTTAATGCCATCTGGGCCAGTGGCCTTCCTCGCCTTGGTCTTCCTCAGCGTCTTCCTCACTTCCTCTGCTGTTATGAGGAGGCTGGGGGGGTTGACCGGACGATGGAGTGATTCCTGTTGAGATGGGTCGGGGGTGGGGTGTGTCGGTCGTTCAGGGAGGGATCTGCCGCCACTCTTTCCTTATTGAGTTCCTTCAGAGCCTTTGCCATTTCATTCTTCGCTCCCACAAAGTTAGTACCCTGATCCGATCTAACAGTTCCACGGATAGCGATGAAGCATCGTAAGGCATTGATGAACGCGTCTGTCGTCATGTCCTCCAACATCTCTATGTGCACTGCCCTGGAACAAAGACATGTGAACAGGAGGCCATACCGTTTTTGTTCCTTACGACCCTGCTTGGTATGGAAGGGACCAAAGCAGTCCAGGTGAACGGTGGTGTGGGTTCAACACGGTCACTCGGCAGATCTGCCATCCGTTGTTCCTCTGGCGGTGCACGCACCCTCCTGCACTGTACGAACTGCCTGATGTGTTGAGCTACAGCTTTACTTCCACCAATTATCCAGTAACCATTGGCTCTTAGTTCATTGAGAGTTTGTCCTGGGTGTCTCAACTCCAGAGGCTCAGATGCCTTTCTCAATCTTCCTCCCACTCTCATAATACCTTCTTGGAGGAACGGGTCAAGCTGATAGAGTTGGTGGTTGCGAGGCAGCTTTCCTGATTTCTGGCTGAGCATGTCCAACTCCTCTTAGAAGGCATCATGTTGTGCAAGCTTGATAAGCGTCAGTGCAGCTTGCCTTCTCTTTTCCACATTTAAGGGTTCTGTGGTCTTGATTCTCTTAGCCAACCGCTGGATACGAGCAATGACATTGACTGCTGTGGTCCATCTTGAAAAACGTGACAGGTGTCTTTGGATGTCAAATTGCCTTGCAGCCTCAGTTTTTAGCACCTGTGTGATCCTCAACTCCAGATCTCCCACCTGCAGCTCTGTTGTACCCTGGCTTGTGATTATCTCTCTTTCCCATAAAAACTTAGGACCAGAGAGCCAGTTTGAGTCGATGAGATCAGCCACCTTAAGACCTCTCGAGGCGTGGTCGGCAGGATTCTCTCCTGTGTCGACGTAGTGCCACTGTCTTGTGTCAGTGGTTTCTCGAATTCTCTGGACACGGTTCGCAACAAAGACATGAAACCTTCGCGCTTCATTGTTGATGTAGCCGAGAACTACGTGAGAATCAGTCCAATAATATTCTTCATCTATCTTGAGCTCTACCTCCTCCCTTAGCATGTTGCTCACTGCTGCTGAGATTACTGCAGCAGTTAGCTCCAACCTCGGTATGGTGACTATTTTGGTTGGCGCGACTCTCGCTTTGCCCATGACCAAGGAGCAGTGCACGTTCTCTTTGCTCAACAACCTGACGTAAGAGCACTGGCCATACCCTTGATTGCTCGCATCGGAAAAATGATGCAATTCCGCTCTTTGGACCTCACCAAAGCCGTCAGGTATGAAGCATCTTGGTATATCAATCCTCTCAAGGTTTTCCAAATCCTTCATCCAAGTCTCCCATCTCACCTTCAACTCCCTGGGCAGTGGTTCGTCCCACCCCGTACCTCTCTGACACATCTCCTGCAGCACTCTTTTTCCCTCCAGGATGAATGGCGCTAGAAACCCTAAAGGGTCGTATAAAGAGGCCACAATTGAGAGAATCCCTCGTCGTGTCACTGGCTTCTCATCGAGCGTCACCTTAAAGGAGAAGCTGTCACTTTCAATGTTCCATCTTATACCAAGCACTCTTTGCACTGGTAAGTCATCATGGTTGAGATCGACATTTTTTACCTCTACCGCACGTTCTTCAACGTTGATGGAATCCAGTACCTCTCTGTTATTGGAAAGGAATTTGTGAAGGTGCAACTTTCCTTTGGCACACACAGCCTGAGCTTCCTTTACTAACTCTGTTGCCTCACCAACTGATTTCACGCTTATGAGGCCATCATCAACATAGAAATGCTTCCTGATGAAGCTAGCTGCAGAGGGGCACTCTGTCTCATTTTGACTGGCGAGGTGTTTCATGCCATAATTGGCGCAGCCAGGGGACGATGAAGCTCCAAACAGGTGTACCTTCATGCGGTGCTCTGTGGGTTCCGAGTTCGTGTCCCCATTTTCCCACCAGAGAAACCGCAAATAGTCTCTATCTTCTTTGCTAACATGAAACCTGTGGAACATTTTCTCCACATCGCACATGACAGCAATGGGATGTTTACGGAAACGTCACAGAACAGCTGTGAGACCATTTGTAAGGCCTGAATCTTGTCTGGTTTCCTGGGGTGGTAAACCCCTTGATGTGGGATGTACCAGACTTTCCCAGGCTCTGGTTGGGTGTCTACTTTCTCTGCATCACCATCCTTAAAAACACCTTCCATAAACCTCACATAGTCATTTTTGAACTTGGAATCTCTGTCCAGCTTCCTTTTGAGGTGCTTCAGTCGAGCCAAAGCCAACTTCTTATTGTCTGGAAGGTGAGGACGTACTTTAAATGGAAGAGGCATTTCAAGGTGGCCAAGCTCGTTTTGCTGGATTCCTCCCTTCAAGATCTGCAGGAAGCAAATATCTTCTTGCGATATGCTTTTTTCGCCTGTTTTGGTGTCTGCGAAGTCGGACTCAAGAGCCTTAATGACAGAAGATGGTGTTACAGGTGGTAGCTCTTTGACGGATACCCGATGACAAAGACCAGTCACATCTTTGGCATTCACACCCTGTGACGCGCTTCCCACGATGCTCCAACCAAGGTCAGTTTTAATAGCATAGGGCTCGTAGTCACCCCCAGTGATGACCTTTCTTGGGATTAGCGCTCTGGAGCAGTCATAGCCAATCAATAATCCAACACCGCAGTCCATTAATGGCGGTAGCTCCTGGGCCATGTTGACAAGGTGTTTCCATTTTTTCCCTGTTTGACTAGTGGGGATATGTGTGCGGTCAAGAGGAATGAAGTCTCTCGCGTAGGCGGGAGGTAAGTCAATGGAAATGTTTGAGGAGAGACCTCTGACTTTGAGATCACACACTCTCTGACTCTTCACAACTGAATCTTTCCCCATCATGGTGGAGAGCTTCAGCTTTACTGGTTCCATTGCTGCCTGAAGCTTTTCACACACCTCTTGATCCACAAATGTGTGACTGCTTTGTGTGTCCAGTAGGGCGTATGCTAGGGTTTCATTATCAGGAGAATTAGGTGCTGAAATCCACACTGGTACAATCATAGATGTGCTCCCACCTTCTCCATTCACACAGCATGATAGTGAGGATGTATTTTCTTCAACTGCGCTTTGCTTTGATTCGGCTGAGAAACAATCTTCATGCAGTGGAGTTGGGTGATTCTTTCTGCATATGCCACACATGGCTCTGTTTCTGCAGTCTTTAGAATTGTGACCTTTCCTTAGACATGCAAAACACAGTTTGTTTTCATGTATGCATTTTTTTTTTTCTTCTACCGACATTTCTGTTAGCTTTTTACATCTATGTATGGAGTGGTTTTCTCCACAACAAATACACTTGCTTATGTTTGAGTTTGGTAATAGTGTGCTCCATTTCTTTGGTTTTTCCATATCTCTCCGCTGGATTTCACCAAGGTCTGATTTGGATGTGGAGCTCAATGGAACTGGAGCATTCACATTTGTAGCAAACGTGTTTGCTTTGGAGCGCTTCACCTCTCTTACTGGTGTCTCTGCAGAGTGCCTTAAAGCATGTAAGGATGACACTGGATTACATGCAATACGTGCCTCTTTGGCGATGAATGCAGCAAACTCACGAAAGCTTGGATATTCCTGGCCTCGATCCAGCTGCTCCGTGACGTAGCGGTTCCACCTGGACGTCACCCATTCAGGAAGCTTGACCAGTATTTTCTGGTTCTCCTCGCAGTCATTTAGAACCTGTAAGCCCTTTATGTGAGACATGGCATTACTACATGTTTGCAAGAAATCGCTAAATTCTCTCAGTTTGACAAACTCTTTTCCCCCGATCCTTGGCCACATATTTAGTTTCTCTCTGAAAGCTCGTTGCACTACAAAGGAATGGCCATACCTTGCGTTCAACCTATCCCATGCTTGTTGATAGGCGTCCTCGTCTGTTCTGTAGAAGCTGCCTTCCAGAAAGGATTTAGCCTCTCCTGCTATGTACCTTTGCAGGTAGAACAGCCTATCTGCAGGGTTGGAGCATTGTCTCTCTATAAGAGCCTTAAAGCTTGTGCTGCATTCTGTGAACTTCAGAGGATCACCTGAGAATACAGTAGGTTCTGGGGTTGGAAGGCGAGTGAGAGTTAATGATTCTTGTAATGCCTGGACTAAGGATGCTTCATTTTTCACAGCTTGCCGTTCTTGACCTGAGATGGAGTGTTTGAATGGGTTTGCATCATCAACTCTGCTGCCTACAGGACTGCATGATCCATCCATTCCTTTAGTTTCTTCTTCGGTGTAAACATTTAGTTTTGCTTGAATAACATCAATGTCTCTCTGGTTTTGAGGTTTTTTCAGCTGCTGACGTTGAGCTTCAATAGCATCTTCCATGACGATTTCAGCTCTCTTAGCAGCCAGCTGCGCCGCTGTTTCTGCCCTCTTAGCCGAAATGCTAGGTGATTCTGAGAGATGCTCTGAATGATGATAGCTGCGTGCAGTAACTCTGGAGGCTTCAGATCCGTATATGGACCTAGCGTATTCATTATCCAGTAGAATGCGTAACCTTGCTCTCTCTGCCTCAGCATCAAACTCACCTCCTCCTTCAATGAGGCGCACTCTCATCAATTGTAGTAAGTCTGCTGTTACAGCTGTGCATGCATCAACTTTCCTCCGAATGTCTTGACTTTGTGCAACTTGGAGTCGTACAGCTCCTTTAACTCCGAGTTAAGCTTCTTAGCTTCATCCATCATGTCATACATGTCACTTTCAGAGCAGTCTTGCTTCAACCTTGTACGAATGTCTCTTACATTACTTTTCCATTTCTCATATGTTGCTTTAAACTTCTTCTCCTTTTGAATGAGCTCTTGCTCTTTCAGTTCTTGCATTTTAGGTGTTAATCGTCTTTCACGAGAGGACTTTCAAATTTTTTCCTCATCTAGCTCCCCTGCATCTTGCCCTTGTGACATGACATCAGACTGATTATCCCCATTTTGAGACATCTTGAACTTTTTAGAATTACCATATGGAAAAAACAAGGTAAGTTATGATGGCTATAATTAGCAGTGAGTAACCAAATAACAGCGTTACACCCCTATTACTCAGTTAGCACCTGAGATTAATTTCCCAACTTATTGAAATCAAACATTGTCAAGCAACAGTCCTTTCAGCAAAACGACAAGACAATAGCGGTTATCAGAGCATTCAATAGATTTTTTTTTTGAATGAATGAATGAATGAATGAATGTTCAGAATCCCTTTAATGTCTTGGTTGCTATGATTAACAGTAACTTAAGTTCTATCCATCAACTTCCTGAGGCATAGCAATTACACAGTCAAACCTGTGGGCTGATGTAGCTCTTAGCCCGTAGCTTGTTGCAGGATGAAACCACCACCGCTCGATGTAGCTGGTAGCCCGTAGCTTGTCGCAGGATGAAGACACCGCCGATCGATGTAGCTGGTATCTCGTAGCTTGTCGCAGGATGTAGACACCGCCGCTCGATGTAGCTCATAGCCCGTAGCTTGTTGCAGGATGAAACCACCGCCGCTCGATGTAGCTGGTAGCCCGTAGCTTGTCGCAGGATGAAGACACCGCCGCTCGATGTAGCTGGTAGCTCGTAGCTTGTCGCAGGATGTAGACACCGCCGCTCGATGTAGCTCGTAGCCCGTAGCTTGTTGCAGGATGTAGACACCGCCGCTCGATGTAGCTCGTAGTAGGACTGCTCGATTATGGCAAAAATCATAATCACGATTATTTTGATTGATATTGTAATCACGATTATTAAAGACGATTATTCATTGATTTGAGAACAAGCATTTATTGAACTTTGAACTCTGGTATTTCTTTTAACACGATAAGTTTGAACTGAAAAACAAGAAAAATGCAAATAAATAAGAGAAAAATATATTATATAAAATGAATTAAATAATATGTAAAAATAAAAAATAAACACTATCTCAGACTTAAAGTACTATACACTGAAACAAAATTACTCTTCTTTACCATAAAAAAACTCAACTACAACTATGGTGTAATGCACTTGCTACAACAACCTTACCTAGTACTGCAAAAAACACTGTAGTAACAATCAGTAACAACAAACAGTTAACATGTTAAAACTATATTTTGAGGTAGAGGCACATTCTTTTGGCCAAAATTAGTATTAACAAGAATAAACTGACTGACACGCACTGTCAAGAAAAATCAGCTGCCAAAACTTCTTTTTAAACCTTTTTTAAAAACAAAACAAAAGTAGTTGACACCCAGTCCCAACTCCCTCATCCAGGGTCCCTGCAAACTGCCACCTGCAACCTCTTAAAGGTTTTTAGCCAGGAACACCAGTCTGTTCACTTGGTCTGGTTTCAGGGATGAGCGCAGGCAGGTGACGACATTACCACCTGTACTGAAAACCCTCTCTGACAAGGCACTTGTGGCTGGAATGCAAAGATATTTCCTTGCCAGGTTGGAGAGCTGTGGGTATAACTTCTGGGATACCTTCCACCACTCCAGTGGGTCCGCCTCAGTGTCCAGTGTCCCTGCCTGGAGGTAGGACTGTAGCTCAAAAGCTATGGCCTTGTCCTGGTCCGGTTGCAGAGCAGCGGATGTTGGAGCTGTGCCTTCAGTGACCGGCTTGAAGAAGCTGCCCAGGGCTTTCTTCTTCTTTCGTGCACCACCAGCAGCAGCAGCGGTGGCATCAGTGTCATCAGCAGGAGTCACTGCTCTCTCAGGGGCCTTCTCCTGGGAATAGAGGAGGAGGAGGAGAATATTGTGAAGAGAAATGATTAACATGTTTAATCTGACTAAATGGTTATGGGTATTCACAACTAGAAATAATAAAATATAACTTATATAACTTTTGTTTACATTAAATTACATTGTATTTACTGTTATTATTAGTACCATATTATTGTTATTATTATTATCATTATTATAATTATAATTACCATGACAGTCTTCATCTCAGATGACAGTCTTTCTTCAATTGACCCACGCTTGTCTTCGCTCACATATGTAAGCTTGAACCTTGGGTCAAGGGCTGAGGCAATGTCCAGCAGCTCTTGTGTTGGTGCATCATCATATTTCTCATTGAGATAGCCCACGATCTTCTCCTTGATGGACTTTGCAAGGTCTGTGTCATCCTCCTGCACAGCCAATATGGATGTGTTGAAAAGGTGGAGAGTTGGCTTGACAAAAGACACACTCACATATTGCTCCCCAGAAAGTGCATCGGTAAATTCAACGAGAGGGCTTAGTGACTTGTTGATGGCCTCCAGTACATCGATGTCCTGCCATGAGGGGGTAAGGTGTCGGTTTTTTGTGTCGTTGTAGAGGACCTCTGCAATGGCCTTCTGCTGCTCTAGGACCCTGCCAATCATAGCCTGCCGAGACCCCCACCTGGTTGGACACTCTGTCTTTAGAGAGTGTTCAGGCAGATTCAGCCTCTTCTGTACATCTGTCAGCTCCCTCTTTTTTTTTCCAACTGTAGGAGAAGGCGCTGACCACTTTTTTGCAGACCCCCATCGCACGGCCAATCCTGTGGTCCTTCATTGCATTCTCTAAAATTACAATAAATATAAACATTTATCATCATTACCATCATCATAATCTTCATAAGTGTATCAATAGGCTGGGAAATAGGAATTATTATTATAAGGAATTAAATACATTATCGCGTGTGTGTGTGTGTGTGTTAGATAGATCATAGAGTAGCTCACATGATATATTCTACATGATTTGTTATTAATAAATTGCATCACACAATCAGGAGAAGGAAACCTACTACTCACCTATGGCCAAGTGGAGTCTGTGCCCAAAGCACTGCAGCCTCATCCAGCCATTGAGTTCAGCTGCCAGCTTCATATTTGAGGCATTGTCTGTTGTGATACAGACGAGTTTCTCTTCGTTCAAGTCCCATGCAGCCATCGCTTGCTTCAGGCCCTCGGCTATATTAACCCCTGTGTGGTCTCCGGGGAAAAATGCAGTTTGGAGACAATTCGTCTTTATGGTGAAATCCGCGTCGATGTAATGAAGCGTGAGGCTTATATATGGCTCCATGGTGCGGCTCGACCATAGGTCCGTTGTCCGTTGTCATAAAGGGCAGGCAGCGCAATTCTGCTGAAATGGTGACGTGATGGTAACACATACCGCTTGTCCAATGTGTTAATCAGTTTCTTGAACCCCAGGTCGCTAACGGTGTTGATAGGGCACATGTCTTTGGCAATCATGTATGTGATGGCATCCGTTATTTCTTTATGCCTGCGGGAGCTGGGTGGATATGCGGTGGCACTGTAAAGTGTGTCCTTAATTGAGGACTGCATGGCGGTGGCAGGAGTCGAGGAGCTTTTCCTTTTTGAGGTTTTTTGTTCCTTCACTGCTTGGTCGTGTATTACTCTGTGTGTGGACTTCAAATGATTAAATAAATTGGTCGTGTTCCCTTGAGGGGCAGACACGGTCGCGTGACATATCTTGCACAATATCTTACTTTGTTCCGGGTCAGACTCCTCGAAACCGAAGTGTTTCCACACCACAGAAGTGGCTTTCCCTCTCTTCGCGACCAAAGGCTGCCTTTCTGCCATTTTCTACCGTCTTCTTCCCAAACAACTACTGGCAATACGCACCGGCGTAGCTGAAAGCGAAACTTTTCAGGCAGGGGCAGGGCGGAGCGGAGTGCACAGGTTGGGATGGAAGGGTTCGCTGCATTTACCATACAAGACACGGCGTGCGGCAGAATGATCGTTTTATTACGATTATCTTGTTTTCATGAAGCCAAAATCGTAATCGTAATCGAAATTCAATTAATCGCCCAGCCCTACCATTTCCTGTGCCGGAAAGGGCTTCTGATGAAATCAGACAGGGAAAGTCGGTCAGAGGAGTGGCCAAATCATATGGCATTTGCCACGTGACCCTGCACCGATTTCACAAAAAGAGGAGCCAGGGATCAAAGGCACCTCCCAGAGTTGGCTACTGGACCCCTAAAAGGGTTTTCTCAGTAGAGCAGGAGCTCCTCCTTAGAGACTACCTGGTGCAGGCAGCCGATTTATATTATGGGTTGAGCCCAAAGGAGGTAGGCTAGATATGTATTAAGCTAGAGCAGGCTATGCTATGTACATTTGTTGTGTATTAAACTAACAATTAATTTAGGTCCGGAAGTTTGCCTATGATTTGGCAAAGGTCTACAATTGCCGGTACCCCGAAACCTGGGCAGAGAAGGGGATGGCTGGAGCCGACTGGTTCACAACCTTTTTGAAGAGGCACCCCACTCTCTCCATAAGAAGCCCTCAGGCTACAAGCCTCTCACGGGCTACAAGTTTGATCACATCCTCAGTCTGCTCCTTGCTCTCTACAACAAAACGACATGTAAAGCACATTTCCTGTTATGTCAACATGCAAAATGATTATACGATATAATAACAATATTAACAGTAATAATGCTCCTAAGGTTAGCTCTGTATTCAATCCAAACGTTTACAGTTTTACAGCCTAGAAATACAGCGGGGCTCACAACCCATCGTTAACGTTATATGTTCAGCTGCGAGAGGAGCGAACTGTAGCCTAGACAATTTACAACGAGAACAAATTAACTTAACAGCTCCACCGTTACAATAACATATAAGTTACCATCGGAGCTTGAAACATTTGAAAGTGAAGGGTTTTTGGCTTACGTTACATTTAAAGGCTAACGTTAACTGAGCTCCTCGTATCAACAGCCTTAAGCTACATCACGTAGCTGGCCCTACATTCCGGTGGCTACACGTATTAGCATTATTAACTTCACGCATATTAACACTCATAAATGTGATTTAAGGCCCCTTGAACATCCAACGTTAAGCAAAAACCCGTTACTTACCGGCTGCCGGTGCTGCTACCGTCTTTCGCCGCCATTGTTGGTTAAACAGCGGCGCGCAAAGCATCTTGGGATATGGGAGGCCGCAAAGGATAGTAGCGGTGCATCCTCCGAATACGGGGGAAAGGAGGACACATTTGTCGGCCGCATTTGGAGGAGCCTTCGAATTTAGTCGAATTGGGACAGCCTTCGCGCAGCTCTGTGACATAAGCGGCCTTCGAATGCAGCCTCCGAAGGCTGCAGACCCTGAATTGGGACACAGCTAAAGTCTTGTCTGCATCAGGCCAATTTTTTGCATCTGCAATCCGCTCAAATAAAGTGAAAAATATATCCGGATCCCTGTCATTAAACCTAGGCATTAAGCGCAAATTAGCCCCAACATCAAACATAACCTGCCCCGACTCAAAAAAACGTTCCTCTGCCATGTTCTGTGAAAGCTTACCATCACGGATCAAACTCAGTTTATACTGCTGCAAGTCCAGTCTCATCTTTTCTGTTTGCTGCTGCTCCATTTCTACTTTTAACTGTACTTTGTCCTGCTCAAACTGTATCATCATCAGTTCCTTCTGCTGCGCAAAAGTCAGCCCTGCCACGGACACTGGTACGGACATTAGCACCGCTGCCACGTCCGACAAAAGCTCTCCCTTCTTCAAAACACCACTCTCCACTAAGGCGGACAAAATAATACTTTTAACCTCAGCCTTGCGTTTTTTATCTGCCACATTAATCTCATAATGTTCGGCTATTTGCATCAGCTGTTCTTTAGTACAGCCATTAACAAACACCTCCGAGGGCGCATCAAAAAACTCTGACAAAGAAGCCATAATAACAGACAGACCAAACAGAATGCACAGTATTACCCCCTCAAACGCATACAAACGAGGCAAACTTACCTCGAGGAGTATTTCCCCCTAAATGCCTAACCCAAAATCTTACTAAACTCACCCCTAGTCTTCATGCGGTGTGCGGCGGGTAATTACGCACTGGAAACCAGCGGGTCTGAGAAGCCACCTGCGAGCAGGCCGCCACGCAAGATCCCACGGACGTGCTCCCGAGACACCTGTCTGTAGATAGGTGACACTAACCACGTTGCCACAACACTACACAAAGAAAAAAAACCGACGTGACCCAAAAGGGAAACGCCCCTACAGCTTAACAGGGAAACTCCAAATACAGCGCATCAGGGCGGCAACACTTACCTTCTCTTTGGACTACGCACAACCGACAGGGGAAAAAAAAAAACAAAACGCATCCAAATGCTTCCACGGACGTGAAACCTTCTCCCTTCAGCGTGACCCCCCCAACATTTCAGGCAACAAGGAAACACAACGGCATTCACCACCGACCTACACGCGCACCAGGCCATCATCAGCTGATCCACGCGTAAACACGTGTCAAACAAATCTACAAACCATAAACATGTTACTGAAAACCCCGAACGGACGAGCCCCCATTTGTCACAACCTGGCTCTTTGGGCCACGACAAGACGGGAGACACACTGAATTTAAGAAGGTTTAGCGAAATATATTTATTTAACATAAAGCAACACAATGTGCAAGAAAGGAAAATAATGAACAAATGGGATGTGACCATCAGTCTATCAGTAGTGTAGGATGTGCATGTGCGTAAAAATGTAATGGGTGTGTGTTGTAAAGTGCATAAACTGAGCATAATGGAACTTAAGAAAACTGCAGCTGCCACATCACCCGTAGGACATCTGCTGGAGAGGAGAGAGAGAGAGAATGAATGAATCATGGGTGGTTTTATAATCTCAGGAACACTGGGCCCAGGTGCCCCTGATTGACCAAAACTCCTCCCACAAACCCAAGTCACATCAAGAGCCTGCTGCCTCAACAGCAGGGGTCATCACAGGGCGGTCGACACAGGATTCCTTTTTCTGTTTTCTGTTTTGCTTGAGATTCTAAGAGCCTTTTTAACTTTAATACCCATGCCACAGCCTTTCTTCAGCCAGCAGGAGGCATCAGAGAGCAGCTGGGTGGTAGGGTCTCTGTTTCCTTCAAAACAACCAACCTGACTTTGACCTCAGGGTCATCTGGATTAAGTGCATGGGATTTCATGGGTGCATTTGGCCGTTCACTGGCTGGCCTCAACAGGAAAGTCTTTTTCCATCCACAAATCTTCCAGCACTTAGTCCTCGATGCATCGTCAGCTGGATTTAACGTCGTCTCCACATACTTCCATCCTGATACATTTGTGTTATCTCTGACTGTTGACTCATTTGCAATGTACTTGATTACTGCTTGACTATCAGTCCAAAAAACAGATTTTTTCAGTAGCAACTGCAATTCTGCTCTGAGCATTTAGTCCACATTGACTGACAACATAGCAGCTGTCAGTTCCATTCTTGGGATGGTGACCTCTCCTCTTTTGTTAGTTGGTCGAAGGTATACCTGACTGGACCGTAGCTGGCTAGCTAGCCGGTCAGCTTACATTACCCGAGGAAGCAAAACCACTAGTTGCTGCTGTTACACACGTAATCACTAGCTTGGTAAACTAAACAGAAATGTGTCATTGGTTAGCAACGAGGTGAAACATTTTAAAAGTGAAACTTACCGGGAACAGTAACGTTAGTAAACTCCTCACTCCGTAGCGCCGTATTTTCCCCCGTTGCCTCAAGCGTTAACCCCGCCCCCAGTCCCTAACGTAAGCCGGGGCCGGTTCCAGCCCAGCAAAGAGTTGGGGCCGCTCGGGGACCAGTTTTCCAGGCCGAGAGCCGGGTCTTTGTCTGTGGAAACAGGAAGAACTGGTTCGCGATTGGGCACCGGCTCCGAATCGGCCCTCAAAATGCCTCGGTAGAAAATGGGTATGAGAGACAGCCTCAGAGCACCACATGGGGTGGTTTGACTTACAGTTTTTCTCCATTGGTTTGGCTCTTTTCTTGGAAACAGAAATTACATTCTCGAAACAACAGGGACAAATCTCCAAACCACTTGGCAATTGTCCACAACAGAATTGCATTTCTCATTCATTTCATCAAATTGCAATTGTCTTAGTACATGTCTCAATATCTCATTACATCTTTGCAAATGATTACGTACAGGTAGACTACATTTAGCACAATTTCCAGGTGAATAGATCTTGTTGATCTAAACTGATTGTCGATTCTCAGTCTAATGGTTGTTCTCTGCAAAACATGTCAGCATCATTTCATTGTGTAAGTCATCACTTGCACAATAGTCTGATCAATTGTTAAAATTAGTCAAGAACATAATACCATGAATACCATATATGAATCTCTTGGAACATTTGATGAATTGAGTACAGTAATTGACAGTCAGGTGAAACTAGAACTTGACTAACGAAGGAGGAGTTTCACTCATCTCAGATGACCAATCAAACCGTATGTTTAGTTACCTGACAGATGCTGTCTATGATTGTGAATGCTGCCAAACATATACAGTATATATATATATATATAAAGGTTGACCAGGACCAGTACCATTTCTGAACATGGAGGCACCTGGCCAAGCAAATGAACAAGGGCAACTGTTCCAGGAAGAAGAAGAGGAAAAGGAGTAAGGGTGCGTGGTGGTGGAATAGGGGGAAGAGGCCGAGGAGCATGAAGACATGTTGTCCCGGATGAAATTCGGGCCACAATTATAGACCATGTTGTCAACCACCGTCTCACAATGGTGGAGGCAGGTCGCAGAGTACAGCCTAATGTGCCTCGCTCTACAGTCTCTTCCATCATCCAAACCTTTCACAGGGAAAACAGGTACACTCTTAGAAATAAAAGTGCTAAGTAGAACCATATAAGGTTCTTCGACTTGTCCTCATAGGAGAACCCTTTTTGGCTCCAGGTAGAACCTTTTATAAAGGTTCCACCTGGAACGCTTCTGGAAGGTTCTACTGAGAACCCCACATAAAGGGTTATACCTAGAACTGTGTGTGTAAGGTTCCACCCAGAACCCCCCATGAGAGGTTCTACAAAGAACCCACGCAGGGAGTTCCACTAAGAACCCTTTCATATTTCAAGGGTTTCATCTAGAACCTGCACAGGGAGTTCCACTAAGAACCCTTTCATTTTTCAAGGGTTACGTCTAGAACCCACACAGGGAGTTCCACTTAGAACCCTTTCATATTTCAAGAGTTACGACTAGAACCCACACAGGGAGTTCCACTTAGAACCCTTTCATTTTTCAAGGGTTTTATCTAGAACCCACACAAGGAGTTCCACTAAGAACTTTTTCATATTTCAAGGGTTTCATCTAGAACCCACACAGGGAGTTCCACTAAGAACCCTTTTGTTTTTCAAGGGTTTCATCCCTTCTGAGGGTTCTATAAAGAACCATATTGTATTCTACAGATCAGTTTAGTTCATATTATATTGTGGTCATTTATCATGTTGACATTGAACAAACATTGAAAACATTTTAATGACAAAAACATTTATTTAAAGATAGTCCAACAAAACAGGCTGTGTAGGTCCCAGGGGAGAACAGGTCAAAAGTTAGCATAGGTCCAGTGGAATCAGCAACATGACAGGCCAGACACACCATGCTGTCCTCAGTCGTGGATTTGTGTAATCTCCAGCAATGGTGACATGGCAGAAAGGGGAGACAAAAAAGAGCTTGAGTTCCATCAATCCAAGGTGCACTTATTGCATTTACTTCGCCTTATTGTAAGCTATCTACAAACAATAAAATAATGCATGGTCCAATGAAAGGAATCAGAGTACATACTGTATGTAGTTATCGTGACAGTGGAACAGAATCATGAGAAAGTGAGGGAACCCCACAAATTTTTCACATTAATTTAAATAATGTTAAAATACTTTTCAGTGTTATGTAACAAGTACTCAAAATGTTACGTATTATAACAATAATGGAAATCTCAGCGAAACCCTCTTTTTCAAGCCAATGGCACACTTCAGCTTTCGTCCAAGCTGTGTAAGTCATTTCTACAAGAAAACAAACAAGCAAGCAAACGAACAAAACATAACAAGAAACAAATGCTTAGTCCACCTTTCACCATAAAAGTCCTCAGCAAGGGTCGAGCAAGCTGAAATAAGATATTATATTTAGCTCACCTTGATTCTCTGAAGTTTCTTCTGTTCTCTCTCTCTTCTGTTCTTCTTTGTTCTGTTCTGTTCGCAGTAATCACTATTGGTATGTCACACCTGGGGGGTATTCCATCAAAGTCGCTAAGAAAATCGGGACTATGGTGTAATCTTGAAGCTTGAATGAACGGCAACTCCAAACCAAACCCCAACCCGTTCCATCAAACGAGATCAGCTGGCTCCACTTGACGCTAATTCCAGCCTCACCTGTTAAGCCTCACACTGAGCGCCTCCCCGCGGAATATAAAAAGACCCAACAAGTCGAGTGCTGAAAGTGTTGCAAAATGGCTCAGAATGCCACCAAACCACGGGCAGAGAGTTTCACTGCTGCTGAACAAACTCTCCTGATGGAACTATATGATGATTACTGGGAGATAATAACGAAAAAAGGTAACACTGCTCCAATAAACAAAGCCAGAGAGGCAGCATGGAAGACAATTGCCGACAGGCTGAATGCGTAAGTGATGTTTCATCCATTCATTATTTCAGACGATAACCGTCTCAATGTTAATTGTTATGTTCAACATAAAAGATAATTGTAATTTCGGCTGTAAAATTAAAGAAATTCACTACACGACAAGTTGTAGGCTACAGATAGTGACTTAATCACATTTATAATCTGAGTTGAAGTGGCCATAATCAAATTGTTTTATATGCAAAACATTTATCACACAATTGCTCATGTATTATCTTATTTACCTCATTCCCCCTATTCAACAGAGGAGCGCTGTTTAAATGTTTGCAGGGGTTAATTGATTCTCTTGCTGCATAAAAAGGAGCTAATGCCTTCATTTTACCCTTATGTCTGTGCAGTAGGATGAGGAACAAACTAAAACTCACTCAGCATTCACTGTGTCTTTAACCTCTTTTTACTGTCCAAACAGAAGCAACCTCGGAGGCCAGAAGCGCACCTGGCAACAGGTCAAAATAAAATATAAAAACATCCTTACAAATGGTCAGTGATGCATAATAATTTTAATAATGTGAAATGTATAAATATGAGTGTAAAGCTGTGACTATGTTCCTTGCAGCAACCAAGAAAAAAGCTCAACTGGGAGCCACTGGTGGGAGCCACTGGTGGGGGCCCACCACCTGAGTAGTCATCACTATCACCAGGACAGATGAAGAGGAGACTCTTTCTGTAGAAAACACTGTACTCCAACATGTAAGTCAATGTTAAATATTATTCATGTTTGCATTGTCAAAATTAATAAATCAAACCCTGCTGCAGCAGACTACCCCATCCTCAACCGGAAGGAGTGAAGTGAGCTACCATTTTTCTTTTTCCTGTTTTCATAATCACAATTAGCTGCATTTTGGCTGCACTCGGACACATTTTCTGATCATAGGATGTGAACGTGCTCTACAAAAGGTACCTGAAGCTGCAGATCCAGCATAAACGACTGCAGATAAAAAAATTAAAACTTGAAATCAACAAGATGGAAAAGGATGTAAGTATGACTCCAGGCAGAGAGAATAAGGTCATTGTTTTTACAGTATTTAATTCTGTAGCATTCTGTCTCCCCAGCTTGGTGACTCAGGACAATAAATATTCAAAAGTCATTTGGTCTTGTTATTCCGTCTTGTTTCAGTGAGGGTCTAAGGGTAGAGGATGTCATGTTGCTATGTGAAGCCCTTTGTGACGCACTGTTTGTGAAAATGGGCCATACAATGTGGGGTGGGGGAATAAAGTGGCTAGGCTCAATAAATGGACATGACAAGGAATTTAACAAAATAGGGGGGTTGGGTTCAAGAGAAATAGGTGTCCCTGTACAGATTCCTCAGGATCCTCCCATCTCTGGGTTCCTGTACCGGGGCAGGCTCTTCCCATCTGTCTTCGGGTAGAAGCTGTGGAAGCCTCTCCCTCCGGATGGTGGTTATGTTGTGGAGTACTGCGCACGCAACCACTGTGTTTTAATCATACCTTTTAAATGTATTCATTATAATTTTATTTTATTTAATTCATCTTTATAAGAATGAAATCAAGATAAACGAAAACAGTGATTTTTGTATGATACCGTATGATTTGTTACAAAATCATACTTACCAAATGCACTTTTTGCTTAGTTTCCAAAGTGGATGGAAAGCACGTTTTGGTTTCACAAATTATTTTATCAGTGCATTGTGTATGTAAATGCAAAACGGACATGTCTTTTGGACATGTCCGTTTTGTAGTGGAGTTCATCTTCACCTTAATCCTGCTCCAGACCAGGTTTGGCCGGCAGCATAAGTCACCATGGTTACAAGGCTGGCATTCGTGTTAACCACTTTCATGGAACAGAATTGAGGCTCAGGTTGATGGAACAGAAAGTCAGAGCTTAGCTCCAAGTGTCTGGCTTAGCCAGAACCATGTTTCCATGGTTACCAAGTTGGAGCTAATCTTAGCCACATTGGTGGAACTGAACTCTCACTAAAATAAGCGGGACTTGGCCGTTTAAGCCAGACTTTGAGCTAAGCGAGCTTGATGGAATACCCCCCTGGTTTGTAGAGGGTAAAGACCAGACTATATGGTGCAATCCATGGGGTAACCAGCTCTTAACTCACACATGACAGCCCTCATTGGGCCAGCTCGCAGGCCCAACACACCAACCCTCTCCCTTTCCCCTGGGAGATCAAGGTTCAATTCCTGGCATCAACAAACCCTGATGTAGTAGCCCCAAAGTTAGCATCGCATTATGATTTTTTTTTGTTAACATCAGTTAAGGCTTGGCCTCTGACATCAAAGACCTTCCTTTATCACTGAACTTATGTGCAGCTTCACAACTTGACTAAGCCCGTCAGCAGGGTACAGCAGCCACGGGATGAGGCCGATCATGGACAAGTATGAGGAGGAGACAAATGCATGTGTAAAATTGTCTGTAAAATAAGTGTTTATTTTTCAAGTTGTCTGTCACTAATGCACACATCACCTCAGTAGGCATTACAGTTTTTCTCTATTGGTTTGGCTCAATTCTTGAAACAGAAATTACATTCTCAAAATAACATGGACAAATCTCCAAACCACCTTGCAAACGTTCACAACAGAATGGCATTTCTCATTGATTTCATCAAATTGCAAATGTCTTAGTACATGTCTCAAGTGTCTTAGTGCATCTTTGCAAATGGTTATGTACAAGTACCCTAGAGTTAGCACAATGAGCATACATTTAGCACATTTTCCAAATGAATAGATCTTGCTGATCTAAGCTGATTAGTTGATTCTCAGTCTAATGGTTGCTCTCTCCAAAACATGTCAGCATGATTTCACTGTGTACATCATCATATGCACAATAGTCTGTTCAACTGTCAAAATTAGTCAACATACTGTAGGCTAATACCATGAAAACCATATGAATTTCTTGCAGCATTTCATAAATTCATGACAGTAATTGACAGTCAGGTGAAATTAGAACTTGACTAACGAAGGAGGAGTTCCTACATCTCAGATGACCAATCAATCAGCTATTTAGCCACCTGACTGGTGCTGTCTATGATTGTGAATGCTGCCAAACGCGTATATAGAGCTTGGCTAGGGCCTGTACCTTTTGCAGTATAAACATGGAGGTACCTGGCCAAGAAAATGATCATGAGCAACTCCCTGCTCAAGGAAGAGGAAGAGGAGGAAGAAGAAGAAGAGGAGGAGGAGTGCGGATGCGTGGTGGAATAGGCGGAAGAGGCCGAGGAGCAAGAAGACAGAGTCGTGCCTGATGAAATTCGGGCCACAATTATAGACCCCGTCATCAATCATGGCCTCACAATGGCAGAGGCAGGTCGCAGAGTGCAGCCAAATGTGCCCCGCTCTACAGTCTCTTCCATTGTCCAAACATTTCGCAGGGAAAACAGGTATGTACTCCGTCAATGATGGAATTACTGTATAGGAGACATTACAGTAGCTTATATATAGTACTGTCCATACTGTAAAGCAAGACATGTATAAACTATTCACTCTGTGTGTGTGTGTGTGTGTGTGTTGTTGTCTGGAGGCCTGCAGTACTGTACTGTAATACTGTAGCTTACAGTATCTCAATGTGATGTTATGTATGACACTTTAAAAATGACAAGAAAATACTGTAAATTGAAGGAAGGAAATTTAGAGTAGAGTAGTTTAGAGTAGAATTCCATTCACTGTGCAGTGTTGCATTACAGTTGTAAGTAAAACTTCAATGCATTTGTAAGTCATTCTGTAACAAATACATGACATATACATTGGAAGTTGTAATGCAGTGTTGTTCTTTTACTTCTATGTCTAGAATTGGGCGACAACCTCGCATGGGTGGCAGAGGAAAACTTCTCAATGAGCGCCAAGAACAAGAGATCTGTAACATAGTGATTGCAAATAATGCAATCACATTGCGACAGATCCGTGACACAATCCTTCTGGACAACGCTATATTCCAAAACATCTACTCTATCAGCATCTCTACAATAGACCGTGTATTGAAGAAACATCAGGTGACCATGAAACAAATCTACAGGGTACCATTTGAGAGGAACTCTGACAGGGTAAAAGAGCTGCGGTACCAGTATGTACATGTAAGTCAGTCATTGGTTGTTTATCGTCGTAACCTTACAGTACTGTAATTACAGTAAGCAGTGGTTTCTATTTTTTGTTTTTGTTTTCAGTGTTCTCTTACTACTACAGCATCCAGCTTTACTGTATTTGACTGCAACATTTTGCCTATTCTGCAACAGAAAACTGTCTTCAGTATTTCTCTCTCCTCTTTGTGTCAAATACTCCTGCAGTACCTCCTATATAAGTTATATATATAAGTTTGGATCCACTGGAGTAGTGGCCAGTAGTAGGCTATATTGAACTTGTGGAGGAGAACATAGAATAGCCCAATGTAATTTTCTATTACTGTTCTGTATGACTTTATACTGTATGACTGATTAGATTTTTTTTTACTCTATTGTAGAGAATAATGGCATTAGAGGGGAATGAAAGACCACACATCTTTGTGTTCGTCGATGAGGCTGGTTTCAACCTAACCAAGGGCCGCAGACGTGGACGCAACTTCATTGGCCACCGGGCCACGGTGGATGTTCCAGGCCAGTGAGGGGGCAACATAACAATGTGTGCTGCCATTTCAGAGAATGGTGTGGCCACACACATCCCCAGTTTAGGCCCGTACAATACCCAAAAGCTTCTAATTTTCTTGGAGCACCTATACACTGATCTGGTCCCAGAAAATGAGAGAGGACAGGAAGGGCCTCACCTCCCACACTATGTGATAGTGTGGGACAATGTCAATTTCCACCGAGGCCTGCTCATCAGGGCCTGGTTCACCAGGCATCCAAGGATGCTCATGCAGCTCCTACCTCCATACTCTCCCTTCCTGAATCCGATTGAGGAGTTTTTTTCTGCATGGAGGTGGAGAGTGTATGAGCATCGTGCTCAAGACCAGAGGTCCCTGCTCCATGCCATGGATGCTGCGTGTGATGACATTACAGGGGATCAGTGTAGGGGATGGTTGCGTCATTCAATCCGCTTTTTCCCTCGCTGCATCGCAAGGGAAAATATCCGCTGTGATGTTGATGAAAATATGTGGCCAATCAGAGCGCAGCGTATGGATGGTCAGGAGGATGAAGATGGTGGCCAGGAGACAGAGGGTGATGACAGTGATGACCAGTGAAAATGTCTCTTGTGAAACTTTGTTTACAGCACTATAGGCTTGGTATATTTTTTCTGGGTTTTTTTTTTGTGTTCATATTTCATACATGTACAGAGAACTGTAGGCCTATACATTTTGTTTTTACAGTACATAATCTTGAGTGACTTTATGTAGGCTATATGTGAATAAAAATGGTTACAATTTCCTTGGCAATATGAGTGCAGTGTGTGTGATGTCAAACTTTGGAGGCTGCTCTTACTGTAAAGTCCTTTTCTTAGGTTTTATACGTCTCTGCCATAGTGACAAAACATCTAAGCATTTTGACTTGCAGTGCTCACAGAATGCCACAGGGATGATGCATTTTGGGGGCACTGACTACTTACATGAGAAAGAAGTTTGGTTTTGACACATAAGTAAACTGTTTTGGGAGAGATATGAGGTTCTCCTCACAGTGACCGAGTCCCTGCGAGACGCCAGAGCCTCGTCCCACTCCTCCGTTCTCATTCTCCTCGACCTATCTGCTGCGTTCGACACAGTCAACCACCAAATCCTCCTCTCCACTCTGGCTGAACTTGGCATAACTGACTCTGCTCTCGCCTGGTTTACATCATACCTGACAAATCGCACCTTTCAGGTCACATGGAATGGCTCTATGTCCAAACCCTGTTCTCTGGACACGGGTGTCCCTCAAGGCTCAGTATTAGGACCACTTCTGTTCTCACTATACACCAGATCACTAGATTCTGTTATCACATTGCATGGATTCTCCTACCATTGCTACGCAGATGACACCCAGCTGTTCCTCTCTTTTCCCCCGTCCTCTGACACCCACATTGCAACTCGCATCTCGGACTGTCTGGCTGACATCTCTGTCTGGACAACTGCACATCACCTCAAGCTTAACCTGAATAAAACCGAACTCCTCTTCATCCCAGGGAAAGACTGCCCTCGCATGGACCTGTCGGTCACTGTCGAGGGCATCACACTATTGCCGTCGTCAACTGCGAGGAACCTGGGTGTAATCCTCGATGACCAACTATCCTGCACCCCCAACATCACTGCTGTGGCCCAATCCTGCAGATTTGCCCTCTACAACATCCGCAGGATTCAGACCCTCCTCACAAAGGACGCAACGCAACTCTTGGTCCAAGCACTGGTCATCTCCCGCCTTGACTACTGCAACTCTCTCCTGGCCGGACTCCCGGCCACTGCGATTAAACCATTGCAGCATATCCAGAACGCTGCAGCACGTCTTATCTTCAATCTACCCAAATTCTCCCATGTGACCCCCCTCCTCCGTGACCTCCACTGGCTCCCTGTAGCAGCACGCATCCAATTTAAGACGATGACACTGGCCTTCAGGGCCATCAATGGAACGGCACCCATCTACCTTCAAACACTGGTCAAACCTCATGCCCCGAAGCGAGCACTTCGCTCCTCTACTTCAGCTGGCCGGCTGGTACCACCATCGCTGAAATCAAACAAATGTCGCTCAGCAAAGTCCAGACTCTTCTCTGTTCTGGCGCCTCAGTGGTGGAATAAACTCCCGACTAATGTCAGGACAGCTGAGTCATTTGCCATTTTCCGAAAAAGGCTCAAGACTCACCTGTTCAGACTTCACCTCGACTAGCATGACCCCCCCCCCCCCAAAAAAAAAAAAAAAAAAAAAACCCTTACCTATAGCACTCTGATCGTAGCACTGTTGCTCGTGAACTACTTGTTTACTCAGATGAGGACCTAACACTTGTTCTACTTTTAGCTCTTACTTTATCGGCAATGATTCGTTGTGGTTTCCTTGTTTCCTTCTTTTGACAAATGTACTTATTGTAAGTCGCTTTGGACAAAAGCGTCTGCTAAATGACTTAAATGTAAATGTAAATGTTCTGCAGCTCATCCATGGTGTTATGCTGAACCATCCAGTTTATTTTTGGTAAAAGCACTAAGTGAATGCAAATAAGCCAAAAGCAATTGAGAAAGATCTTTGCCATTTTGATGGTACTGACACTTTACATGGTAAAGGAATCTAGTTTTGAAGCATGTGTGAACAGTTTTGGGAGAGATATGCGCTTTTGCTAGTGAGCTGTAATGTTGTGCAGAACTGTAAGACTGTTTGGCCAAATGGTCTTATAGTTTTAAGAATGTAATTTCTGTTTCAAGAAATGAGCCAAACCAACAGAGAAAAACTGTAACATGGTCACTCTGCATCAACCAGGCCTTGAACTCACAACCTCAAACTGTATCTCTAGATCACCTGACTTGTAACAAACTTTCAAAAGCCTTTGTCCAGTGAGTAGTATAGCTCACTTAGATGCCCCAGAAAGAGGGGTTATGTCCTTGCTGTAGGTGTAACAGGACCAAGGAGGATATGATGCAATTTCCAACTGGTGTCACATATTTGTTTTATTTGAGTTGCGTTTTCTGCAAAATAGAATAGATCGGCTCAGTATCACATACAACACACTTGACAATGGCCGTCTGTGGTTCAGGAGTGAGCAAATCTCACAGAATCCCCAAAATCTGCAATAATGTCCATCCATCCATCCATTTTCTACCGCTTATCCTGTATTTAGGGTCACGGGGGGGCTGGAGCCAATCCCAGCTGTCATTGGGCGAAGGCAGGGTACACCCTGGACAGGACGCCAGTCTATCGCAGGGCCGACATGTAGAGACAAACAACCATTCACGCTCACATTCACACCTACGGGCAATTTAGAGTCACCAATTAACTTATCCCCATCCTGCATGTCTTTGGACTGTGGGAGGAAGCCGGAGAACCCGGAGAGAACCCACGCTTACACGGGGAGAACATGCAAACTCCACACAGAAGGAACCCGGGCCGACCCGGGAATCGAACCCAGGACCCTCTTGCTGTGAGGCGAGAGTGCTACCCACTACACCACCGTGCAGCCCATAATGTCAAAACCCAAAATATAATATCCATAAACCAGTACTCAATAATATTCAATAATAACAGTATTAGTATATTCACATTCAAATCCGTTTTCTTCTTCCACAATAACCCACTTCCCAGCATAGTATAAACCAGGGGTTCTTAACCTTTTTGACCTTGAGGCCCAATTTTTAAAGTACAAAGTGGCCCGGGGCCCACTAAATATTAACACTGTATAGGTTTAACTGACCTCACTCTCGGTTTAATTTGTATTCAATAATAAACCAAATCCACTTACTGTTTAACAAGCAAAAACCTTGTAAAATAAAATGAAATGATAAAATGGGATCATCACAAAGACTTTTATTAAACATGTGTATGTAACACATACTGTATCATGACACTGAACAGAACTTTCTATAAGTTGATGCTGTATGTCTGAGGCCATGTCTGCGATACGGTGACTCACAGTGTCGTTTGAGAGTGGGATGGTCAGCAGCTTTTTTGCAGCGGCCTCTCCGATCATCTCACGCCACATATCAACAGCGGCAGGCAGAACCCACTCCTCCGCTATGGTGAATGCCTTTTTAGTCTGTGCAACACGTCTGGCTACGAGGTAGCTCGCTTTCAATGCACATTTAGAGTTGCTCGTCAGTGACACGACAGACCTTTTCTGCATCTGCAGTCCACTCTCCTTCCTCTTAAAATAATCCACCGGCTTTCCCACGAGCATCGGGTGCTTGGTCTCTAGATGCCGCTGTAGTTTTGAGGGCTTGAGGGCTTCGTTGGACAGCATTAGCCCACACTCCACACACTGGGCTTTTGGCACTGCCTCTGTTCCTCCATTTACGAAACCGTATTTAATGAAGTCGACATTGTATTTCCGCAAAAACTTTGTCTTTTGGGTGGAGGGGTCAGGATGTTCGTCGTCATGTTTTCTTTTTAAAAACGTATCCATATTTGCCGCAGCGAGCGAAGAAGACTCTTCTTCTCTGTGTATTCGCGCGTCCTAAACAACTGCGTGATGCATTACCGCCACCGCGTGGTCGAAAACGGCATTGTAAGTTACTGAGCGTCTCATGCATAACATATCTCTGTCTTCACTTGATAATCTACAAAGTCCCGCGGCCCTTGGGGTCCCACAGGTGCAAAACTGAAAGTTTTTTGCGGCCCTCTAGGGGGCGCTGGCGGCCCAAGTTTGGGCCGCGGCCCTATGGTTAAGAATCACTGGTATAAACCCAACATTCACATAACCGTCATAATATTACAATATCACTTATTATTCTTCACCACAGAACATACAGCAGACTATCTGACGCATCTTAGCTGAGCATAGCGTACCTCATTAAGGCCCTAACATGACTCCTACGCTGCTGCGGCTACTCTCGGACTCCATGCGTTTTGTCACTAATGCTAATAGCCGCTAACCCACTCACTCTTACTACAAACACACTCAACAAACGTCATAAACACAGTTAAACATAGTCAAAACGTAATCCGAAACATATCTGCCCATAACATCATTCTTACAGTGTGTACACTCCCAATATACCCAACTCACCTGCAAAATAGAATAGATTGGCTCAGTATCACATACAACACACTTGACAATGGCCGTCTGTGGTTCAGGAGTGAGCAAATCTCACAGAATCCTGCAAGATCACGTGCGATTTCGGCACAGACAGCACTGTCCTTGGTGGTACTCTGCCATCTACTGGTGGTATACTGGTACTGTTTCCCTTTTTACACTATACTAATACTAATGAACTAAACACCAGAAAATAACCATTTTTTCCCCCAGTAACATATAGAAACACACCGCATATGTTCGAAAACACTTTTTTTTTAGATTGTCAGCAACTCTTGTTGCGCCACATAGGGACCCAGGGTTCAATTCCCCTTGCTGCTTCTTTGCTGTGTGTCATTTCCTCCTAAAGAAGGGAGTAGTGTAACTAAACTTTTTAAAAAATAAACACAATTATAGCTGCTGCGCAGCAATGGGTCTGGTCCAGACTATTTTTGGCAACTTTAGGCAATTCTGAGCAACAGGAGAATAGGAAGGCAAGACAGTTGACATTGTAATGTTGCACCAGTTGAGGCTGAAATCCACAATTTCTGGAACCAAAGACCATTGTCTATCACACTGAGCGAATTGGCAAGTGGCAACTCAACTGTGGCTTCACAAATTGACTGAGCCATTCACAGTCAAAAATCAGTGTTTGAGGTAAAATTTGGATATGTTTTTGTCAAACATCATCTACCATGACTCTAAAATGTTGTACATTTGTTTCACAAAAACTACCAGGTATTTTGATGTATGACAACTATCACCCTTGCTGGGGCTTGAACCTACATTGTCTGGCACCAAGAACCAGCTCCTAGCCAACTGTCACAGTTTGTACAGAAAGAGCTAAACAGACACATGATCAGCTCCCTCTGTCTGACCACTGACACGAAGGAACTGTCAACCTGGCTGTGCGAGTGAGTGTGGCGAGTCAGAGGAGTCACTGCTCTACGCTTTCTGCTGGATAGCTCAGTTGGTAATGGTACAGACTTTAGATTTGGAGGGTGGGGGTTAAAATCCCAGTCACAGCTAATCTTTGCCTGGGTCAACAAGATTTGCTGATGAAGGTCTTGCGCTCTTATAATTAATGGTTGTGAAAATAAATTGGTAACAGAACATTTCAGTTTCATTATTTGTATGTCTGAGCAGACTGTGTAAGGTAATAGACTAGTATGGTGGACCTGATGACTCCACTCAGCTAGCAGGTTAGCTCAGTCACTACTGCCAGTGACTTTAGACTGGATGGCAGGTGTTCAAATCCCAAGATTGGAAAAGATGTTACAGTTGATCAACAGGATCTGGAGAAGACAAAAAAAAAAACAAATAAAAAAAATGGATATGAAAAGTATTTGTATCAGTAGTCACAAGGAATTGTATTTTGCACCATTATTGGTAAGTGTTCTCAGGAAGTATGTCCCTGGTGACACAGGATCTTATACCCATGCTTTCAACAATCCCTGAAGAACTCTTTCTTCCAAAAACAGTTCTCTGGATCAAAATAGTTCTTACTGGAACCCTTAGCGTTACCAAGAACCCTTTTAAAACCCTTTATTCAGGAAAGGGGTTTTAAAGGGTTCTCTCGATCAAAATGGTTCTTACTGGAACCATTAGTGTTACCAAGAACCCTTGAAAAACCCTTTCTTTGGGAAAGGGTTTTTCAGAAGCAAATGGTTCCTAGGTAGAACCTCAGCCCTTGTAGAAGAACCCTATTGGAACCCTTATTTCTAAGAGTGTATGTACTCATATCAGTCAATAATTTAATTATATGTTGTATACTGTGTGGGGATAGGTTAATTGATTACTCTAAATTGCCCGTAGGTGTGAATGTGAGTGGGAATGGTTGTCTGTCTCTACATGTCGGCCCTGTGATAGACTGGCGTCCTGTCCAGGGTGTACCCTGCCTTCGCCCAATGACAGCTGGGATCGGCTCCAGCCCCCCCGCAACCCTCAATACAGGATAAGCGGTAGAAAATGGATGGATGGATGTTGTATACTGTAGGACTGGACACCGTGCATAAAGCAAGAAATGTGCATTTACCTATTCATTCAGTGTGTGTGTGTGTGTGTGTGTGTGTGTGTGTGTGTGTTATAGACCTGCAGTAATGTACCTCAATGGGATACAGTAGTATTTCATTCACTGTTCAGTGATGCATTAGAATAGTGGTAAAAAGTAAAGCAACAATACAATAAAACAAAAAAAGAAATACATAAGACATACATTACGAATGGAGTGTTGTCCTTTGAATTCTATGTTTGAACGACAACCTGGCACGGGTGGCTATACTCTTTCCGTAAAAATCCTTGTTTTTTTCAGTTTTACACACAATTGTATTCTCTTAACTAGACAAAAAAACGAGTACAGTAACCATTGTTAATGAAGGACTGGGCTTAGACATAGTGGTGGACATGAAGGATATTTCAATTGTCCTCTGCCATAGTGACAAAACGTCTAAACATTTTGATTTGCAGTGCTTACACAATGCCAAAGGGATGATGCATTTTGGGGGCACTGACTATTTGTATGAGAAAGAAATTTGATTTTAACACATGAGTGAACTGTTTTGGGAGAGATATGAGCTTTTGCAAGTGAGCTATGGTGTTGTGCTGAACTGTAAGACTGTTATGCCAAATGATCTTAGAGTTTTGAGAATGTCATTTCTGTTTCAAGAAATGAGCCAAACCAATGGAGAAAAACTGTAAATCACCTGAAACAACGTATTCTCATGAATTTTCGTACGGAAATGTACGAAAAGTTATCTACAATTTTTTCGTGTATTATCCTACGAATTTCGATATGACACCTGTGCGCATGCGCGATTCCCTGCAGTGAAAAATCGCTTCCATTCCTTTCATTCATAATGGAAAATGCAGCATAATGCAGCATTTTAAAGCTGTTTCGGCATTAAAGTATGTTTGATGACATTCCTAGCGAAAAATCTTCATTTTGTTCTCATATTATTCCTTCAGTGAATGTATATGATCTTTCGTTTGTTAGTTATTACGAAGATCTTTCAGGTTTCTATAGTTGCTATGTCGGTTACTATTTGGGCAAAAAAACCAACTCACGGCCAAGCGTAAATCAGGCTTTCCGATTGGCTGTAAAAGCCGCTACGGCAGCCAATACAAGCGTCCGATGCATAAAACGTAACCCTATACGTCACTAGCAAGATGGGCACGTTTGACACGCGAGCAGAAGGGATATGGATAATAACCCACAGGCAAAAACAATGAGACCAGAGAAAAAAAGAGATGATGGGTTTAAAGTGCTTATCAAAGCAAAGGCAAATGTTGGGTTTTCTACTGCTAGTCCCCTTAAATTGACAACTGAATTGAAAAAAGAGATCAGTGATGTAATGCATGCTTCTATTCTGCAAAATGGGATGATTTCTATCATATGCAAGTCTGCACAGCAACTAGACAAGGTGCTCAAGATAAAAAATGTGATGGGTAAGGGAGTGGAAGTGTTCAAGCCGCGGTAAAGTTCAGGGGTTAAAGGAGTAATATATAATGTGTCATTGGAAGTGTCTGAGCAAGAGTTGTTAACTTCTCTGAAGGGGGGCAATGTCATAGCTGCAAAGCACATGGGAAGGGGTGAGAATGGAAGAGGAACCACACCTGTCCTTCTTACCTTTAAGGATGATGTGCCTAAGAGAGTCATGTTGGGATACATGAGCTACCCAGTGAGAGAGTATGAAAGACCTCCTCTACGATGCTTTAAGTGCCAGAGATATGGCCATGTGGCAGCTGTGTGCAGAGGAAAGCAAAGGTGTAGACGATGTAGCAAGGAGCATGACGGGAAAGATTGTAATGAACCTGTGAAATGTTGTAACTGTGGGGGTGATCATCCAGCTGCCTACAGGGGGTGCCAAAGCTATGTCAAAGCAGAAAATGTTGAAAGAATAAAGAGGGAAAACAAAATATCTTATGCAGAAGCAGCCAGAAGGGTGGAAGATAACAGTGTGGTCCCTCAAAGTCGAAGTGTGGCTGTTGCAAGAGAGCTAGCAAATGACATAGCTATAAATGATGATTCCATTTTGATTAGCAAGAGAGGGCTACTGGCATTCATGGTTGAAACAATGTGGAGTGTTAAAACGGTGGAAAACAAAAATCAGATGTGGCGTGAGAAATTGCCACTGCTGCGGAAAGACTCCTAGGGTTCAAGGGAATCAACCCAAAGGAAATATGGGAGTTGACCTCCTCTCAGAACAGAACAGATCAAATATCAAATAGAAGTCAACAACTAGGCTTATCTGATAATGACGAAGAAGAAATGGGAAGTACATATGGGGACTATGATGGTGATTAGTATCATCTGCATTATGTTTTACTTAATGCAATGGAATGATAGGAGTCTAATTGCAAATGGACAAGAATTTAAACATATGTTAGATGGGCTTGAAAGAAAACCAGAAATTATTTGCATTGAGGAAACTTGGTTGAAACCAAGACTTGATTTTATTTTACCAGGATATAAATGTGAAAGGAAAGACAGAGAGAATACAGCGGGAGGGGGGGGGGGGGGTGCAACTTTCATTAGAAATGGAAGTCAATATAGAAGAATAGAAATGAATACAGTATTAGAATGTGTCATCATAGAAGTTTGGACTGACAGAGGGAAAATCACCATTGTTAATTTATATAACCCCTGCATTAATTTAGAGGATAATCATTTTCAGGAAATTGTGGACCAGATTAGTGTACCACTGGTGTGGGTTGGGGATTTTAATGCTCACAATGAGCTGTGGGGAAGCAAGAAGAGAAACAGAAATGGGAAAATTGTAGAAGACTTCATTGATAAAAACCAGCTAGTTGTGTTAAATGATGGTCGTCCTGTATGGTTCAGAACAAGTCGGGCAGTATCTTCTTCAATAGATATTACAATTGCATCAGCAGAGTTGGCATCGGTTAGTAAGTGGGAGACAATGGATCGGTATACCGTGGGAAGTGATCATGTCCCAATCATTTGTAAATTTGGCAGATGTTTAATTGAGGAACCAGTCAATCTGTCATTGAGGCTCAATTATAAAAGGGCTAATTGGATCAAGTTTGAGGATGATGTGAATAAGGGTTTATCAATGATAGATAGTGAGAAAGGGGTAGATGAGTGGAATAGTTCTTTAACCAAGGTATTACGGTCAGCTGCAGCCCAGAATATCCCTAAGAAAAAAGTTCCTGTAAGAGGAGCAATGGTTCCATGGTGGAACGAAGAATGTAGCCTTGCAGTCAGAGCTAGAAATAGAGCCTATAAAAGGTTAAGAAAACATCTACTAGAGAGCTAGAGTCTCTTATATTGAGTATAAGAGACTCAGAGCTAAGGCTAGACGTGTCATTAAGGAGGCAAAGGAACAAAGTTGGAGACATTTTTGTGGGAAATTAGGACCAGATACACCCATAAAAAAGATTTGGAGTCTTGAACATAGAATGACAGGGGTGTTTCAGCAGGCAGAAATCCCTGTCCTTCACTGTGATGGAGCTGTAGCTGTAAATAATAAAGAAAAAGCAAATATGCTAGTTAAACAATTCCTTAAAGTACATAGTTCTAACAATGCAAATAGGAGGAGGCGATGTGAAGTATTAGGAAAGCAACTGGATATACTGCAAATTAATAATGATAATTTTGATGATAGCAATCTGTTTTTCTCATCTGATTTTTTTTGTGTGTACGACAGTTTCTGGATTCTAGCGTACGCCATGTTTCAGTAGGAAATCCACGCAATTGTTAGTACATGATGCCCTGGTGCTTTGAAACCTTCACCTTACAGGGAAAATGATGCACAAAATATGATTAGCAGGTGGAGTGAGGATATAACATACATGTATCTGAACGAATTTCTACCTCAGGGCCCCATAACCTACCATCGTAGCTCAGCTGCTTTCTAAAATCTACAGCCCCCTGACAAAGTCGTTTGTAAACCACCCTCCCCCTTTGTAGCGGACTGGTTGAGCTGTAGAAGGTAAAGGAACTAAGTTCGGACAGGTAGACAGGCGGTCCCTGAGTGAGACAATTCGCACACAATTACATTTCAAGGTTCACACAAAAAGGGTTTTATTATTAAGCATGAAGTTGTAGTCTGATCCCCTTCTAACATCTATGTGTGAGTTAACATATCAGATTGACTCAATATCTGAATCCAAAAAGGGCGGTACCCACAGATCTTCATCTGGAACAATGGTGATTTTCGGGTACTGTCCTACGGCAGAGCTCACCGCCGAACCCACGAGAGCTCGGCAGCAGGGCAGTACGCAACAAACGACCAGCAACATTACAACCACAACCATTAACACAGGTGATAGGAATCTGATGGCGGTGGCTTTCCACCCCCCCTCTGTGAGCCAGGACCAAATGTCCCAGCCCTCAAAAGCCTCAGAGTCTTTGCTTTTCTCTCTGTGTAACAGTTCGTTCAGGTGGGCAACAACATGGGTCATGTTGTCATCTATTGCAGGCACGAAGGTACAGCATTTTGTCCCTATGACATGGCACACGCCTCCCTGTGAGGCTAGGGTCAAGTCGAGGGCGACTCTATTTTGCAGAGCCGCGTTTCTGATGCCCTGGACAACAGGGGACAATGCTGCAAAGCCGGCAGCTGTGAGTTCAGTCAGATTTTCGAGTTCCAGGGATATTTCATCAATCTTATGTGCATTGTTGACAGTCCCCCACCAGGGGAGGATTCCTGAGAGCCCCTTCTCGGGTTGTGAAACACGTGTTGCCGTGCACCTGGCCCTGTGCGGTCTGTAGTAGTGACTATAATGAGTGTGAAAATATTCCGTCAGTCCTGTCCGCACGCGCCTCTCACTCTTGGTGCCCACCCAGGGACGCCAATTGTTGTGGAAAAATGAATCTGCCCAATAAAGATCAACAACCAGGATCAGCTTTTTCTCCGAGGTTTATTCCACTAAGTATTTTCATCTGCAGAAGAAAGTACTGTTCACCCCTGCCTTCTGATGCAAAGGTTCAGAATCAGCAGGAACGACCCTGAGTCTAACAACAATCTCCCTTTTAAGGAGGAGGAACCATGGACAAAGGACGGATCATGTCCTATCTTACAAAGACAAGATGTACAGGCAAGGTCAAGATTTACAGAACACAGGCGTCATAGTCCTGAAATTATCTTATGTCAATGTGGCACTCATGTTCATATCATCTACAAACAGGCATTCATTTTCGTCATAGCATAACAGTCAGAAGAGGAGATGCGGATCGACGTCTGGCCTGAAATATTCTGATTATAAATTACAAACATCCAAAATTCCCATTACAAGCGATACAATACTGATTACACCCCTATCCCATAGTGTATCTGTTCATGGGCTCTGTGTCACTACATTAAACAAATGTAAATATACATGTTACATCCAGCCCATTGTAGCATTGGAACCTAATCCATCCTGAGTCTTTTTGAGAGCCTTTTAATAATTTATTTGCAATATTTGCAGAGTTGTTTGTTCCACAAGCAACTGGGACACCTACGGCTGGTCCTGCGCCCCAGGAAAATAATAGTCCACCAGCACCCCCTGTGGACAATCAATCTATAGCAGGACCAGAACCAGTACCAGAACCGGCACCAGAGCCAATACCAGAAGGAGAATTTGTTCTTCACCTTCTACCTGTTGTTTCACCATCTTCCCCATCTCAGCCTCTTCCTCCATCCTTCTCATCTTCTCAGCCGCAGCCTCTGCCTCCTTCCTTCTCCTCTTCTCACCCTCAGCCTTTTCCTCCTTCCTTCTCCTCTTCTCAGCCACAACCTCTTCCTTCTCCTCTTCTCACCCTCAGCCTCTTCCTCCATCCTTCTCATCTTCTCAGCCACAGCCTCTTCCTCCTTCCTTCTCCTCTTCTCACCCTCAGCCTTTTCCTCCTTCCTTCTCCTCTTCTCAGCCACAACCTCTTCCTTCTCCTCTTCTCACCCTCAGCCTCTTCCTCCATCCTTCTCATCTTCTCAGCCACAGCCTCTTCCTCCTTCCTTCTCCTCTTCTCACCCTCAGCCTCTTCCTCCTTCCTTCACCTCTTCTCAGCCGCAGCCTCTTCCTCCATCCTTCTCCTCGCCTCAGCCTCCTCCTTCAGCTTCTTTCTCCTCTTCTCAACTTCCTCCTCCATCTCCAGTCTCTCTGTGTACCGCATTTTCTCCCCCCCCCCCCCAAAAAAAAGACCCAAAATGAAAGGTAAGATTTACTCTTTATCTCATAAATGTATGTAAAATTAGTTTTCCTTTATATTTCAAATCAGGTTGGTAGGGTTGCTACATTACTCTTGATTTTAATAATCTTTTTGTCTTTTTAAGAATGCAGAAAACACAGGACCCAGAAGGTGTTCCTGTTTGAAAGTATTGTGGACAAAAGGGTTTTAAATGTAAGTATGTTTACCTTCTTTCTCTTGGTTTTATTGTAAAATACAATGTCAAACCATTTACAGGGTTGTATAAAGAAAGCAAAGTGTTGACATTTTATGCTTCACAAGAAAGAAAAGTAATGGTGTAGTGTTGAGGATGGATTGAGGACTCTCCCAAGCTGCTCTGTACTCTGGTGGTACAGCAGCTGATACTTCATTATCTTCATCCAGACGGCAGCAGTGTGAACACTCTGTGGCTTGGTGGCTGTTGTATGTAACTTTTGGGCTCTGTGCAGACATCTCACTTCACTGATATCACTGATGGTCTGTAGATTGTACCAATGTGATTTTCTCACCGCTACAGAGCCTTCCTGTCCTGGGCTGTGCACAGACCGTGCTATTTTGTGATGTTTCCTGACAGGATGCTTGATATTGCTCGTCTGAATAAGTTATCAATAGTTTTGCTCTGAAATTTAGCCTTCAAAAATATATTTCAGGGGATGTACAGACTTTTCTGTGCTTTCATGTGTTTTAACCAAACTGGTGATGTATGATGACCCACCCGGTTCTCGTTTATGTTGATTCCGAATAACCTACAACTGTTGACCTGCTCCACCTCAGCTCCACTTATGTAGACAGAACAGTGTGTCTTTTCCTTTTTCTTTTTTCAATCGGCTCTTTGGTTTTGCTCTTTGTCAAAGTGAGAAATACAGAAAAGTTGTAGTTGTAGTTTGATTCACAACGTCAACTTATGTACAAGTAACATGAAAGAATTAAGAAAACACTCCACCTTAAAAATTTGAGGCGCTGTAAAAGTGTTTGTTGACAGACAGGCTGTCACCCCACTTGCAGTAAGGTGTGTGTGCGTTTGTGTGTAAATGGGAGAGAGAGAGAGAGAAAGAGAGAGAGAGAGAGAGAGAGAGAGAGCACACAGCAAAGAAAATAAAATACATGTTTTTATATAAAAAAATAGAGACAGTCTTTCTTGACTTCACTTAACTTAAATAATTGTTTGCATATTGTAATGGCAGTAACATCATGAATGAACATTTTATAAACATTGAACTTGCATTAGAGCAGCAAGGATTGGTTTTATGAAACAAATGAGCACAGTCCTCAAGTATGAGCGGCGTGATGATGAAGGGAGGGGGCGGGGCCAGCAAGCAGCGAGACATTTCTCCACTAAACACTCTCAAGAGAGACTCCGCTCGCATTTCAGACTGAGTTAGCAGGAGCTCCGTGAAATCGAGAACTCGTCTTGTTTATTCACACGCTGCACCTTTTCACCGTCACGGGGCAGGACCTGCTCTTTTAATGTGGTTGTGCCATGCTGTGACTCTAAATGTTTTTTCAAGTTTGACGTTTTCTTGAAAGTAGACAACACTTTGTTGTTAACGCAGAGTGTACAATGAACCTTTATGTTGCCATCTTTTGCTGAGATGAAGTCGAAATAATGCTTGTATTTCCAGCTGGAAAATGTGTATCTTTCCCCCTCCATTGTTTACGTTTCTGCCGGTATAGCGACTACATGTGACCGTTCGTTAAGGTGTCGGCTGACATATGTCTGAGACGCAAGAAGAAAGCAGTTTTTTTTTTTTTTCTGACAAAAAGAGTAACGCGCCATGTATTTGGATAAGTAACTTTAATCTGACTACTGGTTTGGCAATAGTAGCGCGTTAGACTACTCGTTACTGAAAAAAGTAGTCCGACTACAGTAACACGTTACTAAGTAGCGCGTAGTTTTCCGCATATGTTGCACTGTGCTAATCCATCTTTGTTCAAATTAAAATGAAGCCAGACTTTCGAGCGGCGTCTTCTTCTGCCATCCATGTTGAGTGAGTGATGTTCTTCATTCTATCGCGGAGTCTCCACACGCCGGGCGGAGTAATACAAACAAACTAGTGCGAGCGGAGTAAAACAAACAAACTAGTGCAGACGTTTAAAAACTGAAAAAAAAGGATCGCAATTCCAACAGCTTCTTAACGGTTCCGGAACCGGAGGTTAGGAACCGGTTAGGAACCGGTTCCTATTTGGAACCAGATCTCGATGCCCAACCCTACCGCTGCAGCACTCATTTTAACAAGCACGTGCTAAGATGTGCGTGCACAGATCATTTTCTGCACTGTGTTCTACTACACCACTGGATAAAAGTGTCTGCTCTTCTTCGCCGTGTTGTTGTGGCGTCTGTACTACCACACGTCACATCCTGCTGAGAGCTACATCCAATCAGCAACTGGGCTTCTCTCAGGGGAGAAAAACGGCCCTACTCTCTCACAGGGCCAACAAATGGCCGCTGAAACGATCGCTCAAGCGACTCACATGCAAATTAGGGGCGTTTTGGCGCGATGGACCCACATCATTCCGGGTATTCGAGCCTAATGGAAACACACCTATAAAGTCATTGCTGTTTAATGCAGCCAATAATGGTGGCGTCATCCTCATTTTTGACTATAGTTCTTCTCAATGTCTCTGATTGAAGTCAAGAGTGTAGTTTTTATGTATTACATATGTATTATCCATTACAAGCACTGAAAAGGTTAGTCAAGTGTTAAGTTGTTCGTTAATGTAAATGTATCTTTTAATGTAAATGTATCTTTGTAATTCAAAAAGTAACATTCTTAAACATCCAACATTATATCCATCAAGGCTATTTGATTTTTAGATTAAAGTCACGTTTTTCATGAAATTCTGTTCCCACTCTCTAAGTACCGGAATTTTCCAGTGACTATGCTTCAGCCATTCTTCCAGAACCCACCTAAGACTCTCCACTTCAGTGTTTGCTACTTTTTCAACAATATCTCCTACCCATTAGCTTATAATAAATTTTTATTTACATTATTTCCATTTATAATAGTAATTCACAGATATACTTAAATATAATTTTTGTACTAACTTAATACTTTAAATGCATCCAAGCTCACCAATGCAGAAACTCTGTGTATGTATACATTTTATAGCTGTGTTTTGTAAGTGCCTCTATTTAGTACAATTTTTACATTTTTGCTTTATCGACACATTTTCATTCAAGACCAGTTTTTACATCGCACATATATTTAAGATTTGTCTCCATAAGAAATGCATGTTTCTCTCATATCTACTAGTCATTTTTTCTGGTGTCATCTCTTTCAGGGGAAAAAAAGAAGTCAAAGTAAGGTGGACACCATGCTCTAAGTTGTAAGTTTTTCCTTAATGAAAATTAACCATTTACCATTGGTCACCCTCCCATTTTAAAGTTACAGTTTGGTGTATGTATGTGCTCACAAACACTTTTAATTGCTTTTGAGAAGTACTGACAGTAGCATGACATATTAATATATAATAAATCTTTAATAAGGACATTATAGACAATTGAATGTCAGAAGCAAGGTCATCCTATAACCTTTATTTTTTGTATATGTGTTTTTCTTTCATGTCCTGGCAGCGGCAAGGCCTGGGACGATACATGGGAGCCAGCCAAACAATATAGCGGTCGTTAAGAAGTGGAACTTCGAACTTCGAATGGAACCTCCTGAAAATTAAACAAACAAATACACACACACACACACACACACACACACACACACACACACACACACACACACTTACACAGACTTTTCAAATAATACAATGGAGAAATTATGTAATAAAATGTTGTTTCTGCTATGTTTGATGTCTAATATTGAATTCTTTTCAATTAGTTGTCAATACAGTCATTCCTTCAAAATGCAATTTAGGCTCTGACTGTTTAACCATACATAACAACATGACTTGAAGGGTAAATATTTTGAAACACTTGAGCACATACATTTGAGTGCCTGGAGTGCCTAAAAACCCACAAACTGTGAAAGAAGACAATCCATTAATCTTTTGTGGGTTGCCTCAATCTGAAATCATGAGACTCAACTTGCTATCCAGATGTTGGTCTATTTCATATGTCATATGGGACTTATTTAAATAATAATGCTTCCAATCTGAGTACCCGGACAACGTTGCAATCAGAGCAGACCTGGGGCCTGTACTACGAAGCGAGTTCAACATACCTAGGGTATCTTTCAGAGATCCAGCTTGAGTTACCCTAACAAAGGAGATCGGAGATAAGCGGTCACACGAAGCTGGTTATCAAATCATTAAGTCAACCCAGAGCTGCGTTTCAATAACGGTTTGAGTCACCCTCGCTCACTCGCCCTCAGCCCTTGCTATGACGTCACACGGAGGCCCCTTGGAGGGCGGAGGGAAAGAGGGCGGAGGGGGAGTGAAAGGGGTAAATGGAACACACCTGCCCTCGTTCACTAACAGCCCAGATAATCATGGATCAACCACACGTTGTTGGAGTAGCGCTATACTGCCTATTCCAAATTACACAAAATATGTGGAGACTCATTTCATTGAGACGAAGACGTATTCTACGCTTGATGGCAATACGTCGGCTTATATACTTACACTTGTAAACGGTGGGCTCTGCCATAACTCTGCAACAGACAGTCTAATTGCACAACTTAAGAAAATGAATTAAATTTAATTCATTTTCTACTTTCTTCTTTCTTCTTCTTCCTTGGTGGTGAATAGACAGCAGACAACGGTGTTTGAGGTTCATTATCGCCACCGCATGGACATAATTTTCGTGCACCACTGCAATGCATTGTGGGTGATATACAGCTCTGAAGTGACTATCGTTGTTCACTCGATCACGCAGCCCTCAAGGGTCGATCTCACGGAGTTCACTTCAGCTGTTCAGGGAATTGGAACAGCCCTTAAGATGGCGGCGGGGATTCCCCCGAGGGCAAGTGCTTAGGGCAAGTGAGCGAGGGCGACTCAAACCGTTATTGAAACGCAGCTCAGGGTTTACCTGTCCGGCTATGAGCGCGTGCACATGAAAGAGGCGGCGTTTGCAGCATTTGACCAATCACATACATGGATCAGTCTACGGCAGCGGAGCGGCGTATTTCACGTACGAGGAGTGAACCATAATCTTACAGAAATACGAAGAAGTTTAACATATAATGCAGGCAAAAGGCAACCGTTTCATCTGAGGGAAAGAAAAGTCTTTCCCTCCGGTGAGAATCTGTATCTCTCATAAAAAACATCGTCAGGGACAGAAAAAGGGTTTTGCCGGTCTCTGTACACTCTATAGTTCTCCTATGAGACCCTCTCACGATCCACCGAGCTTCTTTTTTTTTTATGTCGGCGCACCAAGACAGCTGATTGGTCAGTCGGCGGTGTGTTTCTCCACGTTGATCTCTTATCAGGAACATAACCTGCTCCGGAGCAGGTTAGCTCCACAGCGTAAGTTACCATGGTGATTTACCCCGGTAAGAAGTGAACCAGCGTCGTAGGACGGAAAACCCAGGGTTAACGCTCAACTTACCTCGCTAAGCCCAAATCCCGCTTCGTAGTACAGGCCTCTGATTAACTACATGTCTGGGACAGGATCAAGAGGAGTGTCTCTGACAGAAGGTAAAGACAAAGCAATCCAAAGCAATGGACAGTATAGGAAAGACATTGGGCCTCATTTATCAAACGAACGTACGACCGAAAACCGTGCGTACGACCATTTCCACGCAAACTTCGGCATTTATCAATTTGGACGTAAGCGGAAGCTGCGATCAGATCTCACGTCAGGTCTGAGCTCGTGTACGCAAATTCGAGTCTGTGGATTTGCGGTGCAGCACAGCAAAATCTGGCGTAAAATAATGAACAAACCTCAGCTGTCATTAAGCATAAGCAGTCACATATTTAGATCAGATCAAAACGGATTATTAAAACGAAAACATTTCTTTTAAAGCCCATGTTTTTACTGATACCACTTTCAAAAAATTAAACAATGGGATAAATAGCCTAAGATGACAACTAATTATTACACATGAAAATGTGAAAGAATCATAAATACAAGCAGAAATGTGTGTTTGCAAATTAACTAAAGGCAAAAATGTGTAATTGTTTTTGTTTTTGTCCGATGGGTGTGACAGAACTGGAACAAAAATGAAAGCACCTGTTGAGATAATCATCGTTCCACTGTGGTTGGTCAGATGTTTATTCATTCCCCTATTTAAACAGATGCTTTGACAGTTATCAAGTCTTGATGATGGCAGACTTACTTATTTTGGAGGAACAATACGCGCGTGTCAGACGTGAGCGCGTTTTCAGGGACCGCAGGGATCTCTGTGTCACCTCCACCACTTATGCCACAGATCGACTCCGACCCAATTAAGGAGGCAATTTTTTCCTCCGTCCCCGTCAAGATCAGGCTGGAGTCTGTTTGGCCTCCTCCAGTCTGCCTGATGCTGCGTTTAAACACAGCAAAGCGTTTCTTGGTGGCCAGCTTCATATCCGACCATTTTTTCTTGACCTAAATGTAAAGAATTGTTTTGATCAGTTAGCAGACATAAGCTTTTAGGCTGCGGATGAAAAGATTCATTTAAGTCGTTAGGCATGGGTTAAGTTATTGAGAATTATATTCAAACCTCAGCTGGAGTCCGTTCCTCTGCGGCAACGCTGTTGACTGCTTCCGTTATCTTTTTCCAGACAGCGTTTTTGTGAGCCCCTTTTATGCCACCCTTCAGGCTGCCAAAAAGCACTGTCTTGTTGTGTTCCACCTCCGATGTCAGGATGCCGATCTCCGTGTCGGAAAAGTTTCTTTTCTTACCCATGTTTCGTCTCTCCATGTTTGACCTCAGTGGGCGAGGCCTCCGAAACAGGAATATTTATGGCCGTAACATGTTAATGACGATCGAATTCAGCCGCCGCATTTATCAAGGCCCGCTCATTCGTATGCTGAGATTGGTCAGATACGAACATTTCATAAATCGCACGTGTGTCCTGTCGTAAGACCAAATCTGCGCTCAGATCTGCGCCCGTTTTCACGCAAGATTGATAAATGAGGCCCATTGTGTTTTCTAGCATTAAAGCCTGGAAAAATGTTCTAGTAGTAACCATATATAAAAGTATTAACCTGAAAAATTGCAAGCTTATTCTCCTTTAATGTACTATTTGAATTGTGGGGGGTTGGGCAATATATGACATACCTGGATAGCTATACACAATAACACCGCTCCAGTTGGTCCTTATTTTATAATCAGTAAATGCACAATCATAACATAGGGAATTGTTCAAAGAATTGCCTCTGATACATACAGTAGTCATATGTAACACAATGTAATACTAATTTTGGCATATTATTAGACTGAGATATAGTCCAACTGATTTCATTGTTTAAGGTTGTATTGGTCAGTTCACATCCTTGCCCAGAAATAACAGTGGCATAACGTGTGTCCATCGTCATAGCTCTGTCACAACTAAAATATGGAATATTTTAGGCTTTTGCAATGTGCCATGAACCCTTACTAGTCAAAAACAGACTAACCCTAACCCTAACCCTAGCCCATATGGTGGATGAAAGGTAATTACTAAGGATGTCATTGTTATGTACCTACACACAGAATACAATACCATCAAAATGGATTTATTACTGTAGTTAACATATGTATTTATCATATTCAAGGAAATGGTGGACTATTTTAGGCTATTGCAGTGTGCCATGAACCTGTACTAGTCAAAAACAGACAGCCCTTATGGTGGATGAAAGGTAATTACTAAGGATGTCATTGTTATGTACCTACACACTGAATACAATACCATCAAAATGGATTTATTACTGTAGTTAACATATGTATTTATCATATTCAAGGAAATGGTGGACTATTTTAGGCTATTGCAGTGTGCCATGAACCTGTACTAGTCAAAAACAGACAGCTGATGTGGTGGATGAAATGTAATTTATGAGGATGTCATTGTGATATGAACCTACATACAGCATATGATGCCATCAAAATTGTTTTTATTGTTGTAGCTCACACATTTATAGCATCTGAAGATGAGGAGTTTTTTTCTGAATATTTTTACATTATTTTACAGAATATCACAAAAACATTACAAATATTTCAGCTATACATGACTGTGCATGTCTGATTTGTAAAACATCACTGAAAAAATACGTATGGTTTACCTGCTACCTCATGGTGCTAATCAACATTGTGTGCTAAAAGTATAAATAGTACATATGTAAATAAAAACATACATACACACATAATAGGCTACACAATACTAAATATAGTAATAATAATATTAATAGTGAACTTTATTGGCAATTTAAAATGACAATAAAAAAAACATAATAAACAACCCATAGAAGGACTTACTAAGCATACAGAGTTAAAAGCTGCTATATTAGCGAGAGTGGAGTCAAAAAAGGCTGGTCAATTGTATATCGGCAGAGAGGGATCTGGCTTCGGCCCAAGCGCAACAAATACTGACGCTAGGAGACGAAAAAGTTAGTCTGAATTGCATCTGCCCAGAGCTTTTGTGGTCTAGAAATGACAAAAAAGTCAGATACAATAAAAATATTTAAGTGAACATTCAGTCGACATCCTCAACTACTGCTAACAACATTAAAAAAAGATCGTATTACTTACTGGTATCTGCGGGACAGTGAGGTGGCCAAGTTGTCGAACTTTTACCGATTCCAGCGCATGGCAATGAGTGTCATCATGTCTGTACGTCCTGCAACAGAAAATATGATGTCATAAATATTCAGCTAAAATCAACCACTCCTGTAAAGAGTGTTAAAATATTGTCCCGTCCTCGTGAACTCAATACCGTGTATCGTCTCGTCACACCCCTATTATCTAGCCATCTCACCTGCTTTTGACATATGCTTGGTGCATATGCAAGCATATCCGGGCTGCACGCAGGACAGGTGAAGTGCTCCTCCTTGCAGATGCTGTCCACCTCATAACGCACATGCCTCCCACTCGAATAAACTTTTTAGAAAGCTGTCAGCTGAGATCTTCCCAGTCTATCACAAAAAAGGACACATTACACAAATTAAAAGGACACAGGTATTCAACACACAATACAAATAGTTTAAAAAGGACAAATGACTTCAATACTCACACGACCAAAGCGGACAGTTCGCTGATCTAGTATTCTTAAAAATGCCTGACAGGACAGTCCAGGAGCAGCCATTTTCATTTCTTCAAATGAGCTCTGTTAAAATGGTACAAAAACATTGAAAGTACAAATAGTTTCTTAATTTTAAAGTTTCACTGTATGGAGTGGCAGTGAAAGGTGTAACTACTATAATATAATAATTATTAAAAACGCATATTAAAATACAAATATGGAGTTTATATATTAACACTGTATCAAATACACCATACAGATACAAGTAAGAATTTCTGAACATTATACTTTGGGCTAATAGAAAACAAATTAGGTACATACCAACAGTCTCTGGAGCAGAGGCCACCTCAGAGTGAATGTCGGGAGCATCGACAGGGGGACAAGTCTTCTGACTGCAACCAGCTGTACCAGAATACAATACAGCAACAATCGTTTATACCATTAAATCAAACAAATGATACACAACATCAGTTAACATAACACAAGACTTAAAGTGGTGACTCCTAAAGTCATCTTTCGTACTTCCGTATTTTTGCAACGTGATCATTTATTAATTAGTTTGTTTGCATATGCATGTTTGTATAGAACAAATCTTGTTCTATAATCTTGTGTTGTATAATAACAAACTTCAATTGAAAATTGTAAAGCCTTGATATAGAGGTAACTATGCTACCATATTTGTGCGAAGTGCAGAGCCATAACTTTTGACATGAATTAAAGACAATGGGCCCAAGTTTCATGGCGCAGCGCAGGGCGGCGCAGGGTGGCGGAGCCGGCGCAATGCAAGTTTCGACCCGCGCAGCCTTGCGCACCGTCAGTTTGGCAGTTTGGTGGATCGCCTGCGCCAAGATGGGTGTGGCGGTGCAGCAGGGGGAGGCGTCACAGATTCAGCTTGGCGTAGCGAAAGTTTCGGGGCAAAAAGCCTCACCGAGACTGCGCTGAAAGCTCGTCAGCTCCAACCTAGTCTACTCTCAGTGCAAGGCGTAAGGCGTAAATAAAGTCCATTCATTCAATGCGAATCACAGCTGGCGCAGTGGAAGTTTGGCTGACGGCGCGCAGTGCGCTCACGTCACCGAGACCTCACAGGCAGGTTTCCACAGTTCCAGGCGCATTTACATGCAATAAATAATCACAACAAACACTATTTAATGCAACTAATTGAATCAACACGTGAATGTATATCTATATAGATTGTCCCGTCACATCTGACGTCAGATCAAAGGCGGATGGCACGCGTAACGGAAACTCAGCCTCTCGGACCAAAACATCTCCCTCTCTTTCTCCTGTTTTTTATAATATCGGCATTGTTATTATTATGATACGCGCGCACAGCGCGTGGTGGGAGCGGCGGCGCTGCTTCCGTCATCGGGTTGTCAAGTGACAGAACTTCTGAACTGAAACTCCCCTAACGCATTAAAGGAGAGGAGAGGAGCTCATTTGATTGGTGAAGATCTGAATCGGCTGTATTAATCCCAGTCCACGCCTCGTCTCCTCCTCGTCTCCCACTCACGCCTTCTTCTCCTCCCTCTTTCCCACTTGCGCCGGTGGGCGAGACGGGAGGTGTGCCTGGACGAGCCTGCGCGGTGCACAAAACTTGCAAAGTCCAGGCGGACACACCCCGTCGGCGCGGCGCAGGTGCGCTGAAAGCTGACTGCGCCTGGTCTACGAAACTAGGGCCCACTGTTGTCACGGTGTGTTACCTTTCCAGCTTATCGGCCCTGAACCCTAGTTGGGAGCACGCTGTGGATGCTAACGTGATCTTTGCTCGTTCAGCTGGTGAACCACATTTCTAGTGTCTAGTGACACAACCAGAAGAATGACAGGAGAGATCCTTCACCGTCCAACCAGAGGCTTTTATTGAGTCGTCTACAAGAGGACAAACGCTGCAGTCTTGTGAGGCTGTAATCTTGAGCTCATCTAATACACTTCTGCTGGCTAACAACACTCATTTGTCTCACTCATCCAACAGAAGTCCATTGAACACACCGTTCAATGACACCTGTCCTTCGTCCATAAAGGTAGCTGAGTGTCCATAACATAACATACTTCTGCAGACTGAAAGGTTCAATACTGCTAATGCAGCGTTTAGCTCTGGCGTCGTGTTACATCACCCTGTGGTTTTCTCTTGTTTTGATGTACTTTTCCATTTACACACATACCCCTCTACTGGAATATCACTTAACGTGCAAATATGGAATCATGTAATGCAGAAAGTATTGAGATTACTCTACAGTTTACCATCTTAGACTGAAACATAGAAAACAATTTCTGGAGCTTTTTTCCCTCCTCCTCATAGAGGGGCGCTTAATTGGCCAAAACCCCAGCACAGGCATCTGAGAAGGGCAGCGTTGGGCGTACAGCCAGCCTCAGCTAAAGTGGCGGTCTCACAATGCTCAGTGACCGACACAGTCACCAAGCAGGTCTGGTGCAGGTCTCAGTAGAGCTCAAAGGTGGGCCAACAGTCTGCTCCCCGACAGGATCCTGGGTCCCAGTCTCATCCAGTTGAGGCTGAGGGAGGATGTCAGGAGGCCAGCGGCCGCTCGGTGAAGCCAGTGGTGAAGAGAAGACACCCTGCGGTGATTCAAGTTTAACATCAAAGTCAAAGAAAAGCCACAAACCCGGAGAGGAATGCTATCTGTCGTGAGCTCAATCTAAGACCCTCTTGGGTTCTTGGCCTCCTTAACACTGCCTGCGAAGGGTCTCCTCCAAGAACTTTGTAAACAAAGTCATGGCTGGGATCAACTCGTACCCAAAGTGACATCTGAAAAATGGCTCAATGGAGCCATGGACTTCTGATCTTGTCAAGTAGAACACTGCATTAAGCCAATACACTTTGGGAAACCAGTTCATGCCCAACGACATCATTTTTCAGATGCAGCTACGGCTACGGTCCAGTCAGCTACCTTCCACTAACTAACAAAAGAGGAGAGGTCACCATCCCAAGAATGGAACTGATAGCTGCTATGTTGTCAGTCGAAGTGGACAAAATGCTCAGAGCAGAATTGCAGTTGCTACTGAAAGTTCAGTTTTTTGGACTGATAGTCAAGCAGTAATCAAGTACATTGCAAATGAGTCAACAGTCAGAGATAACACAAATGTATCAGGATGGAAGTATGTGGAGACGACGTTAAATCCAGCTGACGATGCATCGAAGACTAAGTGCTGGAAGATTTGTGGATGGAAAAAGACTTTCCTGTGTTTCCATGAAATCCCATGCACTTAATCCAGATGACCCTGAGGTCAAAGTCAGGTTGGTTGTTTTGAAGGAAACGCTAAGGGTTTCAGTTCCAGTAAGAACTATTTTGATCCAGAGATCCATTTTGGAAGAAAGAGTTCTTCAGGGATTGTTGAAAGCATGGGTATAAGATCCTGTGTCACCAGGGACATACTTCCTGATAACACTTGCCAATAATGGTGCAAAATACAATTCCTTGTGACTACTGATACAAATACTTTTCATATCCATTTTTTGTTTATTTGTTTTTTTCTTCTTCTCCAGATCCTGTTGATCAAACTGTAACATAATTGCAGATCTTGAGATTTGAACACCTGCCACCCAGTCTAAAGTCACTGGCAGTAGTGACTGAGCTAACCAGCTAGATGGGTGAAGTCATCAGGTCCACCATACTAGTCTATTACCTTACACATTCTGATCAGGCATGCAAATAATGAAACTGAAATGTTCTGTTACCAATTTATTTTCACAACCATTAATTATAAGAAAGCAATACCTTCATCAGCAAATCTTGAAGACCCAGGCAAAGATCAGCTGTGAGCGGGATTTTAACCCCCACCCTCCAAATCTAAAGTCTGTACCATTACCCACTGAGCTATCCAGCAGAACGTGTAGATCAGGGACTCCTCTGACTCGCCACACTCACTCACACAGCCAGGTTGACAGTTCCTTCATGTCAGTGGTCAGACAGAGTGAGCTGATCATGTGTCTGTTTAGCTCTGTCTGTACAAACTGACTTCTGCTTTAAGGTCACAGGTCCAATTCCCATGTTGACAGATATCATACCTTGCTAATTGCACTTCACGACAATTAGCTTAGTTGGCTAGGAGCTGGTTCTTGATGCCAGACGATGTGGGTTCAAGCCCCAGCAAGGGTGATAATCGTAATACATCAAAATACCTGGTAGTTTTTGTGTAACAAATGAACAAAATTTTATTGTCATGGTAGATGATGTTTGACAAAAACATATCAGAATTTTACCTCAAACACTGATTTTTGACTGTGAATGGCTTAGTCAAATTGTGAAGCCACAGTTGAGCTGCCACTCGCTCAGTGCGATAAACAATGGTCTTTGGTTCCAGAAATTGTGGATTTCAGCCTCAACTGGTGCAAAACAACATGCAACATTACAATGTCAACTGTCTTGCATTCCTATTCTCCTGTTTGTTGCTCAGAATTGCCTAAAGTTGCCAAAAAATAGTCTGGACCCGACCCTTTGCTGCGCAGCAGCTATAATTGTGTTTATTTTTTAAAAGTTCACTTACACTACTCCCTTCTTCAGGAGGAAATGACACACAGCAAAGAAGCAGCAAGGGGAATTGAACCCTGGGTCCCTACAGCAAGAATATAACCCCTCTTTCTGGGGCATCTTAGTGAGCTATATGTCTCACTGGACAAAGGCTTTTGAAAGTTTGTTACAAGTCAGGTGATCTAGAGATACAGTTTGAAGTTGTGAGTTCAAGGCCTGGTTGATGCAGAGTGACCATGTGAATGCCTACTGAGGTGATGTGTGGTTAGTGACAGACAATTTGAAAAATATTAAACACTTATTTTACAGATAATTTTACTTGTGTATTTGTCTCCTCATACTTTTCCATGATCGGCCTCATCCCATGGCTGCTGTACCCTGCTGACTGGCTTAGTCAAGTTGTGAAGCTGCACATAAGTTCAGTGATAGAGGAAGGTCTTTTATGTCAGAGGCCAAGCTTAATTGATGTTAAAGAAAAATAAATCATATTTTAATGCTGACTTTGGGGTTACTACATCAGGGTTTTTTGGTGCCAGGAATTGAACCTTGATCTCCCAGGGGAAAGGGAGAGGTTTGGGTGTGTTGAGGTGTGTTGGGCCTGCGAGCTGGCCCAATGGTGGCTGTCATGTGTGAGTTAAGAGCTGGCTGCTCCATGGATTGCACCATATGGTCTGGTCTTCACCCTCTACAAACCAGGTGTGACATATCAATAGTGATTACTGTGAACAGAACAGAACAAAGAAGAACAGAAGAGAGAGAGAACAGAAGAAACTTCAGAGAATCAAGGTGAGCTAAATATAATATCTTATTTCAGCATGCTTGACCCTAGCTGAGGACTTTTATGGTGAAAGGTGGACTAAGCATTTGTTTCTTGTTATGTTTTGTTTGTTTGTTTGCTTGCTTGTTTGTTTTCTTGTAGAAATGACTTAAACAGCTTGGATGAAAGCCGGAGTGTGCCATTGGCTTGAAAAAGAGGGTTTTGCTGAAATTTCCATTATTGTTATAATACGTAACATTTTGATACTTGTTACATAACACTGAAAAGTATTTTAACATTATTTAAATCAATGTGAAAAATTTGTGGGGTTCCCTCACTTTCTCATGATTCTGTTCCACTGTCACAATTATTTCGTACAGTATGTACTCTGATTCCTTTAATTGGACCATGCAGCATTATTTTATTGTTTGTAGATAGCTTACAATAAGGCGAAGTAAGTGGATTGATGGAACTCAAACTCTTTTTTTGTCTCCCCTTTCTGCCATGTCACCATTGCTGGAGACTACACAAATCCACGACTGAGGACAGCATGATGCGTCATGTTGCTGATTCCACTGGACCTATGCTGACTTTTGACCTGTTCTCCCCTGGGACCGACACAGCCTGTTCTGTTGGACTATCTTTAAATAAATGTTTTTCTCATTAAAATGTTTTGAATGTTTGTTCAATGTCAACATGATAAATGACCACAATAAATATGAAATAAACTGATCTGTAGAATACAATATGGTTCTTTATAGAACCCTCAGAAGACAAGACGGTTATTTGTGAAAACCTTTGAAAAGGGATGTTTTTAGATCCCCCTGTGTGAGGTCTAGATGAAACCCTTGAAATACGAAAGGGTTCTTAGTGGAACTCCCTGTGTGGGTTCTAGATGAAACCCTTGAAAAATAAAAGGGTTCTTAGTGGAACTCCCTGTGTGAGTTCTCGATAAAACCCTTGAAAAATGAAAGGGTTCTTAGTGGAACTCCCTGTGTGGGTTCTAGACGTAACCCTTGAAAAATGAAAGGGTTCTTAGTGGAACTCCCTGTGTGAGTTCTAGATAAAACCCTTCAAAAATGAAAGGGTTGTTAGTGGAACTCCCTGTGTAGGTTCTAGACGTAACCCTTGAAAAATGAAAGGGTTCTTAGTGGAACTCCCTGTGTGGGTTCTAGATGAAACCCTTGACAAATGAAAGGGTTCTTAGTGGAACTCCCTGTGTGGGTTCTAGACGTAACCCTTGAAAAATGAAAGGGTTCTTAGTGGAACTCCCTGTGCAGGTTCTAGATGAAACCCTTGAAATATGAAAGGGTTCTTAGTGGAACTCCCTGCGTGGGTTCTTTGTAGAACCTCTCATGGGGGGTTCTGGGTGGAACCTTACACACACAGTTCTAGGTATAACCCTTTATGTGGGGTTCTCAGTAGAACCTTCCAAAAGGGTTCTCCTATGAAGACAAGCCGAAGAACCTTATATGGTTCTACTTAGCACTTTTATTTCTAAGAGTGTACAGTGGATTTCAGACTCTGTCCCCACAATCTCACATTGGATCCAGAGTATTATGGAACTTCTCCCCCTAGAGGCTATAAGCTTCTGGCTCAATGATAAACCATTTAAGTTTTTTCAAATCTGGGACCCCTTTCTAGAATATACTGGAGACGATGGGGCCCAGGCTCTCCAGAGTGGTCTCTGCGGCCTGGCATGGACTGAGGTTTCAGGATGCATTCCTAGATCTTGATGTACTGTTTGCGTATTGCTGTGTTTGATTCCCCTTGGTACTTGGTACTGACTGTGTAAACCTTCTGTTTTTGTTGTTTGTCTGTTTTTTTTTTTTGGGGTGTGTGTGTGTGTGTGTGTGTGTGTGTGTGTGTGTATGTGTTTCATGCTGTACTGTCAAAGCCAGAAATAAAGAGCTAATTCCAAAAAAAACAAACTCTTCCTCCTGGTTTCCAAAGCAGCGGCTGGTCTGGCTCCACAGAACATCTCAGACATGTGTGAATTCAGAGTGTGAATTGAGTTTTTGTGTCCCATGCAACGAGAAGTGGTTTCATGGACTATCATTCTAAAGCCTCAAGCTCATAATCTGCTTTCTGGTCCATTTGACTCTAAATGGACCATCATTTACCAAATGAACATCATGCTGGAATGTTTTTATTTAAATGGCATAAAAGTAGCCAGTGATTGGACAATATAGGATTTTATTGCTTAAACAAAAAAAAAAAAAAAACACTGACAATCCCACTATCAGGATGACGGTAAATATCATCACGTGAACTGAAAAAGCTGTCGTGAAGAGAGAGAAAACAGGCTTTGGGGAATGATGAGAAAGAACAGACTCATATTGTTTTAAATGTGTCCAAAGTATCTTACTCAACTGGAAGGACAGATCAAAACTATATCAACCCATTGGCTTAATCTATGAACTGACCATGCAAATCTGGAACAGTTTACCTCACTGTTGGTACTATTACTTGTTAATTCTACCACTACTGCTAATGCTATACTACCACCAACACCAAATACAGTTGGAACCCAAGGGCCCAGATTTCTGCCTAAAAGCCCATTACATATTATTACACTGTGGCTGTAACGCTCCTGGTGATGTTGGAACTTTGAAATTGTATTGACTCTGGAGCGTATTCTAGTCCTGCTCCATGTGTTAAGATGACTTCTGATGTGACACTATAAATAACATTGAATTGAATAAGATTGAATTGGATCATCAATAAAAGACAATATGACAGCATTCAATCAAACTTGGTTTCCTTTTCTCTTTACTTTCACGTTTGTTTTTCTTCTTTGGTGTTTGTTTTGGTTTGTAGCTTTTCTTGTGTATGTATTACTATTTTGTTTGTAGTACTAGTGTAGTTGAAATTACTGATATGTCTATGTAAAAAACTCTATTTCGTTCCCTTGTTTGTAAATTCTTGTTTTGTCAGCAATAAATAAATAAATAATAATAATAGCAATAACAATAATAATAAATTGTCATTTATACATTTTTTTCTACTTGTGTTCTCTCTATATTAAAAAGAAAAACATCATGCCAAGTATTTTTTTTTCTAGAAAAAGGGGAATAACACTTATCTTATCTTTTCTATTTTAAGTTACATTAATATATATACAAGTACAATTTAATGGAAAACAATCAAAATAGTTTAATTGAAAATGAATGATTGGTGATTTATGAGACGAAAAGTACAAATTTGACCTTGGAAATAATATTGACTCAAGATCACCTTTGAAGATTGTGATAGAAAGCTCTTCAAAAAGATAGTAGACATTTCGTTGCGATTTTACGGATAAAATGGTAAATTATTTGTAACTTATTTTACATGAAGAATGTCACCTGGCAACCACCGTCTCCGCTCTAAAATCTCTCCGGCTAACAACCTGACTTATTTATTTGTTGTTTTAGATCGACTTAAATTATTTGGAGCAGACATAAAAATCTACATTAATACTTAATACATATGTCGTATTTTTAAAACACATTTTGCAACTATAGATTGTAAGGAAAAGAAAAGAAGAAGGGTTCCGCTATTATATCAATCGGACCACTATTAGCGACGAACCAGATTTTCAAGCTCCAAAAAACAACATGTGGCGGAACAACCAGTCAGAGTGTAAGTTTAACTGTAGAAATACTTCATATAAACTTCAATGGCACTTAATCTTGTTAAAATACCATGAATATGTGGTCCTTTTTAAAATGTGTATTTCATCAGGACCATGGTGTGACAGCTTGTGTGCCAGATTTCATTGTCTGGTGCTAGTAGCATATCTGCTGGACAAGGGAGGCTTTCTACGTAAATAAACGTGATACAAATCCATTTAGTTCGGCATATTTCTGTGTGTTAAAACTTGATGAAGAAACAAATGTATGCAGTTGCCTATTTTGGCCAATAGATGGCGTTGTTTAATTATTTATGCCCTCAGGTGTTACGCGATTGGTGCTGTTTGTCCTTTACCGGACACGTGTTTGCAGGTATTTGCTCCGCGGGCCGCCATGTTGGTTCAGTGTTTGGTTATGGTTTGCAAGGTAAGCACTATAGGTATCTCTCCACATCGTAGTAAAATATCTTGACCATAAATCGTGAATTCGCTTTTCCATTTAAATTATGTGATTATTGAGATGTTTGTCTACCACCATGATGAAGTGTTAGGATTTATTGCCTGGTTTTATACGAGTATGTCGGCTGTGAAAATGGCTAGCTTTGTTAGCTGTATGTGTGCTAGCTCCGCGGATACTGGTAGCTATTAATCTTCCTGTGGGTTTTCTCTCATGCTCTGTGTTTTGAGCTGGAACCTTGTTTTAAGGGGTTTAATAGCTGTGAGGGCCAATCGCTTTATTTTGAATACTGTACAGTTACTTTATGACTTTATGACATGTCTTGACTGACGTCAGTGTTTGTTTATGGTTTGCAAGGTGGAGCCGCCAGCATTGACACTTAATAATCTGCGCGGTCTCAGCCACGATCTTGACCGTCCGTGTGTCCGACTCGTCCCTCGCATTGACCCAACAAAATCACACATCAACACAACGCAGAGTCTCCGGGTGTAGAGAGGCGCCATCTCACACGGGCTGGGTTACATCTTTGGTGCCGTGACCAGGATCGTGGCGCTTCGAGACCGAAGAGGAAGTGGGCAGCAACCTCCACTACGCTGCTGTATTGAACTGTTATTCTCCAAGTGGATCGTGTGACAAACTGAGCTACTAGTGTGGAGATGCATTGCCAGGATTTTCATCCTCTGGAACATATCCTTTGAAGGTATAAGTGCATCTTATGTGTTGTGTTTTTCATTTGAAAAAAAAGGAGAAAATTTAAAGTTACTTGAATAGTGAATGAGTTTATTCTGTGTGGAACATTTGATTCATATTAGCAATTTAGCAAGTGTTGCTGGTTTATCTCATCCATATTCTCTGTGCTGAACATAGCTGTGTTATGACGTTTTGAGTTAAATTTCAGTTTAACGTGAGTTTTTGGGGTATCAAGTGATAATTGTGCCACACAATGGGCCCATACGATACACGCCATCACATCCACACAAGCAGCCAAAAGACGTGACAGAAAACACATACAGAGCCTCGGCCAAAGACAAGACCGACAAACTGAAGGTCGACTTCAGCGCCGCACAGGAGGAGGTACCAAGAGCTTTCATGCCTTTCTTATGAATATCAGCTGATCAGCCACTGACTGTTATCATCTGGTAGTCGTTCTAAACCGTCTGATCGGTGAGCCGATCTGATGACTCGTCAAATCTTTGTGGAAATGTTTTCAAAACTCGTTTGTCTGCTTTGAAGCCGTGTCCTGTCTGAACCGCTCAGGTTATTAATAAATACACGTGAACTAACCTACCTCATTTACATGTATAGGGTTTTAAATCTTGTAGCATTTTTTATTTCAACCAGCTCTTATCATGACTGCCAGTGAGATCCTTTAAAAAGAAAATGACACTCCAGGTCACTTAGAGGTGCTGAATGTGGTCATGTGATCCATTTTTATTCTGTGTCTGTCCTTCCTGTCGTCTGGTCAGGAGCCGGCCTATTAGTTCTTCTTCGACCTGAGCCAGAAGCAGGCGGGGGGTTTCCGGGGCCGCGGCAGGAAGAGACATCCGGACGAAGACGGATAAGGACGAGAGCAGCAGCGTGACCAAGGGTACGGGGGTCCTCACGGACAGACCAAGCAGCCCCGCAGGCACCATGAGTCCAGCCGGTCTGGGAGAACAGCTCTAGTGCTGCGTTTTCTAAATGGGGAGGGTTTCCAGTCTAAACACTGGACCCTCCATCAGATCAGGGGCCTGTACTACGAAGCAGGATTTGTGCTTAGCGAGGTAACTTCGAAAAAGGAGATCACGCTGACCCACAATTCTTTGCGAGAGCAACATTTAAAGTGCCGCACACCTTGGCCATTAATGAAAACAAACGATATGTGCATTTGCATTTTTAACAATTATTCTCATGCAGATATATAGAAATTGGAATAGTGATGATAAATGTGTGGACAATGATAATAATTTAATGGTATTTTTATTTATTTCAATCATGTTACAAATGTTTGACCTAAACGAAACTAAAACCACAAATGTCATGTAAATACAGCAAACGGTCAAACAGGAAGGAGGAGCTGCTGGACCTGAAGCCGGTCAGTGAACCAGCTGTTTATAAAACCAACATGTGGAGAAGTGGACGACGCGTTTTTGTAGTCCATTATTGTAGTTTCTCCAGCGCAGACGCACGTCAATCACCGGTGCCAATCATCAGCTGTCAATCGTCAGAAGCATTATAATGACGTAGCTTAGTGAAAGTCCGGTCGGATTCTCTGAGCACCGCGGTCGTCTTTTCCTAAATCCCTTTGAGTTCTCCTATCGCCTTTACTTGACCCTGTGACGTTTCCTCCAGAGGTCAAGGAATAGGAGTTAGGAATAGGAGTTAGGACCTTATTTTTTGACTATTGGACTGAACCCAGAGTGAAACTTTACTTTAACTGGACATTCAGAGCAACAGATTGGTTTCTGACCATCACCTCTGATCATGTGACCTCTCATCATGTGACTTGCTTCTCTCTCTGTCTCAGCTGCTCCTCACATTTTGTCCTTTCAGTGCTGAAATGATGAATTATCGACTGTAGAGTTGATCTGTTGACTTCTATAGTTTGTTAAATTAAAGTCAATTTTTAAGGTAAACATTAATAGTTTCAATAACACACCAGGTTAGAGCATTAGTTCTGTGAAAATCTTTCATAACCAAGAAAATTGGTATTGAATCTGTAATCTTTCTAAATGAATCCAAATCAAATCACTCATTAGGGATTCCCTGCACTAGTAATATGAAAAGCAAATTTGTTTTCAAATATGATATCCAGTGTGGGATCGCTCTCTTCAAAGCAGCTCATCTGTAATAACATTTTTTTTTTTAAAGCAACACTTAAAGTGATGGTTCGGAGTAAAATGCACCTGAGGTCATTTCCACCATGACATCCAGCCAAACACCCCCTCGGAAGCATTTTTAGCGATGGTCAGCATTGGTCAAGATAGCCACTAATAATGCATGGAATGTTACCAAACTTCTGCAGTAGTACACATAGGGTCTGTACTCACAAAACGAGGCATTTGAAAGTTTGTAAGTACACCAGGAGTTTATTTAAAAGAACACTTGCCTGATAGCTTCTATCCTCTGCTGCTAACGCTAGCGCTGTGCCGACGCCACTTTCATGTTTACCCAGACGATGCCGTGACGTGAGTTTCACACGAGAGTATGAAAAAGTTTCGCTGAGTTTTTATAAACGCTTGTAATATCAAGGCAAGGCAACTTTATTTGTATAGCACATTTCATACACAAGGCAGACTCAAAGTGCTTCACATCATACAACAAAATTTAAAAAAAAAATAGAAGAATTAAAAGAAAATAAAGGCAAAATTAAAAATGCATTACAAAAAGAAAAGGCGAATAAAAACATATTTGCAATAATTAAAAACAGTGCAGACATTAAAAGATTTAGCAAAAAGCTATGGTGAACATAAGTTTTCAGTCTAGTTTTGAAAGTGGTCAGAGTTGGGGCAAGTCTTACATCTTCGGGAAGTTTATTCCAGCCATTTGTTGCATAGTGACTAGGGGTGTAACAGTTCTGAACCGAAACGGAAAACCTCGGTTCAGAGGACTTCGGTTCAGAAACTCATTCTATCTTCCCGAACCTCGGTTTATCCCCGCCCCGACCGCACACGTGTGTCAGATCACTCGGGTTAGTTTCATTTCTGCAAGATGGCTAATAAACCTGAGCTAGCAGATCCCCCGTGTTTACACAGCTTCTTCTTCGTTGGTGTTAAATAGCAGTCGGCGTATACCTGGCTGTTTCCGTGACGCGAGTTACACACGAGAGTATGAAAAGGTTTCGCTTAATTTTTTTTTTCATAGATGCTTCTATTATCAGGTCGACAAGTGTTGACATGATAATACAAGCATTTATAAAAAATCGGCGAAACTTTTTCATACGCTGGCATGAAACTCACGTCACGGAAACAGCTGGGTAAACGCCGACTGCCATTAAACACCAACGAAGAAGAAGCTGTGTAAACACGGTGCCGTCTACGCAAACAGCGTAGCTTTAGCAGTAGAAGCTATCAGGCAAGTGTCCTTTTTAAATAAACTCCTGATGTACTTACAAACTTTATAATGCCTCGTTTTGTGAGTACAGACCCTATGTGTACTACTGCAGAAGTTTGGTAACATTCCATGCATTATTAGTGGGGACATTTACGAGATATACTGTAAGTACCATAGCGCTATTATGAAGCCGTTCGGCTGATCGGCCTGTTTTGACCACTGCTGACCATCGCTAAAAATGCTTCCGAGGGGGTGTTTGGCTGGAGGTCTTGGTGGAAATTACCTAGGGTCCATTTCACTCCAGACCATCACTTTAAGAGAAGTGCTTTTTATTTATTTTTGTTATACCTCAGACTGGTTTAAGAAGTTTTTCATTTTTACTTTATTTAGACAATTTAGACTGGTCTTAAGACAAATGTTTATTTTTTGTATTCCTTAAGAGATGAATAGAAGTGTTTTAAAAACTTGTTTAAAGAGAAGTGTTATACTTGTTAATATAACTAATGTTCATGTTCTTGATATATCCTTCAATAAAATCCAGACATTTTTTCTGGAAGTTTTCCAAAAGGTTTTTCAGTATGTTTTTAAAAAACCGAGGTTTGAACTGAACCGTGAGTCAAAAACCGAAGTCGAACTGAATCATGGTTTTGGTGAACCGTTACACCCCTAATAGTGACTAAATGATGCTCTCCCGTGATTGTTGTTTACTCTGGGAATCACTAACAGATTGGTCTCAGAAGATCTTAGTGGTCTAGAAGGCTTATGTAGTGGGAGCATATCAGTGATATACTTCGGTCCTAGACCCTCTAAGTCTTGCTACATTTTTGAGGTGATAGTAGGCTGATTTTTTACTGATTTAATGTGACTGTGGAATGCAAATCAGAATCCATAACAACCCCAAGATTTCTGGCTTTGTTTGAGGTTTTCAGGGAGAGAGAGTGAAGGTGTTGAATTACCTAAACCTTTTTTAGCACCAAAAACAATTCTCAGTTTTGTCCTCATTTAGTTGTAGGAAGTTTTGGCATATCCAGTCTTTGACTTGCTCAATGCACTGGCACAGAAGATCTATGGGGCGATAGTCGTTTGGTGATAGTGCTACATAGATTTGGGTGTCATTGGCATAGCAATGGTGGTCAATGTTAATATTTTGCATGATTTGTCGTAGTGGGAGCATGTAGATGTTGAATAAAGTCGGCCCCAAGATTGAACCTTGGGGGACTCCACACGTTACATTGGTAGGTTCTGATACAAAGTCGCCAATGGAAACAATAGTTCCTATCTTGTAGATATGACTTGAACCAGCTTAAGACTGTGCCTGAGAACCCCACCCAGTTTTCCAACCTGTCCAAGAGTGGTCGACAGTTTCAAATGCAGCGCTGAGGTCTAATAGATTCAGATTCAGAATACTTTATTGATCCCCGGGGGGAAATTGTTTTCGTTCCAATGCTCCGTGCAAAGTAGAGATGGAAACAAGCGATAAAGATGAAAATGTAAATAGAAATAAATACTAAGTAAGATTCAAAATAAAATACAATAAAATAAGATCTAAAGTAGCCAGTAAAATACAAATAAATAATAAACAATCAAGTATACAATATATCTGAGATACAATCTGAAATATATACAATGTACAATGATATTGTTATAGCATTATAGATGAAATGAGAATGAATATTTATATTGTTTGTTTTGTTTTTTGTTTTTTAAATTGCCAAATGAGTCCCATAATCAGAGAGAGGAGTTGTACAGTTTAATGGCCACAGGTAAGAATGACTTCCTGTGGCGCTCAGTGATGCATTTAGGAGCAATTAGTCTCTGGCTGAAGGTGCTCCTCTTTTCAGCCAGAGCGTTGTGGAGAGGGTGAGAGCCATGCTGCAGTATCGCCCGCACCTTCGACAGCATCCACCTGTCTGACACTGCAGCCAAAGTGTCCAGCTCCACCCCCACAATGTCACTGGCCTTTCTGATCAGTTTATTGAGTCTGTTGGCATCCGCAACTTTCAGTCTGCTGCCCCAGCACACTACAGCAAACAGAATAGCACTGGCCACCACAGACTCATAAAACATCCTCAGCATCGTCCGGCAGATGTTGAAGGAGCAGAGCCTCCTCAGAAAATAGAGGCGGCTCTGTCCCTTCTTGTAGAGGACTTCAGTGTTCTTAGTCCAGTCCAGTTTATTGTCGATGTACACATCCAGATATTTGTAATGATCCACAATGTCCACGTTATGTCCCAGGATGGAAACTGGGGTCACTGGTGTCGTGGTTCTCCTCAGATCCACCACCAGCTCTTTGTTTTTTGCTGTGTTGAGCTGCAAGTGGTTCAGCTCACACCATGTGACAAAGTTGTCCACCACAGCCCTTTATTCAGCCTCATCACCCTTACTGATACATCCAACTACAGCAGAGTCAACAGAGAACTTCTGAAGATGGCAAGACTCTGTCTGGTAGCTGAAGTCTGTGGTGTAAAGGGTGAAGAGGAAAGGAGAGAGGACAGTCCCTTGTGGGGCCCCGGTGCTGCTGACCACTGTATCTGACACACAGTGACGCAGGCGCACGTACTGTGGTCGGCCAGTGAGGTAGTCCACAATCCAGGACACAAGGGGGGGATCCACCAGCATCGCCGTCATCTTGTCACCCAGTAGAGCAGGCCTGATGGTGTTGAATGCGCTGGAGAAGTCAAAGAATGTGACTCTCACAGTGCTCCTCGGCTTGTCCAGGTGGGCGTAGGCACGGTTTAGCAGGTAGATGATGGCATCCTCAACTCCAATCCGGGGCTGATAGGCGAACTGCAGGGGGTCCAGGTGCGGCCTGACCATAGGCCTGAGCTGCTCCAGGACGAGTCTCTCAAGGGTCTTCATGATATGAGACGTCAGTGCCACCGGTCGGTAGTCCGAGAGACCGCTGGGCTGCGGCGTCTTTGGCACTGGAACGAGGCAGGATGTCTTCCATATCACAGGGACCTTCTGTAGGCTCATGTCGAAGACGCAGTGAAGAACTCCACAGGCTCTGAGAAAACCATGGGCTGACACCATCAGGGCCTGCAGCCTTACCGGCGTGGAATTTGCTCAGCAGTCTCCGTACCTGAAGCGGTGTACACAGTGCAGGTTGAGCAGGGGGAGATTCGAAGTCCAGAGTAAGAGGAGGGCAGGGAGCAAGGAAGCCAGGAGAGGTGTGAAGAGAGGGGGATGGGTGTGAGGGACTCATAGCGTTGAATGGGGTGCTATCAGGAGGAGGAGGGGGGGTCAGAAGCAGTGATGGCTGGAGACAGTCAGCAGGAGAGGCAGCAGGGGCCGGGGCTGCAATGTCAAACCTGTACTCTGGCGAGTAATCTAAAAAAATAAAAGCCCATCATATCTTTCTTGTGTAGAAGCTTTTAATGTGAAGCAGCAAAAACAGGAAGTTGTGTGTTTTGATCAGCAACTTAACACGTCTCCCGTCAGTTCTGGGATGGACGCCTCTCATTGGCGGTTAGGTGTAGGCATGAGGAGTGAGGAATCAGGGTAAGCCAATCAGAGGCAGAGTAAGGCAGGCTATCCCAGATGATCCCGCGAAAATCAACACCACTTCCCACACTTGTTCATTCATACTTTGTAGACCTTTTTACCGCAGCCTACAGTGATGTTGCTAGGTACGCGTCCTGCGTCCCTGACGCATTAAAATCTGAAAGGACGCACTAAACTCACTATCCATGCGTCCAGGGGACCAACCTCATTTTTCCCATGAAAAACGATACATTGTGAACATTAAACAACTCGTGTTTAATCACAGTAACTGGCAAAAGAAACCTTGTTGTTAGCAGACTGGACAGCGCTGTTTCAACCCTCTGCGCATCTACTCGGTGCAGACGTGATCCCCTGTACAAAGTATCGCGACATGCTAATTTAGCCGCTACCAAAACAACTAGCCTGTCACCGCTGATTTCATTTCAACAATTAAAAATACGAACTTCATAGTAAATAAACCCACGTTTCCACTGTTCGATGCTGTGCTCATTCGTGTACACCAAAAACATATCTGCATCATTTCATTTTTCTCAAAAGACTTTCCACTGTGTTAGTTATGTTTCATTTTTGAGCTAATCAGGGATGTGATTCTTCCGGATAAATCCGGAAATCCGGCTTTTTGTGCCTCTGATTCATGTCTTTGTGTCACTCCGCAAGTAGTGCGCGTTGTCGCGGTGGAACTTCATTCAAAGCAGAGCAAACCAAAGTCTCCTCGTCGGCATGCAAACAGTAATCAGGAGTAAATGCTAAACGTCAGTGATAGACTCGGGTGCTGAGCTCTCACCCAGCGCGTGTGGCCAAGCTTTCTCCCCCTTCTCCACCTCACATGAGATGGGGAGAGAAGTCCCCCCTCCCAGGTGAGCTGCTTCTCCAAAATAAACCAATAGCGAAGCCCGTTAGAGGGCGTAGCACGTACAAAATAGAAGTAGAGTTAAACATCTATTTAGAGTACAAATTAATAAGAGTAATTATTGTAATGTAAACATTATTAAATTTGATCTTTTTTTTCTGCTTGCTGAGCCTGAACATTGATTACCATCTCCCAAAATGCAGTGGAAGACTGTAATAATAATAGATAATAAATAAACTACTATTAGGTGATTTCTGTCATCTTGTTTTGTCTTGTACAGGCTTTAGGGATGAGCTGGTCTTTTGTGCAATTTCTATATGCCTATTGTCTTTAACCTGCTGATACAATGCATTGGTAAATAATAAATATTTAAGTTAAACAAATCTTACAATTTTCTAGTAGTCCAGATTGATGCATTTAATTGTTAAAATTGACAACATTTTCTTCCAGGGGACCCCCCCCTAGTTGTACCCAGTTTTCTCATTAATGTAATGTTCTACATTAATGTGAAACGATTCGGGGGGGGGGGGGGGGGGGGGGATTTTCCTGCTTTTTTATTCTTTGCCGATCACATCCCTGGCTAATACAGTAGCTAAATACACTAAAAGTTTCACAGTGATTGACTCAGTTCATTTGATTTAGTTGATGTTCAGATGAGAAGATTTTGGTGACAATTCATTTATTGACTCTGTCATGGTGATGAAAATGTTTTGTTCATTTGTTAAAATCAGCACTTTTATTGAAATTATATTTTGGTACTACAGACCATAGAGACACCATTTTGTTTTGATTTGAATTTTAGCAATTTATTTTGGTGCTATTTATGTTGCTACAAAAATGCTGTTTGATTTGAATGTCATATGTCATGCCACTGTGACAGTTGTTTTGCAATAAACTTTTCAGATTTGGAATTTTATTTGTTTAATTTCAGATACATTTTGAACATACACGTTCAATGAATATATCCGTTTATTATAACCATATCATACCACCATCAAAAGGAGTTTAACACTCAATAAAATTTAAGAAATAGAATAATATAAGAAAGAATTCATTTTTTTTAACTGGGGAGTCGGGACCCATTGAATTTCCCAGGGACCCACTCAACTCACCACCTGTGGGTCCCGGGGACTCATTACATTGAAAACCTATCAACATCACTGAGCCTATAAACTATTTTTTCCCGATTTAGCTACTCCATTATGTGGAGATTTCTTGTGGGGGGGCAGCCCCCAAGAAAAAAAACGAGGACGGAGGAAGAATCGACCGACAGCGTCTCAGCGCCCACCTCGTCTCAGTCAAAACCGGCAAAATATTATGTTCGGAAATTTAATGAGAAGTGGCGCTACACGGTGTCGGGTGAGGCAAGACCATGGCTTGAGTATAGGGCCAAAGAGGGCATGATCTGTACAGTGTGTCGTTCACACTCTGCAGACAAACGCAACTCATTAATTGTAGGATGTCCAACAATGAAACTAGAAAGCATCACCTTTCACAAAAGCTCCAAGTCACACCGCGATAGTATGACCATCTCACAAGCCAAGTCCCAGCCTATCCAAGCAACTCCAATTGTGCATGGGCTCACCAAAATACCGCGTGCTACAAAGAGAAAGCTGGAAATCCTCTTCTGCAACGCTCACGCCATCGCCAAGCAAGCGCGACCGTTCACTGACTTCACTTGGATGTGCGGGTAAGTTGTTCTACATGACTGATGTATGAAATGTGAATAATGTGCAGAGAGACGGTAAATTACTTTAACACACACTTTTGTTTTTTGATGGGTCCTGTAGCCCTATTTTTTGCGGCGTTTTTCTGCTAGTTTAATCTATTTTAGGTTAAAGGGAAAATCCCACTCACCCACTCCCTCCTTTATTTTTTGTCTGTGTCATTTAATTATATATTTATATTATATTATAATTTTTCATATATATATAAACGAATAAAAACAAAAAACTGTGTGTGTGTGTGTGTGTGTGTAAATTGTATTTTTGTTGTATGTTGTATTGGCAACAATAAGCACTTTATTCATGCCAATAAAGCTGATTTGATAATTGATATTTCAGAAATGTCATTAAAGCTAAACATGATTCTAGTTTGCAAGTTAGCTACATTTTAGCTAGAGTTAACACTGTATGTCGTCAGCTAGCTAACGTTAATGTTATTGTTATCACTCTATATCATAGCTAACAAAAGCTAATTGCTCATTTTGTCTCTGCAGTTTAGATTAGAAGAAAGGGCTGCCGGTGGGGAACACATACAGAAACAACAAGCAATGCAAAGTACATCGCTGAAGAGCAAAGAAATGAGCTCCAAAGAGAATTGGAGCAGGCCAAATTCTGCTCTGTTCTTTCTGATGGATCTACCGACACTGCAGTGAAAGAAGAAGAGTTGGTGTACATTCGTTTTTGTACAAGAGGGGAGGTTAAAGTTCGGTTTGTGGGGATCCAAGATGTGGAAAAGGCAGACTCTGCGCACATAGCTCAAGTTATCAAAAGCCAGATGGACAGTGTTTGTGAGGGCTGGGAAGAGAAACTGGTTGCCTGTGCCACAGACGGGGCTGCAGTCATGACAGGGTTAAAGACTGGAGTGGTAACCAGGCTTCAAGGGGACAAAGATTATGTTCTGAGGGTTCATTGCATGGCTCACCGTCAGGAGCTGGCCTTCTCTGATGCTATAAAGAAGAATCCCACGTTTCAGAGAGTGGAAGAACTGCTTAGTGGACTATTTACTTTTTACCACACCAGTCCACTTAATCGAGCCAACCTAGTCAACACCTTCCAGACCCTCAAAGCAACACCTCTCATGCCCACAAGAATTGGGGGAACGCGATGGGTTGGCCACCTTCATAGAGCTCTGGACCAGTTTCTCAGAGGATACCCAGCTATTGTGCTCCATCTCAAACAGGTTATACTGATCACCATATAAAGTAATATTTGGCTTTGGCCTGTAGATGTCTATACTATGTAGGATTGTGATGATAATGTAACGCTAGATATAATTGTTCTCTATACATTGTACATTATTGACAAACAAATTACATTAAAAGTGCAGCTTTATGTTAATTTGTTTCTTGTTTTGTCTGTGTATTTTATGTGTATTTCAGATTCAGTCGCCTGATGCCCAAGGTGTCCGGGGTGTCCCACAAGCCAAAGCCAGGAGTTTGTACAGCTCTGCCAGGGACAGCGCTGTCGTGAAATTCTGTGGCTTCCTGCATGACGTTCTTGGCCATCTGAGCAAGCTCTCCGCCACTCTCCAGATGTCAGCTATCACACTGGCCGAGGCTCACTCCTCCCTGTTAGCCACCCAGGCTATGCTTGAGAAATACAAAACAAGGTTTGTCACTGTCATTATTTTGCTCTTTGATCAAGGCTTTACTGTGAGTGACCATTCAGGCAATTAATTGATTTAATATATTTGAGATTAAAACAAAATCATAATTCTGTATTAGAAAAGGGCCAATAATGAAGGCCACCAGTGGCCAGTCATATAAGGGAGTGGAGTTGAGAGTAGTGACCGCAGCCAGGAGTGACAGGGCAGGGAAGTCACCACCAGAAGCGACCCTCCTATCAACACTCCAAGAGAGCCTGACTGTCAGATTTGGAGACATTAGTTCAGGAGTCCTGGCTGCCACCAAGTTGGCTAGCTTCAGGAACTGGCCAGATCCACAAAATGCAGCAGCACTGGCAGGTTTGTTTAGTGATTAAAAATAGGATGCAGACACATTGTGCATTACACAGAATGAATTATTACACATATTGCACATGTTTGTAACAAATGGCAGGCCAGCTAATTGTGTCTAAAATAGGTATTTTATGTAGACATGGAGGTGTGAGGTGTCTTTTGTGAGATAACAGGTTGACTCAAAAAATGTATTCCCTGACATCCAGATTTTGGGGAGACTGAAGTCGACGCCCTCTGTGCTCATTTTCAACCAGTCCTGAACTCCAGTGATGTCTGCGTTGAACTCATCCCAGACCAGTGGCTTATACTGAAGACAAAAATCTACGCAGAACAAGAGAACCTGCAAAATCGGAGCTGGTCTGAGGTCAACAGGAAGCATGGAGAGCTTTGCCCTAATGTCCTTGACCTGATGGACCTTGTTATGTCTATCCCAGTTTCCACTGCAGATTGTGAACGTGTGTTCAACACAATGAAGCAGGTAAAATCTTTTAAGACACACACACACACACACACACACAACACACTACCACTTCAATCTTGTGTGAGCACCATAAAATTGTCACTTTTCTTTGTATTTTGATTTGAATACTGTGCAGGTCAAGACTGATTGGAGGTCAAAGCTGACATCAGCCTCCTTGACTGATCTTCTAATGGTGCAGCTCAGCTCACCAGACATTACAAGTTATGACCCGTCCACAGCCATAGACCTGTGGTGGAACACTGAGACCATCCGCCAAAGAAGACCGAATTTCATGACGAAGGAGGGAGACAGCTTTGAGGGGGAACTCTCTGACTCCGACAGAGATTGAAGTGTGTTTCAAATGAAATGAAAAATGTTTCTGTATATATACTGCTAATAAATATTGTGAAGAAAAGAGACGGCGATTACTATGATTGAAAATCAATTTAGACAGACATACGAAAAAGTAATTCTAACAAATGGCAATTTAATATTTTTGTCTGGTAAAAAAATCTGTTTGTCTAGTAAAAATTTTCATCTACTTGCCAGTTGTCTGGTAAGCCAAAAAGTTAGTTTCAACCCCTGGTAGTCAGTAATGCACTCAGTAAGCCCATCAATGTCCTCTCCATGCGGCTCACAGAGTGCATTCCAGTCAGTCACCTCAAAACAGCCCTGCAGTGCCTCCATAGCAGTCCTTTGACCATGTCCTCACTGTCTTTGTGGTCACAGGCAGCCTCTTTACTAGAGGCACATAGCAGGGGGTGAGAAGCACCAAGTTGTGGTCGGATCTCCCCAGGGGGGGAAGGGACGTGGAGGTGTATGCGTCCTTTACATTAGCATACAGCAGGTCCAGGGTCCTTTCCTCTCTGGTTTTACAGGTCACATACTGGGTGAATTTCGGCAGTGTCTTTTTAATGCAGACATGGTTGAAGTCACCCGAGATTATAATAAGAGCACTTGGGTGTGCAGTCTGTAGTCCGGCTATTGTCGAGTGGATGACGTCACATGCCGACGTCGGGTTAGCGGACGGGGGAATATAAGTAGCCACAACAATAGCATGTGAGAATTCACGGTGTAAATAGTACGGACGGAGGCCCACAGTTAACAGTTCGATATCCGGGCTGCAGATGCGGTCTTTGACGTTAACGTGCCCGGGATTGCACCACCTGTTGTTCACGTAAACAGCAAGCCCCCCTCCTTTACGCTTACCGCTCGTAGTGCAGTCTCTGTCAACCCGGACAGTGTGGAAGCCCTCGGTGGAAACATTGTGGTCAGGAACATCCGCGCGTAGCCATGACTCCGAGAAAATCATCAGACTACACTCCCGGTATTCCTGACGACTCCGGGTTAGCGCTGTTAGCTCGTCCATCTTATTCCCCAGTGATCTCACGTTGCCCATGATGACAGAGGGGAGACACGGCTTGAATGTTTTCCTCTCCATAAGTCTTCGGCGTTTCGCACCTTTTCTCCGCCGTAGCGATCCTTTCCCTCTGCCTCCACGGTGTGTTTTCCTCCATAGTTCAGCAGGGATGTCCTCCCTCACAGTAGCCGAGCCGGCCGGCTTCAGCTCTGTCTGCTGATCTCTGGAGTAAACAATTTCGAGCTGCTGGGCGACCGTCGTGTGGCGGAGTAAAAAGAGTGATTCTACCACAAACGCAACAACAAAAAGTCTCCACACAAGCATGTTTAGAGAGACAATGCTTAATAAATAACTATGTAGAAAAAAACTGAAAAAGTAAGATAAAGTAAAAAGGAGAAAAGTTAAAAACAAAGTTAAAGTGAGCAGGAGCGACTGGAACAGGCTGCATACACCGCGGCGCATGCGCACATGTAAATAAATAGCATTAATATTGAAGTTTTGCCAGAGTCTGTGTTAAGACGGATGTCATTTACAACTTTAATAAGGGCCGTCTCGGTGCTATGAAAAGGTTGAAATCCTGACTGGAAGTTGTTGTTGCAGCCAGTTGAAGCCAGAAAGTGATTTAGTTGTTGGAGGACAACTTTCTCAATTATTTTACTTATGAAGGGTAGATTTGAAATTGGTCTGTAGTTGTTGATAATAGAGGCATCTAGGCTCCACTTTTTTAGAAGAGGTTTAATGACTGCAGTTTTGAAGGCCTTTGGGAAATTGCCTCATTGAATGGAGTTAACTATTTGCAATACGTCTATTGATAGGCAGTCAAACACATTCTTAAAAAAGTTGGTAGGTAAAGCATCAAGGCAGCAGGTGCATGATTTTAGATTTGTCATCGTTTCCACTAGAGTTTTAGCGTCAATGGCATTAAAGCTTGCCATCATTGCATCTGAACAGGGTGGTGATCCAACTTTTTTGTTTGAGATATTGATGGCACGTCTGATGCCTTCGATTTTATTAGTATAAAAGAATGCAAACTCATTGCATTTCTGCGTGGAATGGAGTTTAGCTGGTATTTGTGTTGGGGGGTTGGTCAGTCTGTCAACAGTTGCTGAATTCAGAATTTTGGAATTAAAGATGTTTACAAGATCATCAGCATGACATGGGTTTAGAGGTGGTAACGAGGAGATGGCATTTTTAAAGAGTACATTGGCATGTTCATTGATGTACTGCTTTTTGACCTTATTTGATTCTGTTTGTGTGTCAGGAATGAAAGAAATATTAAAGAAAACACAGAAGTGATCAGACAATGAAGGATCAGTCACAAAAACATCAGAAACATGGAGACCTTTTGTGATAATCAGGTCCAGGGTGTGTCCCTTACAATGAGTAGCCTCTTTCACATGTTGAGAAAGGTCAAATGTGTCTAAAATATTAAAAAGTTATTTTGCACCCTTGTCATTCAAATCATCAATATGAAAATTAAAGTCACCGGTTATAACTAGGCAGTCGAAATCAGTGGAGATGCTAGACAATAATTCAGTAAAATCATCGAAAAAATTTGAGGAATATTTAGGTGGCCTGTAAATAATTAATAGGAGAACTCTGGGAGAGCATTTCAACACAGCACAAAGATATTCGAATTAGGGATGCAAATTATCGAGTAATTCATTAATCGATAGTTGTTTCATCTTATCTATCGATGATCGATTAATTGATAAGTGGCAATTCTTCTGAGAAGCTGAATTTCCCTCTGAATTGGTTCCATCTACTGTATACGTAACATCAAATGCTATCTTCCTTATGATATAAAGAAAAATGCAAATCATATTTTGAATAATTTCATTTTAATGCATCAATTTGGGGAATTTTGAGAACCAAAATATGACATCGTTTCCTGACCAATTTCTTACAAACCGCTGGTTCTGATCCAAATGTTGACATATTAAATGGGGTTGAGGAATTTAAGCATTCAAGAAAAGATGAAAACAAAAATGACTAAAACACAGTGCTGAGCCTTTAAACTATTATAAGGGAGGCAGTGCTAAGCACAGCCACCTACTGTTTGTAGACACAAACAGTAGGTGGCTGTGCGAAGCCGAGTACTTGAGTCTCGGTAGTACTCGGTAGTACTCGGTAGTACTCGGTAGTACTTGAGTGACAACTGAGCTCGGTGACATAGTACCGAGTAGTATTCCGAAATGGGGCGATAGTGAGAGGCTTGAAAGCATTCATACACACGCGCTGAGGCCCGTTGCTACGGTGACGGCACTCTGTGGGTTTGATCTTCATAACTGACAGCAGGTGTGCTCTGATTGGTGGACAGGAAGGAGCAGTCCCTGGGAAATGTAGTTCATCTTCAACTCAGCCATACTTTAACCTAGAAACTCCATTTAAACTTTAAAATGGAGTCTATCTGTCTCTGTCTCACTCAGAAGTGATAGCAGGTGCGCTCTGATTGGCAGAGTTGTAGTTTTTCAATACATAGTACCTAGTAATTCTCAGTACTTGAGTCTCAGTACTACTCGGTAGTACTCGGTAGTACTTGAGTGACAGCAGAGCCCGGTGACATGTACTTCGCACTCAACTGTTTGACAATACATAGTACCTAGTAGTTCTCAGTACTTGAGTCTCAGTAGTACTCGGTAGTACTCTGTAGTACTTGAGTGACAGCTGAGCCCGGTGACATGTACTGGCAAACAGTTGAGGCCGAAGCCCTCAACTGTTTGACAATACATAGTACCTAGTATTTCTCAGTACTTGAGTCTCGGTTGTACTCGGTAGTACTTGGTAGTACTCGGTAGTACTTGAGTGACAGCTGACCTCGTTGACATATACTGGCAAACAGTTGAGGGCCGTTGCTACGGTGACGGCACTCTGTGGGTTTGATCTTGAGAAGTGACAGCAGGTGTGCTCTGATTGGTGGACAGGAATGTACTAAAAACTACATTTAGTAATGGGAAATTTATTTTTTTAGTCAAACGTCTTCTGCTCGGGCATACTTTCACCTAGAAACTCAATTTAAACTTTAAAATGGAGACACAAGTGGTGTGCTCTGATTGGTGGACAGGAATGTACTAAAAACTACATTTAGTAGTGGGAAATGTAGTTTTTTCAGTCAAACATCTTCTGCTCAGGCATAGTTTCACCTAGAAAGTCCGTTTAAACTTGAAACTTTTACAGACACACCCCCGGGCGGCGGCCCACTGCCTCCCTCTCAAAATTTCCCGGCGGGGGAATTTTCTAGTTATTATTAATATAAGTGAGTGACTATTCCTCAGCCGTCCTAGGTGTTTTGGTTTTGACTGAAGCCTCGTTCACATACATCGCCACTCGCCCATCTCTGAGTGAATGGGAACGTGTTCTACCGGGATGTGGTCAGGACAGGCGATGCGATGTGGGCGGGGACGGAGAGAAAATAACTTTAACTTTCTGCGATGCGAGTGAAGCGAGTACCAGTCAGAATGTAGAATAGAGATGATTGACAGTTGACGTCAACAGAGAGTTCTACAGAGAGTTGCCGCTTGAACTCGCCGTCGGCGGCAGTTAATTTTTTTTGCCAGCGAGTAGAATTCAGCGAGAAAGCGAGTAGCGACGTATGTGAACGGGGCTATACGCGCCGTCAAACTCGCCAGCTGAGGGGGGGGTCGGCGCGGGGGAACCCTTGCCATGGCGATGGGGGAAACATAACGTTGATGAACCAAACCAGCCGCGAGGATTTACCCTTATAATAAGCGCTGCTGCCCTCCTGTCTAGGCCTATCATTAGAGCCGCTAGTTAAGTCCATTTGCCTTGATAAAATAATTTTGGGCAAACATCGAGACTATGGCGGCCTAAATTAGACTACGGCGGTGCGCCATAGGGTGTCGAGGGAGGGTGTTAGTGGGTCATGCTATGTAGAGTCAAGGTGAAGTCTGAACAGGTGAGTCTTGAGCCTTTTTCAGAAGATGGCAAATGACTCTGCTGTCCTGACATTGGTCGGGAGTTCGTTCCACCACTGAGGCGCCAGAACAGAGAAGAGTCTGGACTTTGCTGAGCGACATTTGTTTGATTTCAGCGATGGTGGTAGCAGCCGGCCAGCTGAAGTAGAGGAGCGAAGTGCTCGCTTCGGGGCATGAGGTTTGACCGGTGTTTGAAGGTAGACAGGTGCCGTTCCATTGATGGCCCTGAAGGCCAGTGTTATCGTCTTGAATTGGATGCGTGCTGCAACAGGGAGCCAGTCGAGGTCACGGAGGAGGGGGGTCACGTGGGAGAATTTGGGTAGATTGAAGATAAGGCGTGCTGCAGCATTCTGGATACGCTGTAATGGTTTAATCGCAGAGGCCGGGAGTCCGGCCAGGAGAGAGTTGCAGTAGTCAAGGCGGGAGATGACCAGTGCTTGGACCAAGAGCTGCGTTGCATCCTTTGTGAGGAAGGTCCGAATCCTGCGGATATTGTAGAGGGCGAATCTGCAGGATCGGGCCACAGCAGTGATGTCGGGGGTGGAGGATAGTTGGTCATCGAGGATTACACCCAGGTTCCTCGCAGTTGAGGAAGGTAATACTGTGATGCCCTCCACAGTGACCGACAGGTCCATGCGAGGGCAGTCTTTCCCTGGGATGAAGAGGAGTTCTGTTTTGTTCAGGTTAAGCTTGAGATGATGTGCAGTTGTCCAGACAGAGATGTCAGCCAGACAGTCCGAGATGCGAGTTGCAATGTGAGCGTCAGAGGACGGGGGAAAAGTGAGGAACAGCTGGGTGTCATCTGCGTAGCGATGGTAGGAGAATCCATGCGATGTGATAACAGAACCTAGTGATCTGATGTATAGTGAGAACAGAAGCGGTCCTAATACTGAGCCTTGAGGGACACCCGTGTCCAGAGAGCAGGGTTTGGACATAGAACCATTCCATGTGACCTGAAAGGTGTGGTTTGTCAGGTATGATGTAAACCAGGTGAGAGCAGAGTCGGATATGCCAAGTTCAACCAGAGTGGAGAGGAGAATTTGGTGGTTGACTGTGTCGAATGCCGCAGATAGGTCAAGGAGAATGAGAACGGAGGAGTTGGATGATGTTTTGGTGTCTCGCAGGGACTCGGTCACTGTGAGGAGGGCCGTCTCAGTGGAGTGAGCAGTCCTGAATCCTGATTGATTAGGGTCTAGGAGGTTGTTCCGCGAGAGATAGGATGACAGTTGGTTGTAGGCGGCACGTTCCAAGGTTTTAGAGAGGAATGAAAGAAGAGATACAGGTCTGTAGCTTTGGATGTCAGTAGCATCTAGGGTGGGTTTTTTAAGGAGAGGCTTCACGATAGCGGTCTTAAAATCCGCTGGAATGACACCTGAGGTGAGGGAGGAGTTGATCAGGGTGGTGAGGAATAGCAAGATGTCGTGTGAGATGTCCTGGAGAGGAGAGGAGGGAATCGGGTCAAGGGAGCAGGTGGTGGCACGGTTAGATGTAACAAGTGCGTGAACGTCTTCAGAGGTGAGGGGGCTAAAGCTGGTAAGACCATCCGAGTTGAGAGTTGGGGGAGATGTCTTCTGGGAGGGAATAGGCGTGAATGAGGAGCTGATGTCATTTACTTTCTTGGTAAAGTAAGTTGCAAAGTCATCGGCAGTAAGGGAGGAAGGGGGGGGAGGGGTAGGAGGGGGGGGGAGGGAAGAGAACACGGAGAAGAGTTTCCTGGGGTTGGAGGCAGAAGAGTTGATCTTAGCCAGGTAGAAGGCAGATTTAGCTGCCGAAACAGTTGAGGTGAAGTCAGAGAGGAGGAGGTGGTAGTGAGCAAGGTCCTCGTGCTGTCCCGATTTCTTCCATTTTCTCTCTGACGCTCGCAACAATGATCTGTTGGTTC